>JALXJV020000009.1:28630903-29230903 GCA_024633595.2 Lepomis macrochirus | reverse complement strand
GTTTGATGCACAGGCCATCAGCATTTTCATCAGTTATTGCAGTCATTATGTCTGTAGGAGAGCTGATTACCTAACTATCATGCACTGATTACTGCATTATATGATTGCATATAATGGAGGGCTTATGTAACAGAAGGAAGAGGCCAAGGTAGCACATCAAGCAGTTCTTTGGCCTCATTTTTGCTTTATATTTTTCACTGTCGCTCTATGTGACACAGAAATAAATAGCCCGCCTGTTGGCACTTTGTCCCGTCTGCAGCACATGCTCAGGAGATACCATGACTCCGGACTCCAAGACTTGGCCCTCAACTCCTGTCAGACCTTGAAGCAGCAGCGAGCACCACTCACTTGGCGTGGCGCGTGTGTGTGTGTGTGTGTGTGTTTAATCAGAGCAACATCTGCTTCCTGCACTCATTTCCAGCAGCGATAAACCGCTGATTGTCCTGAGTCTTTGATAAGGGCCCGAGAGAGGAGGGGGAAGAAAGGACAGTTTTAGAAATGGAGCTCAAACGAACGTTGAGCCAAATGGTGTTTTACACATTTCCAGAGAAATCACCAGCACAAGGCATGCATGCATTTAAGCTCTGAAGTTTGCAGTGGGAGATGTTTATCAGCCTCGGAGGGAAAGTGTGCCTCTTTCACAAATTGTTGGCAAGCGTAGAGGGGAAGACTAAAGAAGATTAGCGAGGCTGAGTTTGATAAATTTGCCCCAGTTGTTTACAACTTGGCAAGGTATTTGAATGTTCAAAAAGTGTATGTCTGTATACACAAGGGTTGTTTCGAGCACGAGAGTTTATTTTTAACCCTAGAAACAGTAGTTTGACCAAATCAAAATTTTGTCTGGGAACCATGTTTGAACAAAATGTTGAGCACTAAGGAACCTTGACCTCTCTAGAAAATTTCACCGCAATTCATTCGATTGAATTCAATTTTATTTACATAGCACCAAATCACAGCAGTTATCTCACAGCGCTTTTTATAAAAGAGCAGGTCTAGACCGTACTCTGTACTATACTATTTACAGAAACCCAACAGTTCCCACCAAGAGCAAGTAGTAGGCGACTAAGCCAAGGAAAAACGTCCTTTTAAGAGGCTGAAACCTTGAGCAGAACCATGGCTCTGGGGGGCGGCGGCCATCTGCCTCCACCAATCCATCCAAAGGTTGTCAAGATATTTCACTCTGAATCCCAAATGTCATCCTCATGGTGGTGCTAAACGAAAAGGCTGGGGATTACCAACATCATAAGGATTCATCATCTGGGGACGATGAATGGATGTACCAAATTCCATACTGCTAGCCTGGCTGAAAGGAAGAAGAAGGTGTGTTGGGGGAGCAGGATAAAGAAAAACCTTGAATGCGGGCAAAAGTGAGATCAGAAAAAGACAAAGTGAGAGGAATAAACCCAGACAGGCAGAGTTTGAGAGTGCAGGTCACATGGAAAGGAGAAGCAGTCTGTCTGCTAGAGTTGACTAACCAAAGAAAGCCTAGTCATGTTGAAAGTTCAGGTAGTGGCCATTAATCAGCTGGAATGCTGCCTCTCTCTGAACAATATTAGCACAATCCAAAGCTTCTGTCAGTGAAGCCTCTCGTTTAACCGTGACTTCACAGGAAGAAAGACTAAAAAAATGGTTTCCCAGGTATTCCAGTTCATGATCCGTTTTACAGGTAGAAATACAACATAGATGGTGGAAAAAGACCACCAATCTGCCACTAATGTGAAGCTTCATAAATTCCAAAGAAATTTATGTTATATGGCTTATGGTAGCCTGGTACTGTACAAATTACATGCAAATTGGACAATTCCACAGCTGACGCTTTACTTTCAGTGCCAACATTCAGAGTCAGTGCTGACAGCCCTTTAAATACCGGGTATCTACACTCACAAATGTATTTTGATGATTTGTAAAATATAATACTCTTTCCACAGCAGAATGAATGCACGTTAAAACTCAGCGATACGTTTGAAATCAATCATGATATTGATATGGATATTTTCCCAGTGTTGATGGTCATGCAAAACCACATCTGAAAATATTTAATGCAGATGTAAATAGTGCTCCACATTTGTGTATTACATGGAAAATTCAGTCACACGTCTAAAATAAAACCTTAAATAACACATTTAACACTTTTTCCGTAGATGTGCTTAATTTGGACCTCAGAATTATGTAAAATAAGCAGTTATTTCCTTGTTCCTGGATGAATTAAGTTCTATCTGATCTCATTTTAAGGATGTAGCTTTTGGTCAACTGGGTCATTTGTGTAAATCAGATTAGACTCAGTATTGGCAGATATGGACTCGGGATCAGGGCCACCCCTACTCACCTCTACTTCAACCATAGTTTATGTGCCATAGTCTCAGTCTTTCCCTAGCCTTAAAACTTCCCCAGTGACCATGTACAAATAGAAAGTGTGAATTTGAAAAAGACATGTATTGAATTGAATCTGGGATTCTGCACAATCATCCAATATTGACTTACATTGTCAGCTGTTACATCTCAATCAAGCCTCAATTCAGTGAACCCTCTCACACTTAATGTCCACACAAAGGGAGAAGAGACAACAATCCTACCACTTCAGATCCTCTTTACACACACACACACACACACACACACACACACACACACTGCTGGGAGCCTCAATGCTTTTGTGGACCAATCTAATTAAGAAACCTTTAGGTGAAGTGCTTCAAATCTGCTTAACCCCGGCAGCTCCATACTGTCACTGCAACCTATTTTATTGGGTCATTTTCTTTCATAATTCAATTTCCTGATTCGAAAGATAAAACCCCTCCTGGCCCGTCCTCTAAGCCAATCACAATGGGGCGCCACTCTTCACACTGACACTATGATTACTCTGTCCTTTGTGTTGTCATTCTTAAGTACGTCCTTACAGCCACACAATATTATAATCCATAATCCAAACGCTTCAATCTTAATCCCCAGATGCTTCAACCAATTCTGATTTAAGAGTTCTCTTTTCTCCAGGTGAATGGTTGGCATTTTTTGTTGTGGTGAAGGACGATTTAAGAGGAAAACTGAGTGCTATTATATGACGTACGGGGAACTATCTCACTGGCGAAAAAAAGAGAAAAGCTAGGGGAAGAAAACAACGAGAGCTGAAAGCTTCAGTGGGAAAATAGCCAGGCAGAGCCTCTCAAACGTCTGGGCATATTGATCGAGAGGCTTCCAGCATAGAGTTGACCTTGTGTCTGGTCTGTGAGGTATTACTTCTGAGGACTTTTGATGGACAACACATATGCAGCAGTGCCCGTAAAGGGACTGAAACATGCCTGTGTTGGAACAAAACAGGAGCAAATTCTGGCAGCATGACAGAATGTGTCTTAATTTAGCCGTGTTTGAAATCTCTCAGATCTCAGTCAAACGCCGTCTGTGTAGCCGTCAAATGCAGCTTTGGTTCAGCAAACACCAGAGGCAGAAACTATCTCAGACAAACACCCGACAACATGAAAAAGCACTTACTGGAGGAGCACCCTCTCTTGGTTGCAACCCGGCCTAAAGGCAACTTTCTTTCCCCCCAGAGTCTCCTGTGAGTAATGGAAATGAACGGGAGACGAATGAGAATCAGAGAACAAAACAAACACGGGAAAACAGAGCTCTGAGTCGGCGCGACAAAGACAGAGCGAGCAGGGAGACAAAGGAGAGAGGAAAGTGAGTGAAGATGGATGGGTGACAGCTTCAGAGACAAAGCTGAGAATATCTTTGAGTCGAGAAATTTACAATTAATTGGCAGCAGATCTGAGAATATTTAGTCAAGGATGGTGGAAAATGACAAAAATACATCTCTAACAGATGTCTATTTGAGAACATTCAGTGAATATGAAATAATGTAAGAAAGCAGAAGAGATATCTGCTTTCTTTTGCCAAGGAAACTTGGAGAAATGAAAGACAACAGCATAAATGTAACTCCAGAATGTTTGCGAACAGCATGGCTCGTTGGATGGCAATGTAATTCTGATGGTGGGTCCATCACTTTGGTCTGACTGATAGTTAACATAAATATCTGAACAACTATTTGATGTATTGCCATAGGAGTTAATACAGATGTTCATGGCTTCCAGATTGTTTATCCTGCTGGCTTTGGGGATCCCTTGACTTTTCCTCCAGTGCCAGTGTCGACTCTTTTGGTTTTTATTGGTTTTATTTTACTGGATGGATCACTGCAAAATGTGGTACTGAAATACATGGTTCCCAAAGAATTATTTAAAAAAATCTGAACAAAATTTTAATTTGCCCAATACTTTGATTATGACCATTTATCAAAACACCACGGTACTTAGGTACAGCCTCAAGGAGCTGCCACCATGGCTGTAGTCATTTAGCCTTGTTCTGTAATTGCTGGGAGTCCAAAGTGGGACTTGGACACAGAGGGATGATAAAGGGATTTCGGGAGAGATGTGGATGAAGTGGTATAGAGGTTTCCTCTGTTTATGAACACCCTATTTCAGCACCTCATAAAACATGACTGTTTTCAAATATGTCATGGCCCTGAACATCTGTCTAAAGGTTAGGAGGACAAAACTGAAAGACACATTTGCGGCAAAGCCAAACTATGTGCTGGTCGAACACTCAACCAGTCGACGCATTCTGCAGCTGCTTTTCTGGGAAAACATAATCTACTGTTTGACAGTGACGACTGAAGCAAACCTAAATTGTTATGTTTTCTTTCAAGACCACAGTCACCAAACCAACAACAGGAAGAGCCTTTAAGTAAGCGGCCTTTGCAGATCTCCCCACCTGCTTTGTGTAGGAAAGATCCAGGAGCATAATCCTCAGTGACTGTTGGTCTGTTGGGAGAACGTGAAGCTTTATCAGCCCCGCCAGACTAATCTCACCTCCGGGCCAAAGGGTGCGGGCCGGTTCCCAAATGAAGGCGAAGGGAGGTCGACTACTTGACCACTCAATTGCCCCTTATCCAGATCCACTGGCCACACTGCTGGTCCCACCTGATAGGCTGACCTTTGACCTTACTGAACACACACATGCACACCACAGCGAAATCCATACACACACAAACATTCTAATCTCTGGAGCAAACCCCTCTCCCTTCTCTTTCTAGGGAAAGTGCATGTGCAACTGGGTGATGTGGATGAGCAAGATGAAGGTTAATCAAGTCAACCCAGGCCCTCCTCTTCCTCCTCCCCCTCTCTGTCTGGACGGCAGCCTGATGAAAGTCCAGCAGGCTATCAGCTCAAGCAGAAACCTCGTTATCACAGTGAAAGCAATGTTCAAAATCCCCTTGATAACAGCCTGATTGACTGAGATGGACAGACAGCTATGTATATATAGAAAGGCGGAGGGAGAAAAGTGGGAAAGAGAGACAAAAAGTAACCTGTGGATAAAAGGAGATGCTGAGAGACAACCAGGTGATTTTATTCAAATTCTTTGTAAATGCAGATGTCCATTTTTTAACCTTATTTTATTTAAAAAGTTCGAACAAAAAAGTAGAAAGATGGAATGAAAGAAAGAAATAAAAGGCCCCTTGTGACATGACAGCCATCCATCATCTGCTGGTTTGAGCCCAATGGTGAGTAAAAGGAGCAAAGATTAAAGGAGACAGAGAGCGACGGCTCGGGGATTTTCTCTGTTCAGCGCAGCGTTGGCCTTTGGACCGTTGACAGCAATAAGATTCCTATCACTGCTCACATGCGAGCTACAACACATGCAAGCCAGCATACACACACACACACACACACACAAACATGTGGCCATGTACACACGATCCACACTGTCTTAATCCTCGGTTTTCAGCAGGTTGGAGAATGGAATTAAAATAGCACCCATGCTAGGGGAATATGGTACAACATTTTGTGATAAGATCATAGATAGAGAAAAACAGCCCGGCTCGTCTGTATGTAAGATTTCTTACATGCTTGGCAATGGTTTACAAGGGGAGTGTGTGTGTGTGTGTGTGATATAAGATAACCTCTTTTATTTCACATTAAAAATGTATTACAGCTACTACAGTAACTCTAATAGAAATGCCAATGCTAATACTACATTTGCTTATGGTTTTATTGCTTCATAAAACAATAAACACCGTTAGAAAATATACAACACATAAAACACAAGTAACTTTAAAAAGAAAAACTGATTCAATGACATAATGAAAACACTGAAAAGATTGTAATTTATAACTATATTTGCCCTGAAATAATTACTACTGCTGCCTTTGCTTCTAAGGGCCCAAAGGGCACCACAGGTGGCAGGAGATGCACAAATAGGTGTGAGATTTATTCAAATGAGGGAGAGCAAAGCGAGTTGTTAATAGTCTTTGAGGATGACTCAGTATCGTGTGTCTTGCCTGTTTATGAGTGAATATTGGCTTACCAGAGCTCATTAATCATGCGTGTAACAGATCCCTTTTCAACTTTTAACCAGAAAAAAAAAGAAAATCAGCTGTTTGTTTTATCCTTCAGATGCATTATGATGTAATCATTGCTGTGTCACAGCTTCACCAAACAATTAAAATAATATTTTTAGGTCTACCGTCATTAACCTAATTAACAGCTGGAAATTGTCGCCCTTCCTCGCTGTCATTGGCTCAGCTGTTTCAAAGTGTTGAGTCCAGTGATGCGACTGGCTTAGAGTGAATGTATTCATCATCACATCCTCTGATCTATATTTCACTTCGCCCAGCCGTTTTGCACTATGTGCTGCAGCACATGAACCAAAATAGCAGCAGTGCTTGGAAATGCACACACGCCAAGACCTGCCACTTTGCACTTGTCATTGCACTTGCACGATTAAAACAGAGCCCCAACATTACTAATAATAATCTAATTATCTATTATTGTCATTTGATTAGATAGCATTGAATGTACACTGCACAATGATGGTAGTCAGTACATGTACAGTGCAGCTACATCAATAGATAATAGGTGCAAGATTGTTCTTGAATATTCAAATACGGTTAACTGAACATTCAACATATATACTTAAGAAAACACTATGTATGTAGACTGTATGAAGCTCTGGCTTCATGTGTGTCACTGATTCACCTTTTCAGCCTCAGCGTCATGCTGCCTGTTCTCATGAAGATATTTAAAAGAGCATTAAAACGTGTTGTGATGTCTATTGCTTTTAAGTGCATATTGAGCACATTATGCATTATGGAAAGCACTTGAATTGGCTTTGTGTTTGAAATGCTCTATATACTAAATAAGCCTGCCTTGATTTCCAAATCAGGTTGAGTCTTCCCACATGTTAATCCGGGAGCATAATTCAGACAAAGCAATTCACATTTTCTCTCCTCATTTAAAATCATAGTGTTAGCTTCCTATATACTGGTCGCCCTTAAGAGTAAGGTTTTGCCTGAGGGAGACCAGTCTTGGTTAAATCAAACCAATGAAGCCTACTGTTTAATGGAGCTTTAAATGTGGTCAGCCTTCCATTTTTACTGGAGTCTGGATTCTGTGTGTGTGGTTTCGTTCATGCACTCCAGTATCAGCCAAGCAATCCAAAAACTTGCAGGTTACATTCACTACAGATTCTAAATAACTCATATTTACAGTATGTCTGTCTGTCTGTCTGTCTGGCTCAGCTGGGTGATGAACTGCTGACTTCTCATGGGTATTTCCATTCCTGCTGCATGATGCATGCTGGGATTGGCTCCAGCTCCTTAATGATTCTAAATTAGTGTAAATTATTGAAAATGAATGACTTAATAAATTGACATTTCCTGCCATGTTCTTCACCTTTGTCTGCTGATTAGGGATCAACAAAAAACCCTGAACTAGAGATCACACAGGGTGATATAATCGAATGTGAAGCAGGAGTGTGTTTTACAGACATAACAAAGCTCAGCATGCGTTCTTTGGACAGTGAAAATTGAGTACTTAATAAAGCTGTGTAATAAGCAGGGCTGGTATTTGCCTGCATATTTATTTGCAGCTCCTTCATCCAGCCTAGCTCAGCTTGCCTCCTTACATCCAATTTAAGACATCATTCAATCTCTGAACTCCAGCCCCCACCATCATGGCTCCTCCACCCCCCTCGGAGTGAGGGGGGTGGAGGAGCCACGATGGGCCTGGTTCTTCACCCATACACGACCCCATCGACTGAGCTGCTCTCCACAGGCTAAATGATTGATACTAGCCTTTGCTAACTAGACTCCTGAGTCCAAAAACAACTAAGGCTGACCGGCCAGTCGGCTGCAGCGTGTGTGTATGTGTGTGCGCATGTGTAATCAACCCAGGAGACTCAGTAAAAATATGTGTGCAGGAACGAAGCAGAGTGTATTTGTGTATGTTTGTGAGAAAATGTGCTTGCGGGTATAAAAGTTTAAAATAGCAAGCCTTTTGAGTAGTTCAGGTGTGTATACTGGGGGAGTGTGTGTTTGTGTATTTCTTGTGAGCGAGTGTTTGTGTAAGACTTAGCACAGCGTTGCTTTTTCAGCTTTATGTTTGCCCTCAAATCCCAACAGTACATGCACATTACATGAGCTCTTTGACATGGGAATATGTGTGTGTGTGATTTTGTGCATAAATTTGACTGGCTGACTTAAATTCAGTGGGACCACACAGCATTGATGGAGTCAGAGCTTGGTCATAATAAGGTTACAGTTAGGCTAATTGAATGAAGTGCTTCGTGCTTTGGTTCACCAGTTAGCCTTCTAACGCTTTTTGAACCCATGACACTGATCGTACAGTCCATTAAGTAGCCATAAAGAACCAGTAGCAAACATAGCAAGAAAAGTGAAGAGCTCGACCTGGAAATATAAGGGCACAAATCTGTCCAGGTGACATTAATGAAATTCCTTGAAATCCACCATTCCCTTAAGATTTAAATTTTGATTATCAGAATCTTTTATTTTCTGCTCAGCTCTTTTCTATTCGGTTCTTGTTAACCCTGAGGCTCTGCACCTATTAATAACTATTACTGATGTATATCTGCCATCATTACTGCAGGTCAGTGGACCTATCTAGGGAACGTATGGCTAGACTATAACCATGGAAACCAAAGTCTTGCCTCTTATTAATTGGCAATTAAACTGGGTCAAGAAACCTTTCCTAACAAATCACAGAAGTCCAATAACTTAAACTCTCCCCTCGTCCAATGGCCACGCTCTGTCTCATGGGTCTATGTGATACTTCTAAAACAGCAGTGGAGTCAGCTTCAGCTCACCGATGAAATGCGAACGCACGGCTTGGATTTCAGCGAGAAGTGAAAAATCTGAGAAAGTTTTATGAGATGAAAGAAAGAAAAAATCACTTTTACTCAACTACACCTGTCTCACACACACACACACACACACAAATATATATATATATATATACAAATGCAGTTTCCAAGCTGTGTGTTGTCTCCAAGCTCATTACAGAGGAGAGATTAACTGGAGATGCCCACTAAATAATGGAGTCAAAAATAGCATCACTTTAGTCTGAAGGACATTCACACCATCTGATTTGTATCTGCTTTTCTACTTCAAATAAAGGTTGATACACTCATATGCGCATGCACACTCACACACAAACACAGTTAATACTCCGCAGGCTGTTGCAGCAGCTATGTGTAAATTCAAATGTTGCTCGTTAACATTTGCATTATACTGTAGCTAAAAAAAGATTTTGGCTCCTATTTTGTCAAGAAATGCTCTAAGCTGAATCATCATTTTCTCCAACGGTGTTTTGATTATTGTTGACTGAGTTTAGTTAAGGCGTGATTAGAGTTTGTGCAACTGAACAAAGTGGCAAGTATAGTGGAAGCTAACTAGTTACCTTATAATGTTGACTTTACATTTGAAGAGAATCAGGAAAACATTAAACTGGGGTAACTGGGGTTGCTGCGGTATTCTTTGAATAGGATGGATCTACAGTAATACTCTTGACGGCTTATCAAGGAAGTTCATGTATATATTTCTGCTGTCGTGTAAAAACCTTGTAGCTGAGGTTCTGGTTATTTTCAGGTTTTCGTTTCATTTGAAGGATTACATTAATTCTCTGTGGGTCAAAACAAGTCTATGACCCTCCCGCTGATGAACCACTATTTTCAAAAACCACCTTGGATACACTTGACTAAAACGCCTGTTTATTGTTAGTTGCTGAAAACTAGACATTTGAACATTTTTCATCCAGGAATACACATGCACTTACATCGATTAATCAGTGTGATGAATTTCATGCTAAATTTTACTTTTCTCACTGCCTTGTATTTCCCTTCACCTCCCTCACCCACAAAACTCCTCCCTCCAACCTCTGCTTACACACTCTCCCACTCTCTTTCTCTCTCCCTCTGTCTCTCGTCTAAATAAAGTGTCTGTAGGGGTAACTCAGTCCCTGAAACTGTGGAGATTAACATGTCCTTTGGGGACAACAGTGAGTAGAGGGAGAACGAGAAGAAGAAAGTGTGCTCACTGTGTGGAATTCAGTTCACTTAAAAATAGACCCCTGGCTTTTGTCTCAGCATTTTTAGTTGAGGGGTACAACAGTGCTGTGGTTTAAGAACTTGTACTGTATCATAACAATGAAACTGTCAATTGATAATGTTTGTGCTAATATTATTTCTATTCTGACGATTTGTTTGATTAATGGGTTAATTATGCAGTCAATAAAATGGCAGACTGAAAAATGCCTATTCCCATTTTCCCAGAGCCATGGAGACATCTTCAAATTGCTCGTTTTATCTGACCAACAGTCCGGAACTCAATAAAAAGCAGCAAATCATCACATTTGAGAAGCTGGAACCAATGAATGTTTAACATTTTAGCCATGAAAGAAATTTTAGGACCATCTCTCACGTTCCCCACAGGATAAATTGGGATAACTTGGAAGTCCCTTTTCGTCTGGCACCATCATCATTTCAAAATGTGGATTTGTTGGTTTATGACCAAATACCTGCAAAACTACTGATATTGCTGTCAGCATCCCTTGGCTATACTTTATATTTAGTGCAAATAAGCACATTCTAGCATCTAGCACACTAAACTAATATGGTGAATGTGGCAAACTTTATACTCACTTAACATGGGAATTCTAGCATGTGACTGTTAGCATGTTAGCATGCTGACATTAACTGTGTTCGCATGACTGTAGACAGACTTGTTTGATAGATGACTTAAAAAATAAATTAGTTGACAAAATTGTTGTTAATTACTGACTGTGGATTGACCAATTGTAAATTTAGGGTTTTTTGTGTTTTCAGACCATGTTTAGCATGATTCCATCAAAATCTGCCATTTTGACAGGTTCAGGTTATTGCTGACCAGCAGACAATCAGTCAGACAGTAAAATGGATAGTGCCTACCAGCAGATGTATTTGTAAACAGCGCTGATCATTCATTGGGTCTAACATCCTAATCCAGAAACACACACATACAGTATGTAGACACACGTACAACCATCACATCAGTATGGTCATATTTCACTCCTCACATACTCATTGACACGATCACACTTAAGAGCTAAGCTGCCGGATGTAATGACACTTTCCTGTGGTGTTAAAATGTAACTTCAACAGGAGGGGAGGGGTGGAGGGATAGGTTGTTACCTCCAAGCCAAACACTCCCAGCCATCCGAGGAAATCAAACAGGCGGCTTGACAGACAATCCTCCCATTTATTTGGCTCACAGCGTGCTACCGGCGGAAGGCGAAGCTAAAATGGAAACTCAGTAACTGACCTTTAATGTAATACGGCGCCGATGGCTCACCAAAGCCTCTGGAGTAGCGGCCGCTGTGTGACTCAGAGTATGTGTGTGTGAGAAAGTGTGTGTGATGAGTTATGACCAGCTCTCATGTCGGCATTTGGGAAGTTGAGAGCCAAAGCCAGGTGGATTAAGACAACTCGCCTCTGTGAGAATGCTCAAAATGGGTTTAAGAAAGTAGGAGAGTGTGTGTGTGTGTGTGTGTGTGTGTGTGTGTGTGTGTGTGTGTGTAGAGAGAGAGAGAGAGAGAGAGAGAGAGAGAGAGAGACACACAGAAAGAGACAAAGAGAGAACAGAAGCAGAGACATAAAATCAACGCCTTAAACAAACAAAGCTATATAAAGAAGATAAACCACTGGGACTACATGGAAGATAAAACATGTAAAAAATAAAATGTGACTCAATACCACTCATAAAGACTAACCCAGGAAAACTAAACAGTGGTTTGAGGCCCCAAAACTCAGAGGTACACACATCCTCTGCCCTTTTTCTTGCAGGTCATGACCTTTCTGACCTCCAAAACAGGTAGGTCAGCAAGGCCTTACAGAGACCCTTTGTTTGGTGGAAACAAATGATACTTCGAAACACTCCTTTCATCCCAGCATGAAGGATTGTTGGCTAATGGCGGTGGAGTGGGAAAGAAATTTCCATCGACTGAACTTGTAGGAAGGAAAATTGACCTGAGAACATTCCAGGAGGAAAACACATTCAGCAAAGTGCAGAGGATTACTTTCAAACTAACAATTTTGATAGTTTCTTAACATAATTCTATAAAATATACTGTAGACTAGCTAAGTGAACATTTCCTGTTGCTTTCATAATGTAACTGGCCCTTGGTAATTGGGCAAATAAAGATGTTAAGGACCAAAGCTACATCACATTAAAAGTAGACCAGTCAAACATTTATATGATCTTTGAAGGATCTCTTCAAATTATTTATATAGCCAAAAGCCCTCACAAAAGTGATACTGTGCGATTAATTTGTGTGCCCTTTTGATGAGGGTGGCGTTAGAAACTTATTAGCATAGTGAGTTTTGGGGCCTCGTTGGCAAGTTACTGTGGCATCAGAGCTAACTAGTAACAACTTAGGACTACACAGCAATAATAGCTCACTAACCAAGGTTGCGAGTTAGCAGGCTAGCTAGTTTGGCCGCTAACCGTACATTAGGTTAGATCACTCTAACTCACGGTTCCTTCAAGAGACGGATTTGTAACATCAACTCATGTCTTCTAACCGCTCCACAAAAGTACAGTATTTCAATGATCAATGTGGATAGTGTGTGGACTCTGGCTTTCCATTCCGTCAAAGGCCAGCACAGTCAAAACAGTGGAGAGTGGAAAGTTGAACTCAACATTAAAGATCTTGCGTCGCAAGCGGATCTGCAGATCACAGACATGCAATTGAAATCAACTGATTTTGCTACAGGCCTTGCAATGGACTGGCGACCTGTCCAGGGCGTACCCCGCCTTTCGCCCGATGTCAGCTGAGATTGGCTCCAGCCCCCCACGACCCTGTAGGCAGAATAAGCGGTTGACGATGGATGGATGGATGGATGGATGGATGGATGGATGGATGGATGGATTTTTTTTTCTTCCATAATGGTGTTGTTTTAATTTGGCATCCCCACTGGTGGTATGAAAAAAGACAGTGGCAGAAAGCAATGAACGGCATTCCCTCTATCCACGGATTTGATACTGTAAATTCATTGAGATTATCATTATTTTTCCACAGACAAAATCCACCAAAATACTTTGAAAGATGCTCCATAAAATGACATAAAAATTGTACATGCTGCTTTAAGTGTTCAAGCAAGTGTGAGAGGTGAAGACATCAAGCCACTTCCAGGTGCAGACAATAACTTTATTTTCCTTTTATTAAAATTGTAGAAATGAAAAAGTGTGAGTGCTTTTGTTGAACAAGTTATTAGCAGCTACATTACAATTTACAGCCTTTATTGTAATCCAGATACTGTACTGTTGTTACATGCCATTACATCAGTTTCTCCCCTTTCAGAAGAGACACTCCACTTCCATAGTGAGGAGAGAGAGAAAAAAGGGCTCCAGTCAAGGCTTGTTCGTTTTCTTTGTCCTTTCAGGCAATGAAAAGAATTTACTTATTCATCTGTTTATCCGTTCAGAGCGACACATGAATACATTCATCAAAGCTACCCTAATCCTGTGTTTTTGCTCACATGTGTTTTTGTAAGCGCGAGTGATGTTGCGTTGGTAAACATAATTATCCCGGGACGAGGTGTAAAATGACAGCGAGACACAGGGAGACAGAGAGAGAGAAAGAGATGAGGGAGCTGCTTAGAGGAGATATCATTCGTGTCAGTCGGAGTGAACACCTATCGATTTACATCCAGCGCTCCTCCACGCGCCACATTGAGAGCTCATGTATAATTCATGATGGACCTATGAAAGACCCATAAATACAGTCACTCTGCTCGTCAGCATAGCACACTCTCAGCACTTATGGTCCCCCAACATGGCTAGTTAGCAGAGAAAGTTAGGAGATGCTGAAGCAAAGATCTGACTGATATAATGTTCTTGCCGTCTCCACTTGCTTATATACATTCAGATTCAGGGCAGATGCATGCTCGTGCACCATATGCAAATGTGATCTGCCCTTTAATATAGGTGTACCAGCCGGGGTTCCTGATGACTGCTAGACATCTTTTTTCTTTTTTTCTTTTTAGAGTTGGACCCCAGAGTCATGGAGGCCTTCTTTAGCTCAGCCGCCTCTGCTTTCACGACCCAGAGGATTTACATTCCGCTCCCCGCCGTAAAAAAAGCCACTCGCCTTTCATTCCTTCCACCCGGCCTTTACGATCTGGCGTGGAAAGGGTGCCTGAGTTATGGGCTTTGTTTTGGGACAGAAGAAAAATAAAAATGCAATACAGCCGCGGCATGTCAGAGATGTCAGGGAGGATTGTCTGCCTCGCATGTGTGGTGAATTTAGAGGGGACTGACCGGGGGGACGAGGTGGTCGTATGTACAAGTGTGTGTTGCTGTTGCACGTGTGAGGTTTTCCTCAAACCGTCATTACATCCAATTAGGTTGACAAATAAATCAAGCAGATGCAACACATGAACACGACTCTGAGTAAAATATTTGAACTGAAAGTAATCAACCATCAGGATGGGGTTACTGAAACCGAAGTGAGGCTGCTTGTGCACTCTTGGAAAAGAGCAAAGTCTGAACTGGGGACTCTCCTTTCACTACAATACACAGTCTGTTTGCCTCTTTAGTGGTGGAACGGGTGCTGTCTAATGACTTGAAATACACACCTCTTCATTTGTCAAAAGAGCGCGTTGCCCTTATACACTTCACTAAATCTCCACACTACTGAGGCCATCACCTCAAAACGGCCATCCCTCTCTTGGAGTCTATCTCCTCAAGCTCTGTGACCCCCCCATGAAGTGCACTTTCTCACACAAACAGACACGCACACACACATAAAAAGTAGAACAAACCTTCATTTCAGCCCAGCTCCTCTCCACCGTAAAGCGCTTAACGACTGCTCCGTCCTTGAACGTAAAAGTATTAGGGAGACATATGAGGCGTTGGAGGAGGAGTAGGAGAGAGAAAGCAGAAGGAAAACAAGGTAAAAGAAAGGGCTTTTTCATACTGACAGTCAGCTTAATGAAAAAGCAGTTAGGGCTCGTATATCTGCTAGCCCCAAGGTTCAGCCTCCCCCTCGTCACACCGGTAATCGCAGCCTGGGCCGAGGCAAGCCGCGTTGTGCCAGGCCCGGCCAGGCTGAGGAAGGTCAGGTTCCGTTGAGGTAGAGTCAAGCTAGGCTGGCGAGGGTCAACCGGGAGGGTCAGGATGGGGCTTGGGGAGAGGAGTGTCGGCCTTGAGTGCGGAGGAGTCGGGCACATCAATCCACACATGAAGGACGGAACATCAGTCACTGGAGGTGCAAACCGCAGAATGCAGCACACCGAACACACAGTTACACACATCGAAGAGCATGTACACGCAGGCACAGTCATGCACGCTCACACAAACACTCCCGTCCTCTTCTCTTTCTTCCTCTGCTGCTTCAGATCTCTGCTAGTTGCACACCCCTTAACATTCAGCAGAGTAAAACCCATAACAACTAATTAGCAGCTAACAAACACATCAATGAGGTCCCTAGCTGTGAACTACACGGACAAGTTACAAACCTTTTCATTTAACACTACCACAGTGTGATTTAACAATCTCAATACACTGGGCTTTTCCCCCTACAACCGAGTGAACGATGTAGTCAGTAATGTTTAACAGCACGTGAAACGGCCTACGTGGCCGCTATGTTGACGTGCATGTGATGAGCTTCGGATGAACTGGGCCAAGGGTATCTGCTACAGTCAGATGAAAAGCCATCCTGTACACAAGGGAGCCTCTATGCACAGAAGAGCAAACTAATTTCTAGGCCAAGAAAGTTATCGGTGTGTGCAGGGGAAATTGAGACAGAGAAAGCTTTAGCGTGCAAGCAGCGAGACATTAAGTAAGGAGTTTAAATCAATACAATGCGAGTTTGTGTGAGGATGGGAAGGTCGTGATTTGTGGTTTGAGGGGTAATTAGCGCATGCAGCAGGCAGTCAAAACAAATGATGCAGTATATCTGAATACTTCTCTTTGGCCTTCAAACTCCAAGGTCTGTCTCCATTACATCAATGCAGGATATCTCAAATGTATTTCAACACAGAAAAGACAAGGTAGCACTAAACTAACTGGTCAAGAGGCTTAGAGACATCCTTTGATCATTACGGTAAATAAAAAATGCTAAGGCTGATGGGAAGGGGGAGATTTTCTTCCGGTGTCCTTGAATGCCTCTCTCTATCAAAAGCATACCATTTGGAGGCAACAATAAAGAGAAGCAGAGTGGACGGTAGCAGACAGGTACGTCTGGAATGCTCTGGGAAATAAAATCTTTGTAAACAATCTCTTTCTTTTTCATTCCCAGCATCTCACATTCCCACTCTCTCTTTTCCTTTCCCTTAACGGTCTGTGTACCCAAATTACAAAACTATTTTCTGACTTAGCTCGAGTGGAATCCACTCATGCAGATAGTTTTGGATTTATTTGCCCAGGTTTTGAGATATTCATCTCTGGAAGATCTGCCTCTACTGCAGTGCAACACGAGTGAGTGGAATTTCATTTGTGGTGCCCACAGCACTGAAAACATTACATTTAAGACTTTTAAAACAGCACAACAGTTCTGCTACCCAACGCTATCCATAAAGGTCCCTTCAAAATATCAGGTTTGGTCATGTTTGGGTTGGTCATCTTCAATTGTAATTTAGAGAGAAAGGGTTTTTTTTCTCACTCTGAGCAAATCATCTTGCATCCCTAACCAAGTTGTTTTTGTGCCTAAACCTAACCAAACCTTAAAGGTACCGAGTAGAGATTTTGATCTCTAGTAGCACTATGGAGCAAGGTTTTTAGGAGCATGCACAAGCAAATGCATGCAGCATGCAGAGGACATAATACACCAACATCATATTGTTTACAAGAAACCTCCACAAGGCACCTTTAACCTTCAAATCAGGCAACCGTTTTATTTGGTTTACTGTGATATGTAACCGTTTTGAAAGGCACAGACAAATGATATTGTCCTGCAGTAGGAGCGTCAAGTCAGAAAATGCTTCCATGTGTCGTTCAAGAGGGTAATAACAAACAATGTGTTTTGTTGTTAAATTTGGAGGACTGTTACTAGTCAGGCTCAGATGGGTTGGTTCTAAATGACTGGCGGGGTTCAGGTGTCAGTTTTAGGCCTGTGCAGAATTCTTACTCTGGTTAACCCACAGAACATCCTGTCACTATTTTTTATGGAGGCTATTTCTTTGGTAGTAAGTAGTGCCACTGAAAAACATGGTTCCCCATTGCATTGGACTGGAGGCAAATATTGCGGAGATGGATATCTTAAAAGCTGTGAAAAAAAATGATTGTCATGGCTAGATACAACTAATGGTAAAATTTTTTGTTTGGTTTTGTTTGTGAGATCTGTTTAAAAAGACCCTTTTTTGTTTTTACTACTACTTTTCTCTCTCTGCTCTGCCTCTTCACTTCCTTTTGTGCAGCGACAATGTCAGCAATGAGTTTTCCATGCACACTCCTGCATAGCAACCCATTTAATAAACACTGAATTTCAGCCCGGGCCTTTGCCCTATACGTGAGTTATGAAAACGTAGGTGTGTAATAAATGTAAGTGCCCAATAATAAACATTGAGTACATGTGTGGGTTTGTGCTCTGCTACTGACCCTGAAACCTGAATGTGTGATAAGACATAATGAATTTCTCTGGCCTGACATAAAACATAGCATTGACTCAGTGTTTACCCTGCAGTGGAATGCCAGATCCATGGAATCACTCTCTCTCAGAGGCTGCGCTGCTGCTCATATCGGATGACTGCCATCTCAACACACACACATACACACCACTAAGGGCTTTTAAATTCATCGCATTTTTTTGAATAATCTTTACTAGGTTGTTAAGGACAAGGTGTCTGGACATGTGTGTTTACACATTAGTGCGCACTGTATACTGTATAAGCCTGTAACTTGGCTTCCATCTCTGGAAATATTTATTTTAACCTTTATTGTTATCTGTCTTTCTGTATGCTGTTGTCTCTCAATCAATTATATTGTGAGCCGACCTTCAGAACTAACTGTATGCACTTTTTTCCCAGGATTGATAACTGGATTAAAGGCTCAATAATAAGTACACAATGGCCTTCTTTGATAAGAGGAACGCAGTCTGAGCGGGAGGCTGAGAGAGGAAACAGTGCCTCATAGAAGCCGCTGTGGATTACTAAATAAAAGAGCCATAAAACACAGCCCTTTGGCTGTAGCAGAGGAAAGCTTACGCTAACACACAGCTGTAATGATTTTAATATCTGGGCTTAGAGCAAGAGACCACACACTGTAAATTTCAAATGCACCTAGTGCTGTGAGAGACACCCCTCCACTACTCTGTGGCTCCCTTTTCTCTGTCTGCCTTGCTCTGCCTTCCATCACCTCCCTTCTGGGTTTTCCCTAAACTTTTTGAAAGAAAAAAGCGCAGAATCAGCTTCTGTGTTTCTCTTTTCTACTCTACTTCTTCATAGCAATGTAGGCATGAGAATCTCACATTTTCTTCTATGGAAAGGTTTTAAAAACATTAGCTGAGCATAGAACTAAAATGTTATTTTTTTTTCTTTCTTTATGTCTTCACTGACACTCCCCCCCCCCTTCTTCTATTTAATTCTTGAACACACAAGAAGGACAAATATTTGAAATTATGGTTCCACTTTGGATGCCTATCTGGCAAGTCCCTTCAAACGCATTTCATGTGGTCCAAATGCTTTGTTCCAAGCTGTGTTCTATTAGGCTACAATTTTGCCAGAATATGATAAAAAGTGAAATGACAAATATAAGAAGAGCCCCTGCTCTCTGCCCTCTATCTTCTGTCTCTGCAGCTGTTCACTGTTTGGAAGATAATGATTTCAGTACCCCCTCCGCTTTGTGCTAAAACACTTAGTCAATGTTGTTCTTATCCAACTGTCCAGAAGATTTTTTTTGTGTTTTGTACCACTGGCAGATTTGCAAACATTCCAAAGGACCCAGTCACATACAAATTTAATTCACGAATTGTAAAGAAAGAGTATTGCCTGTTGGCTGCATGTTCATGATTTATATATCTGCACACCATCACAGACCAAACTTATGCTAAAACCACGCTGTCATGTACAGCAAACTACTCAATCTGTCAAGTTGTGAATTTATCTTACTTTATTTTGTGTCATGTCTTATGTAACATCTTTATGTTATGTAATGTTATCTTGTTTTGCACTTTTTGCACATTTCTGTTGCGCCTATTAAGGATTGTACAACTATGATGGCTGCCTTTAATGGTTATACTACTTAATATAATAGGTGGAGCTTGATTAAACTAATTTTAAATTCAGCTCAAATTCACTTTTATTTATTATTTAGTTTAACACCTTTCAACAACAAGTTAATTCAAAGTTCTGTATCTATAAAATGCATTTAGACAAGATACAAAAAGATTTATAAAAAGGATTAAAAAGTAAAATTATCTAGAACAGACTCAGCTCTATAGCTGAGACCCTTTTTTCTGTAAAGACAGAATTTTTGAATATATTTGAATGTATATGGAATATATTTGAATGTATATGGAATATATTTGAATGTATATGGAATATATTTGAAAATTTGAATATATGTTTGATTTCTGAAGAAATCAAATATGCCTTTCTAATTAATTTGGGGAAAAAATAATTTTATAACGTGTTGTGTTATTTCATAAGAATATACCATACCAGGGTACCCCCAGGGTTCTCAAAGTTGAATTTAAAACTTTTTAAGATCTTTTTAATACCACTTAGAATGAAGTTTAATGCTTAACTTCACAGGCAAACTGGCAAAACTATGACGGATATGATGAAAATCAGTATGGACTTTAGCTACTAGAAAATAATTATTTACCAAGTACCTGAATTTGATAAAACATATTACAGTACTACTCACATTCATATTTAATAGACTTTAGCTTTGTTTGATGTGTGTGCACTCTAATAAAAAAGACAAATGTTTGCATTACTAGTCCGCTTCTCTCCATGACCTCACAAACCAAAAGCCCCTTTTTGAACTTCCAATTCTTTTTTTGCCTTTGCCTTTGGTACTGTAGAACTGGCAGAACATCAGCTGACATGCAAGTAATCCACTGTAACATTAGACACAGAGAAAACATTTATAAATTTTACAGTTATTTATGACATTACAGTATTTATTTAATCCTATAGGACAAAGATAAAGTAAGACCTTTGTAAATGAAACTCAATATGTTTAAGGACTTATTTTGAGAATATTAAATTCAATACTTTACTTTTTTTTAATATCCCATAGGTACTCTGCATACTGTTACTGTGCAATTTCCCATTTTGCTCTCTTTCTCATTGCACAGCAATGCATCCACTCATGCGCATGCAAACCCACTGACAAACACACATAATCACACACACAGCACAGACCTCCTCTGGCTATATCTGTCGGTAGTGGTTTATAGTGGGAGCCAGGCACTTCATTAGTGGACAGCTGCTGCTGCTGCTGCTGCTGCACCTCCTTCCATACCTTCTCTTCCTCCATCTCTCCATCCTCTCCCTCTCTAAGCTGCCCTTACCCTGAACCTATCCTGAGGGGGAAGATAGGGAATGAGGGAGGAATGGGAGAGAGGAAAGAAGAGAAGAGGGGGAGGGAAGGAGTCTGAACTCTTCATGGTCAGATTGTTTCACTGGTATCAAGAGGGAGTGTGTCTGAGTGTGTGTGGGGGGGACATTCCGTTTCTATCTGTGTGGGTGAAGGTCCATTGAAGTATGATGATAAATTATCTGTTCTTTGTGTGCACTGTACTGTACTGATCACAGCGCAAGTTAGATGAGTAAAACTCATCAAGCTGTCATTCCTTCAGACCTGTTAATCCATAATGACACACAGGCACAAAAGAAATGACAGAGCCAGTATCTGAAAGTTACAGAAAAATAAGAGTAATAAACATGAACTTTCTGATATGAAATATTATATCAGCCTTGTATTGTGTTTTCAGCTACATACATCTGATAAAACACTTATCTGTCCCATCTTGCATATCTTTTTCACTACTGGAATAAATCCAAGCTGTTCTGAAAACCTTTCACCAAAATCCTCTCCCAAAGGGCAGGCATCAATCCCAGCTCCTCGTTCACGTCTAATCGACTTTTACAAGCCCTGTCGCTCATAGGCTGACTTTTACAACTTTTATTCCTGATTGGCCGGATGACTGAGCATCGCAGAGTGGCGCAGGTGCAAAACATTACTCCCCTAATAAGAGCGGATTACAAACAGGTGTGTCAGCAGCGCAGGCAGGAAAGGTGACTTTCTAGAAAGGGAGCAAGCAGCTTCTGAGGCTGGGGAATTGTTACACAACTGAACACACAAGGGGGGGGGGTGTTTAATGAAGCGAACTGACTCGTTTTAATAAGTTCTGCTCATTTCTGTTTTACTAACCAAAGTTGGGTGGACGCCAGTTCAATTACAACTATAACTTTCATCCAAATGTGGTCAGGGGCAGATTTCAGGCGGCTGAGCTGGACTGAGTCACTCTGTTGTTACTGCAACCCAACATCATTATGAGGAATGAAGGGCGACTGACTGGCAAAAAAACAGATGGATGAAAGTGCACTTATTTAAATACAGTGGACTTGTCCACTGTCCCTGGCTCATAGATAAGGATATAATGCTTCTGCCATTGTTGGTCTTTATATATTTATGAAACTGCAGTGTCACTTCCTTTGTTGTGCATTCATTAAGCAAACAGTGTGTGCTTCCAGCCATTTGTGTCACTGATGATATGAATGATGTATTCCTGTTGCCTGCTGTTAAATTGTAGTTGCACATTACATCTGTGCTAAACTGCAGTAAACTCAGCTTTCATATGTAGGGCTCTCTTGCCCTCCAGTGTGAGTGAGGTCTTCTCTGTTCTTCTTTGTGATGTTTTGACATATCCAATGGCCAATAGACAGTTTTCTAAATCAAAATAATGCACATGACAAAGGTTGAAGCAAAACGGCTCACTTGCCAATCACACAATGTCAACAATTAATGACACACATGTATTTTTTGTTCCTAAACCCAATCACTCAATAACATTTAACAACATTAAACGATGTTCTGCAACGTTAATGTTTTATTTTGAAAGTCTAACAGGATGTTTTCTATTTATTGTCACTAACTTGGTCGTACGTTGCATATTTCTTGTTGCTAATCGTTGCTAACTTGACCACAAAGCCAAAAAACAACGCTAAAGGCGTACCCAGAGCGTTGAAAATCGACGCCAAGTGGTCTTGAGCAAGTGTCCGTATGTGACGAGTTGGGAGTGAGAATGTGTCGGTAAAGTCGGAATGAAAATTCACTACAAGGATTTGGACTACACCAACCAAACTCTCAGCATTGTGAACACAACAATCTTTATGCTGGTGCAGCATGCAATACTTATTTCTCACTACTTACTTCTTCTTTTTCCTTTGTCCAGCTGTTCATTGGCTGTTACTGGTCTCTGTTAAGGCTTGGATTAGTGAGCAGCACAGAGAGATGACAGGAATTGTACAAATCAAATATTCATCTCTTTAACGTAATCAGTGCTTCCAAATGTCCACTGCAGCTGGTTCAAACGCACTATATTTGTGTAATCTGGAAAATTAGTTGTGATGGCCTAACTGTGGCCAGAAATATGTAGAGCACATTCCTTTTAGCACCCCCAGCCTGGAATGAGACAATTACTTTGAGTAAGTTTATTTTGGTTTTTGACTTTATACAGACTTGAAGACAAACATGACTTGAAATGTCAATATAAATATATTCAAGAGGCACCCAACACCTCATCCACCAAATCAGCTGTTGAAGAGAACATTGATGCATTTGGTGTTATGTAAATGGAAATAAGCTTTGTCGTGTGGATCCAACCAGGTGACAGGCAGCTTAGTAAGTAAAACACCCTAGTCAGTAATGGATTGTTGGGATAATGCAACGATCAAGACAGGGTGTTTACTGGCATTTGTACAGCATGTAAATATTAAAAGAGGGAAAGACATAAACAGCAATCTGTGTGTTGGCGAAGGAAGGAAAAATCCAATTTGACTACGTTGAAGGCAGATTTGAACGTCAAGTGAAAATGTAATTCAGCTTAACCAGACACTGTCCAGATACGGTACAAGATGTGTGTTCCTGCCAGATAGAGAGGGGGCTTATTCTCAGGAAGGAACCTAAAGTGTTCTGAATAAAGAGCAAGAGTCCAGTCAGTACACATATATGAAGGCAGTATATTACAGTTTAAGATACATAATAGAGACAGAGAACAGTGTAGTGGTTCTGTAAGCACAGGTGCAATTTCCATTGCGCATGGGGGGACATGACCTAAGATGTTGTTTTACAGTTTCAGTTTGATGTACTCAATGAAGGAATTTTTTTCCACTTCTCACACTACATACAGGCAAGTGGTGGGAGGCCTTGTAGGGGCCAATGGTAGCCTGAGTGGAACATTTGCCTGAATAAAAACATTGTCAATCCTCTGCATGTTTTTCAGAAAATGATTTAATCTATATTTTGATTTACAGTGTGACAATGTGACTGTAACAATGATATATTCCTAAAAGATGCTAGAGTTTCATCAACCGAAGAGAAGGCAGTACGAGACAGTACTCTTGAAACTCAAGATGTAAATATAACAAGTATCCGGTCTCTATTAATGAAACTAAATGTGATTTTACTCTACTCTACTGTATTCTGTTGCCTTCAGGCAACAGAAAGTGCTTTTGACCCCCATTCCCTCCCATTTATTAAGTTGTAATGACATGTTTCTAATTATTGAAACCATGAATTAAACACTTAAAACATGAAATACAAACTGGGACTTTGTTATTTGTATTTGATAGCTTTTTTAGGTTTTGTGTATTGTAGTAGCCTCGGCTAATATATTTACCAATTTACGTAACGTTCAAGCTGTTTGACCCGAGTAGTGCCCTCACAGTTAACGTTATTTGGCTACATTTAGCCTAAGTTTTAATCTGTCATGCACAAAAAAAAAAGCGTTTCTCGGTTACTTCTAAACTAACCTTCATCTGGTTGATCACAGGAATATGTGAATAATTGAGATTTATTGCACAACTCATTAGGCAGAGAAAAACTGTTTCTCTCAAACATCAGCCATTTTTCCATCTAATTGTCAGGTGAAGTTTAAGCAGACTTGAAATGTTGCAAAAAAGAAAATGCAACAGAGGTGCATTTGTATCAGCTGGTTTCGAGCAAATAAACCAGGCTATGGCAAGCGTAGTTACGTCAGTAGTTGACGTTACACATGACTGTAATAAACACAGTGGATCAGTTGTTTTGAGTGAAATGACTTGTTACACTATCAGAATGTTCATTCAATAAAATTTGAAAAATCTAGAAGAGCTGCACGATTATCATTGTACCCCCATTCAAGTTATCATTGGGCTAAACGGGAAGTTAACTGGAAGCCAACACAGTGGATGCTATAACGCTACCGGCAACATGCTTTTTGGCGGTCTAATTGCAGCCCTATATTGTAGTTCAAAAAAATAATTTTAGATCTTATACTGGCTCTTCATGTAGGGCACAGGGATTTCTTTAACCTCACTATTTGAAGCTTTGGCAGTGTTCAACATGAACATCCAACATGGTAACATTGTAGACAGTAGAAAATGGAAAAGCATAATATGTCTCCTTTAACCAACCAACGGAGGCAACTAGTACAATCTAAGGCTGGCCCTACATAGTCAAAGACTGATGATTCAATGATAGGAGCCTGAGTCGACTCCCAATCTCACAGTCGAATCTTTGCAGAGCTGTTATAAAACAAGGATCATACCATTTTGGCTATATGAGGGTGCTCAACTTGTGATATTACGTAGAACTACTGGTTTTCTCCCAATGAGTTAACATACAGCCTATTATAGAAATATCAAAATATAATGCTGTAAATAAACATGTGAAAAGAAAGAAGCTGGGTGGTGGTAGCATGTGTGTGTGGTAGAAAAAGGAGAGAGACAGAGCAACATCAGCACCGGTGTTGTACAGAGTTGTGCGTGAACTTTGCGGGACGTTTGAATCATTTATCACCATTGATGAACCACCCAAAGAATATTATGGTTTTTAAACAGTGCTTGGATTAGACCCACGAGGAACTGCGACGTGCATGCAGTTGCCGGCGAATCGGCAGACACGCACTACTCTGTACAAGACCGGTGCAAAACGACGGCGTGCTCCAGTTCACACTGGAGTCTGATATGAGCCACATTTAAAAAATAATGTGAACAGTCAATCAAATAAATCGGATCTGGGCAATAAACCGGAGCATTAAGGAGGCCCGCGATGTGAACGCAGCTTTAATGTGTTGTTTGTTGGACGGACATGTTATTTTAAAAAGGAAAGCGCATTCGCATATGTACATGGATATGTTTTTTGTTTCTTTATCAAACCCAAGGGTCCCTCTTTAAGTCAAAGTGGGTGTTTTAAATCTCAAAGTTGAACATTACTTAATCTGTTAGATACGATACTGTCATTTATTATGTAGCAGATGTTAAATTGTTCTTCTGCGTCAGTCTTTCAGTGAAGCTTGAATCAAACAAACAACACAGTGACTCATTTGCTGACTAAGGCCTGCGGCTGTGTGAAGCAGAAGCAGTTTTACAAGATTGATTAATTATAATTCCTTCACTCTGATCCAACTGGCTTTTAACTCAGGTTTTACAGCAGATTCTTACAATGGTGAATGATGTGAAAATGAAAGCTGAGTGTGTCTGTGTGTCTGTGTTTTCTGCTGTTTGTAAGGCCAGAGGAGGACGGTATGCTTTACACAAAGACCATGCCAGAAACTCTGTATAAACAGAGCAGCGGCCACAACGGCTCCCCTGCCAAACACTGGGTTTCTCATCAACCTCAGCTAACCACACACAAACACAAGTGCACAAACACACAAACAAACAAACACACAGGGGTAGGGAGACAAAGTGAGAACTCAATGCAAATATGCACATAAAAAATACAGGCATACAAAAAAAGATACACAAAAAAGGAAAACACATGCACACACATGCTCTAACAAACTGACCTTGTGCCTCACATCCCATTAAATTGCAACTATGTGAGATTGAGCAGAAGCCGAGCAAATCACTGTCAGAGTGGATCCAAACTAAACATGAAACCACATCTCTCGATCTGACCTTCTGGAAAGCCATCCGAAAAAACACAAATATATACACATCCAAATGTCAAAGTGATCCAATCTATTCTCCATTTTGTACATATTGATTTAGACAAACTAGACCGCAAACACCACAATGCTAACAGGAGAGAGCAGGTCCTATAGAGATGAGGGTTCTGAGTGAGAAATGGAGGGATTTCCCACTCGTGAGAAGTGAAATATGAGGACAGAGTGAAGGAGGATGAGGAAGAGGCAGTTGTTTGGGGGCTGCATATCCATCCTGCAAGTTCCTGGGACAGGAGGGAGGAGCAGGGAATTGGAGACTGGCCTTCCTCCACCTTGACATACATCCAAATGCATCCTGGCTTGGAGATCAGAGTGAAAAGGTTGGAGACCCACAGGCAAGTACTCAGGCCTGAGTGTGCATGGCCAACACCGGGTCTATCCCTCTGAGCCTGAGTTGGGAACAATGGGGGTGTCTGGGGGTGGAGGAGAGGTGACGATAGTTTGGAGAGGGTCCTGCACTGTTGATTTTTACTGCCTGAGATTCTGGAGAGAGAGAGACGTTGGCAAGTGTGTGTTTATATACCTGTGTGTATGAGTGTGTGTCTATGTGAAAAGTGTGTGAACACTTGTATTTGGATACTCTCCCTGCAAACGTTTTGGATGTCCTCTGTTCAGTATACAATGCCAAAATGAAAGTTTAATGATAACTTGGGTCATATTTTCATAGTTTTAGCCATCATTCAAGTTGATTATGATAAAAAATAATGCTCACCTAAGTCATTGCTGAGATCTGAGACACCACACATCACTACAACCAGGTCTGGCCAAGATACAAATGGTCAGTTGATGAGTCAGGTTGTAAACACTTCAACAATTTAGTTAGATTATCTAAAACACTTTATTTGGTTGGAATAGCTACAAGTCAGTGCACCCAAAATGTTTTCATGAGATAGCGTGTAATTTGTGGGGGATTCTCGAGGGACCGCTATGACCTGCAAGAAGAGAGTCAAATACATCAGTAGCCTACTTTTTATTGGCCTTGCTAATTTTTCTCTCTTCACTGTCAGCTTTGATGAAGCAGCACCTCAATGCTATAAATATTTAATTAAAATGTAAAAATAATAAATATGCAAGAACTTGACTTGTAGCAAGCTAAAAAATAGCTCCATGAATATCCATGAAAACAACGTTTAGTTAATCAGATTCTGGAAACCAATGAACCCTTCAATATAAGTTACTTTCCAATTTCTATATTACAGTTATATTGACTCTAATTCTTTAAAAAGGTCATACTATGCTTTTTGGCTTTTCCCCTTTCCTTTATTGAGTTAAATATCTTTTTTGTGTATGTAATATGTTTGCAAAGTGGAAAAACCTAAAGTCCACATCTCCCACAGAAAACACTGCTCCTGAACTGCCTGAAATCAGCAAAAGTGTGGCAGATCCCCAAACACTGGTGGAGAAACACACTGAGCTGCAGCACACAGAGTGACAAGATGTCCGACCGCTGCCTCCCCTCACCCCCACTCTACCGACTGATTAGATACCAGTTCACAGTTAAAACATTATGCATGAAAGATACATTTATTACAAATTAATAAATGACCACTCTGAAACATCCTGCTCTTGTTGCTGGGCTGGTACGGGAAATGCTCATACTATGTGTTGTTTTGGGAGGCATTGAAAAGCAGCCTGTTTTGTTTTGTTTTTTTCATTTAGGGATAATGGGACATGTTGCTTTGTTCAAAACCAGATTACCTAGTTCTTCTTGTCCAATCAGCCTTTTTTAACGTGACAGTAATTTTAAATCTCAGTAAGTAACTTGGTGACAACAATATTATTATTACCAATTGGAATGGCGCACAAAATGAAGACCCAAGTTGTAATAAACAGTAACAGTTCTTTTAGACAATATTCACTGTTGTTGTTGTTAACTGCCAACTCTGTTGTTTATAAGAAACTACCACATTTTGAGATCAATTCAAAACTGTTTCTTCTCCTGGTTGCAGTGTTTTGCAGCTATGTGTTAAAATTATATTGTGATGTTGTGAAAATGTACTTTTATGGGGTTAGCGCTGAACTTGCCCACCTCCCACACGTCCCTGTTTGTCAAACGTTTGCAGTGTTGTGATGTGAAATGGAAAACTATCCAGTGATCTTCTCTTCCCTTTCTTTCTATCTATCTTCCCTTGGCGAGCAACGGTCTGTTTCTCTTTTCTGTCTGTCTTCTCTCGTCTTCCTCTCTCTCACTTTGAGCAGTCGCAGGCTGCTTTCAGAGGAAGTGATGCAGTCCATCTGGGGTGGTCGTTAACATGCTCAGCGGAGAGCGAGCGTCTGGCGGGGGACACATGAAAACATCTTACGCACTGAGAACAGCAGAACCCAGGGGTACATTATAATGGGGGAAATCATTTTGGGGGAAAACGTCTGGAAAGACAACAAAGCTGTGGGAAATGTTTCTGAGACAGCCGCAAGACCACTTCATTTTCTTCTGGTTAGTTTCAGCAATCTGGGTTGGAATTGTTCAGTAGGAAAATCAAATAATTCATGAATATAATTTCTCAAATGTCTTTCCATTGTCTGTGAAAATACTGTAAGTGGCTTAGATGTTTACTTGTCTCTCTTTCTCTGCCATTCCACTTAAACTCTGTGACAGATGCGATCAGCATGACTTTTTGATACAGTAGCGCAATGTCATTGGCCTGCAATAAAACGCCTCCAGACTTTTAACACCGTCCCACTGTACCATTCAAGATCGTATGACATAATCATTTTTACACTGACAATTACAGAGTCACACACTGTGTCATTCAGCTGACTAAATCTATTCAGGCGCTCCAGGAAAGGTGATACATGATGAGGTCATACAAGTTACAGTTTCCTTTAAATTGTATGCAGATTTATGCTTATTAAATGCCTACATAATGAGCCAAGTGGCTGGTCACACTGGGTGGCGGTATCTGTCATCATAAATCTAGTACCACATTGCTTTGAAGGAGAGGTGATGATCTATTTGCTGGTCTTTAGGTTTTGAACCCTACCTCGCACCGTGAACATAAAAACACAGACACATACAAATAGTACATAAGCATGCTGTATTAAAGGAATAGTCTGACATTTTGGGGAATATTATTCACTTGCCAATGAAAAAATATATACCACTCTGATATCTGTATGGTAAATAAAGCAGGTGCTAGAAACTAGTTCACTTAACTTAACACAAGAAATAGTATTAAAACAATAGTACCACAAACCCCTGTATAAAACGCAATGTTGTTTACAGTTAAATAAACTATATATAATATGTTAATTAATCGAGCTTTAGAAGTTCTGGTAGGCAGATTATGAATCAATCTTCTTATGTAACATTTGGCAGGAGAGCAACTTAATGTATTTACAAATATGTCAAACTATTCTTTGAATGTTTTTTAATTTTGTCAATATCTACATGTAACTTTATGTGTAAATATATTTTTTTTTATATTTTCTGAAATATAATTTGTAAAATAAAGTAAATTGAGTGACAGTTCTTCATAGCTGTTTAAGCCACTTTTTCACGTATGATGCGTCATAAAGCTATTTGATGCCTGATACTTTACACCCAATACAGCACGATAAGGAGTCTTATATTCTATCATGTGAGTGTGTGGTAGGTTAAAGAAGGGTAAATGATGCGTATTAAAATGTAAAACTGGCTAGAGTGTATCTATTTATATGGCCTAAAGCAGCTGTAACTGCTAGCTAAGTGATTCATTAAAACCTCCATAGGAACTGCACTTTCTTAGCCCAAGGGAGTGTAGTAAATGTAACATAAGCAAATGTGTGTATGCACGCCTGCATCAACACATACCCCCCCCTCCCACTCACCCCAACACAAACACACACACATTCTCATTCCACAGGAGACACATTTGGAGGTGTACAAATTAACCTCAAACTATCATTAGTCACAAACAGCACATTTGTACCATGCTGCAAAGAGCACTTGCTGATTAATTTGTTCCTTCCATCAGAGTAAAATATATAGGTAAACACTAAAGAGCAGAGGCTTTGGGAGGCAAAGCTGGTAGAACAAGAAGAATCATCCTCCATACTGTGTACTCCCTGAGGAATCTGGTCGAGGCTCATGTTAATGGGCCAAGTTATCAGTGTCTACTCAAGGCTTATACTGCTACTACTGAGGATGCTAAGAGGCATGCAATAACTTTCTGCGCATTTGTAGTAAACAAACACACACACACACACACACACACACACATTAGTAACACAATTTGGTCAGCAAGAGTTTAGATAGGGGGGATAACTGTGCTGGTTCAAATCCTTGGACCAGGTGCAGGGCTGGATCAACCCGCTGAGGAAGCCTCTGGGCAAAAATTAGTTGTGGGACCTTATTGACATCCATATGTCGATAATCAATTCTGATCACAGGCCCTTGGATATACACACCTTCTTGTTTTCTCAGTTCTAACATTAGTAACTAGTGTGTTAGTAAGTGTATATTCATTTATTATGTAAAATAAATCTTTTAGTGCACCATAATATCAACTGAAACAGTATCAACTGAAAAAAGTATGTTCACTCATTTTTAGCTTATGTTTTTTTCCAAATTGATTTACAATTGCTACATATGTCAGAGGTCGCGCGCGTCTGGAGCAAACAGGGGTTAAGTGTCTTGCTTAGGGACACATTGGTGGATGGGTAACAGTGGGGAATTGAACCCGGGTCTAAAACAGCATGTGGCACATCCACTGCACCATCACCACCCATGATAAAGTAAACTTCTCAAAATTACCCTTCTACAAGACAAGGTTTGGTATAAACGATGCAGGTGCTGCCTTTAAGGACAAATTTGCCTCTAGGTAAACACACAGTTTTGGTTAACTTTGGTTTATCTCACTGGTTTGAAGTGGGTTAGGGCTCAGCTGGATGAAGATAATATCACACACTTCCATGCTACAATTACAATTTGGCAACATGTGAATTAAACATTTATGACAGTTGTGGGATGGTGGCCTAAGTTGTTACATCAGAGCCCACATACATTTATGGATACATGTTTAAAACCAAGTTTTGTAAGGTTCTGAAGACTCTTATCATGCCAATGTGTTAATTTCATTTTGTTTTAATCGTGTATATTACCAATCAAGTGTGCAATCACTTTAATGTCCGACAAAAAAAAAAATCACACAGTTAACCTTCGAGGCTCTTGGGGGTCTAGGGGGCTGGTTGCCTGTTTTTCTTTGTTGGTAATTCAGCCTTGACCAAAGGGTGTTTCACAAAACCAAGATAGCGGATTAAGCTGGGATTTTCCAGTTATCCTGGCTGAACAAAGCCTTGACTCGGTTTCACGAAAGCAGTGGCATCGCCAAGTTACCATGGCGATTTATTCTGTGCAGCTAGCCTGCTCCAGACCAGGTTAACAGCCAGACTTAGTTAATCCTAGTGCCTTATTTGTTCAGTCAGCAGTCACGCCAATCAGAAAAGTGTTTTTTTCAGTCATTCCATCTTCTTATGTAGGCCTGTGTGTTTTGCATATTTTTCAGTAGTCTGTATTAAAAGAGTAGGTTGTGGTTATTAGGTTTCATAACTACAGAAGATGCGTGCACCATACTTTGCACACAATGAGCATCAGCGAGTAGGTTTATGTGGAATGAAAGCACTTGTAAAAAATAAAAATAATAAAACAGGATAAATAAAAGAAAAAGTAACACGGGTACAGCAATAAACCAGCGAAAGAAAGTGGCAGCCAATTGTGGACCGACTGTGTGAGAAGCTAAAAATATCACAGCTCTTAACTGAAACTGTCATAATTATAATGTTATATTGTGCCTTAACAGTGAGCACCGGACATTATATGTCACTCAAGAAACTCACACACACTATGTAGGATTCCTATTTCATTTTATAATACACTCAAATTATAGTCCTACTTCAGTAAGGAGGATATATTGTGGACTGTTTATTCATGAAACAACTGCGTGTTTGGGAGAGAAAACAATTATTACTGCAATACATTGTGTTACAGTTTGGCTCACAGTGTACTTCTGTACACTAAATCACTAAATCACTTCTCTTTGTAGTTGCTGGATTTCCAATGTCCACAGCGCTTCTTTTTATCTCCATCTAAGTCCAAGTCCTGTTTTTTATTTTATTATTTTTTTCAAGCGTGTGCAGTTCAGACATCTGACAGTCTGTAAAACACATAACAGTCAGCACAGCAGTAGTGTTCACCTGTGGATATGCTTATACTCAATACAGTGGCAGACTGGCTGTCAGACTGTAGGACTACCGCCTCAGGGTCAAGTTACAGATATCATACAGCATTTTCTATGAGCACCACAACACTGACTTTTTATCTATTATCCATAGTGACTAAACAAGTACACCATTTTCACACAAAACTGGCAGACCTCCAGCCTCTCTGCCAAGCCTACTATATAAATACACACTTTTTAAAAGTATTTGTCAAAAATGTTGCTTGCAATAAAAAATGGTAAATAACTGAAAAGGCTTTGAGAAAGGTTAATAAGAACACATGCAGTGCAAACATAGAATAAAGATATGTGCACTGTCCAAAAAAAAAAAAACTTAAGCTAAATGAACAAGCTGCTGATACTGCATTATATTTTTATATTTTGAATTGTCACCTGCCAGCTGAATTTTGTGTTTCCTTTTTATATGAATAAAATTTATATAAAATAATTTCCACCATAAATTGGTGTTGAATATTTCTTCAGACGTCAGAAAGTTAAGAGTTTAATGCTCAAAAACGTCTGGGGGAGGACGCCCAGCCTCCCCACTCAGATACCTCAGCATTGAATATTATTTCAAAATAGGGTTAAATGGGTAAAAGAAAAGAAATACTTATGTTGTGTACTGCCGCTATATAAATAAAATTGAATTGAATAAACAGTATGTTGATTAGTGGTTGTAATTAATACACTTGCTGAGTGACATATTAAGGTCCACTGCTCACTTTTAAGGTCTGACATAACGTTACTATTCATGGTAACGTTATAAATATGACAGTTTCTGTTAGGAGCAGTGGTTCTTTTAGCTGCTTACTTAGGCCTATTATATATAAGTATTGTCTGCCATGCTTTTCTCGCTGTTTTAATACTGCGGCCGTGTTTCCTTCTTTCTTTATATTATGTGCATTTTTTCATCAAAAACCTTTTTTTCACACAGTGAGTAACAGAGAATAAAGTATGCTGCACACGTCTTTTCCATTTCAGCATCAATGAATCTGTGATCGACAGCGTCTTCTCTCTTGAAGAAAGTTGTTGACGCCCATTTATCTGAATTACTTACACCTGGCTTGACTTAGTTGCACCTTCTGAGCCTGGTTTGGCCTCTGTGAAACTGATAAAGCCAGGATGCACTGATCGGACTATGTCAAGCCTAGCTTTATCTCTTATCCTGGATTTCTAAATTCTGCTTTTGTGAAACAGCCCTCAGGTGGATAACAAACAAACACATGTTCATGCACACCCTCTCAAACACACAGCTGGATCAACTGCGTGCAAGTTCAAGCCAGGTTTGCCTTTTTTACAGCAAAGGAGAACATCCTGCCGTCCTGTCCTATTTTCTTTGGCAGAGGGTTTTTTGCTCAACACCAAGCCCAGCCTTTCTGTTCCACACTGGCGTTAACAGGAGAAATGGAGAGGAAAACCTTTAGCCTTAATTTGCCACTTAGGTTTTGCCACATATCCTCGGCCAAATCCTCAAGTCTCAACTTTTTCCCCCTTGCACTTGCGTCCACACCCGGCCCCCTCCCCACACGGCTCAGTATCATTTTGTAAATCCATATTAAAGCTAGAATTAGTCTGTCTCCGTTTCAAGCAGGAACATGACAATTTCAATTAAATCATCGCGAAACCTCCTCCCATACACATTCCCTTTCCCCAAATGTCTCTGTCGTTTTTTTTTTCTCCGTGTTTATTAGTTTCCACACTCCCCCTCCTGCCCCCGCTGGTTTCACTGCGGGTTCAATAATCTGCTTAAAAACCTCTGGGCTGTGCTGTCTTTGCAGTGCGACCAGCCATGGCCAAAAGCACCAAGACAAGGGAGAGGGGGCCAAGGACAGACTGTCTGAAATGAATCTGGATTTGCGAAGGGGTGGAGGGGAAGGGGGCTGGGGGGGAGGGGGAGGGTGTGCAGATGGATTTCCATTTAAATACGTCTCACTCACAGGATTTGGCAGGTTGTTCCCATGGCAACAGTGACCCATCTTCGGATTGTGAGAGTGTGTGTGCTTGTGTATGGCTTATTGTATGCGTGTGTGAGTCGTGACCTCTTAGCTTGACACCTTTAGCCAGTTAGTTTCGCTGCAGAGGCTGGGGCCAGTCGCTCTCATTTCAGAGGAGATTTTGCCGTTGCTCTCTTCCCCGACATTAAACATTACTTCTAGTCTGCTGAGCTCTTCTTTGAAATACTTACTACACTGCAGTTAGAGCTCACTTTTGACTGTCCCTGAGAAATACATGGGATTAAAAGGTGTGATCTAGATCATGGATTAGAGCTGACAAGCAAGAATAGAATCTGTATAGAACAAAGATACTAAGTACACTGTACACTAATACATGATTAGATTGATGACAGATGCACAGAAATATGTCACTTTTAAAAACATTTTATATATGTTGCACAAATATTGGATTCATACTGAATGTCAATAACACAACAGATGTACTTGTTATCATGTGTGACAAGGTTAGGATGTTGCATATGTGTGTTCTTTTCTATTCCAAAAAACAACAATTCAATTCAATTTGTTTTGGGTAATTACTATTTTTAAGTGTTATTTGTGTGTGGCACTTTTTTTTTTCTGCCATGGTTGAATATCACTGCTCATGCAAACGGATTGGTTCCTCAGATTTCTTCCCAAACAAAGCAAAAAGGTAAAGGCATCACTTGCTGTGCACCACATGCTTATGTTATCACAGGAAAGCCCAGCAGACACTAAATGTTTCGATTAGCAAATGTAAATTGGTAGTAGGGTAAATCTCTTTTATTACAGAAAAAACTTAGCAGAATTAACAGTTATATATTTAGATACTGTCCTCACAAAAAAACTGTTCTTTACCTATGACCGCTGTTGGATCTGCCCCTAACTATAAATAACACTTAACCAAACCTTAACCCTAGTCATGGCAGATCAGAAAACAGTAAAATGTGTCATTTTTGCAATGGTCACATACATTTTGGAAGGTGGCGACAGACACAATAGAGCAGAAAACACCCATATACTACCGAGTTTGCCAAGTTCGGACTTCTGGATTTCAAAGCTCAGACTTGGCAACTTCAGCTCGGGAGTCCAAAAGAACAGGAGCATGCAGCCCGTCATTCAGCAACTGGAACAGCAACGGATGACGGCCGGACCCGTTAGCGGACAGGACCTCAAATCTCCTAAAACGTCTTAAAAAATGTGCAAATCAGCGCTATGTTGAGATATCGACCACACATTTGGAATTTGAACAACAATATTTCTGCATATAAAACTAATGAAAATGGATTTGTGACACAAGAGCAGCAGTATTATAACTTACAACTGAGAGTCTTCTCTGCCATTTCTGCTTGTTGGCGTGAAATGCATTCTGGGATACTTTGCTTTCCAAAGTCCACACAAGTCACCTGTGATGCTTGACTGTACTTGGCTAGATGCAGACTTTTGAATTGCAACAGTACTTTGGCTGCGACTGATGACGTTTCACGAGTCCACAAGAACACAAGTACAGAAAAGAACGCTGATTGAGAAACGGCGTGTGTTTGGAAGGCAGTATACTTAAACACATATGCCATGTGATGTAATATTCTTTTTTTACGTCATTAATCTAATGAAAAAAAATGAAGAAGATGTAAATACAGACGCCTCAGTGTATCACGCAAATGAGAAAGTTGTACTGTGATTGTGCTACAGGCTTCGTCCGAATTTGTTTCAAAATATCTTTAGCGCACAGAGTGTACACATTCTAGGAATAACAAGCATATCCAGCAGATGTCGGAGCATGTAACAGAAATTGACCTGGCTTATTCACAAGCCTGACTGAAAAGACTAAACCAGCCGTGTGCTGATCAGCTCAGCCCTGATGCCTCTGAAACCCATGGATTCAATATCATGAGACACTGCAACGAGGGCAGGCAGGAGGGAGGAGGAAGAAACGTTGTGATAAAGGCACTAAAATGGAGGCCGCGTGCACATGCTAAATGGATTACTTCCCCTCAAATTGAGAGATCATTGTGTGTCAGGAAACTGAGACCCCCTGCTGGCTTTCGGGCCAGGGGGTGCATTCAGGGATGGGGTGCGGGTGAGTGGTTGGGTTCACTGATTTGCAGCCGCAGCATGGAGACAGAAGGAGCAGCATCTGACAGACTGCAGCAAGGCAGTGCTAGGAGGGAGCAACCTGACAGAATATCTCAAACATAGGAGAAGCTCATAGAGCCGGTGGTGATTGAAAAATCCACAGATCCCACCCCTGCTGTGCGGGTGCAGCTGTGGTGGCGCATGTTAAAAGACTGGCAAAGAATTGGGGTGGTAGGGGGTGAGTTTAGGTGTCAAAGGGAATGTGAGACGAATATGTGTGTGTGCGCCTGCCTGAATGAGCACACAGCGCCAGTAAAAAGATGCAGTGCAGCAGACAGTTATTTCAGTTTCAGTAATTACGCATCAGATTTGAAAAATGAGTTGTGGTTTTGGTTATCACGGCCTCTAAATGTCAAGCTGGAGCTAAATGATCCAAAACTATATCTGATCCTGCTTCTCCTTAACTCTTCCTCATCCTCTCTCATTATGCTTTAACGAGTTTACTCTCTTGTGGTGGAAGGATTCCACTTTATTTTAAAAAGCAAAAGGAGGGAAAACAATTCACCGACAACAAAACTGAGTTCTCAGGAAAAAAAGTCATGTGTTGCCCTAATGAGTGAAACAGCCAAACACCACATGAGAAGCATTTGTAATTACCTAACAGTAGGAAGAATGACATATTAATCACTGTTATAGATTATGTTGATGATGGTTTCCAACATTTCCTTTCTCAAGTAATCTAATGTCTAAAGAATACATGATTTTATTTTGATGTGGCAGTTTTCAAAATGTGTGCTGCTTTGTCCATCTTATTCTCTCACATCACTGTTGCCTTAGCCCTCTTACACTGTTACAATTCCTCTTACAATCCCAATGTTTTATTTATTCACACTACTTGGCAGTGCCCCATCAAATACAGCTGACCTTTGGTTCTTTTACTCTACTTGAAGGTGTCCGCAATCATGTAATGGTGACCTTTTAGCTGTTCCCTCAGCTACACTAAAAACTAAAGGTGACAGAGCATTTTGCAGCTCTGGCCCTAAACCGCAGGAACAAGTTAAATCAAATTATATAATAATATATAGAATAATTATATATATATATTAGTCATTACATATTACAAAGTAATGACATTACAGCTTGCAGAAATTAAAAAAATGTCTAAGTAACAGAGGATTACTGAGTTTAGTAAATACAGAAAGTTAAATTATAATCACTTACATTACTCATATTTAAAAATGCAATCACGTTATTGTAACACTATACTAAGTAACGCACTACTGCACAACACTGAGTAGATGTCTCTAAACATCTAAATCTACTTTTGTATACACACTGTGCACAATGTGACACAATGCAGAGTGCTTGTGTGTCTTCCCACCAGGCCCATCCTCCCAAATATTACAACATCTGACCGGACAGCAGGCCTCTGTTAGTCAATCCAGATAAACTGTGTATGTCCTCAGGGGTCGCGGGGTCAGATCGAGGGCCACCTGTGCATGCTGGGTGTGCCATTTTAGTGCTTAGTCCCAACACACACGTGCACATGCAGCGGTGCTGAATGACATGGTTCTCTTCCTCGCTGGAATGGCAGTAGACAGCGGTAAATTAAAAAGCTCTTTTCCTAATAATTAGCCCCTCGGCGGGGGCGACCTTTGTGCCTCCCTCAGCAGGAGAAGCACACAGGTAATTAATGCCCCTCAACCCCACCCTCTTCTCCTCATCATTACACACACACATACCCTGCTCTCTGGGACGAGGGCTAAACGGGCCAATGGGTCCCCTCTGAAAATGATACCCTGTCCTCCATGGCCCCTTCAGGGCATCTCGCCTGGGCATCCATGGGCAGTGGCAAGGAATCAGTGTGTGTGTGTGTGTGTGTGTGTGTGTGTGTGTGTGTGTGTAGTTAATGTTGTGTTTGTGTGAGGAAAACACAGAGATTACTTGGATGGGGGGGTAACTGTAGAAATGACTGTGGTTTGGAAAGGACGTTACAACTAAGTGTGTTTTTGTGATAGTGTGTTTGTGTGTGTTCGGGGGAGGGGGGTGGAGCATTTGTGTCTGTTCATGCATGCATCCATATGGGCTCTGTATGTGTATAGAATTTGTCTTTGTGTATGCTCAGACAAATCTATGTGTGTGTGTGTGTGTGTGTGTGTAATGGTGGGTTTTAGGCTGTCAGAATAGCTGTGTAATGGTGCATGGTGCCTTTTGATAAGTCTTACAGTTGTGACTGCGGCCCCCGTCCTCTTATCTCCAGAGGACAATGTTGCACTCAGAGCAGCTGCCGCCACAAGCACAACACACACCACCTCACACACTCCTGCCGCTTCACAGGCTCCCATTCATCTCCATACGCTCAGCTTCACAGAGACACACAAACACAGACTATTACACACAGAAAAATCCACACACGCTCACAAGCACACACAGCCCAATGCTCCTATGCAACAAACGGACGCACGTGCACTTAATCACAGAACACACACATCTTCACAGTCTAAACAACTTAGTTCTTATCTGTCCAACTCTTTCTTACTTCAAATTACTGCATCATTATCTAGCACTCACCTCTTTAAACGGTAATAATTGATAAAATGAGATTGATTAAGCATGCTATTAGTGCAGGATAATTGGCTTGATAATGAGCAGATTGCCTGCTAATTGCTGAACAGATAATAAGCTTCAAATTTGCCTCCGGCAAAAACAGTAAAATGGCAGATATTCACTCTGTTAGAACTGTCAAACTACTGGAAAACGTGGCCAGATATTTGCTACAGATTTCCCGTTTGCGTTGTAGCCACCCAGCTCTGAATGGACGTTTTCTGGTGTTGGTATTTGTCACAGCTTACCCAGAGCGAGTCACAACTGTATGCATGACATTGATAAGGAAAGAGCAAGAATGAAAAGATATCAGTACCAAAATTTTCCATTCACATCAGGAAGTATTCAGCATCAGCCCACAGTTTTCACTTTGTTGATTGTGCTTCAATATGCTTTTACTATGGGCAGGTAATGTTTAAAATTTGCTACATGGAACATAACTGGCAAGTCCCCTCCTCTTAGAACTCAACATGAACACTTGATTCGATAAATATAGAACTTAAGCTGATGATACACGGGGCAACTTTTTGAGCAATGTTGCTGGGAAATCTTGCTAGAGGCAAGTCCGACTATGTTTTAAATGGATAGCGGCGGTGCGGGTGGCGGAGTGGTGGGGGAAGGGGATTACGGTAGTAATCTTTTACTCATTACCATTGACGACAACGTTGCCCTGCGCGATTGCTCTAAAAGTTGCTCTGTGTATCATCAGCTTCATTGTGTTGTCACCCAGCAGCGTCTTTGCAGATGCAGAGGGCTCTGACAAACAAATGCAGGGTCGTTCTGCAAGTTTAACTTTGCTCAACTTTTGCTGCATGATGTCACCTGACAAGGCACTGCGGTAGCCAGTCAGATGGGTGAAGCTCACATTTCTGGTGGATTACCTCTCATTAGCGCATGCATAGGTCCCAAGTTTGGTGTTTCTTGTGATTACATAAATGTGTGTAAATTTACATTAGAAAAAAATATCTCATGTTCCATGTCCCAGCTTGCTTGTTGGAAATTTTTGAAATGGTGCCACAGAGTTGTAAAATACTATCTGATTGTATTACAAACTACTGTGCTGTGCTTTGGCATCTTAAAGGCCTTCAAAGTCATGTATCTATTACTCAAACCGGCCTATCTTGATTGTATTGTGTCATGTCATCAGAGCCTTTGTGCTTTTTATATAGTGATTTAAGCACCTGGTCAGGTTGCCATCAGATATTAGCTCATAAAAGCACAGCATTTTGTGCTACTTCTACTGCTAACGTCTCGGTCCAGCAGGATACCAATATGCAATGTTACGGCATCTTATAAAGCTTTAAATGTAGTTCTCAAAATTGACCTCCTGGTTTTTACTGCATTTCATCTTCTCACCAATACCTTTAGCAACCAGCCTACATCAATGCAACCCACCCCCCACAGTCTTTTTCCCACACCTATGATGTTTATTTTAAAACATGGTAAGTCATTGCACCATCTAAACTACTCCTCATAGTTTGCTGATTGACTGACTTCCAGATTTCGGCTGATTTCAAGAGTTCAAGTGTACCACCTAAACTGATGATCACTTCATTCCGAGAAACTTAAATATGTATGTAAATGTGAAGTTTTGGTGGCATCAAAACTGCAGCTTTACTTAGTTTAGGGTTCAGTGAATTGATGTGCACACAGCTCATCTTTCTTTTTTGTCACTTCCTTTCGCTCCCTCTTTCTTTTCCTTCCCACCCGTTGGAGGTGTCTTTCAGCATCCCTGTCAATACGCTGGACCTCAATGGCCCTCTGTCCTCCTGCCTGGGCCTCTGTTTGCCTAAGGGCTTCCCCCTCGCTCCGAGCAGCCTCCCTTTGTGTGGGAGAATCACAGGAAAAGAAAGCAAAGATGACAGAGAGGGGGGGAGAACAGACGGAGAGTTTTGGTAAACAGTAGCCTGTCACAGCTCAGCGGGAGATGCTATAGCCACTGCCTACTCTGCTGCCACCAGGGAGATTTTTAATCGCTGGGGCGTCTTAAAGAGCCAATTAGACAAAGGAAGGTTTTGTGTCATCTCTGCAGAGTGCGCTGGACATTAACAAACAACTGTGTGAGAACTGAAGGATGTTTGGGGTGGCTGAGAGGGGGTCTGTTATGGTCAAGAGCTGTCTGATTAATGCCTTATTGTGTACTGTACTGACAGATGGGCTGGGTAGCCTTGACAAGCCTGTTGAATGGTGTAGCTATAGAAGGTGTCTGAATATTTTAGGGCATTCCGTGCTCTGTATTTCTTTCAGGTGGGCAGCAGGAAAAGGTATGTCACTCGCACAGCCTTCATCCAGCTTAATGAGCCGTGGCATTTCCAAGTCGCTAAGAAAATAGGGCACTCAGAAGAGTCTTTTTCCAGGTTTATTCAACTTAGCACAGGATAATATGAGGTTGGAGTTGCTGAGAGCTCATCAGTGCATACAGTAAGAGGATGTCAGATGTCCTAGTCTGGATTCCAGGCGTGTTCCCAGACAAGAAGCCACTGCGGCCGACGTAAGTCTCCACTGTCATTAACCTACATCGCTCTAAATTACCTCCTATTCCCAATGAGAGGAAGAAGAAAAGAGTGTGGGGGTGCAAGAGAAAGAAAGAAAGAAGGAAACAGAAGACAAAGGAGGGAAAAGAGGTAGAAGAAGTAATGTTGGCAGGAAATCCAGGAGGTTGAGGCAGAAGTAAGGAGCCCAGGATAGATGAGGACACTGATGGGAGCTGACAAGGAGGGGGGAAAAGGAATAAATGAGAAAGGTAAGGCCTAAACCATTAGGAAATGAAAACCCAGCATAAAACTTTGTCATATTTTGTCACCGGATCCCGCATTAAATGTGAAAAGTGTGATTTATTAGTGTTTTGTTTTCAGCATGAAGATGTAATTCATCGCATTGTAAATACTGGGGCTGCCTGTGTGTGTCATTTTCACGACATTTGGGAGTTCTGGCTTTTAATTAAAATGCTGGAGAGGGAGACAGTGTGTCCCTGTGTGTGACTGCACCACGTGTCCATATTTCCATGTATGAGTGTGTACTCTTTGTCATGTTTTTATCAAGTGTAATTAATGTGGTGTTCTATTGGCCTCCATGCTCAAGCTGTGCACAGTTTCGCAACTGTGGTCACACATAGTACACACAAATACACACACAATGCAAACAGAGAATGAGAGAGATAGAGTTGACTGGACTGAAAAGAAAAACACACTCACACTCCACTGCCTCAATTACCAAGCAGAAAAGAATGAAAATGATTATTGAATTCCAAGACAATTGCAACTGAGGCAAACAGTAATAAGTAATGGGCATGTTGTGCAAATTGATTATGGGGAAGAAATGGCCATGAAATTGAAAAACAACAGTAATCAGAGAACATAAAAAGCTGAAACAAAAGGAGGACTGTTAAAAGGCAAAGAAAGGACAGGAAATGTAGAGATGGTGGAGGGGCAGAGTGATGTGATTGGCAGCTATTGACAAACCTGACTGACGGGTAATGAATGGCCCCATACACCTGAAGCCACTGGGCAAGTGGGCGGGGACAAGAGCATCTCAGGTGACACTGTGAAGTGGGAGAGAAAGATCCTTACCATGAGATAAGTCAAACAGATACTGACCACACATGAGGGGTCACAAATGCTCACACACTCCAGTCCACTCATGCATGCAACCCCCCCCCCCACACACACACACACACCTCTGTGTTCACAGAATAGATGAGATGATTCATTGATTTTGAATTGAATTGATTAGTCATTCAACAGAAAATTATATTAAGCTATAAACTATTTTCATAATTAATGAAACCTCCCATTATGTCAATATGTCAATATGACCCAATTCCATTTTTGAATCGTCTGAAATGCTGGTTAGCCACTTTTTTCCTCCCTGAAATCATTTCTCTTGGTTCAGGTTATCCGCTTAGATGTGAAATGTGGACACACTGATGTGTATCTGAACGTCTGTACTGAAAATGTATATAACAATGATGTTTGCAGGTCAGTTGCTCACTGCACACACAATATAAAAATGTGTCTTTGATATGTTTTTGGTGTGATTTTTATTCTCTTGACCAGTTGGAGGCTGCACATGTGCAGATGTGCACCTGGATGATTTGGAGACGTTGGCTGTTTTCTTTTATAGCTTTATGTTGTAATACCGTACAGATTGTAAAGCCTTTTTTCCTTCCAAAGGAGTGGGATCAACCAATCAGCTCCCACATGACATGCGTTGCGTTGCTCCTCTGTGAGCCTCTGCTGCCTTTTGGCTACCCAAAAACACCTTTCACTGTGTAGGATCGCATAGACCTTGTATGTGTATCTTTGCAGAAGCATAAATCCAATTTGACAGTCCACATGATCAGTGATATCCCAGCTTGTCCATAAAGTTCAAGCTGGAATATCAGCCCTGCAGTCAATCAACAAGTAATTGACCAAGTGGATGCAGGCGGTGCCAAGAAGTGGAGAAGTTGCCAGGTCTGCCGTACTCAACAAGACAATAAAACCAGCACCATGTGTGAACAGTGCAGGAAATCCATGTGCAGGAAGCAAAATTATTGAATCATATCTGCAGTGTGTGTAACCATTAACCGACTATTCAGAGAAGGTGAAAAGCCCTGGGAGAAAGGATTAGAGATGAGTTGATAAAATGTAACTGATTTAAACTGATGTCTTTGAGTTTGCATGTCGACATAATAATTTAAAGGTATTCATTTCAACATTATAGGAGGGTTTAGTGTTTTTATCCAGCAAAAATGTTTGCAAAGTGTGTTATATTATCATCAGTTGAATCCATTTGGTTTTTCAAATTTCCAAATAATTGTTAGTTGCAGCTATATTTCACCGTGCATTTGATTGTATGCCATTTTCCTCTCACATGTGACAGTGATGATGTTTTATAATAAGTGTGAGCAAAAAAAAATGCAAAAAAAGTGGGTGGACAGCAAGTTAAGATTAGCTACATATCAAGGACCCGTGCCATATTTGAATTGTGCTGGAAGCAAGCAGAAGTAACAGCTTAAGAGCAGATGTGACATCTTTTCTTACTGTTGCTCAAGCACGTATTTTCCGCACTGCCAGTTTGCACTGAAATGGGATACGAGTTTGAACCAAATGGATATAAACATTTATCAGAATCTGATACGAGCAGCATGTGGAAATGAAGATGAAGGCCTGCAGTGTGAACACACCCTCAGTGTGCATTTCAAAACACATGGATAGGATTCACCGCAGTGCACCTAGACATAACATTTGCACATGCAAATAGCAAATTAGACACAGTTTCAAAAGTTATATTTAAACAAATCTTACAGTTTTACAGGAGAAACAACTTATCCTTCTCTCCCCACCTGTTTGGGAGTCTGTGTGTGCTGGACCTATATCAACATACAGCTAAATGTTCTATGAAGCGAATGTCTGTCAGCGCTTCAAGAGCCAAGGCCTCAAAGCTAGCAAACCCCCCTCTGGAGGATAACTCCATATCCTTACATCTCTTTCCCTCCAAACAACATCCTTCAAAACAACTTTTCATCCTTATCCTTCCCTTCTTCCTCTTCCTTTTCCATCCTGTCTCTTGCCTTATACTTTACTCAGTGATGCAAATGAAAAACAGTTCTAGCCCTGACGCCGGTTCTAACGTTACATTGAAGTTCTTTCAACCTTCCCTGCCGGTGTTTTGTTCCAGGCTAGCAAGGGAACTCAGCAGGACAACTTTTCTTACTAATGCTCAGTAGTTAGTTCATGCTGAGGGTTTGGGGAATACTAATTTGTGTTTTTTTTATTTCAGTGAGCAGGAGTTGTGTTTGTGCGTGGTTCAAATTGAGTTGTACTGCAAAGAATGAAGGAGAACATAAAGAGGAGGACTGATTTCGAAATGTCATCGGTCAACACGCACGCACAAATGTCAGAATTTATGTTTAATTGCCCCCTTATATCAGCTTCACAGAGCCATAACAAGAACAGGCAGCCATCCTCTCAGCTGCATGTAAGAAATCGGGTTCCTGTGTCTAGCCATTACTCATATCACAGATGTGCTAAGGAGGGCAATATCAGCACCATGGTGAACAAAAATATAAACTTTACAAGGCTGACATTTTTCAAAAAAGGCAACACACAAAAGAAAACCCCAATTGTACTGAATCAGCCAGGTAAATGAATTTGTAAGATATTTGGCACACAGGTGGAGGTATGTGTGTGTTCTTTTCAAATAAAAAAGGGGGTCATTGGAGTTGACAGTTTGGGTCTGTAAAAAGTCCATAAGGAAATGAAGAGCTGGGACAAGGGATTTCTCCTTGATAGGTGACTGTTAGACAAACATACCTGCCGTAAAAGCACTCATAAATCATGACCACGGGAGGTGGCCTTGGCAACACACTGTACGCACTACACAGCCACAATGGGAGTTAAAGTATAGGGTGATGAAGACAAGTATGTTGGGAGAGACAGGGAGGGAAAAATAAAGAAAGAGAAAAAAGAAATATATGGGCAAGGATAAAAGCAAGACGAGGACAAGGGAAGACAGTCAGAAACATGAAAAGGTTTATGGGGATACCATGGTTAGAGGGCACAGACGGAGAAGAGACAGCTACTAAAAACAACGGTCCGCTAGTTTGATTGAGGAATGTGGCAGAAGCAGGGTGAGAGAGAATTGAAGGAGTGAGAGGACAGCAAAGGGAGGAAGGGGAGGGTGTGATTGATGAAAACCCTGAGTTACAGGCCCTTGGAGGAGGACAGGACACCTCACTTCATCACAGTCACACACGCACACACACGTCTTTGTCAATGCCGAACTCCTGAGAACACCCTCGACACTCTTTGATCCCACACACCTCAAAAATTACTCTTCAGTTGGCCAAAGACATCCGTGCCCATACATTTTTCTTGGCTGACTGACCCCGGACTGACCCCTGTCCACAAGTACAGAGCCTCCAGAAAATGGAGGGACTGTCAAAACTTTGTGGCTACTGTGTCATGCAATGTAAAAACTGCACTGTCATGGTCCTCTAACCTTGTTGTTCTGATTAAACAATGTCCGATGTCCAATGACTACTTTCGTGATAATTCCAAACAAAGCAACATTAAAACAATCTAAAGCATAAAGTACCAACCACATCTGGCTCAATAATGAAGACTCCATCATAATGAAGATATCGTGATGAAAAATTGTCATTAGAGGGGGTACGTGTAGGCCCATGTGGACGCCCGTATGCCTCCCATTTTTTGCGAGCGCGTGCCGATTACACCATACCTATCTACTGCGCATGTGTGGAACGAGTCCGCCAAGCTTACTCCAGAAAGTAATATAAACAGAAGTAGTCCGTGTTGTCTGCAGCTGTCAGTGTATGCTTCACCTCCAGAGTATATTCGAGGCTTTAGTCACAGTAACACAGTAAAAGCTTTGCAGCTAACAACGCTAGAAACCAACAATTTGTTAGTTAACTGGCCAGTTAGTAGGCTCCCTTAGTCCGACACCAATTAAGACGTAGAAAAGCAAAATTATCGAATAGCCTGCCGTCATAGAGAAGGGCAAGATGTAATGATCGTTTGACGAATGATAGCGCACACTTGTGTGTGACCTTTGCATTTATACATAAAACTGATACACCTTGATGGATAGAGAGTCCTAGCTATTGTTAGCAGTATATTAGCATTGACTATCTAATTGGCAGAGCATAGAAAGCTGGATTCATCACAAGTGACAAACTTATAACCCTGCCTGTCACAAACACACACACTTGGAGCTGACTGACCAGTCCAGGAATCAAACAGGATCAGACATCTATCTCTTTTAAAATCTGGTGTAGCTTGCCCACAGGTCGACTGGTCCACAGGGAAATCCCTCAGTCCCCGCTTGCCCACCCACCACCCAAAAAATAAATATAACCGAGCTGGTCAGCTGACCAAGAAGAGCATGTTACCACGGAAGCATGTTTTGTGTTCCTATGAAAACCCTCTGCTGTGATTCTGATGGTTGCAACATTACAAACACACCCTTACTGTATAAAGGTGCAACGCAAGTGTGGAAAACCCACTTGCAATGGTGACTTTGCAGTGGATTGATCGGCCAGTTAGACAGGGACAATGCCTCAGTGTGTAGACTCAAACGCACGCACGCGCGTACACTGTTCGCCGATGCTCCACATCAAACGGCGTCTGCAGACGGGTAATGCGTATGCAAAAAAACACTAAAAAGGGGAGCGAGAGCATGAAGGAGAGAGAGCATCGAAAGTAAACAGTACGCAGGCTTTGATGTCGTTTGATGTCTGATGCACATTGCCCCATTCTCTTTATTAGACGGGAGAAGGGATGAAGAGACAGACAACATGAAAGCATCATTAGACGGCGGTGGATTTAACCTCTCACAAAAGGCATATCCACAAACACAAATCAATGACAGCAGATGTGAATGCCACACACAATTGTACCTTTGGTGATGAAAAAGATGCCTCATCTATCCACTCATGCGCTGCCTTCTCTTGTTACCCTGAAACATCAACAATCCACACTGGGAAATTGGGTAAACTCATATGTGTGGTGTTTAATCTAGGTTTAAAATCTAATTCATTGCAGATCATGTTGTGGGTGTATCTTAACTGCAGCTGCAGCACTCATCACAGTGAAGCTACTGGAACAGATTCATTATTTTTCCAACTTTCACCCAGAAATCACTTGCAAAGCACTTGCTAAAAGACACTGGACATCTCCCTCTTCGCACACACACACACACACACACACACACACACACACACACACACACGCGACCCTTTGATCCCAGCGTCAATCCATCTGTTAACAGACCCAGTTGACCTCCACCTGACTGTTGATGCATACACAAGCCCGAGATTCTCAAGACTGTGCCCTCTTCCTCCCTCACACACACACACACACACACACACACACACACACACACACACACACACACACACACACACACACACACACACACACGCAATATACTGGTACAGTGTGGGATTAGAGGGGTGTTAGTGATGTAGAACATTCCTGGCCTCTATTCTAAAATAAGGGACCTCTGGGCTGGACCATAATCCTCTATAGGGTTTCTACTCAGGATTTCTAAGCTTTAAGATCATTGAGGTTTTGGCTAAACTGACTGTATTGTACTGTATGGGAATCTGGTGATGGGAAGTGTATTATGGTAATCCAAGTGCTGTACTGATTATGAAACAAGGGCCAATACCACAATCAGGCTACATCCACACTACTACCAGACCTGAGTAAAATGGCAAATCTGAACACTTAACACAGAGATGTTTGAAAACTAATTACTTTCAAAACTGGGTCCTTTTTTCACAACAGTACATTTTTAAATATACCATGCACACACGGTTGTTCTGAATCTAAAGCTTGTTTGTCTGTCATAGGCTTATGTGTACATTTCCGTACAATATTCCAGAGTGAAAGTAAACGGATGAGAGGCGTTGAAAAGTACACTGTAAACACCAATGCAATGTTGAAACAGATAATATTTATTTGGCAGAACATTACAGGTGTAACAGTAGCAATGTGTTGTATACAGTAACATACAAGATAACTAAACCATAAACATATGAAAACCAAAAGTATCATTTTTAGAATAAAGAACATGCCTGTGTGTGTGTGTAACCATTTACACTCTGTAGAGAATTCTACAGTGTGAGCGAGTGCAATATAGTTACTGTAAAAAAAAGTGCAAAATATTGTAGTACAGCATGACAACGAACCTTTTCCATACGATGCAGTGCAGTAATTGGATGGCTTGGAGCTACAAATATTTGTGCAGTAATACATATTTCACAGTACAATGCTGTAATGCTGAACCAGTCAGTTGCAACCTGTTAGAACAGGTTGCAACTGACTGGTCTTTGATGGTTCGAATTATGGACGCCACCGTAAAGCAAGCCTGGACTCTCAGTGCAGCTTCTCTCATGGTCAGTGGGTGTGGCCCTGATCTCATCAGATTTGGATCTCCTTCCTTTTCTTCTTCCTCCTTGTTTTCCTCCTCTTCCTCTTATTCCAACTCTTCCTCCCTGAACTCGCTGTTGTCCCATGCCTCTCCTACCTCCTCCCCTTGCTCTCTGTCCATTGTTGGCATCCAATGTTTAAAAAAGGTAACCTGACCTTTGATCTATTTATTGGTCTACTGTAAACTAAAGCAGTGATTGGTTAGTTAAGCAGTTAGTGTTTGCACCTAAGTGTAGCATTTTGATTGATTGTGTTTGTTAGATTTTTGTGTTTTAGGGAGGGAATAGTGTGTTGTGTTGTGAAAAACGTGTTTTATACAATTGAAAACTGAGTAAAAGCTGAGAAATAGCTTATGGTTTGGATTGGATTTGGTGTGTAGTTTTGCTCTTTGAGTGAGAGGTTTCAGAAATCATATGATATGTAAAAAATTTTGATTGTAAGCAATTATAAAAAAAAACTTGGGGCAGTGTTTTAGTGCGGACAGGCAAAAATAGAGGACTTTAAAACTGATGACAAAGACACACATTTGGCTCTCTGATTGGGTCTCATCAGTCATGATAAGCAAAAGCACAATGATACTGACAGTGTTTCTGTTTAGGTAGTTTTATGAAATATATTGTACTGTGCAAATAACTCTTTTGTTACTTTCCTTAGAGTAGGTGAGAATGTGGCCACACACACATTGTACACAAACATACACACACATACACAGTGTATATATACACAGTATATATATTTACAGAATACATACATTTTTTTGACTTTAATTTTTAAATCATACTGAATACTACTTACATACTTACTCAATTTGAGGAATATGAATATGGTTTTTGAATATTGGCAACTTGAATTTTATTTTTCTGAACCTTAACCAGGTGTCATTTCAATTTTACCTTTTTATGTTCATATTTGCAACTTTTGTTTACATTTGCAACCTTCAAAATGCTTGATTGAAAATATTGTATACATAGGTATCACAGCATCACGCGTCTGCACGCACACACACACACACACACACACACACACACACACACACACTTGACAGCCCCCCCTGAGGTCTTCAAACTCTTCTCCTCCTTATCAGCATCCGATTATCAAAGCCTACTGTATTGTTGCGAATGGGCACACCATTCCAGGCCTAATAGACTGCCTAAGTGATTTTGTCTTTGTCCTTTTGTGTCCTTGCCTTTCAATCAACCCCAACTGATTGCAATCTAGCCAACCAGGTGAGTGGATTCGTCAGGAGAGTGACAATTGGTTGCTGAGATGGGGCAGATCCTTTATCTCAGTGGGACTTCCTGGATTAATTGAGACCGGTTAAGTGGAACAGAGGAGCGGAACTTCGCGGGGAGTTGAAGATAGCAGAGTTAGAGGATGGTGCTGATACAAGAGCGTGTGGTTTATGTAGAGGCAATGAGATGTCATGTTTCAGCAGTTCTCAAAGAGAGGTCCTTGAGGGGGTACAGGACAAGGCATAGTTAACTTTTAAGAAAACAACATTAATTAAAATGCTTTGTATTATTGTTTTGCCCTCAATTAAGTAAATAATGGTTGTAATTATAGGTTTCCTCTTACACTATTGCCACTTTCCCAGCCTTTAGGTGGCTCTCAGCACCAAACTTATTCATTCCTACTGACCATATAAATCTCTCAGATGTGTACTTTCATTAAAAAAAATATGTTAACTTTAATTAAAAGAGGCTGATGGGCACTGTACATTTTAGCATGTACTAGTCCACTTGTTAGGGACTATTTTCAGTTGAAAGTTGGGTGTGCTTTTTGTAATAGAGGTCCTCACGGATCCAAAATGCTGCACCCAATCTGAAACGGACTGATGGAAAACCTCTCCAATGTGCATACATTGATGAAAATAAAAAGAGAAACCACATCCAAAATGAACCAAAGAATAATTAGACCCCATCCAAAATGCTGTTAACCCCTAGCAGACACTAGAGAGCAGTTAATAATAGTAACATAATAATGTCTAAAGCATGAACATGGTTATTCTATATATAGTTCATTGGTGCTTCAAAGTTCAATTTTTACCTCCTGCACCAAAAATAAAATAATCTGTAGCCAACTTGACTATAGCAGGAACATTATAATCAAGTTCATATCCGTGAATCAAAGAGATAATAATAATGGTAAAATAATGGTAAATGAATTCGTAAACCTTTCACATAGGCTACTGATTTTTTTCTCCCAGTGATTAGGACGTTACATGTAATCAGAGCTGCAGATTGCGCCTGGATTGCTATGGAGCTCTGTGGCACCGTGTGGCACAGAGGAATAAGATACATCAGGCTCTGGATATGCAGACTGTGTTTTTTCAGTAGAATACATCCATTGTTGGTTTTGTTCTTTTCATCCTTCTAAAAATGTTAGATGCTTTTCACATGATGCTTATGTGTGTGGGGGCTGGGTTGTGGGAGAGGAGTAAATGCTTTATATGTTAGTGCGTGTGTATCTGGAGCAGCAACAGCGGAGAGGAGAGTGTTCTGAAATAGCGTGCGGAAAAGTCATTTCTAAACTCTCCTCTACCCTATGTGGCCTGATTGCCCCTAGGCTCAGCATGGCATGGCATTTACATACTGTTCAGCACGTGCTCCTGGACACAGTCCTAGGTACAGAAATACACTCACACACACACACAAACATGCCACAGTATATTTATCAAAGGAAATAAAAGCTTCCACGTTGGCCGCAGCGCACACACGTCCGAGTATGCTACCATAGATACATCCGGGGAAATAAGCCCTGCACATCTGCTGATGCGCGCACACACGACACGCACACGCAAAGTCTAAACAGACAAACTAAAAGCAAAGGGTAGAGAAGCAGGATGACAGCCCAGAGTGAATGACGGAGAAAAGAGATCACATTGTGGTTTCCACTGTCATTCTTGACTCATGACAAATGGTATGTCACAGGCCACAAGTTAGCATGCCGACTTCCCTTCCCGGTCCTAAATGTTTCACAGTCTCTCTTTACTTCTTTTTATTTCTTTATGTCTGTGTTCATCTGTCTCTGCTTCTGTCTCGCCCTCCTCCCTCCCTGATCTTCCTCCTCTCCCTCTACCGGAATCCTTGACCCTCCCTAAACCCTGTAAAACCTTTCATACATCAACAACACGTCCCCAGCTCACATGCAACGTTAAATCAACTTTCCTCTGACATTGATCCAATGTTCCCCCAGCGTTCCCACAGCCCTTGTTTAATCCCTGGCTGGCTTTATGGGGCCCTTCTGCTTGGCCTCTCATTACACCCTGTGCCCTATTGTGATCCACTCCAGCAGTTTAAAGACAAGCCAGAGACCCTAAATGCTCCGGTCCTTTTTCATAGCCAAATCAGCTGTGGATTAATGCTGTATGTTTAGGTTATCGCCCTAGAAACAAGGTTGCAAGGGAAGGATTCGTGCGTATATGAATGTGTGTGTCCTGCATGCGTATGTGGTATGCAGCGCATGCTTTTGAAAGTAAACGTCACCCTTGACTCACGATCAATCGTGTGTGACAGTCACGATCCCAGGTTTTTAAGCGAACCACGATTTGGCTCCTCCGCTGGCCTCTGTCTCCCGTCCTTGGCTCATCCCAAAGTAAAGGCACAGTTCTGACCTTACAGCAATAAAAAGCGTCACTGACATCTGTTACAGCAAGCCCATGGCTCTGTTACAGAAGTTTTATGTGGCAAGGTTCACGTACAAAAGACTGTAGTCGAGATAGAAGATACATGCACAAAGGATGGGATATTATATCTCACCACGGAGCATTAAAATGATGCACGTTCTTTTATTGAGTGAATTATCACAGTTTATGATCTTCTACCTTTTATTCAAACGGGGAACATTCACAAAATGCGTAATACAGGCCAGTCACAGGCTTCCGACATAAAACAGGGACATCCTGCGGTATGAAAACTGAACAATGGTGATTTGCACAGAAAATCTTTGTTTTAAAATACTTCACACTTCATAATGCTGACACTGGACAGGCTCTGTTAACAATTACAATAATACTGTAATAATAAAGCCATTCATTACAACTTATGAACCCTTTATAAGGGGTGATCTATCAGAAAGTAATACCAACATTGCTTTTTATCTGAAACTATCTCTGCCCAGTTAGTGCTCTCTGAAATACACCAAACACAGGTAATCGCCGACAAAACCTGCTCCAAATCATTTCATAAAATCGTGCCTGCCAGACAAAGCAGCTTAACATAACACCTAATTCATGGAGAGAACAATAGTACAAAATGTGCTCGCACCGTGCCAGATTAACACCAGGAGACACAAAGGTAGCAAAGCAGCCGGACCAGTCGACGTCAGCTCCAGCACACCTGGTCCTCCCGACCTCTTACCTCGGCTCCAGACATCACAGCCAAAGCCAGAGAGAAGCAGGAAGTGCAGAAATTACAACAGGCAGGAGGAGGACGATCGGAGGGAGCTGCAACGACCGACCGCTGAGAAGGAGGGAGCAGCTGAACTGGGGTTTCATCTGGAGCAAACAGGAGCAAGAAGCATAAAGAAGAAAATAGCACAAAGGATGTCAACCATATCCCCACACCCCTGCACACACACAGTATTTTATTGCGCAATTCTTGTCAAAACATGCCCTTTTTCTGGAAAACCTCCACGTAACGGAATGTATCAGACAAACATGCTGCGATGAGCAAACTGAGCAACACATGTAAACAAATTTCAATGCATTTAAGAAGGGTGAGAAATCCTCCCTGAGTGTTAAGCCAACATGTGCCCCGGCGAAAGCAAACACACACGTATACACACACACACACACGAACACACAAACACACACACACACGTGCACACACACACACATACACACACTGGTTAAGTCAGTATAGAGATGGATGACAGGAGCTGGTGAGAAGAGAGAAGAATGGAAGGATAACAGGTGGAGGAACGGTCCCTCTGGCTACGTTCAACACACAGAAAATGCCCTAGGTAAACACTGGCACCATGCCAAGGCACGAACACACACACACGCCCCAATATGCACACTGACAAACACGCTTGTATAGGAGAGCCAGGATACATGCTTATGAGCACACACACACACACACACACACACACACACACACACAGAGAGCCCACTGTAAAGCTGTCATATGCTCGGCTCTGCCGCAGTGCTGAACCCAGCAGCCCTCTCTTCTTTGGGCCCATCTGTCATTCTCCCCTATCTCTCCTTCTCACTTTCTCTCCCACTCGTCTTCACTCTTGTTTCTCCTTGTAATACCTCTTAACCTTTTCTACTTTCCTCTATTCTATTTCTCCCCATTTCTTCACTCCATTGTTCTCTTTTCTTGCCCTCTTCTGACTGAAGTAAAAATGCAAACCCTAGATTAAAGAGACGGGGGAGATGGGGGGGTAGAGTGTCTCTGAGCTCATGTCAAACACTGAGATTTAGAACTACTGTTGGAAAGAACCCCAAACCCTGACACTCTTCACATCAGACACACCGGCGCACTCATACAAACTCCCTGCAAACACAGTGCTTGTGATGAACTAACTGCATTACGGCCTATAATCCTGCCTTTGAGTTTGCTGTGTCGTTTTGCACTGCATGTCATCAGATGTCAATAAAGTATTAGTATCAGGACTGCAAGGCCTTTTCTTTGATTGGTTTCTGTAGTATGCATATGTTCTGAGTATGTAACTGATAAGAGGAGTGTGTCCGGTCCCGCCCAAACCGTAAATATGTATGCGTGCAACTGATAAGACAGGTGCGTGGATCCTTCCGTTGTGTGTTTTTGACTGATAATTGAAGGAGGTTTTTCATTGATTTAAAGACTTTATTAAGTAATAAAACATGAACTTGAATGAATTAACTATTAGGTGTTTATGGCAAAGCATTTAGCAGTAAAAAAAAAAAGTATAGCAGTGAGTTATAAGTAAAGGAGGAATCTCCGGGGCCAGCAAAGGATCAGTAGGAGGTTTCTTCATTGATTTGGAATCAAGGCAGTCTTTATTATTAAACAAGTAAAGAATAAATTGAAATAATTTCAGTAAAGCAGTAAAATAGTATAACGGTGACTTAAAATTAAACAGCTTTGTAAATTACCTTCAACAGCATGCAGCAAAATAAGAGTGAGTTCCAAAATTAAACTTTTAAAATCTTTGCTAATGCTCAAGTTAGCTTTATTGGCATGAATGTGTAACAATATTGCCAAAGCATCATACATACTACATAAGAACAATCAACCCCATACATTTCATTAAACAAGTAATTAAAGCTGTAAAGTAATCAAATCGTATGTGTGTTTGTGTAAAAATAAAAAATATTAAAAATTTAAATAAATAAATAAATAAAACAGTAAGCGTGTGTGTGTGTGTGTGTGTGTGTTAAAAAAATATATAAAAAATTAAAATAAATAAATAAAACGGTAAACGTGTGTATGTGCATGTTAAAAAAATAAAAATATTATTTAAAAATAATATTGTTTATTATAAGACACTTATTTTTATTAACAAAACTAAGTTTGTCTCACAAACTTACCATGATTTTCACTCTTGTGAAAAGCTGTAGCCTACTCTTAAACTTGTGAGTCTTAAAACTTAAAACCTTTTAGAGTCTGTGTCTCTTCTTCTTTGTCCTCTCTCTTTCTGCTGTAGTATAGTAAGTGTGCAGGGTGAATTGAGGAATGTGCTCCACCCCTCACCCTTTTTTTGAAAATTGTAACATTGTTAGTAATATTTAAACATTTCTCTGTGATAAAAATATTACAAAATTTTCAGGGCCACTTTATTGAGAATTTACAATTTTACATGTTATTCAGAAGGGAAGGGCATGAACCCCATGGTAAATACACAATACAAATACAAAAGTATGTGTTTTATTGTGAGTTCAGAGTCATGAGGAGCCATCAACTCAGTTTTTAATACAACAATGTATACTAATACTAATACTAATACTAATGTATTTGTCATAATATGTAATATGTAATCCTGTTACTCAAAATGCTGAATGTATTTTAAAATGAAATACCGAATTACCCTATTTTTAAATGTATCAAAAGAGACTACAAAATACAGCAGCCTCACAATGTATCAAATAGTCTACTGTACAGCACTTTACTACTCTCTATTTGTCCCTTCACCTGTAAACATACTCAGCTGATTTACTGAAAAAAGTAAAAGAGCAGCTTTTCTCTGCCTAGTGAGTTGTGTAATAGTCACGAAAAGTCCCCAACAGTTTAATGTTAAACAGTTACACTCAACTATGAAACGCTTTTTTTTTCGTGCACAACCAAAGAAAACTTAACATAGGCTGAAAGTAGCAAAGTAATGTTAACTGTGAGGGCTGCTAATTAGGTCATACAGTTAGAAAGAACATTACATAAAGTGGTGAAAGATTTAGCTTAGGCTACTAAAACACCAAAACGTAATAGGCTCTGTTAAGAATTAGACATTAATGTTTCTCACCTTGACCTTCTTCTTCATGTCTGGATCAATTTTGTGTTCTTATCTCAAGATGTCTGAGCCAATTACCGAGCAGTCACCAATCAGACGGAGCATTTTAATGATGCCATCACTTTGACGTCTCACAAAGTATTTCACAGTATTTTTAAACCGCAAACGACAAAACGCTACAATATTTTTTACAAAATGAAGCTATTTTCATCAACCCTATCAAATATGTATTTCAAGTACATCAACTTTTCTGTCCAAACTAACCCCCAACCTGCCGAAAAAATAACCCCTTGAGGTGAGCACCAAGATGCCCTTTCCTCACCTTTTCTACTTCTGTAAGGACATGTTGCCCTTTAAAGAGAGAAATACTAGAATTCACACAGACAGATACTCAGTTTACCTCCCTGCCAGATACTGTATCCCAGATAAGCCACAAGGTACATGAGAGGGAGTGACTGTCCATCAAGATAATGTCCTGCTATTGATGACATGAGGAAGCCCTAGTGACAGGCTGCTGACAGGAGGGTCAATAATGGAAGGAAGGGGAGGAGGGAGGAGGGAGGAGAAGGTAGAAATGGGAGGACATTGTCAATCATTAAGGCTAATGATGGGGGGCAAACCCTCGCACACATAGACCCAGGCGCACATTAACATACTTACACTCTATGACATGAACACACATAGCCTACACAACAGCATCAGAGGTTGAATGAGGTTGTCTGACTGGCTGGACAATTTATTGATTGCCCGCTGTAGGCAATCATGTGGTTAAACACGAGGTCACATCTTAGCATGAGATTGAAAAGCTACACAGGGGGCATCCGGGGGTGGGGGGTTCATGTAGCTGACACTAAAGCTACAGTATTGTCAAGAGTTTCCCTCCAACAGTCAACTTGTGTCAAATTATGCAAATGTTTGTTAAGTGAACATTCTCATGAATGGACTTTCAATCAATTGGGTTAAACTGAATAACCCATGATTGAGTTGATGGAATAACAAAAGTAGATAGATTCATATGTAATGCAAAAATCATGTCAAAGGTGTTGAAAGATGTCAAAAGTGCCATTTTATTTATGTCGCTGGTTAGTGGTCATTCAGCCATCGTGGGACAAAAATCCTGTTTTGCATTTTTACAAGTTGTTTGCAGAAATAAAATAAAATTAGAAAATCCAATGCCACATTTCAACTCTTGTGTAAGGTAAAAACATGATAGACCTACTTTATGTAAGTATTTGATAAATTTATCTTTTTTCATATTTTATTCAAAATTATAATAATGTAATTATCAAAAATAGCATGTTTGAAATTTTAAATACATTTAGATTTATTTATTATTATGTATCATACCATTTATCCCGGTGGTTCTGTCATATGGATATCTCAAATGGGCACTCCAGTGGCTTAGTAGCATTTGTAGCATCCATAGCATTTGGGCAATTGCAAGACACAAATAAAAAAAATCTTCAAGATCAGAGCAGTGGAGGTTCCTAATATGTGAATTTTGTTACCTTCCACCTGTGTTTTCAACTTGGGCAAAGCATGTTGTTTTTTTGTGAAATATCACAAAACAATACAGTTTGCTGAGGTAGAACAATTGGTGCATTGATAAAACCAAGACGTGACCTAATGAAATGGAAAAACACTAATAAATCATGAAGTACAGGAAACATGCGACTTCTTTGTCACTTAAGCTTCCACTCCACTGAAGAAGTGAATAATGGCAGCGAACGAATCATTTTGCATTTTCTTTTGCCAGTTTATGAAAATTCTGCTGAAATGTGTGACAAATTTGATTGGAAACTTGACTATAGTGACTTTTAGTCACTAGTAGGGTTCAAGCACCAACAATGGATCCTACATATCCCATAATGTTACTTGACATTATGGCAACTTGGTAAACATCAGTGTTTTTCAAACTGCATTTTGTTTTGTTAACGTAGGCTTCTATCGTTGGGTTGTACTCCATTTGACAAGTTAACTGATCTTGATGTGTAAAATCTGTGGACTACACGTTATTAGTCCCAGATTTGTTGTAGGTCCTGTATCTCATTTTATGTGTTGAAGTTAAAGAGATGTGATGATGAAGGAAAGAGGAATGGCAGGGGGATGGAGTGCATTATTTCCAACAGGATATGTGGAAAGACGTGTGAAGGAAAAAATGAACCAAAGGGAGAAGGGGCGCTGACAAGAAAAGATAAGGAGATGGGGAAGGGAAATAGGGAGGGAAAGAAAGAGGTGGAGAATTGGTAGTGACAGCGAGGTGAAAAAGGACAGGGGTGGCGAAAATGCAGAAAGAATGATGGTGAGATGTTGGAGGAGGAGAAGCAAACTGAGCAGATAGAGTGACACAGAGAGACGGAAAGCAGAAAAGCCCCAAAGTCTGAAGAGAAAATATGACATTAATTGTGACAGGTGAGGAGAGGAAGTGTGTGTGTGTGTATATATAGGTGTAAAGGTGTGTATAGGCCTCCGTATGTGTGTGTGTGTGTGTGTGTGTGTGTGTGTGTGTGTGTGTGTGTGTGTGTGTGTGTGTGTGTGTGTATGTGTGGTAAATTGGTGCTGACACGACTAGCAGGTTGTGACATTAATTAGCAAGCCTCAGTGATGGCTGAAACCTAATCTCCCAGAGAAAGGAGAGACCGGGGGGACACATCAAAACAGACACACACACACACACACACCACACACACACACACACACACACACACACACACACACGCTGTCTCTCTGCTGACCTCACTTCCTGTGACTGGGGATGAGGGGTAGGAATGGGTAGGGTTACTGTCTTAATGTGGACAACATGTGTGTGTTTGTATAATGTCTGTGTGAGTGTGTGTCTTCTGTAGCTTTTGAAACTTAAGTTCAAGTAATTTACTTTTGATTCAGATCATTACAATTATCGGAATAAAAACCAGCAGTGTCAAAGTATTTTAAACAAATAATCAGCATTTTATGGATCTGTTTTGTCTTTTTCCTTGTGTGTGTGTGTGTGTGTGTGTGTGTGTGTGTTGATTTGACTTCCTGCATAATCACATCATCTTCCAATTACTCTCTCTTTATTGTCCCTGTGAGGGAAACTTGGGTGACAGCTACATTTATCAAAACAAAAAATGACAACACAAAATGACAGGGATTAAAAACAAAGAATAAAAACGCTAAAACCCCCTAAAGTTCATGAACTGCCTTCCCTCCCAACTCAAACCACACACTGTGTATTAAAAATCAATCTGGATCTGTTTAGTGTTTGTTTAGAAGCAACAAACATAATGTTTTCTGTCTCTCATTTACAGGAGGACATTAAAGGGAAGTGACAGTATTTGTCAACCTGGATCTTATTCATACATGTTTGTCCTATATAAAGATTGGTCGTTGTCATGGCACAGGTGGAACTGGTAAAATTATTTGTTTGTGTTCCTATTGCTGCCTTCATTCCCTGCCATCTGCCTTCAGACCCGCCTTCTTGACAGCACACAAACACAAATCAAAATACAGAATTACAACCTCTGTAGCTGTAGAGGTTTGGGAAGTGCGGACTCCAGCAACAAAGACATTCTCTCAAACATATTTGAGTCTTTGAGTTTGACTAAAAGTAAACACATTTTTATTTGTGGTAATGGTGCAGTGGATAAGACACATGCCTTTTGTTTAAGAGTTCTGGGTATAATTTCCACTGTGTCACATCCCCCAATGTGTCCCTGAGCAAGACACTTAAACCCTGGTTGCTCCAGAGGCGTGCGACCTCTGACATATATAGCTATTTGTAAGTCGCTTTGGATAAAAGCGTCACTTAAATATGTAACTGCAGTTAGCCACAATTGCAGTCAGCCTCCTATCATATAGTGAGAACCAATACAAGACAGAATGTTGTCCATCCGGTCATTGTGTGTTTGCATTTCGGAAACTTGTCTCTTGCGTGCTCACAAAATACATCAGATATGAAGCACAGCCTCACACTAATGTTAGTCTGCGGAGGCGCATTAATATGTCAGGTAAATTAGTTAGTGTCCCATGACACATGTCACGCACTTTCTTCAATGTCTGCACATAGCAACTATGGTATTGTTGAGTGTAGGGAAAGATTGGGGGTTACGGCAAGTAAAACATGGTTAAGATATGGTTGAGGTTAAAGGCATGGTTAGGGTGAAGAGTGGCGGAACTCAAACTTGTAATTGGACCTAAATTGTGAGGTGCAGAATCACCTAGAACTCAATTCATCGGTATACTGCGCAGCACAATGCCATCTAACTTCCCACAAGAGCTGCTAACATTTCCAGGGGACTTCTCTCTGTGTTTACTTTTGGCTAAATGTACGCTGCATTCACACATACAGATACAACGTAGTGGATAATCTCTGGCATCTCATGAAGCGTGTGTTGTACTAAGGACATAATTTTACCTACTGCTGCTACAACTGGACAGTTGTTTTCTGACGTAGTAGAAGTACTACACACAAAGGAGTTGTTCATTGCATGTAGTACAGGCTGTTTGAGAATAGGCTGTTGTTTAAAAAAAAAAATTGGTACTGATCAACGTTGCTCTTGCCAGAGTCTGCATTTCTAAATCACTACAAAAGAAATAGTGAGTAAAATGTTCATGACTAACAGACTAACAGTCACAATGAACAAACCTGATAAATAACATAAATTTCCTTTTACAGTAGTAGCAGCTCATGATATCTTTAATACATGACAAGATTAAAATAAAGATTAAGCTTTTTGTCACAAAATTCCAAAACGTGATGTAGAGCCAAAGTTAATGGCCGCACACACATACACACATTCTTTGTCCTCCACCGACATACAGTCAACAGTAGTGGACGACATTGAATGTGTATAACCTTTGGTCTGCTGGGATCACATGTCACAGACTTACCTAAACATGCGTGACAAGAGCACACGCTTGTGACAGCCCATATGGTAAATCAGGTCAAAGGGCAACAAAGAGACAGAGAGAGACATAGAGACAGAGGGAGAGAGAGAGAGAGTCACAGAAAGATAGAGGTAGCCTTTCATTCAGAAGTCTGAGAACTTGCAGGACTCAGACATACACAACCAGTTAGTGCTGTTTACAAAAGCCAGCAGCAGAACCAATGCAAACCATACGCAGTGCGCCCGCATGTGTGTCTGTGTGAGTGTGTGCGCGCTGTGCCAAAGCAGCAGGTCTTAATGCAGCAAAAGCAAAACAGAGCTGATGTTTTCAAAAACGCACATACCTCTTTGAGAGCAGAATCCAGTTCCCTCCCCGGTTTCTCTCATAAGCGCGTCTGGTTTTGGTTCTCATCAATTCAGCCTTCCTGTGGGTCCAAAACCACCACCACATTTCACAGACTCTGTCGCAGCCGCGCCATAGATAAAGCTGTTTTGAGTTGCCTTTCATCACGTCAGAACATAACCAGAACAGGATCGGACAGCGGAAGAGTAGTGATGCACAGAACCAGGGTGTTTAAGAGCTAAATATCTTATGTGACAACACGGGTGTACTACATTTACCCACGGATGCACAGAGTGTGAGTGCAGTCAGAAGCTGGTGTAGATTAGAGACAACAGACACAAACAGCACACACTGTAAATAAACATGCACCCAGACAGAATCAAAGCTTATCAAGAAACTTAAAATATTTTCAATATGCATCATGGGAGTCAAGATACATCCAGACAGTAGAGGATTTTACTGTGAATTATGTGAACTAAAATATTTCCCCCTGGGCTAAGGAGTTACTAATCCTGCTTAAAATCCACCTTATTCCACCTTATTTATGTCAAATGTTAGTCTCTCGTAATGACCTAAATTTTCTGGATTAATGATCTTTCGCTATACTTAGTACCATGTAGTTCTTTCAGCTATGACTTAGCCCTCTTTGGAACTATCTCATCCACTGCATGGGAGACAGTGCTTCCAATGCTGACAGTGCTTCCAGTAGGAAAATTATGGTGAAATTATAACAGAAAGGGTGTCTGCCTATTCTCATGGGGTATTTTTTCAAGTTTCAAGTTTGAAAAGAAACTTACATCTAGCATAGGCCTACAAAATATATCATATAGAACACTAAATGAGCACACTTTCATTTGACACACATGCTTGCTTATAAACCCCAAAAAAGCATGATCCTAAATGTAACACAAGGCTCATGAAGAATTTCAGGGTTGAAACACAAACTCTGTCCCAGATCACAACAGCAAAATCACATTGGATAGATGCGCCTCTGGTACAATGGCAGAAAATCAGCTTTGCTCAGGCTGCAGCTTTGACTTGGTCAATTTCATGCTTCTCTTTTCTGGGGAGAGGAGAGCAGACCTAATTCAAAAGTGTTTGGGAATGGCCTACATTGGGTGTAGCCTCTGGTTCAAATGCAGGGCTGAGTTCGGCTCAATTTCAGTGTGTGTGTGTGTGTGTTGGGAGGGGGTGTTTAAAGCCTCTTTGGTTCTTTCTGTGCCTGGCAGTTAATGGCAGTGAGGTACTTGGCACTCATTTTTTTGTTCCCTGCATCCCACTCCCATTCCTCCCAATCCTTGCTTTTTCTGCTCTGTACCCTTTTGGCCCTGCTTACTCAAATTCCTCCACCCTTTCACCACTTTCACTGTCCCATTCTTCCCAACTCTACTCTTTCCCCCTCTCTTCTCCTCTTTCACTAACTCTCAGCCTACATCTATCTTCTACCCACTATCACTTTCAGCTCTCACTCTGCTTCCTGTCTTACCTTCCGTCCTCTGTCGCGGTTTAGTCCCAGTGGACTGGGCCTATGGATAGCAGTGCGGTACGCGTGCATGTGTGTGAAAGTCTGGGAGAGAGAGAAAAAAAGAGAAGGGGAAGAAGATAGGATTGAGCTAGAGGGGTGTGTGTGTTTGCATTTATGTGAGAGAAAGAGAGAAGGAGGATGAGTACATTATGTGAATTATCCTCGTGCAGCTTTGTCTGTGTATGTGTGTGTGAGCTAAAACACTGGGTACATTATATAAATTGTGTGTGTGTGCATGCTGCGTGTTGTCTCTGCCTAGTAAGCTCTACATATGTTCCCTGCTGAATGAGCTGAAACACAGTGATGGATATGAGGCAGCTGCCAACTAATAAGATTTGAGCTGTGTGTGTTGGCCTTAGTGTATATTTTACATGTATACAGCATACACATACAGTATGTTGTTTGTGTAATATATTGTCTTTGCATCTGTGTACTGTATGTATAAGTGTAATGGCTGACCCCCTGGGCTATGTGCAGTTGTCTGGCAGTATTTTAGCTAACGACTGCATATGGAGGGAGAGAGAGACATCTCACTCCCCTGTCTGACACTTTAGCCTGGAGGCAGGACAGAGGGAAGTTGACTCACACCAAGCACAGAGAAACACACACACACACACACACACACACACACACACACACACACACACACACACACACCCTAACTAGACCCAAGAGACAGAAAGTGGGAGAGATGAAGTTACAGTGAAGTGAGTCTAACACAGAGTGAAGGAAGGGAATGGAAACAACTTTTTTTAGATACAAGGAAAGACAGACAGATATTATGTTATCATGATGACATACTGTACAAGACATCATGCAATTCAGTACGAGTCCAAGTGGCTAAGGTGCCCGTAAAAGCCCGATGTAACTGATGTAGTCACCACTGAAAGAAAATGCTTCAAGACATATTTGCATGCTTTTTAATGTTTATTCTTTATTGTTAGTATGTGTTGTTTTATCCTTGATAATAAAATCTGGTGGTGGCCCCTTATTCTTTCAAACATTAATTCTTCTGTCTTTCTGCTCAGGTTTTGGTGAATCTTGGTAAGGCATCTCACCACTGTGGTATGACATTTTGGAAATGACTGATAGTCCCACACAGATTGGGTATCACTGATATTCCCACACAGGTTGGGTATCAGTGTGGGTGCTAAACTTACAGGTCAAAACAGGGTGGCATGTTTGCCATTCCTTTGTTTAACTACCACAAATCACACCAGACCTAGAATGTTTTATTGTAGGATCTTGAATTACATATTTTAGTGCAGAATGTTGCACACTGAGTGTATTTTCCAGTGTTATTATTTAGTATTATCACACCGAGACAACCACAATACAATGAATATTCAGTTCTGTTCAATATAAATGTGTGTATTTGCATGAATCCAGTCAAAGGGTGCAGTTGGATTATGCTTCTCTAAGCACAAAGTGGATAATAGCATATAATAGCATTAACCTATTTGCCCTTCACATGACCTCCTCAGCATCACAACAAAGCTCGCTGTATAATCTGTCATCAGCATAGCTCTTACCTATTGTTCTTCTTTCTGTACTTTTCCTATTCCCTCTATTTTTGCCCTCACCTTCAGCCATGTCTTCTGCTCGTCCCAGTGTCCCACCGCTTACCCAATCTGTCCAATCCTCTGTCCCAGCTCTCGTCTGCCAGCTGGCCATGGACAGCGCCTCCCTGAGGGGAGAACAGGTGTAGCGGCATACACTCCACTGAGCACACAGCTACCTGTGGCATCAGGCGGGCGTGCGCCCAACAATGAGCAAATTTGCACACACAAACCCAAAGGTAAACTCATATAGGGATGCACGTAGGCACACACAGGTGTATATAGGGACAAAAATGCACCCACACTTATGGATATGCCTGATAGGCAAAAACACACATGGAAACTAAGCAGGTTGCTTTGAAGCTCACTATGACTACGCTTACCTTGGCAAAATACTCAACCAATAAAACACATTGCAGTTGTCTGCTTGCTGTCATTACATCATGCAAAAACGATGCTCATACCTTGGAACACACTTTGTTTGGCACATTTTGGCTAACCAACAAGCTGAAATGAACACAGGCTTGCTTTCTTGGCACAAACCGGCGAACACATGTAATCATAAAGTACACAGGTAGAAATAACTGACAAGTCATCTTCCACTTGTTTTACGCCTACTGTGCAATTGCAGGTCTATTTATAAAGCTTCATTTGCTGCTTCTCAAGGCACAACGATGCAGAGAACGCCACATACTTTGAGTGATTTAAATGATTGCCTCAAAAATACTGATAACATAGCGATACTTGCTCCGGCTGCCTTCATGCATTAACAGTCAGTCCATCACAAACACCATCACTCCTCCTGCTGTTAAGGAAGATCATTGTTTGTGATTCATTTACGTTCAATGATCCGAGAAAGAGAATGCAAGATATGGAGAGATTTGTAGGATAAATGTGTCAGCGTATACACCTCTCCATCTGGGTGGTTTTGGCACTGCCATTAGATGTCTTCTATTTTAAATGGAGAACAAAAGCTATGGAGAAGGGTGGAACAAGAACAAGAGTCTGTTGTGAGTGATGGAATAATGACCTTCACATACAGCTTTTGTACAAGCAAAGAGCCTGGATGGAGGATTTTGGAAGGAAGTTGTTTCAACCGCAGGGATATGTGTTGTGGATGTTCACTGTTTTCTGTCTTTGATCAAAAAATACTCTTTTTTTTTCGATTTAAAAAAAAACAAACTATTGAATTGTTTTGTTTATCCTTCATCATTTCAGAAAAAAAAACACGAAGGCTTGTGTGCATCCAGATAATCAATCTTGATCTCTCGCTAGAAGGAGAAAGATTGATTTGTTATGTCTTTGAGACACCGTTTGATATTCTTTCTTTTTTTTTTCAAACGTGGAGAGAAATGCTTGTTTTGTCTCGCCTGTCTCTTTAGCTCAAAGGGACACTGACCCCTAACAAATCCAGTCAGCAACCTTAGACCCTAACAACCTGGGGAGCCATTGATCATTCTAACACAGAGATTAGCAATGCACCATGGGATTTGAAGTCCCTGAGCAAAGATAGTACTTGATTCCCTTTACAGGTACTTTCTTTGGAGGTTTGCACGCTTAATATGGATCTTGTGGAACTGGGACAGCTAATCTAGAACAAATTAGTGGCATGTAGCGATAGCCACCACTTTTGAAGCCTGCGCTAATTACATTTTCTCTGGTAAAATTAACGTTATGACAAAGGGAATCTGCTGTATGAGAATAAACGTTATCTTGATTGGTGGCTAGGATCCCGTTTGGGTTTCATTTTGATGTGGATCACTGAAGTCCACTGTTTTTTGTGGATGTATAATGAGATCTAAGCAGTTAGCTGAAGCAGGGTTTGTTTTTGTAAAGGCGGTAATGTGATCGGAGTGGTAAAGGCAGACGAGGCTTATGGGCCTTTTCAATCCAACGTTAGTATGTGCTGTCATGAGGCATGGGGGAGCGGGGTGGATGGGGGGGGTTCACTGAAATGGATGTGATGTGAATCCACTTGAAGTCTCAAGGGGGCTGAAAGAGGGAAGAATTAGATTAGTGGGAGAATGCAATCAGTGTGACTACATTACAGAGTATGATGAGAGAGGAAGAGAGGGGAGATGTGAGTGACAAGAAGCTGGATGGCAAAAACTTTTCAAGACTGCACTGCGACTGCCAAAAAGAGGAGGAAGAGTGATGGGAGGGGTTGGGGCGATCCATAACCACAAATATCTCAAAAACCAAAGCCAGGAAATCGATTGAAAGGTATATATAAATCTTTTCCATTCCCTGTGCCCTTATATTATGAAAATCTAACAATCCAAATACCTGAGCAGAAAAAACTGATGGTCTAACTAAACAACATTATTAACATTACATGTGACTTTGAGGTGAAAGAAAGCCTTTTCATTACAATGGATCAGAAGAAAAGAGGAAGGGGGGAAATTCCTGGCACAAGTTTCAACATTTTGATCTCCTGGTTAAATAAAATAATAAAGTTGGAGTGAACAGAGCGGGTAGCTGTGAGTGGGAAAGATCCTGTTGAATGCGTGAGCGGTTTCCTTTTACACTATTTACCCTGACTACAAACCCAATTAGCTCAAATCAGATTCAGTGTTTACACTAGCATCAGGAGATGATTAAGTGAACCCTGGCATTCCAGTCTCACGTTCCCCCTCGTCGTCTTTGGATTGTGGGTCTCAGACACACACACAGACACACACACACTCATGCAATAACATCCCAACCAGCCAACCAGTCCCCGTAGAAAAAAACACACTCTTTATAAAATTGCCCTATAGAGTTCCAGAAAATGGGAAGATGGGAAATGGCTTTGTACCACAGTGTGAGGCATATTAAAACTATTTGTCCAGCTGAAATTCTGGTACTGTTGCACTGGAAGTGACAGATCGAATCTCCTGAGCAAAATACAAACTGCCTCTGAGACAGCAGCGAGTGAGTTTCCACAGAAACCTGGACTCACCAGTGTTTCATCTTTTGCCTCCCTCTGGTTTTTGTCTGTGTGAGTCATCAGATAGGGCAGATTGCTAAAAAGTAAGTTTACTGTGTGCAATTTATTGAAGTTATCTTCCAAGATTGCAGTCATCTTTTGGCCACTAACGTGTAGATGGCTTGTGTAGCTTTAAAGTGATAATCCACAAAAAAAAATGTCCATCTAAGGTTGCTTGGAAATGTGTTTATAGCCCCATTTTGGCATATTCTGGCTAAAATATATCTTTTAGAATATACACTTAGGGATAGACTCCACAAAAATGAATTTTGCTGCAGGAGTGGTTTGAAAAGATTGGTATTATGAAAACACAACTACTGTTCTCTTGAAGCAGCCACATTTAAAACTTGCACGTGGTGTGCTTTTAGTGGAGCTAATTAGCGGAGTTTCAGGAGTGGGACCACACATCAATCACGTCATTTCGAGCATTTCCATAAATAACCACATGACTCATGCCAGTCGTTTTCGAGCTCACATTGAGCATGCAATCATTTCGAGCAAACATACAGCGAAAAGTCGCTTCAAACGAACAACGAACAAGTCATTATAAAGCAAAGTTGTTTCAAGCTTAGTCGCTTCAAACTCGTTCCAAGCTCACATCAAGCTAACAGTCGTTTCGAGCTTAGGTCAAGTTAACAGTCGCCTTAAACCAAAGTCACCCCAAGCTAAAGTCACTCATGTTGAGCTAACAGTCGCTTCGTGTTAAAGTTGTTGAATGCAAATGTAGCTTTGAGCTAAAGTTGCTTTGAACGATCAGTCACTTTGAATTCTCAGCTGCTTTGAGCTCATGTCAAGCATACAGTAGTTTCCAGCAAACATCAAGCTAACAGCATTTTCAAGTTATCACAGAGCCCGAAGTCTTTTCATTTGGACTATCATTTAAATCCAAAGTTATTTGAGCTAACAGTCTTTTCAAGCTTACGAGTCTTTTCAAACTAAGAGTTGGAGCTAAAGTCGTTTGAAGCTTAATTTGCCTGGAGCAGTTGTTTCAACTAAAGTCATTCTTGCAAATAGACCTCTGACAGTCATTTCGAGCTGAAATTATTTTGAGCCAACAGTCGTTCGAACTAAAAGGGGCTTTCAGCACAGGGATGCCAGAGCCCACTGTGGCTCACTCCCAGTCATTGCCAACCTGACTGCGTCAAATGGTCAAGTGAACAGCCAATGCTCTCACATAACTGGAAGCTTTTGGGGGTCCGTCGTGCCCGGGTTCTACAGCAGATTTCCCTATTGTTACTTCCCCACGCTTTTGAATGTCTATTCTATTCAGCAACTGCAAGCCTCTTTCATCTTTCTGTTTTGATCATTAATAAATCATTTAATCCTATGTGTTGATTGTGTGGTCCTTGCTAGGGAAATACCAAAAAAAGTAGTTTGGTTGGAGCATCACTTTAATGCTGCTATTATCAGTATTGTTATATTAGAAATGAATCAAGTGACTACTTGAAATGAAATGTGAAAGGGATTGTTTGTAGAGACAAACCCACAGATGATTATTTACTCAAATCTGCAGTTTCCCTTTACCTTGAAAGAGTGTTTTAGCATGTTATAAACAAGTTACTTTGGTTTTTTTGGCCTGCAAATTTATCATTTTCAGTCACTCTCACTTCTCTGATCAGTGTTGAATCATCATTGTTGTTTTCATAAAGAACTCATTGTAAAAAATACTGCACTCGACCCGCCTACCCGCAACAAAAGGTAGCACTGGATGATGAACACAGTAGAGCATTAGCAGCTTATGAGCCAGATATTTACCTTGGGAGTTTATGGAGACCAAAGCAGAGCTAAAAGAGAGTGAATATTGGACTTATATTTATCAGGTGGCCAGAAACACGACTCCATAATGAGTTTACTGGATATGTAAATAGGCAACTGTTTGCTTACAATTTTAGAAATGACTGATCTTCCCAGAACTGGCAACCTGTCCAGGGTGTACCCAGCCTTTCGCCTAATGTAAACTGGGATTGGCTCCAGTCCCCCCGCAACCCTGTACGCAGGATAAGCGGTTGATGATGGATGGATGGATGGATGGATGGATGGATGGATGGATGGATGGATGGATGGATGGATGGATGGATGGATGATCTTCCCACACAGGTTAGGCATCGGTTTGGGTGCTACAATTACAGGTCTAAGCAGGGTGGCATGTTTGTCAATTACTGGCATAGTTGGGATAAATTATTTGTGAGGCAAAATACTTTTCTTTCCATGCATTTTGTTTTTATATCACAAATCACACCAGACCTAGAATGTTGTATTATAGCATCTTGATTTAAGTATTTTAGTTCAGAATGTTGCACTCTAGAGAAAACTATTCTAATCTGGAATAGAACGAAACAGAAAAAAAACAAATACTGTGATAGAATGTTGTATTCCATTTTAGAACATGATATTATTAAATAGAATGTTTTACCGGATGAACATTCCTGCACGGAACACTCTGTTCTAGGATGTTCTACAATATAGTACGATGTTGTAATAGAACATTCTGCCAAAGCACAAATTCACATATAAACAATAAAAAAATAAGCAGTAGCATTTTTCCCAGGAACAAATATTAAAATAACAAACAGAAATAATAATAATATGATAATATTACAGTACAATTATTTCAATTATGTATTAGTCCAGTCTGAGTTTCCATTGATTGTCCTCAGTTTTTGGCATGAGGAGATACATTTTGCTGCCATGATTTGACATTTGGGAACTTCTCCCGGTAAATAGGGGAGTTTCTCTCAGTCTGATTTAAATTTGAATTTGGGGTACATTTGGGAAATGTTTTGAAAGTATTAAGGTTTTATATTTGAAACATGGGAAACGTGCTCTGTCTATTCTTGAACAGAACATTATGGAAAAGAATCTTTACATTCAGAATGGAATATTGTCTTCTAAAGTGAATGTTGTTTCCTAGTTCCTAGTAGAAGGTTCTACTCCAGAACATAGAATTGAATATCTACATTCTATTCCAAAATAGAACGTTCAGGAATGCAATTTTCAATTTCAGAACATTTTGCTGGTCCCAAGTGGCCAGGAAAATCAGTTAATACAGGTTTAAGATCGTCTGTAGTGCACCAGATCAATGGTATCATAATTAACCTTTATCTTAATGTGGAGGTTTATTTTGTTATTATAAAGGAGAGGTTTCTTTGAGTCATTACATGTAGAACAAACCACCCTGACCAAAATCCTTTTGAAAAAACCTTCGCTCTTTATGTAAAGCTTAACTCTCCAAGCTCAAAATCCACCCCACTCATTTAATCCCAACATCTGCCCATTCTACCCCCAGCTTCCCAGTTCTCTGTGCCTACATAAATACCACTGCCAAGAACAACCCCCACACTTATGTTACCCAGGCCAGCAGAGAAAGCAAACAAAATGGAGGTGAACGGGCAAACATGGATCTAAACACAGAGTGTTTGGTGTCTGAACCTTTTTCCACCTGTGTTGTTGATTTTCCACGGCAGATCAGGTTTAGCTGTTTGCCTCTCCTAGAAACGAGAAATCATAACAAATCTCCTGTACACGAATGAAATTATACGTACATGTGCAAAATATGTTAACATATGCAAGTACGAATACAATTGATATTTTGGGTTAAACAAATGCCATTTGGCTTAAATGATCCGTTAAGAAAACACTAGATAGAATACATTTTCCATTGCCGCTGTTCATCCTGTGAAGCTATCCTATCCTAATGCCTAGCCACCATTCAAAAACCTTCCCATAATGCCCACTCACTGAATATAAACACATAATGAATTCTTAGCTAATTTGTCCTCTTATCTTTTTAAATTACACCATGTTGCTCCTCAGGGAGCATAATGACAGCTTCCTCTTGTAGTTTACATGGTTTACAAGGATCAGAGGGTCTGTGCATGTGTGCGTGTGCATGTGTGAGGATGTTATGTGCGTAAATTTGTACCAACTGTGAGAACTCTTTTGCACTAACACAAGGGTATACTAGGGATGAAACAGTTTAAAAGCTACAAACCTGTCATTGTTGTTTCACATCAGCACTTTCTTTATGCTACACACACACACACACACACACACACACACACACACACACACATACTGCCAAGGCTTTTCCTGGGCCTTAGATCAGAGACGAGAGCCGAATGCATGACTTGGACACCGAGAGTGGCTATAGCTGCACACATTATTTATCACTGTCTGTCTGCAGTGGTCCTTCCCATGACCGAATCCTACACAAACTGGGTTTCTCTCTTGATGGTGCGGAGGGAGAGGCATCTCAGACTGCTGGAACAAGTACTGGTGCCAGCGCTCTTTTTTTTTGGTTCCAGTCTTGTGTCTTGTGTGAATCAGTGGGAGTTTGGGGTTAGAGAAAGAAGACAGGCAGTTAAAATAAAGACATTTAGTTTGATTTCCAGCTCTACAAGGGGCTAGATTAGGGTTACAATGCATGTAAAGGTCAGGGGTGTATATATATGTAGCTGTAATTACTGTGTGGGTGTTCTCAAGTTATTCTGGTATCTCGGGTAGCCTTCATTTTCTTCTTCCTTCTATGATGCAAATGACATAGCACTTGTGTAATATTCTATGACTTATTTAAGCTCACTGAAGGTTTTAGCTTCTATTTTTAGGATTTTACATCACACAAGTTACCTTATTTTCCTATGTATCAGGGAGTCTTGTGGTGTGTGGGATAATTGAGTCCACACAGTCTCACCAACTCTGTCTGCATATACATATAAACTAATTTTATAAAGGTAAATGTGTGTATGTGTGTGTGTGTGTGTGTGTGTGTGTGTGTGTGGGGTGGCTCAGGCTGTATTTGTGCCAATACTGGGCAAGGGATGTCTGCTTCACCAAGGACCATTTCTAACTGTGAGAGCTCATTTAGCTCTTTGTTACTGAGTTGAACTGAATGTTTTACATAGTAGAAAAAAGTGTATCTCTGCCTCAACCTCACTTGTGGAACACTGACCCCATTGTCTGTTTTCTTTTGGTCGCCATGATTGTTTGTTTGTGTCTTCCTTTTTCAGGTGCCAGTTTGTGGTCACTGAGCCTGTGCTTAGTTAGGATCTGTCACTGCTTTCTAACACTGACAGTAGATCTCCTTTTCTCCGGACGCCCCTCTCTCTTGCCATGCCCTTCATCCCACCATGTCTCACTCACCGCCCCTCACCCAGCGAGGGTCACCTTACCAGGTTTGCCAACCTTTCACCTCATGTATTCTTCCCCTGACGTGGGAGCAGCACTGGCGGTCTCATCGTCCTCACACTCATCTCTGTTTCACTTTTTTTCATGTGCAATGAAGATAGTGAGAATGTAAAAAAACATAGTTAAGCTTTAAATACGGTAAAGTATTTGACGGAATACAAAATAGGATGCGTATGTGGGTGAGCCCATGGCAGTGAACATCCAGAATGTAACCATGTCAGCAAATATCTTTTGCTTAATTATCATTCGCCTTGCTTAGTGGAACATGGGTCAGTGGGGTTGGTGACTGATCTTAAGAACACCCACCCACACACACTGACACACACGCACACCCACGCACACATCATAGTGGAGTGAAACTCTCACTGAATACAAGGGCTTTGATGTTCCTGCTCTTCGTGGACAGCTTTATTCTCTTCCCTCTGCCCCTCCGTCTGAAGAGAGAGAGGAGAGAGCAGAATTGGAGGGTCCTGACAGCTTCGGCTAATTGAACTGTTCGGTCTGTTACCATACGAAACAAAAACCTCGCCATGCAAGCTGTGTGTGCGTGTGTGTGTGTGTGTGTGTGTGTGTGTGTGTGTGTGTGTGTGTGTGTGTATGTGTGTGTGTGTGGAGGGCGAGGCAACAGGAGACACACACTGAGAGATTATGGGAGACACAGAGGGATATAAATAGAGATACACTCCTGCTCTCAGGTTATATCTCAATCCTGCTCAGGTGTTCACATCTCCTTCACCACTTCTCTTCCACTCCTGCCCCTCTTTTATTTTTTCTCTTCATCACCCTCTCCCCTCTTTCTCTGACCTCTACCTTTGTTGATCCGCCTCCCTGAGATTCCCCCACTCCACCTCCGCTCTCCCCCTCCATCCATCTTCCTCTCATCTCGTCTTTGATGTGGTGATGCCGGGTTATCTGGGGCTCTTGTCTAAGGAGAAAAGGTGTGTGTGTGGGTGGAGGGGGGATGAGTGAGATCGAGAGGTGAAAAAGAGAACAGAATGAGGGGAAAAAAAGAGGTGGGAGAAGCAGCACGGGGAGGGGCTGTGGAGATGATGAGGATGTTTTCCCCTCTTTTTCAGAGACACTAGCATCTCTTTCAACTCACCCTCCACCTTCACCTGTGAGAAAATCGAGTGAATGGAAAGACATGTCTGGATTTAAAAAAGAAGAAAACATCCCACTGTCACATCCGGATGAAAATCGGAGGGGACAGAAAATCCCATTGCCGAGGCTTAAGTGAGTGGCGAGGTGTGGTGGAAAACCAGCACGACCTCAGTCAACATGCTGTACTGAAGATGTCTCTTATTTCGTGTATTTATAGATGTGTTTTTTTCCTAGATGAAGCGCTTTGCCATGCCTTTTTAGCAAAACTCAGGAAATGTATTCTCTGCGAATTCCAATGTGCCTTTGCCTTGGCAAGGCTGTCACATCCAACTTGGTAGAAAATACACAAGAGGAGCATTGTTAGCGAAGAAATTCCTTTTAAATTTAAAATAAATTGAATTGAAAGCACATTCTCCTGATTGAATAACAGATTCGCAGAGAGGCAGAGGGAGGAGAAATGCAGAGATGTCAGGTTTTTTTGTTCACTGAGCTGTTTATAAGGAACATGAGTGCACCTGAGAGGAGGGAGAGTTTTCTCAGCCAGCCATCTCCCCTCCTGACCCACTGGGTCACGATCCTGCCAGCCAGCCCGCCATGTAGCCTGCCAACTCTATTTAAACACAATCAAATACATACACAGTCTCCTACACACACACACACACACACACACACACAGCTGCTATTGCCACCTCAAATGCGCAAACACACACACAGACACACACACACAGGTAATTAAGAATCACTTAGCTGTGTGCAGGGCGTCAGGGCGATGCTGAGGACTAAGAGGTGACTGGCTTACAGGCATCTGATCAATACCTCTTCTCCCATGTGATTTCCTTATTAAAGTTAACACACACTTACTGTAGATACTGTAAGTATGCTGCCTTCTATAATAATGTATTACTTGATAAGTCGGGCTCAGGTTAGAACAGATGTACAGGAGACAAACAGGCGAAAGTACCACATCTCATTATTTATTTTCTTTTTTTAGGATGCCAATGTTGTTTCAGTTGGTCTGTCCCCCACTTTGGTCCAGACTTAAATGCTGTGACGTTTTGTAGATACGTCCACGGTCCTCAGAGGATGAATCCTACTGACTCCGGTGATCCTCTGACCTCTCCTCTCGCATCACCATGTGGTTGGCTTTTGTGGTTCCGAGTGAAATTTCTTTTTAGTTGAGTTAGACCAAAATAGCGAACATGGTAAACACTGTACCTGCTAACTTATAGTATTGTCACTGCAAGCGTGTTAGCATGCCAGCACCAGTGAAGGACAATGCAAAATATTTATTTTGACCGCAGTTCTATCCCACCAGAGAAAATCTTTAACTCCAAATATTAAATTATTACTAGTTTTTACTTGTATTGTATGAATGAATGTTTATACTAAAGTAGCTAGCGTAGCCAATAAACACCTAAAGTCTACAAATATACTTGACAACAGCTTAAATTGAGCAACAATTTAAAATTCTGAACATTTTTATGTGTTAACAAAGGAAAGGAAAGTGTAGTTTTAGTTGATTATACAGTCCATTCATCCAATTCAAGTTTGATGAACACAAACCACACTTCCCACTCCACTATTTGTTTGCATTACAGTAGTAGTATTACATCGTGTTCGATAACAATAGCCAAACTGCTTCCATTTTTTTTCTCCTAATAATATTTTTTGTCATGTTTAAGCCTATATTTAAAAGCACTTTTCCACACTGTACCCTTCCTTCTGTACTATAAATTCCATTCTTTGAGAGACTTTCACAAAACTGACATTCATAATTTTTGTGACTTAAGTAATTCCATGGGAATACATGATCAACCTCTGTTAACACTGATAACGTGTCACCACCTGTTTCTTGCGTGATCCTTCCTTAAATGTATATGTAGTAAGAAGAAAGGCACACCTTGCAAACTTTAGCTTTAGACTGGTGCATCTGTTTAATAAATACAACATGTTTTCTTCCCAAAGAAGGTAGATTCTATGCTGTTTGTGTGTGTGTGTAGAGATATATGGATTTATAACAATATTTTTCTAAGGTGACAATAAAGCCACTTCCAATGTTTAGCATCATGCACACACAACAGTACTCCTTTTGTGTGGTCGTACCAGGCCGGAGCCGTGATAACAGGTCCACTGAAAGGTTGACGTCACATGGAGTAGGCCACTGCATGACACAGTGAGCCATTTACAGTCAGGAGTTAAACACACACACACACACACGTACACATGTGTTGTATTACTTTCATTAGCTCCTCTCATTCCCTGAAACACGACCAAAAGGGCATTCAGGTTTTGCGCCATGTTTCTCTTCTTGTGAGGATGTCTGATCAACATGCAAACGCTCACAACTCACATGGCCCTTTCCGACAACAGGCGGTGCACTGTTTGCACAGCCACAAATCTGTTTGAATACCCTCAAATGTGTCCGTGTGGTGTGTATGAACGTGTTCCTCGTGACCACTTGGCTCAGATCAGGTGTGCAGGGTCTTCCTGTGGTCTGTCAGCAGGGGGGTCCCATGTCCCCTGCAGGATGCGATGATTAGTTTTGCCCAGGCTGAGCCAGGAGGCCTGCTGCGTGCTCAGTGGACTGTACCAAAGTGATGTGGGGGTAAACCTGTGTTAGCAGAACATGGGGACCTGCTGATAAACAGCACAAGGATACAACCAGAGGGGCTACGTTTTGACATAAAAGCAAATCTTCATCATGGCCAAACACATCTACACTGTAAATATGCTGCACCAGCAAAACTGCTTTAAAAAATTATGACAATTGAATAGCTAAATAGCTGTTTTAGGTGACCTTCCCATTCACCTTTCTTTTGTGAAAAGCTTTTTGAATTGAATTGTTATCATCCAGCATTGATATTCAGTACAAATAAGAAGTTGTATTTTTTTCTTCAAATGTGGTTCCTGAACCAGATACTGATTTTTATTTTTACCAACAGAAATCTGCTGTAGTTTAACAGATTATTTTCTCAGTAATTCTCTCCCACTCATGAGTGAACAGGCCAGTATAAGTGTTATTTCCCATCAGCAGCCCGTTATCTAATGAGCTGCTGCTCCAATTAGTAGCCATACTGGGGGACTACAGCCTACGGACTACATAGATGCTAGAACAGAATCTGAGTGGTTTGCACAAGAAGCTGTTGGGAGGAAGTTAAAATAGAAAAAGCTCACAATTATTGTTTTGCTCATTTCAAACTTTTTCATTTGAGCCTCAAATCAGCCTTAAACCTTAGTCCATACAACCTTGTGAGTAGTAAGCAGCTTTATAATGAAGCTCTCCTTTGGCTCTGTTTTGGTCTCTACCAACTTGCCCATCTTTGTGACTGAAAGGGTCCACTTTCATTTGCCTCAACTGATGTTTGGAACACAAACAGTGTGTTTTTAAGCCAGGTCCATAGATGAAGGCTCTTGTGGGGTGATTGAAGCCTTTTCAGACTATCATGCGTATTGTGAAAGTATTTCTAGAGCGCACTCTCTTAAAACTCAGGTAATCCTCACATATCATTTGACATATTAATTCACTTTTTCAGGCAGAGATGCTTCCAACAACGATCAGTGCTGGTGGGCGGCGATCATAAACTGCCGGTCATAGTTTACGACAACATAATTGCACTTGTATATTTATGTGTACACTTGTTTCTATCGCTATTGCGCCGTGTTCAATATCTTGAGCATGGTGATAAAACCAACCAATTTTAGAGCATCATGGCCATCATCTCTTGTTGCACCATATATTGTTGTACATAGAACAACAACTCTAACTATTTTTTTCTGAGTAGAGGTATATGGCAGAAAGGGATGGAGAGAACAGAGAAGAATCAGAAAGAGCTGAAAGAGATGAATCAGAAAGAGATGGAGAGAGCATATTTAAGACAGATCTGGACAAATAGGTGGTGAGAGACTTAGACAGCCTTGAAAGAAAAGCTAGGAATGGGAGAGGAAGACAGAGAAAGATAGGAATGGAAGGCTGGATGGAGGGAAGAACAGACCGAGCGATGGCGGGATCTTGCAGTACCTGTGATGGATGAGCTTTAGCTCAGGTGTGACGGCATGACCAAATTAAATCACCGAGCAGACAGCAATGAACGAGAGACAAGGTTATCACTTTCGCTCCCTCGCTCCTCTCTCTGTCTACCACCCTCAGCGGTTTGTCCTCACTTTACAATCATCAGCTCTCTGCCGCCCTGCTCTCAGTCTGGAGGGAGAATCGGCCTTCACCTCTGAGTAATGTTAGACACATTTCAATCATATACTCTGTGAGCCTGTTTTATGTCATCACAGTGTATATTTTTAAGAGACGTTGAGTTCATAAACTCAAGTCAGAATATTATGATGAACGTTGACTATATGGCCAATAGTATGTGGACACCCCTTGCCACCTTGCCAAATATTTAGTGTACTTTGCTGGTTTGGGCTATGTCTCTTAATTCTAATTAAGATTAATCTTAATTTTTAGCATATATATAATGATATTTTTGCACAAACCGAGGTCCATAAGGAAATGACCTGACATTTGGGATGAATGGAAACGCCAACTAATGCTCTTGTTGCTGAATGGAAACAAATCCCTGTAGCCAGGTTCCAATATCTTAAGGTAAGTCTTCCTAAAAAAAGTGCAGCAGATTGATGTGCCCATGAAATTTGAATTGGGATCTTTAACAATGTGTATTGTAGTCAGTGGTGTAGTCTACGTGATACGCAGGGATACGCCGCATACCCGCTGGAAAAGGTCAATGACTTCCGCATGCTCACTTCAAATAGCAAGAACATATGTATCACTAAGGTTTTGCGACAGAACTTTCACGTTTGTTCATAAATTCACCCTGGGGCTTGCGTAGCCTGTGACCGAGATCTGATGTCATCTACCAAACACTCGCCGCAAGTTTGAAATTAACTAAGGTGAGTCAATAAAGGAGATATGAAACAAAAGTAAACTCAAACTGTACGCTTTTCTTTGAGGTTGATGCTATCGTATAATGTACCTGGTGAGTGAAAGCATAGGTGTCATTTACACTGGGGACGCAGGAGACATGTACCCACCACATTTTGAAATGTCGGATTTTGTCCCCATCACTTTTTGAAAGCATTTGTTAAAAATGTTCTGAAAAATAGCTTGCTCCAAGAAATATTAACAAATGAAAATGCTTTGAGAAAGTAGTATTTGCACAATAAGAAAGCATGCAATGCAATTTAAATATGACAGAAACAAATGTGCATAGTCCCTAAAAAAGTAACTAGCTAAAAAGAACAAGCAGCAACAGTGGCAGCGATAATATGGCAAGCTTTATTTATAATCTAGCAAGCCGGACAATCAGCGCATCCACCGTGTCCTCGTTATCTTTCTCTGTTTCTCTGCCGGTGTTAAGAGCTTCCAGTCAGCTGGCCACATGTTTTAGCCTTTTCAGACAGGTCTAATATATCTAGTAGAAATTACTGAAATACATATGTGTTTATTTTTGTGCTGTTTGGACACTGGTGACTGAACCTTGTAATCAATAGGTTTTTTTGTGGGCTTTAGGAGTTCCTTTCGGACTTTTGCATCATACTTACATTCATTGTTGTATGCTAGCCCATGTTCAAGTTCATTGAACATGTGTGTGTGACTTTTTTTGATACTTTTGATATGATTGATGCTTGTATATAAAGATGAGATTTCAACATTTGAGCAAACTCTGTAGCCTAGCCTATATCTCATTCTATTCTTTAAAAGTGTAGCCTAGGCTTATTTTTTGTGTCTAGCCTTGTACATTATAATGGTCTATGATTAGTGTAGGGTATTTCTCTGGGGGGGGGGTTGGGTGCACCCATAGCCATAGCATACCTTCAAAAACTCAATGTTCACTTTGGCTACTTTAATGATCAGTCCCAAATGTATGTTGAACATAGTGACAAGGACTATGGGCCTACCTAGTTTGGTATCCATTACAAATAGGGTTAGTCCACAAAATTAGCAGTCTGGTGTTTTGCATGAACAGGGTGGTCTGGGATAACTTACAAAATTGAAATGCACAAAAAAGATCAAGAGTGACTTAAAAACATGAAAATATTGTTCGTGGCTTACTTAACCTACTAGGGAGCCGTAGGGATAAAATAAATCCACCTGGCTCATCTCAAACTGGACTGGGCACATTTATTTAGGCTTTTGTAATATTTAAGCATTAACTTAAAATAATACAAGTCACGGGGCATAGGAAACCTCTTCAAGACAGGGCCATTACAGTCAGGTCAAACAGGATCCTTCTTCAGACCCATCATCATGTCAGTTGAATGGTTGGGGTTTCAGAGGCTTGCTCAAGGTCACCTTCAGCAGTGCCCAGGAGGGAAACTGGCAGCTCCCCAGCTACCGGTCCACACTCCATATCTCTGGTCCAAGCTGAACTTGAACAGGCGACCCTCCGGTTTCCAGCCAAGTCCTTACGGACTGAGCTACTGTCGCCACTATATATTTTACATGAAATGTATGAGGTGCTGTATGAGATACATAAAAAAATCTGAGGAAACATTGCCTACAGTATATAAGTACTGTTTCACTTCTATCATCATTGTTCCATTTCCATTAATTTCTCTCCTTATGACTAACATGCGCACCATTCACCACATGACATGACAAAGTGATGTGAGTACTGATGGGAAACGCTTGGTCTCTTCCTGCTAAATACAAACCTGTTGACAGAGGAGGCTCCTTTAATGGCGACTGTTCCCTAACCTCTGACCTTTCCCCTTTGACCAACCCCTTGGCCAGACATAATGATCCCCCGCCATACTGTTGGTGTTGACATCGAGGTCCCCTTGTCACTGTGTCACATAGACAATGACTGGCTTGTATGGGAGGACAATGGAGAATGGTGTAGATGGTAAGGGACTGTGACTTGAAACTTTAAAAAGATGGAGGTTGTAGATAGAATAGAGGTGGTGGGACTACGCGAGGGGAAGGAGAATGTTTATGTGGGAATTGGAACAAGACTTTAGAGAAAAATTGATTCATTAAATGCATTCATTCAATCCAGCTGAAGGAAATGCACCTCCTGTTTTATTTTTGGGACATTTCGAAAGTTTGTCAAAAAAAAAATATCTTGTGTCCTTCCGTCTGACAAAAATACACCATGGTAAAAGAATTCATGAGTTAAATCCAGGCTGAGACTGCAGGGATCATGGTTCCAATCAAATATAAGACCTCAATCCGCCCGGATATCTTATGCAACTCTTCCACATGGCTTCTATTGCAACTGATAAACAAGTTAGGAATAAATTGAAGGTTTTACTTTTTGCAGTGTGTTTCTCTTGCCGTCCTAAGTCTATACTAGCTCTCTTGAGTCAGGGCTAATTCAAACCCTGATCTGAGCAAGTAAATTCCAAGCAAAGCACTTAAACCACATGTACACACACACACGCACAAGCACACATATGCAGGTACATACAAACACCGAGCTCATCATCAGCAGTCTCATTATGTTGTTGATTCTTCATCTCCCTACAGACAGTGCTATTTATCCATTGTCTCCGAGTAAGGAGAGATGGGTAATGAGACTGATGTGTGCAGGGGTGCGTTCTGGATAATTTGTTTGATATGAGACCTGATGGAAAGTGAAGGGATCAAAAGATTAAAGCATTTTTTTCCCCCTTTACCTTTGCTTCATCTTTTCCCAGTCCTCTCGATTTAGAAATGTTAAGAAATTGTAGCGGCCTCTGTTTCATTTTCTCTACGTCTGGTTTTAATTCCTGATTAAATCCTCCCCTTGACTGCGCTGTAACAGTAGATATTTCCCACACATGCACATACAATCACAGTGAAATGGAAACATCCCTTTCTCAGGGGCCGTTTCTCCCCCCATGACCTTCAACTCCCTCATTAGTTCGTTCTAACCCTTGAACTCATGACATGAAGCCCTGAGGGGGTCAAAGCTTGCTCAACAGATGAACTCAGGTGACGAACAGGTGTGGCTTCTTTACTTCAGCCAAACTTTTACTCTACACACACATTTGCAGCGTCATTTAAACCTGAAGGTAGACATGCACATGCACTCAAGGGCATCACTGGAGAAAAAATATGTATGCTTTGGCGAGCATACTTATCTATGATCATTTTGAATCATTCCCAGTATCCCTGTATAATTAGTGACCTGTACAATTACACGACCCTGCCAATGTTTAACATAACCTAGCTAACATTTAACTGAATGCATCTATTCAATGATCAATGACTGTTTTGGGGAATTGAGCCCAACAGTTCTTTTATTATTTACACTGGAACCAAACGTTCTCCAGTAAAGGTCCACTTTTCACTGTGGTGCACACAAGTCTAGACAACAACACATGCATGAATGCATGCCTCACATAACACCATATATGAGTGTTTCCTGAATTAGCACCCCTAATGGTTGCATTTGTCCATGCGTACCAACACGACACATATGTGTTAACTACATTACATAAGTAACGTGACCTACATCGCATTACATTAAGCTCGTCACATATCAACGCATGGTCAAGACGCTTCAACATCATGTTTGTAACACACTGGGGATCCCTATAGTGTCATAGTTTAATGCAGTAGGGGAAGCCCTGTTGTGACACTTTTGCAAGCTAATTGTAGGTAGAGCCCGACCGATATGGGTTTTTGGGGGCCGATACCGAAGCCTATATAATTGTGAAAAAGAGCTGATTTATAAGACGATATTTAGATTTTGAGAATGATTTGGATAGTAGACCCCTTTACTGTATAAACTACATTTAGACCAGGCCAATATTGAAAGCTGGTATGTATGTGGGCTATAAATCGTTTCCTAAATGGATCACGTTAATAAAATAGATTACTGTCTCAAAAAGTGAACATGTTCAAACAACTGCACATCAATAAATATTTGCTGCTGGAAGGTGCAACTTTTTCCTATAAATCGAGAGTGAGAAAGAACAAGCATGTGTGTTTCACTTAACACACAATCTGCTATAATTTCAATGTAACATATTCACATCTAGTTCATCCCTTTACCAGCACTCTTTAATTCTAACCAAAGCTACGAAAAAGCATTTCTCATCATCTGTATCATGCCGTCTATGATACAGTGAGATGCTTGTTGAATGCATCTGATAAAACATGACTCTCTACAACGAGGACCTGCAACTTTGAGATTTAATTTAACTAAAGTTAACAGCCGTTATGGCTCCGACTAAAGCGTTTCACATCTACAACGTCACAAAGAGGAGCTACAGGAAGCCGTGTTATTTTCTTGTTCAGCTCAGGTTTATTTACATGTCAACTCTGGTTTAATTATTTCAGACATGCAGACTATATGTGCAGACAGGTGGCTTGCAGATATGTTTACAATATGTCAGAAACTATAGTTTCGGCTACAGTAACGGCTCATTACCGTTAGCTCCTCCACTGATAAACATGGCATTAGCTTTGTGGCTAATTTAGCAACGGGCAGCTTTAGCGTAATGTTATGTGATTGTAGAGAATATTTAGAAGTGATGAACTAGGGACAAATGTGGACCATTTCCTAGAACTGATCCACTGTTTTTAAAATAAATGTACAATCACGTTGGTCAGCAGTGCAGCTTTCAACACCCAGCTACCGTAACATTAAACTGCTGAGAGCCAGGAGGAAGCCAGGAGAGTGAAAAACAGGATGGTTAGCAAGTCATGAATGTTTTCAGGAGAGGAGAAGTGATTGTGGCTGTTTTTATTATAATTATTTAAGTCATGTAATTAATGTGAAAAAAGGCCGACTCACCGCTAACACAGCCCTTTGTGTGTTTCTACATGCTGCAGGCTGGCACCAGTAGCGGTCAGCTGATTCTTTTCTTCTGTGGTTTTTGTGGTGAGGCAGTGTAGTTAAGAGCTGCAGCGGGCCCTCTGGTGGGCAAACTATGCAACACTCATGACACGAGTGAAGGATTTGACTCAATGTTGCTTTTTTAATAGTCATATATCTGCTATTATAATTGGCCGATGCCGATTAAATGCAATTAGCTCATATTGTCCGGCCAATAAATCGGTTGGGGTCTAATTGTAGGTATATGATATTTAACAGAAAATGCAGATTAAGGAGGTAGTTGGGTTGGATGGAGGTCCAGAAACCAAACTTTTCACCAGGAGACTGGAGTTTGTTTCCCGAGTGAAAGAAAAGTCAACATTAATTTATGTTTTTTAGGTTACGTAAGTTATGCAAGTAGCGTTTCTTAACTTAATTGTTAACTGACATACAGCGCTACGCAACTTTCTATTCTTCCCTCTCACGGGGAAAAGAAAGGTCAGGTCGCAAACACAGCCGCAGCTGTTGTGTCAAGCGTAATTGTAAAATGACTACATATGATAATAATAATAGGCTAATTATTATTATAGTAATAAGACACACATGCCCGATACTTTCACAGTCAGCCCCAGGCCTACATGCTTACAGCTATTAATGATTCAGCAGTAAGAATCACAGTCTGATTAGGAACGTTATTAAAATCACAATGTTGTCGCTTGGCCTTGTGAGGTTGCTCTTTGCTCTGGTGATCAGTCAGGAAACAAGTGCTCTGCGAGTAAACGGCAGGCGCTCTATGGATAGCAACCATGGCAATGGCTTCTGTGCGTTACACAGCTATAGCCTATTTAACTTAAGCAATATTATAGGCTACATAACTTTACCTGATAGGCCTACATCTAGTTTTCTCCGCCATGAGAATTCCGTCCTGTTGGTGTCCTATTTAGTAAACAGTAATAGATTCCGGAAAGTCACAAACAGCGAGGATCAGTCTCTCTTCCAATGATGTGTGCTCTGTGTCGCCTACAAAAAGTTCAAGACTATTCAACTTTTGCAGCGGGCGGGCGTGTGCTCGAGACAAGCAGCACCATGACACTATACTTCACTCTAACAGGGACACTTGCTACTGAACACAGACTGTTGCTGCTTCTTCCTGGTAAAAGAAAAGTGTTTCTGCTGAAACCTGTTCAGAAAAAAACAAAACAAGAAAAACGATTTATATATGTTAACCTGTTGCTCTGAAGGTGCCTGTTATGATCCTGGCTCTGGACTCTTGTTTTACAAGCTATAAAAGGTAACACTCTGGTAGTGGCAAATAGCTTTGGTTTAACATTTGATTTGATTACATTAATGTTTAAGTTGAAATTTACAAGAAATATTTTATTGCTACTGTGTAAAGGGAATACTGCTGGTAAAAGGCACCTTATTTGTTTAAAGTGTTTGCAAACCACATGCTATTGCACTTTTGTGTTATAGCAGTACATTTAAAATAAAAGTGTGCAATACACTACTTTAGAATTCATTATTCAATTCTGCGTATAACTAGGCTATGCAATTAATTGCATTGCCCAGCACAAGTAGTCAATAATTTTGCAAAAGTACAAGTAGTCAATAACTTGACGTGACAGAAGTCAAGTAACAATGTGGGGTCACATAGCGTGCCACACAAATGACCTATACTGACTTTTTTCTGGTGAGGACAGTCTCGGCTCTGTCATCAGCAGTTTGCATTATTACTTTAAAATGTACAAATATAACCAATACACAAACTAAAGCCTCAAAATCTACGACTGAATTGAATCAACACCTCTGTGACAAAGTGCCAGCAAGTAACCAAGTCCTTAAGTACAATTTTAAGGTACATATGTTTCAGATGTCTTCAAGTTCCAGGCATTTCCCCTCTAAACTTTTCAGAGTTATTTCTTTTAAATAACTGTTCAAGTGATCCAAAATTCCTAAAAAGCAAAGATTCAAACAACAACTGACAACTGCAAGATTCATAAAGATTACATCTCATACAGGACTTTTGAATAAGATTCCAGCCTTTCTGGTCACTCATTGTAATTTCACCTTGTGTTGCATCTTAAAACAGAAATTGTCAGTTTATTTACAGCTGATACAGGCAGAGCACAGAAACCTAATAAGGAACAGCCTGCGGGAGCCGGTATCAGCAGGAACAAGGGCTTATAAGATGTCTATCTCTATATGAACTTTGCAAAGCAGCCAAAGGCAATTTGAGCTGAACAACCCAAAATTAATGCACAGTAGCTAAGATGTATTCACAGCAACAACATAAAAGGTGACATTTGAAAGGTAGCACATTAGTGAAATGCACTGGATACATTAATTCAGTGTGGCTAAAAGCCTTGTTAGCATTCACAGTTTGAGTCTGAATGTACAATTATGAGACAGAAAGGAAGGATGGGGAAGAGAGGGAGGAGGGGAGAGAACAAAAGGAAGCAGAAGAGGAAGAGAAGAGGAGGAGAGGTAGAGAGAGTCTTTCATGTATCCCCTGAGTTTGAAAGGCCTCCCTTTCATGTGAGCATTGTCATATTCTCTCTGTTCTCATTCCATTTGCTCCACCTCTCTCCCCGTGATAAAGACATCACTCTTTTAGTACAAGGAGAGCAATACAGAGATGTGCGTGAGCATGTGCACTCGCTGGCGTGTCTGTGTGAATGAGGGAAGTGCAGCAATCTCATATTAATACTAGCATTATATGCACATGCTGGTGTAATGTGTATGCAGTAGTCTGTCTTCTAAGAAATATGTATACCTATTTTGCAATAGCAAATACGTTGTGTAAGAAGCATGATGCCACCCATATAATGTTTTTTTATTTATCAGAATATCTGGGAAATATATATGGAATGTGTCTACAAGCTGTTCACTTCCAAAGCAAAATTTAAATTCTAAAAAAAAAAAATCTGGGAAAATGTTCACATATTATATAACATATTTCATTTCTTCTCCCTGTAATATCTACTCTTGCCAACTACAGCATGATGAACATTCATGGTTCTGTTTCTAGACAACTTAAAGCACTTATAGTCGAGGAAATATTTGTGGTCTTACTTGGAGCAGAAGATGGGAATGGGTTAGCCTTTTTAATGTTTAACTAATAGACCAACCTTCCCCTAACCTTTTAGTATAAAGAAGGAGAGCTTTTATATTTTTTCTTATGGTCATCAAATCTCATTAAGACAGAAACCAACAATTAATCTAGTCAATCCCTCATGTTATGGTAATTACTACAGAATGAAAAAAATAACATATTTTAATATATATATATATATATATATACGTATGTTGGGCCTAGAGCCGACATTAGAGAGATGATTCCAGTGGCCACAATCATGATAGTTAACGTTTCTTCTAAAACACATTTGGCAAAGTTAGTGAAGGCACATAAACATATTTTGTTAGCGATAGGGTTGATGCACTTATCTAGGTTCAAGTTAAGCCTAGTTCACACTATGCGATTTTAAGCCCAATTTGCCGGTTGTTGAGCTCGACGACCGTCTGGCTGTGATCAGGGGTAAATCAGCGATCTATCGGCGGGCCGTCGTTATGTGTGGCCTACTCAATGACACATCAAATGAGCTGCCTGACGCAATGCTGACACATCGTAGACGCTAGCCAGATATCTAGCACACTAAATATCTGGAGGAGTCGGCCGACTCGACATCCACATCCAGCCAATGAGAGCAGGCAGCTACTTTTTTACTCACCTCCAGCTCTCTCTGTAGCTCAGACAATCCCTTCTATCCATGCATGCTGATCCATTCTTTCACCCATATTCTTTGTCTTTATAATTGTTTTATAATAACAAACAACAGCTGTTTTGTGTGTAGTTTCGCGTCATTTCCCGTTTAACATTTCACATGTGTTTTCTTGACAAAACGGGGTTTGGAGACCAGCCGTCGGGTGACAGAGACATCAGCTCGTGTAGTGTGTGAACCCCCATCTACAATCAGTCACGTAGTATGATTGCCACAATAACTTCAAGACTCCCATCATAAGATGGCAAGTTATGTAGTCTGAACAGCAATCAGCTGATGCTGAAACCGTGTTGTCTGTGCAAGACTTTAGTGTATGAACTGCCACAGCCATGTGCCTTTTGTTGTTTTTCATTGCCAGTATTGCAGACAAGACTGACACAGGAAATGAGAACAGAAGAGAAATTACCACTGAAAACAGTGTGAATTCCACTGCAGTATTTGAAGTGGACCCTCTTAGTAAGTGAAAGGGAATAGGAAAGGCAGGGCAATTGTCTTTTAGTTTTTATTCATGTATTATTTTGTTGCATTTCCAACTCCATTTCCCATGGGTCTTGTAGGCAGTGAATTGGCTTGATTGGTCTGGGTTTACAGGCCTGTAGACACGGAGGTCAAGCATGCTGAATCCTCCAACTGGGGAACATGGACGTGCTCACCCACAAACAGATAGTGTTTGTGATTCTCTCCCCCTCTACCTTTCCCTTACAGCCACCAATCACATTTTACGACCCCCCCCTCAGGGCCTCCACACAGACTGAACCAGTTTTTTTCCCCCCCATATTTGACGAGGTTCACTTTCCGTTAGCGTGCAGGGCCAAGTGTTTCACAAAGCCCCTCTTTCTGTTGTCTGTGGTACCGGGGGTGTGAGTGTGTCGCAGGTTACAATAAGTTCCACCTACTGATCTTAATTGGACCTGATGTGCTGTTCTGCTCCCAGGACGCCTGTTGAGCCTGGTTCTGTTCAGTTTCATTGTAAAGCAGGCCAAGAACCCTTGGCAGCCACTGAGCTATAAAACACTGAGGGTGCAAAAGCTTTGCTAAAAGGAGCTGGTGAGAAAAAAAGGACTTGAAAATAACTGTTATTGTTTGGCTTTTTTCACAATTTCTTTTAGTTTTTTCGCTTGTGCTCGCCCACTCACATACATCTGCTCGTTGCAAGATATGGTCAAGCAGCTACAGTATAGAAACCCACCGCTCCTCCAAGTACTCACAGTTTTCTTTGGGTGATGTTTTTCTCATTAGGGATGTTCTTTAAAAAACACTTATTTTAAAATTTTTATGAAAGCATTTAAAGGCTTATGGGTGGAAGCTGTGGAAATGGGGTCTGTTGAAGTTTGTTTTGATTTCACCACACACACATACACACACGTACATCTTCCTGCTGCGAAGGCCTGACGCCCCTTCCCTGCTGTGATGGGTTTCGATGGAATTTCCCACTCTGGTGTGGAACAGCTTTTGGAAGGATCTGGAAGTGGTGATGGAGCGGCTGTAATTCAGAGGGAGGGACGACCAACTTCCCTTTGAAGCTGAAGACACAGTCTGTAAGTGTGAGGGTTTTGTTTTTTTTGCCTATTTGTTTTTGGGGTGTTTTTCTCAAACCAATTAGAGTCTGTCACTGGGGAAAAAAATATAATAAAGCTACACAATCAAAGATATTTTCAGTGGCTTTGGTGTCTCACTGAAGTGATTATAGATCAAACACATAGACTAAAGTGTTCTTAATACATAGCAGAATGTTTGTCTTTCATATGTAAGATGGTTTCTTGTCTTCAGATGCACACTCACACTGGATGGTTTGAGTATTATTAGAAATATCTGGTTCTTTAGCTGCTAAATGCTCCCCTGTGTTCACCAGCTAGCTGCTAACTGTGTCTGTCTGCTGGGTAGGTAGCGTACAGTGGGTTGACCAGAGCTTGTTTGCTGAAAACAGTGGTTTGACAGAACAGGATTGATGAGTGCAGTGACAGTGAACCAAAACATTAAAGTAGCGGGCCGAAACAATGAGCGGATAGATGGTAAAAAAGCTCCATAGAGCTGAGGGGACCTGTAGTGGGGTGATAATTCTCTTATGGTTAGTCATCATAAGCGACCTCTTTCACATTACATATTAATTAGTGTAGCTTTAAGCTTAGGAACAGATCATGGTCATGGTTGAAAAAAGTCAAAATTTCACTGTTGGTATGAGAGATTAGAATCACAATCTCTGGTGTCAAATTCAGACACTTTGTACACCCAACCATTCGCACCAACCTCTCCCTAAGAGATTCTAAACGACTTTAATAACATTTTGCTACTTCCATTTTTGAAGAAAAGACCTATGCTGTTTTTCTGTCAGGACAGTCTCATGTAGGATCGAGTGGCCAGCTGGGTCACACTGGGCAATATAACGGGCTACAAATAGGTAAGTAGTCATGCACACGACTAAGTGGCTGAAAACTATTATCATAGTGCTGAAATATGTTTAGTCATGTGTTTTTTTTAAATGTTACTACATGGGTTTACTGCATTCCTCTAAATAACCTGTATTATTAGCTTTCTTTCATGATATGATATGTGCTTGTACTTTTTCCAGCTTTTATTTTATTTTTGGAGTAGTTTTCTGCTGTTTGCTTTCTAAAACAAACACAACTGTTCCAGGATGTATTTGTTACGATTTCCAAAAGCACTTAGTGCAAGACAATAAAGCCGCATTAACGGCCTCTAAACTTAGATGTAAGAGTTCATAAGAAGCCCTTGTAGGCAGCATGTTTGTGTATATTGAAGTGTATCTAAGTACATGCATATGAGCTGTTCTAGCATAATGTCGGCACTGAGGTTGCAGTTACAGTGCACAGACCACCTCTGATAATGGCGAAACAGACAGTCCATCACACCTACTCCTTCTTTCCCTCAGACCAGTCTTTCCTGTGGGATCCATGAGGAAAAGAGAGAGAGAGAAGGGCAGAGGAGAAAAGAGGAGAGGGGAGCAGTCTGTCTCCCATTAACATTATCTCTATGGGAGCTCAAAATGGGCCCTGTCAGCAGATCACCGGCCTGCTGTCAAGAGGAGAAGATGAGGACAAGAGGGAGGGATGAGAAGAAAGAAAGGGAACAGAGCTGTATTACCGCTGCCTCCTGCAAGTCTGTGTTTTATAAGGAACACCTTATATATCAGTTATTATAGAAATGTAGTCAAACATGTGAGCTGGACTGAGTCAAAACCTTCAGTGTGTCAAATCCTTCTCTCCTTGGTGAGTATCAGCTTCACCACTATGATATCTTTCAGTCAACTGATGCAGTTCTCAACAACAGAGGACAATTCTTCATATTGATTCTTACTTATCTGTCCGACAGTAAAGGATTTATTCACAAAAGCTTTATTGCATTTACCTGTGTGAAAATGACAGCTTTGTGGCCAATAGCACTTTTCTTTAGTGAGAGCCAGTAAAGCAGATTGTTTAGGGCAAGAGTGTTGGCTCAGGTGGAGCTAGACAAACTTCAGACACTGATCAATACCAGATTTAGTGGATGTTGTTCTATAACTGTGTCAGTTTGACTTATCCACTTGAAGATATCATTGCAGTGTGAAAAAAAAAAATCACACAATTTTAACTATTAGAGCGTGTGAACGTGTGTGTGAAATATTTCCGTCTGTCAGTCCATCACTTTAGTCCAGACAGAAATATCTCAACAGCTATTAGATGGATGACCATGAAATTGTGTTCTCATAGATATGATCCCCAGAGGATGGACCCAAATTATTTAGGTGATCCCCTGACTTTTTCTGTAGCGCCACCATGAGGTTGACATTTCTGCCTTTTAGTAAGATATTATCAAAACTATTTGCTGGATTTTCATGCATTTTAGAAAACACATTCCAATCAAGGTGAACGCTCTTTCATAACAATAAGAGTTTATCAAACACTTTAGTTTAGTTTACAGCTGTGCTAATTAGCAAATGTTACCATGCTAATATGCTAAACTCAGAAGGTAACGTGGTAATTATGAGCATATTAGCATGAGTTCGAAGCACCAGGACCTGTATGACAACATACAGCTTGTTTAGCTGCCCTCTAAGTGCCAAAAAAATCTATTAATACTGCTTAGATAACTTTTCTAGTTTAATCTCTTGAACAGCTTAAATATTTGCTTGAATTCAATAACTAGTGTTAGAAAGGTTTATTTGAAAAGAACAACATATTTGTTCTAAAATACAGATGAGGTGACCTCTGCACCAACATGACGCAGACACCAATTGTGTTTATAGTATTTCTCCCATCTGGCTTTGAAGTATTTGTGCTTCCACACTCCATTCACCAGTTTCCTATTGTGTCCTTGTGAAGATCAACACAAAAACCACTTAATTTCTCATATCAAATGTTCTCTGTGCAGCACTTTGTTTACATTTGAGGTCACCCACGTGTATGATGCTGCTCGACCCCGTTGTGTCTTTTGGCCCTACATTAGACTCACTAGAAGTAGGGAAAAAGACAGATGGGGCCTGTACAGGGACTCTAAGCAAGTTCAGCAGAAAAAAAAGTTTAAGAGTGTAAGTAAACACAAAAAAAAGAATGTGAGTTACAAGCCCTCTCTTGAAGAAGATGCACTTCATTTACTCTATAACAGATACCATTACAGTCCATAAACCTCTCCCGTCCCATCTGCTGTGCCCATCTGTCTTACATGTATGATGTCTGTGTTTGGACTCTTGTACCATTAAAGGCCATGATATGTGATTTACACTGTGTTCTGTTGCAGGGTGGCTACATGGTGCTAGGTGATGACAAATGGATGCACTGTAGTTATGTCATGTTTAAAACCCAGAGAGCTCTGTTTACAGTCCAGGCCTTTCTTCAAGCCCTGTGTTTCTGGCCTGACAAGTGGAACCAATGAATCGCCTTGGACCTTCTTTTAGAGGACGCTACGTGGATACAGATTTACTGGAAAGAAGACAGACACACAATTACTATCAAACATGTGCACATATACAAGAGCAGATGAGCATGGTAATACATTTTCATCAGAGTTTGCAAATATAAACAAACATTTAAAAGAGATACCAAGAGGGCTGTTTGGTCTAATATATATTCGGTTTTAATATTATAATATTATAATATTTATCGTTTTATATCATAACACATTGCAATAAAATTGTGCATTGTAAAATAATGGTAGTCCAACAAATAATTTTTAAGTAGAGTTACTTCAAACAAGTTCTGGGGCATATGGGGTATATTCCCTCATCCAACGCTTTCAAGCTTACTTTAAAAGCATCATCACAAATAGATAGATGTGTTACATTGACTGTACATGTCTGATTCCTTATTTGTACGACTGCACAATCAGCTGTCACACTTGATCACATCTTTAACTCCTCTACTTAGTCCCAATGATGGTTAAGCAAAAGATTGAAATAGAAAATATGACCCAGTTCTTTTTAGAGAAAATCTTATTAATGCACTATTCCTGTGTAAAACCACATTTAGTTCCACTGGTAGACAATGTTCCATCGTTGTTTTTCACTAAAAAGAGCAGCATCTATAACTGGAATTTTATCAAATTCAGGCTCATGAAGGTAAGCGATAGGACAAGAGCCCCAGGAAAATCCTCCTCACTGAACCACAGAGCTTAATTTGAATGAAAAAGTGGTGACATACACAGATACATACTTGGCACATACTGAAGAGTGTTTACACTTAAACTTCGGATGGTTTTAGTATTTATGAGCACCCTTGGACATTTTAGTGCTGCAGAGATCAAGAGAGAGAAATAAAAATGAGGGTTTTATGATGTTGCAAAATTACCAACATGTGGTGTAAAACTAAAAAATGTCTGCCTGTCAAACATAGAAGAGAGTTGTGAGTTTGCAATTGTGCAAGTATGTGCGTGTTGCTTCAAATGCATGTTTCAGGTCTGATTCATTATTACAGCAGTCAGTGCATCACTATTCAAATGCCTACTGTGTCTTTCAGTTCAGTTCCAAACACATGCCATCGCTTTCCCCCTTTCTCCACTTTCTCTCATCATCCTTCACTAATGAGAGCATATAAATTATGTTTATATTTAGGACAGCGTCATGGAAGAAACCAAAAGCTTTTTTAAAAAAAAGGAGGGATTGACCTAAGCAGAAAGGTAACAGCGGTTCAACAGTGCTGCAATGAGGTGCAGACGGAAGGACCAAATTGGGAAGAGGACACATTTAGACAAATCTTGACTCTCGGATATGTTTGATATCAACGCCGAGCCAAACATTAATTCTGTGCCAATTCAAACATAAAACACATGTCCGCCATATAATGTTGACTGAGGAAGTACGCAGATGGTGAATGGCATTGAACAACAGAAGGGATGTTTGGGACTAAAATCAAAGGGAGTCGGACATGAACATGTGTGTTATGCGTGATGTTTAAAGCATCTGGAAACATGGCAAAACAACTTTTAAAGCAAGTTGTCGTTCAAAGTCAAACTAATACGTCCAAAAAAAACCAACTGGTATCTTGAAAAGCCCAGGTGACAAGCGTGCTTGGTATTTTTACACATCCCTATGATTTAATACGATACTTTTCAGGCACAGTACAGAGCCTTTTTCCAAGGAGCATCACATTGATCCTTTGCTGTACTCTCACCATACTCTCACCTTTTCAGCATACAGGTGGGTGGAATAGGTCATTTCTAGCTGGTGCACTTCCATTAGTGCCCTTGTGTTTGCACCGGGGTCATCCGCTGGGGAGAACCAGTCCTCCACATTTTATGCCATGAAAAGGTACATTTGTGGCTGATTTCCATTGTCAGAACCTAGCAAGCCATGCTGGACCATGGAACTAGCCTTTGTGGTTGTTGGAGTGCAAATAGACCCAATGTCAGAATTTTTTCAAGCTCTGAGACGCTCTAGATATGGAACTTGGTGAGAAATTGCTACCCCAGCCAATTTTGTAAAGTCATAGTTAGGGCTGCGTATGAAACCCCAAAGCATTTTTAGTACTTTCTGGATTGTGTCTATAGAAACTAGGTCAGCTAGACTGTTCAGACATATAGGCGTCACATTTTCAGTTTCTACCATGATCTGCTGTACTTTTAATAGCTGTTACAAAAGAAGTTGCCATAGCACTTGGATATATCACAACTTGTGTTAGTTATAATAGCAGCCACTTGTGGCCAGTGGTGTATGAAGTCTATAGAGCACTAAACTAAATGGAGTTTGTAATTCACAAAGTGCAACAAAACACAAACAAATAAATTAACATTAGAATGCTTTCTGTAATGTATCAGGAAGTCAGTAGTCATTGCGGTGGTTTAATCTGAATGGCTTATGAGTAGACATGTAGAATTGCCATTTTTCAGCTATTTCAGTTTCTTCTTCTCTGTGTTGGGGAATAGCAGGTGTTGGCCTGTTCAGGAGTGGACCGTCTAAAGTCTTGACCTCTACTTAGCTTGGAGCTCCTGTGATAAACACATGTTCTGACCATCATTTCCAAAACTGTGAACCCATGACCCCACAGCGTCATGGTACTAAGACACTCATGATACCTAACACTCAAACTTGACCACAATAATATTTACAAGCCTAATGGAGGTCAAAGGATCTCTCTGTGCTAACAGGCTTGAATTGGCTTACCGCAATCCTTTTCAATAAGCCTCTGAAGCTGCAGTGGAGTCATTAAAAATATACACAGGCACAGAGCACCGAGGGGAGAATCTTTACTGTATGTATGCTCTCAAAACATTGATGCTCCCTTCACTTTATTTGGATAGTTTCGCAGCGGGATCCTTGCTTATTTTTGCCCATAAGTGCCCTGGAGTAATCAAATCCCAAATGAAATATTTTCTTTGCCGCCTGTACCTTTCTGCTTGCCGTTTTCACTCCCAGGGAACCATCCCATCAGGCTCAGACTCTCTTTCCAAACCGGGGATTTACGGAAGATTAGGGAAAACTATGTAAATGACACTGCTCCTGCAGAGTCAAGCGAAACGTTAGAGCAAGAGAGAAGCTAGGAGCAGGGAGGAAGGGGACGAGAGAGAGAGAGAGAGAAAGAGAGAGAGGAAAAAGAGCACATCCTCGGGAATTTCTCATGGAAATCTGTGGATTATCCCACCAGTTTTAATGAAAGTTGTCAGGATTAAAAATTCTAAAGTCCACTGAGGCCACTGGTGCTGGGGTAGGGATAGGGATACGTAATGGTTGAAAATAGAAAGGATAAAAACCAAGGAAACCATAATATTCCCACATCACTTCACTAGGGGTTAAAATGTCTATGAAGGGACTTAGTGATCGGGGCCTTTGATAAGAAGCAGGGTTGATGGAGGAGAAAGTGGAGGCACATATCAAACTTGTGTCTCACTAAAATAGACACGTTTTATAGTGCAGCAGTCCTCTTAGACATAATGATTAGCTGAAATATCTCATATTCCACTCTATCCTTCTTTCCCTCTCTTGTCTGTCTCTCTTCTTCTCCCTCCTTCTCCCCACCTCTCTCTCTCTCACTCTCTCTCTCTCTCTCTTTTTCTCCGTGATGAGACGGTCACCTCAGTGTCAGTGGTGATGGCTAAGTGGGAGCTTGAGCACTTCCTTAATCAATCTGGGTAATAGAGAGGAGCCTGGCAGCCACACAACCTGTCACACACACACACACACACTTAAAGACCTGTCAGCTCTCATTCTCAGTCATCCCCCGATCCATTGAGGCATTGAGCACTCTCTCATACACAATGGCAAAGGAAGTAAACAGATTTGACACGTTGCTGTTGATACACCTGCAAAGCCAAAGAAGCACATCAAAGATAGATTAGCACAGTGGCGCATGAATTCGCAAGCACACACAGGAAATTATAACGTGCACGTAGCCTGGAAGACACACGCAGACACACACACACACACACACACACACACACACACACACAGACACTTCACTGTCAGAGGGATATAAGCAGACAGCTGGGAATGTCACGCATGCACACTCGACAGGCGATCCAATAAAGGAGAGGACACAGCGAGGGCAAATACCTTGATAAGCTGTGGTATGTTTTGTGTAAACATGTTAAAACTGAGCATTTTGAACATGTTAGTCAAAGGAAAGCGGCTGTTAATGCAGTAGTGAGGAAGTGGGAGGGGTTCAAGAAGCAGATAGTTGCTCATCAATATCATGGCAAGACACAAAGCTGTGCGTGAATGTGTGGGAGTGTGTGTGTATGTCCAGTGCATCAAATGAAGATGTTTCCCCAGACAAGGCCTATCAGCACATTCCAGCCCTGCTGTTGATATCCAGCCACATCTGCCCACTTTCCTCAATATATTTCCTAAATCCCATTCTCCTTCCTCTGTCTGTCTTTCTTTCTCTGTATTCGTGGCTACTTGCTGTGCCAACTCATATGTCTCCCAGAGTTTTTTTTTTCCTTCTGTGTCTTTGTCTATGCACAAACATCTTTCTACCTCTTTGTTCTTGCTCCATCCCTGTTCTCACCCTGCTTCGACCCAATCCAAATGGCCTCAAGATGTTGCTGAAATTTGCATTTACTTACATCTCAATTACGAACATGGCCAAGAAAACCTTGGAAGAAATGTTGACCGACATATTGCACGGCAAGAAGTGGCTGGTTGAGGATTGTGTTGTGTGGCGTCCTCCTAGGACTAACATTAACAGATTTACATTCAACTTAAGTAAAGTTTCCTAAAAGTAATAGATTTTCCATATTCCAGTTTCTTTAACTATTCAGATGTTATAAGGTGCTTTGCTGGCTGCCTGACAAAACTGGTCTTCTGTATTTGGATTGGCATTAGCTGCTAACAGTGGCGCTGTGTTGCCTTTTTAAATTAGTAGCAAGGTTTTGCCCTGGCATATTTTATGATTCAGCTGCATGTTTTGTGTAAGGGCAGAAAATTGTATTCTTCTTACACTTATTATCCATTTATGCAAGTACTCATAATAGTGCTATTTTACTTTTATTATTATTATGTCTTATACATTGTTTAACCTTCAACATGTTCCTTTTATTATTATTCTTATTATTCTTATTATTATTCTTATTCTTCTAGTCTGTCCATGGTAAGAACAGAAAACAACTCCACATCCTTGACTTAAACCCTACACACCTGTGGACAGACTAGAAGAATAAGAATAATAATAAGAATATTGAAGGCTCCAAATGCAAAGTAAAGATTAGGCAGTTGTGTATGTGGTAGTCCAACGCTTCTTTCAGATACAAATTGAAACAGGCATGTGATCGGGAAACATAATAAACTAGCAGGGCAGAGAAAGGTTTGACAACCATATTAACTACATTTGATCTTTACACCCCTAATACTAGACCATACATATTTGTTGTCATTTGAATTGCAATGTAAAGATAAAGAAGTCTCGATTTGTGAGATGTCGACAGTAATTTTTGTTGCTGTGGTGGCTTGTTCTTTCAGTTTAGTCAATAGTTTCTTCTATTTTACATCAAAATCTAATTAGGTTTACTTCCTGGAAAAGAGAAGACCTTGACCGGTGACTTCATCGGGCACTGACGGTTGCACATAAAAATTCAAGTAAAACCATCAGATTTTGAACAATCCCACTCCAGCATCTCACCCATCAAATAAAACTGCCTCTTTCTGGCCGAATTCCAATTGCTTTACACGTCCAGTCCGTCCTAATGTTATACCCCCCTCTCTCTTTTCTGACAAGAAATACAAGTTTTCAAGTTTTGAGAGAAATCATTGTTCAGCTGCTCTGTGATAATAAGATTCCGTGTTTGGTCTCAAGATGAAGGTGAATACAAGTTAATTGTAGAAACGTCTTGACTCTGATTTGGCTGGCTCCCCTTCTCCTCATCAGCGTCCCAGTCCATGGTCTCCTGTATGCCAGTCGCCCCACTCCTTTTCAAGGGAAGAATCCTCCCCTGTAATCCGTCCCAGCTGTGGCAGATTGCATGGCCAATTAAAGAAAAACTGTTTGGCTCGCCCCAAACGAGACAACCACATGTTGCAGTGCGACCTCCCCTCCACTCTGCCTTCATCCCCCCTGAGACTCCACCTCTGGGGGTTCAGGGGTCACAGCGTTTGTGGTTTCTTCCGCAATGGACCGGGGAAGGAAAACATGAGGACTGCAGACAAACAGGACAATTAGCCCGAGCTCTGACTGAGCGTCTCCTCCTGAACAGCCTCCCCACAGGTCACCGAGGCTATATCCTACGTCCACAAGTAGAGGGCAGCTGTCAGTAGGGTGATTTACCCCCCTGTGCTACCTGTCCCCTTCATGTTGATCATTCTGTGTTGTGTTTTGTTGGTAAGGAGGGGATGATGATTGAAACCACGGAGAAACCACAGAGCTGATGGCATGGATTGCTTTGGACTTTGAGTAAAAGACATTTCTGCAGCTGTGACAGAATCATGTAGATCCGAAAGGTTTTGGGTGCAAGGATGTCCATGGTCTTGGACATGGATGGATGTATTGGGTGTAAGGATGGGTCAGAATGTGCATAGCTGGGGACAGGGTTAAGAAATGGTCAGACAATAACAAGTGAGGGCATTCTGTGGGGCTGGTTAAATGAGGTTATACACGTATAATAATATTGCACAAGGAGAGGAGGGAACGTCATTGAACAAAAACAAGATAGGAAACAATTACAGGTCAACAGACGGGGCCATTTCTTGTTATCCTTTCTGTACCTCTGATATGTGTGTACCCACGGTGGTGCCTTCATCTATTTCCACCATGGTGTTTGTTTTCCCTATTAAGCCCGTTGGCATCCCCCACGTCAGGGCCATGAAATTGAAGCAGTTCACTTTCTTCCCATAACGCACAGCATAAACAGGAAATCTAATCACAGCACCACAGCAATGCAAACCCTGATCTTGTAAATACACATAAGCTTACAGTATATATACAGCGGGGGCATATATGGGGGGATCAGGGAACGTGCCCAGTATAGATTTGTCTCCCTAAGACACTAAAGCATTCCTGCTCACTGAGGTCTGCACAGCATCATGCCGGCTAGTAGAAACAGATGCGTTTGATGTAACTATATTCTATACAATACATGCATGGCTCTTAGTATGGAAAGCTATGACCACTTGTGACCTTAATGACCTTGCAAATACAGTGTAGGTACACAAGGTCTGCAACACAAACGCATGAGGTTAGGGTAGTCCTTTTGATTACACTAGGTTCATAAAACACAGTATGAAAATACACTGACTGACTGCAACCATCATTACTCAATTCAAGCTCACTTTGCTGATTTTGGAAGCATTCCGCTGAATCTTTGTCTGCTGGCATGAGGTAAGACTTAGCAGCATGCCAAAGGATTTAGCGCTGGACACTGTATAAAGCAGTATATCAAATGCAGACTGAACAAGCAATGCTATCAAACATTTTAAAGCCAAAGGCATTTAAAATAGCAGCTGCTGCTGTTGTTGTATATGGCATTTCACTTGCTATAAACATTTGCTTGCTTACAGTTAAATGTATATGACAACACAGCCTCCTTTTTTTGGTAACGTAATTAAATAAAAATGTCTGTAACAAGATGTGAAGGAAGAGAAAGGGGACCGGTAGCGGAGTCACAGATGGACAGAACCACCCAAACGAAAACAGTCAGTGTTGCTTTCCCCATTACTGTTTCAGATTTTGATATGAACCAGAAAGGGAGCGTGGTGGCTAGTATATCAAACCCAGATCTCTCCTTCCCCACCTCATTTTTGCAGTCATCTGTGTAATAGCAAGATCAATGTGAATGAAATCAACCGGCTGTCTCTCTTATGACTGTCCTCCTGTTAAATCTCAAACAAAATGAGAGTTCATCTGACTCTCCCAGGGAACTGTTTAAGCCTGATTCATTCAGCATGCCTTTAAATTGGAAAATGTCCTCCTTTCTATATCTGTGCACAAACGTCAGCGCCCTCGCTGTTGCTCCTTTTTGCTGTTTTTTCCCTGCCCGGTTCTTTTTTTCTCCCCTTGCTCTGAACCCGCTTTCAATTCCCTCTGCGCGTTGACAGACACTCTCATCTGGGCGACCTTGCTTTCTTCCTGTGTTTCCAGGTTTTGGGGGGGTGTGGGGTGGGGGGGTTGTGAGGGGTGAAAGGTGAAAGGTCGGCCTTGTGCTCGGTGCTGTCTCAGCCTCTGTCAACACAACCTCTGCTCTGTAATACCATTTCCCCTGGATCATACTAAAAGGGAGTGGGGGTGATGAGGTGCAGTCAAGACAGTCAATTAGCTGCACTGTTGTGTGCTGACATACCACAGAGTGAGCACTTTACTCCATACCGTACAGATTGAATCTATAGTGCTTCATGAGGATTATCAGAGGGGATTTTAATGAACCGTTTTACGACTATTCATTTACACATACTGATGCATTTTATCGGTACTCATAAAATATTACAATGATCATATTACAATTATAAGTACATTTTATGAACAATACATGAGTTTGACGGACCAGTAACCCTCCTCTACCCTATTCACCACCAGTTCCCATGACATTTAGGTCCCAGGGGCCTACCACTAAGGCTCATCAGAAGTTCGCTACACATCTCATCCATCCAGATCTTCAGCAGTGCTCCGTGCCACTCCTTCATCACCACTGCCTGTGTTTAGACTACATTGTGGGGCGTATTACTGTATTGCTCATGGCTTCCCTACCCCCTTAAAATAATGACATCATGATGGGGTCTAATGACCAAAGACTCCTTGCATATTTCTTAAATATTCAATTGTGACAATAAATTGATTTACTCGTTAAGTCTCTCTTGATATTATGTCTCTCCTGACTGAAATATCAGAACATTGCAAGTCACCATTTTGCACTGACACATATTAGAATATTGAAACACCAAGCTGAAAAAGATAATTGGTGTTTGTTGGTGTAATTATGAGTGTGATACATCCTGGACCTTTGCTCACCCAAGTAAAAATATAATGTTAAACTGATAAAATGTCTTCACAGAAAACATCACCATAAGGAGCTTTGAGTTAAGTTCTTTTGCCCTCTTTAAATGCGTGACCCTGCTGCCCGTTTGCCATAACATGGCCACAATGTGAAGCTATCAGAATCACCCAATAATATAAACACAACCAGATGCGCTGGAGCCCAGTCTCTAAGTGATCTCACAATGTTTTCAAATTCTTCCCTCCACCTGAAGTTTGACCTTTTACCCCTAACTTCACCCCTAAGGTGATTTGCAGGAGGGATCTAAACTCCTGTTTGGCCTTCCGTATCTTTTCAATCAGACATCAAAAAGCACATGGGTAGGGTCAGGCCTTAACACGACCCTACTGTGCACTCTGACCCCAGTGCTCAATTTAGGGCATTTTATGATCTGTTCAATACACTGTGATCAATGTCACTTAACTGTTTTCATAAAGCGGCCTTCCTCTAAAAGGTCAACGGTCATAGTGATTATGAGTATGTTGTTATTGACCCACCCCCCCTCTGGAAATCCCCCATATTTCTCACTGACCCCGCCCATACAAATATCCCGCAAGGTGCTAGGAGCCGCCTGTCATTGTGATTGATTGTCCCTAAATACAGCAGGGCCCGATCAGTGGTTGGTTTCCGTGGTTACTCTCTGTTGTGGGCCATGTGTGTGTTTGTGTATGTGTCTGTGGTTCTTTATTAAGATTGGTCGTTCTCACCCTACAGCCATTCTCCATATAGAATCCACGCAAACCCAAATATTGGTTCGTCATCTGTTGCTAGTGTGCGCATGGGTGTGCGTTTGTGGGTGGGTGTGCATGGGTGTGTGTTTTCGAGTCTGAGAGTGTGAGAGCAAAAGACGAGGTCTCATAAGCGACAGAGGGGAATATGTTTTCCTTTCCATTGCCAGGAGAATGGAAAAATCTGGAGTGTAATGACTCTATCCGTGAAATGGGAGTTAAACCATAATAATCATTAAGGGGCGACCACACATACACATGCACACAGACACACACACGCATACATACACAAGAATAAGACACTACACACTGCCAGCTGCTTTGTCCTGCCACATATTTCCCCTGTGAAAACAGTTCTCTGGGACAGGTCACACACTCAAACATTCAATCAGATGCAAAAACAAATGCAAACACACATTTAAAAAAAAGCTTTTCCAAGTACCTGTCAGTCACTCTGTGTATGACCTTCGAAAAACATATCAAAATCATCAAATCATCAATATCATCAAACAAGTACTTTTTTCATGCATGTAATTATGAATGCATTCGTACACGTTCCTCTTTGCACTGGCAGTGCAGATAGCAGTGTTTGGAGAGTGCAGCGGTCCTTAAGATCTGATCCGCCATTTTCACAGATGAGCACTAATGACTGCTGAGCCACTAGCCTGACAGCCAGCAGTGGGACGCATGCAGCACAGCAGCCCTCCCCTGACTGAAACGCTACAGTATTATCAGGTCATTTGGTTTGTTTATTCCTGGACTCGTTCTGTTCATACCTCATGTCTGTTTTATTGCTCCTTCTATTTTCTGTTTCCATGTAAGCTGATGGTCCCCAGGGTGAATGCACATGGGTTTGATATCTAGAGATGTCTCACTGTCTGTCTGTCTTTCCCTCTGTCTCTTTTGAGTCTCTTGTTTCATCGCAGCTGTCCACTTTTCACCCCCTTATTCTCTCTGTACCCCAGCCTACTTTGCTCTCTGTCATTTTAACCTTCACTCTTTGTCTGTCCGTGCCTGTCAGTCTTTCCCCTCCTCTCTATTTTTCGCTTTCATCATGGCTCTGTTTTTCTGCCGAGGTGAGTGTTGATAGCTCCCATATTTTCTCCCAGCTCTTTTCTATTCCTCTTCTCTCCTCTCGTCCTCCCTGCCCCACCTCTTCCCATCCCCTGCCCCCCCGCCTGGTCAAAATCAGACAACACATCACAGCCAAAAAGGCGGTTTTCACAAGGACACAGCACATTGCCATAGTGTTTTTTTGAAACCACAGTGCTATCATCATGGTGCTGTCATTATCTAGGGCCATTTTCAGGTCAGCCAGGGATGACACACTTCAATCATAGATGACACTTCACTCATACCACACCACAGAATAGTTGAAAATACTTTTTGGGTGGCATGACAGTATATTCCATGAAATCACGGACATGTGTCAACCATCATTTTGCAATGCAGCTATTCCAATGTACTGTAGCTACATGCAAACAAAAGAGCCGGACATCTTTATGGAAGTATTGGATTTACAGTTTTGCATCAAAACGTTATTACCTAGATTAGCCAAAAACAGACATCATCATCTGGTGATCTCCCCATATCAGTTGAAATCTTTTTGATAAAAAAATGAAAACTCCAAAATTGACTATATAACAATATATATTGCTACTGTGATATAAAATTACATTTTCTGTGACATAAGCGTTTATCCATATTGCTCACTTCTGGTTGGAACCAGTCACGTCGCTGTAAATTGCTTCTAAAACATAGAATTCATTAAAAGGAGTAGTTTGATGCAGACAGTTAGAAACGTGTCTGTTAAATATGAAGCAACAGCCAGGAAAGGGTTAGCTTAGCTTAGCATACGCTCACTAGGAAGTGGCATAGGTTTGATCCTGTCCTGACCACATATGGGTGTTATGGCACTCTTCATAGGCGCATATAATTTTAAAACAAGACAAAGATTATCTAGTGTCTAAGTCAAGATTTAGTTACCACGCTAGACTAATCCAAGATGCAAAGCAATGAATTGACATTGATTATTGATTAAATATTGAATTTAAAAGGTTGATTAACATGGCATACTGTGAAACATAATTTAATACAGTAAATACTCTAACCATCAAGTATTCAGCCAAGCCAGAGTATGAAAGTATAAAAGGAAATCTGCAGGAGCAAGTTTAAATGGGACTGATGCAGCTGATCAATTTAATGATAATATTGTTATCTATAATTGACCCCTCACTAAGCCACGCCCCGGACATGTGACTGGCCAATCACAGCGCAGTTTCTATTTTTTTCACATCAGCTTGACAGCCTGAATACAACCTTTAAATCCACAATGCAACAGCAAAACAGAGATCTTTTTTTTTTTTAAATTAGACAATATTTCTCCAGGGAGTGCAGTAACAGGCAGTGGCAGCACCATGTTAAAAGTCTGACAGGTCTGACAGCAACAGTATCTAAGGGGGGCGTGGCTTAGCAAAGGGTCAATTGACAGATGCTATGGTTAAGTTTGACAGTAGTGGAGTTGTTGGATGGAGCTAACTGTTTTAAAGGAGAGAGGATGGTAGTGGAGCCATGGGGTGTCAGGTGTGACTGTGTGGCAATGGCAAATGGTTTACATGGGACAAGGGTCAGTTAGGAGGGCCATAGCAGAATTCTGCTCAGGGACCCATGTAGAGGTAAAGTTTAAAAAAAAAACAACCTTACAATCATTTTTAAAATTTACTTATTTTAATATTTATATATTAATATTTTAATATTTTAATAATATATATTGAAATACATGTTTTTTGTGAACATTAGTAGTAATATCAGTAATATCTCCTACTATTTTTTATACACTCTAAGAACTGTATGTAAAATGTAATACCTTAAGATTTGCTGATACTGGCCGATACACACAACAATATAATTAGTTCTGGTGCTTGTGCTTTTCAACTTTAGGCACTTTGCTGGGCTACCAGCACCACAGTTAATGGTCTGGTTGCCCAGCAACGTCAAGGTGACAAAACTCCAGGAAGTCACCGCCCCCCTGCCAACGGCCAGTCTCGCACATAAGCCCCTGTAAAGCCACAACTGTGATTTTTGCAGTTTGCAAAACTATCTTTGTGGGCCCTCATGTCAGGAGGGCCCACAAATTATTTGAATTATTCGAATTATATCGAATTATTACATTTAATTGAGTCTTACTAAGAAAGTATTTTGTTTAATAAACACTTTCTGTTGTATTTATATGATTGAGTTATTGCGAGAACTTATTTTATATTATTCCTCGTGATGCTCTGATAAAGAAACATCCAACCAGGCGTAAGCACACATTGACAAATACTGACACAATGTTCCAAGCCAACAGCAGCCTCATACAAATAATAAATTGACATGTACTATATTAGAAATGATTTTCTGAGATAAACTGACTAAATATTTAAATGTTTAGACCCTGTTAAATTGTATAACATGCATTTTGTTTATTGCTTTATACAGAATTCACTGCCATGTTTAGTATCAAGCATTTCATGTAAACACCAGCAGTATCCAAGAATACCAAATACATTTGAAGCTTAATCAGTAAAGGAGTCTTCTTATTTATGGAGGGGCTTCATCTTCCTCCCCCTCGTGCTCTAAACATGATTGTGAACATCCAGCAGTGTCATCAATGAAGAGTTGTGATGTACTCGGCTGTGATCCATCATCATTCTTGAGCAAGCCGTTATTCCTGCCTGCGCTTCTGCGGTCTTGTTTTCTGAGATCCCAGGAGTTCTGTCAATAGGGCGTCCGAGCTGGAGAGAACATAAATTCCCTGTGTGCCCATGTCTGTCTCCTGCAGCCAGAGCTTGAGTTACACTCCTCTCTCCAACATACCGCCAGGAAAAACAAATGACATCCCTTTTAAAGTGTGGAATCCAGGACAAAATTTCTTTTCCCCCCATCCTCTCCCAGTTTGGCTCGTGACAGATCCATCAACGTCGGCCTCGTTGTTTGAGCCAATTGTTCTGCCTGGCCATGATTTGATGGCTTCCATATGAGTGGGTATCCTCTTATATTATAATGGGAACTGCAATCAGGATCAGTGTGAGAACAGTGGCTGACGTCCTGCCATAATGCGCACTGGAGCAGATGCTTGCAGGGGCTGGCATGCACAGGCAGACAAGCGAAACACACACCTTGAAAAAATGGTGAATACATGCATGCATGTACACGTTTAGACTTCACTGAATGCAGACAATAGTTTCACACAGACATCAGGGGCACCCCCTGTGCTGCTGTTACTGTTGTCATTCTTCATCTCATATCATTGGTGCACCGTCAGCGGTGTTTTCAGCCTTCAGGACACGGATAGTTCTGCAGACAGCCCTTTTACGGTGAGGTAAAATGGACTTGTCGTTCCCAATCCCAGCTCAAATCCATCAGCTCCTTCACTCACATCACCCAAAGAAACTGAGGAGAAAGAAAGATTTGGCAACTTGGCAGGCACCTGGAATAATTAGGACAATGTCACAGGGACCAAAACATCCAGAATTAGGCTCCTTAAAAGTGGAATTTTGAGCAAAGAAAGCAAGGACTATTGAAAGCATTATGAAAAATAATACACTGTGGGGATGGAAAGCTTGAATCCTGGAGGGTTATTAAATTGAGGCAGTTGTGAAATGGCTAAATGCTGTAACCATGCAAATTGTACCAGGAAAGGTCAACTGTGTATTACAAAGTAAAATCTATTCTGGATACTGTTCAGCAGTATCCAGAATAGCTTTTAGCAGCATACATGTTAACAAGCAGGAGACTGTTTATGTTTTAATTTATACTAACAAAGTAAACAACAAGTGGTGAAAAGTGCACCAGAGTTGTCATCGGTGGTTGCAAATGTTTGTCCAGTGCATACTGGTCAATGTAAGAAATGGGGGGTGAAAAATCCAAAGTTCTGTGTGAACGCATGCCAAAGTTCAGCCAGAGGCTTTAACAGCTAGAGTCAAATGAAGTTGCAGTAATTTTAGTATACGTTTAAATGCTAAGATGTATTAACACAAAAAGATTATAAATATCTATATGTGAAGGAAGCCTAACTTCCCCATTAACCACAAGTATTACTTATAGTTACTATTCCCCTAAATGGTGTGTCTATTTAGATTATAAAAATATTTAACTGTGTTGAGAAATACTTTAAAAAGTTTAAATTAAAAAACAAGATACTGCTAACATGCCAAAACCTTTTGTTTAAATTATTTTAATGAATTTTTAATCAATTACTAGTATAAATTTGCCCGGGCTCATGGTGGCATGGCAGTTTAAGAAGCTGACTGTGAACTGCACCAGGGTCCTGTGTGACCACATAGAAGTCTTATTTTCTAAGAACCAGTTTTTGCAGTGGATTTCCATATAAAACACCATAATAGGTTTTGTGAACAAAAATGCAACACCAGGTTACTCAACAAAAACAGATAAATTTAGTCACCATGAGTCCACAAACTATCATCCAATGGGAGGAAGGGAACTACAATCATGAACACGTAACATTTTCAGTTAAAAAGGTTCGGTCTACACCTCCCCATTTCTACCTGAATTTATATTACTTTTATCTAAACACACACTCTTTTTCATTCTTTTGGGTAGAGCTTTCCACCAGCATAATGTTAATGTAAAATCAAATCTAAGGTCAAAGAAAGCTGTTTCTATTACATTTGTGGTATCAGATGAGGTAAATCAGTTTATCACACTAGTGCAGCGTATGTCTTTGTTAACGGTGTGTATAGAAACAAATCAGTCTGAGATCTGTCTGGTCAGATTGACCTGAGGCTCTAATACAGGGATCTGCCATGTCTTCCTTATCAACCCATAAATCTGAGCCATAATCACAACCTAATTCACACACTCATAAATCTTCTCCCCCCAGGCTCTGATGTCAGCCCTACCCACCCTAACACACTCTCACATACACACACATATAATGTTCATCATAAACTACTGCGGGAGGATATTTTTAACAATTCATTTCAGTGCCTTTCAAGTGCCAAAGTTTGGGGCCTTTGAAGTTTGAGTGGAAGTGCAAGAGAGGGCTAGTTTAATTTCACTTAACTCAAAGGCTGCCAAGGTCCACGAGGACTTTCAAAAGCATTCAGACAGCTATAAAATTAAGCCCTGCTAAAAACACAACATAATGAAAAAGGGGGTTTCACAAAAAAAAGATCATGTTCAAGTGCTTTCTGCATGTGAAGTTAAAAGAGAATGTTTAGGGTGGGATATATATATATATATATATATATATATATATATATATATATATATATATATATATATATATATATATATATATATATATATATACATACATATATACATACATATATACATACATATATACATACATATATATATACATCTGTTTACCGTACTGTGAGGATACAGAATAGCGTGGTTTGCGAAATCATGAACAGATCCATTGCAAAGAGCAATTTAGGACAAGCTGACAGTAGATTTCAACTTTGGGGATATAACATTCTGGCATGTCTTGCAGTTAAATTGCTTTGAAACACTATCCAGTCACCCTTTCCCTTTCTACTCTGTCTTTGAGAAATGAAGGGTCAAGAGAGCAAGATATGATATATAGGAAGGCCTGTGTACAGGGGTGAACAGAGAAACAAAAAGAAAGTACAGTAGGAATGCAGAGGAAGTGAAACGGAGGCACCAAAGGGGATCAGATAAAATACTTTGTCTCAAAACTAGACCCATTTTCAGAACATTCAGAAAGATCATCCTTAATTGTATCAAAATCCTAACTGACCAAACATATCACTTTGACAGCAGTCTTTGTTAGATTAGATTGTAACAGCTCATAATTTAAAATATCCAGGACAAATAACCATTTGCTTAAATCACCAAATAGCAAGTGTCCAATCTTTGCCACTGTAGGTATGGCAGAGATTTTTGTTGTAGCTTTTCCAAGACCCAAAACACATGAGCAAAACCGGGTTATACTTCCATACTAGGACTAACTGGTCTACTCTGCATTTCAGGAATATGCTGTTTCTTTATTTCCATAAAGGCACTTCCATCCTTTTGAATGGATCATGTACTGGTGAGGATGCTGACTTTTGTCCTGGGACCTGTTAGCTGCAGCTTCATTTCAGCATCATGTCAGGTAGCCTTAAAAATCAGCCAGAAACAGCAGACTCATGGAGCTAAGCAGTGTAGCTAGCTAGCTTTAGTTGTTATCCTCTACCAGACAGCCACCAAAACTTTGGGATAGAAATTAAAAGCTGATTTTTTCTACTTCTGTCTGAAATCAACGATCCATTTTTTAAAGGAAGACAAAGCTTGAGATCTGGGTGGGAGATCAGGTGGTAAATCTGCCACTCTCATTATTGTAAACTGCACGTGCCACGCCAGAATGGAAAGCTTGGCAGGCAGAGCAATAGAACACTTATCTATGTTTACTGAGCAGTCAATTCAGCAACATATTTCAAACATCAAGCAGTAAGAAAAATGGATTAGAAAACATATAAAGCAGCATTGTAGACGAACAAAGTAATTACAAACATCACTGAAAATGTGGGGTATGTAAAACATCATCCATCATGGCTATATGAGACCAGTGCTACCAAATGCAGGAGAGGAATGAGCATCATCTGTGAGTGAAGCAGAAGAGAAGAAAATAAGAGAATGAACCCTAAGAAGAGAGAGGTCCTCCCCTCCTCCTCCTCCTCCTCCTCCTCCTTCTCCTCCTCCTCCTCCTCCTCCTCCTCCTCCTTCTCCTCCTCCTCCTCCACCCATCGGTCTCCACCACATTAATTGAGTTTGGATGGATTGGAGATCGATGGCAGGGAGGCCCCTCGATAGCTCAGCGGCATAAGGGATTAAAATTTGAAATCAATTAGTTTTGTGTCTGCAAACCCCTTACCTCTGCTGGAAGGGAAAATCAATTAAGGAAATTAAAAGTTGAAGCAGCGACAAGAAAGTCATTTTCAACAAGCTTCTCTGCTTTCATCTCAGCCGAAGCTCGGGCACCGAGTGGCACTGAGGATCAGGTGGTGCCTTTATCTCGGCACCGTGGGGAAATTCGGGGGAGGTACCTGACCTTTGACCTATTGGCCTCTGAAGTGAGGGACTCCTAGGCACACCTGACTCACCGTGCTGCTTAGAACACACACAAAGGCACACACACACTGAGATAAAATGAAGCCGCCGTTACAGTTTAGAACTCTGTACAAAGAAAGCTAAAAATCCATAGCATCAAGACTTTGTTTAATGTACAGCAAACAAAGCCCTGCAGTCCTCAACCTTTGCCATATAAAAATGACTCTATTTCATTGTGAATCTCACAGAAGACTGGAGCTCTTATATATCAAACAGACTTAAACCTCTGGAGCCTTTAGAGTTACATATTCTAAAATCCCCAGGAAGTCCTCTCTCATGGTATAGAAATGTGCTTTCTGTCTCACACACAGCCTTCACATGAGAAAAAAAATCACCATTCCTCAATAGCTTCCAATCTGAGAGAGAGGCAGACATATAGGGATGAAAGTGCAGGTAGATGCTGGGAAAGCGATAGAGAGGTTAGAGGTGAGGAGAGAGAGAGCCTCTTTGAAGATGACAGTCTGTTCTGCCTGGTAACAGACCACACAGTGCAGTCAGTGCAATCACCGACCCCCTCTGCGCGAAATCAACACCAGGGGTCAGAGGTCAGTCAGTGACAAAACAGCAACAGGAGCAGAGGCAAAAGGTTGAGGTGAAAGACACAACAAACGGATGACTTAAGTTGGTGCATGGTTGAGCACATGTAAACACACATCTACAATGTTCACCAGCATGAACATGAACAGAAATGCATCTTTTATCATTTCTTTTTCTTATTAAAAACCCTGTATTAAAAATTCTGACCTGAGATGACATGAAGTATTTACTGATCCTGATATCGATGCATGGATATTTAGCACTTTAGTGTATCTTGATGCATTTTATTACTATAGGACTTCTCTGTAACGTAAAACTATTGACTCATGATACAAAGACGTCACAAAGAGGTCCTTAAGGATGATCACACATTGGAAATGGACAGTATTTATTTGCTGAGCCACAGTGGAGGGAGCTTTGTACTAAAAATACTTTTAATTTGGAAGATACCCACTTTTTATGACAAACTGAGCAGAAACCTCATATCACTTACATTAAAGTGGCAATAAGACAGGACTTTTTTCACAGCCCCCTAATTGTCAACTAAACCAAAGAGCTAACCGAACATTTCATTAATCCGGTAGTCACATGTCAGCTGTCAGGAACTATCAGGTGATTGTTGCAACACAAACCGTTTCTCTCACTTACTGGCGCATTGCTCTTCTGTTAACTCCATTAGCTAGTTAGCAGCCCTATTAGCTGATTCTAGCTGGACGGGGAGCTTGGTGTACCAGGGCAGTGTTGTTATTTGGCGAATGCATCCTCTGAGGCCGAGACAGACCGGTTTGACGACAGGGAATACTGTAGCGAGGTGATTTACAGCGGCCACGTCCAAGACCCTGACTTCAGAGATGACACAGACCTATCTATAGGGTTCAGGTGGGGACAAAAGAGGCGTCAAGCGGGAGAGGAGTGAGTTTGCAGCAAGTTAATATTACAACAAAGAGACTTGTGTGATGTTATACTGTGTTAAAACTTGAAATAAATTTACAAAATGTTCAGTCACCTCGCAGGTCTCACAGTCACCTCAACGCCTCCTGCATCCTTTTCAGTTTAAATGCCCTCTAGCGTTTGTGTAGACAGAATTCTTCTCAAAATGTGTATTTATGAAACCCAAACTTAAAGTAGAAAGACGGGGCTGGCAGAAGCAGTAGCCTACCGCAACAGCAGCACTGTCTTGTGTAGAGACCACACGCATATTAGCCACAGTAGTTCAGAGAGGTAGCCATCACCCACAGGTAGACATAGGCAGTGTGGCCCAAGAGTTAGACTAATAAAACTACTTGGTTAAGCATCAAGGTCATGGTTAAAAGATTCTGGTAGAAGACTAGACGAGAATCATGGTCTCTTGTGTCATACTGAGTAATGCTACAGTTACTTCCACAGTTCTGGGCTCGGCTTGTTTGTTGTGCACCCAGGATTTAATGAAGAGTTCATAACAGTTTGGTCTCTCTTAACTGGTCCAGAAAGAGTTAGCCTAGTGCAGAGCAAGTGTGTGGGAAGGCAATTAGCCTCATCTTGTTATGTTTGTGACGTGTTGAAATGTTGGGTTAGCTTAGCTGGCTTGCTAAGTAATGTAGCCGATTAAATGAGCTGTTAAGTACTTACCTTAGTAATATTATCACTATTTCAATAAGTAATTTAATGTGTAACTAATTAAATTATTTAGAAGTAAGTTCCCCAGCACTGGTCTGCACACATAGTGACAAATAAAAGCCCAAATATAAAGTCTACGATCATGCTGTGGCACGCAGAGGTGATCATGAAACACAGGGAGCTGTGGTCCATAATTTGCAGGGTGAAAGAGGCAGCTTGAGTATAAATTATGTAATATAAAACACTTTTTTATTCAAGCTGTTTCCACTTTTCTCACTGTTAACTTTTACAAGATTGGTGGATAGTAAAGTCCACAAAGTCGACCAATGCAACTTGTTCATTTCTATGTACGTTGTATGCATTATATCATGCTCTGATTATAATTACCCTGCATTCACAATGTGCTTTTAATGCCTCATGAGCACCACTCCTCTAAACTTATAGAAGAACACACACACACACACATTCATCACACAGACACACTCAGTGGATAAAGGAGCTCTTATGTCAGCGAGAGAGAAAGAGGAAAGAAAAAGCTCCTCCACTCTGTCTCCCTACAAAAGAAGCAAACATGCTTTGATATCTGTGAAGAGAAGTTCCCTCTGAGACCAGTTGGAAGTAATCTATTCTATACATATAAAGACACAGAGCCATTTCCCTGCCCCGCACTCGTCCTACAGTGGAGGGCCTTTCCCAACAGGGACGCAGGCGAACAGAGAGCATGATGGAATGAAAAGAGGGGCACGGGGTAAGGACGTAAAAGGATATGAGGGGAGAAAAGGAGCTGGGAATAGAGGAGACAGGACGAGTGGGGTAGAGGAAGAACAGGGAGGGAGGGTGGGGGGTGAAGACAGAGCGGAGAGCGGTGAAGAAAAATCATCTTATCCCAAAGTATCTGCACCTGAGAGCAATTTGTCCCCAATTTTGGGAGCTTAATCACACCATTGAAGTGTGTGCACACAAATACTGACACACATGCACACACAGCAGCAGCATTTGCAGGGTCTGGAGGGAGTTAGACACGCGGATGATGTCTTCTGGGAAAGCTGCAGGGGTCTTTGAAGAGATACCCAGCTCTCCACCGCTCTGCACGCTAGATGGTGGGGGCCCCTCTCATTTCTAGTACAGCAAAGTGTGTGTGTGTGTCTGTGTGTGTGTGTGACCCAGGCTCCTCCATCTTCTGACATAGAGTGTTTTTTTCTTAATGCTCCACAGGCTCTCTTTCATGGTCTGGGCACTAAGCATCCCCCCCTCCTCTTTTCCTTCATTCTTTTTTTCGGTTAAAGTAGCTTGGGTGGAGTTCCTCTTGTGGGCAAGAGTAGTCTTAAAAGAAAGAAAGAAAGAAAGAAAGAAAGAAAGAAAGAAAGAAAGAAAGAAAGAAAGACAATTGTACTTGCCTAACTTCTCTCTGTCTTTCTTATCTGTATGTCGGAAACAAGGCATTAGCCTCTGGAGCGCGGCCAAGGCTGGTTCTTTATGATTGGGTTATAATAAAACTGCCCCAGATCAGATGAGATGAGAAGATGGAATGAACATTTGAGATGGAGCAGGAGGAGGAGGAGTAGGCGCTGTGTGGGTGAAGAGAAGGAGGAGGAGGAGGAGGGAGTTTTGCGGTGAGGAGAGTTTGCTTAAAGCGCTGAGCTGTTATTGCAACGGGCGGCTCAGGAATGCAACCGCTCACTACTCTGACCAAAGAGCAAGGGAGAGTGAAAGGAAAAGAAAAAGAGGGAGAGAGAGAGATTGGTAAACCAGAGTGCGACCAAGCAAACCACATTATGTCATGAGGGCTTTATGATCTGCTAATAACCAAATCGTATTGAAGAAAAACACTCTGGTTTCAATTAGAGTCCACAAATGCTGTTTGCCTTTTAGATATAGGGTCCATATCTGGGAATGCTAATGCGGGCTAATTGTCAAAGCATGTGGACATAAAAAGTCAGAGACAGGCTAGCTAAAGAAAGAAAAGATGTCAAACATCAGCACATGTCCAAATTCTAATATACCTGGTATTTAAAATGCTGTATTGCTTACATTTCATGTAATGCCCCTGAAATATATTTTATATGTTACCAGTTTTGTATATGACATTAAATTAAACATATGTGCAGGGGGATGTAATCCTATCGTCTTAAAGTGGCAACTTTAGGAAAACATGTCAGGGCAAAATGCAGAACACTGGCAAACAGATGAGAACGAGCCTAAAAAATACTTGTTTCATTTTACATGTTGTCACATGAACAAGCTGTGACCTTAGCAGCAGGAGTAGTAATAGTAGTAGTATTTTTTTGGCATAGCAAACAAGGGCTGGGTATCTTTATTAATTCCTATACTGATACCTTACTTTTGGAAGGTATGTTTTGACTGTTTTTCATTTAACAAAATGAATGAATCAAAATTGCTCAATGCTTAATGTTTGCCTATATAAAGTCTAAAATTTGCTTCCTGATTTAAATCAGTATCTGACACTTGAAGATACTCAGTGCTACAGACACATTTTAATTGGTACTCAAAATGTATTGAGGTTATATACCCCGCCCTAATGAATATTTCCACACCACTAATGCATTCCTTGCAGTAAGGGGATAGCTTTGAAACAGCATTCAGAGATATAATTTTAGGGCTGCAACTAACAGTTATTTATTTATCAGTTGGTTTTTTTTGTTTGTTTGTTTGTTGTTTTTTTATGTCTTAAAAGTCATTCTCTGACTTGGTTCTGCAAGGTTTTACCCGTAATACAAATCAGAGGTTTTTCAGAAACTTGAAATCTGATTGCCAACTAAGTTAAGTCATTTGAATCATCTTGAAATAAGTGTACAGCTCATTTTTACACTATAGTTACTATATAGTTAGCTTGCCAAGGTTAAATAAACAGCTTATGCTAATTATTTTCAACCAAGAATCACTTTTATTGACTGAGGTTACTGTGACTTCTTTGGGGATGACAGCAATGAAGGCTGAGATCTGAGATAAATTTAATTTTCAAGGTGGCTTGTTCTAGTGATGCAATGCTAACTCTACTGAGCTCCAGCTGGGTTTCTGTGTGTTTGTAACTTGACAAGTGCAGCAGACACATGATCATGATGACAGTGACTTCGTTCAGAGCTTACTTCAGAAATTATCTTACGATCATACCATATTGATCATACATATTTAGCAAACTGTTCAATTCTTTAATTCACCAATAAAAGAGAACTTTACTATAACAACCTTTCAAAACCACTCAGATCTCAGATGGAACCTTATAATAGGCACAAATCATTATAAATTACAGTTTCAATAACTTTATAATATCATAGATTGTGTATGTAACGGATACAACCTCAGAAACCAGAGAGGTCAGACAGTGGTAACTGCATCAGCTTAAATCTAATTAATGTTTTATGTTGTTTGGTTGCTTGGAGGAGCCTGAAGAGCAAAGATACTGTGGTACAATTTCCCCCCAGACATGCCAATGCTGATCATTTGATTAGGTACTTTTAATTAGTGGCTAACACAACCAGAAACATCCTGAGACAAATCACTTGGAGCAGCTCGAAACCAAGGGCGGAAGGGAGGGAACTGGGCGGCGCTTACCCATCCATCACCCTGTCTCAGAAGGTCTCTAATTAGCCGGGGCCAATCAACAGAGGCAATCCATCAGCTCTCACGTCAGCCTCGACCAATCGCACAGCACCATCAGTCAGCATCTGAGGCTGCCCGGGCCAATGGCACGGCTGGATGATGGAGGGAAGCGAGGGCTGGCTGCCAGGGATGCAGAGGTTTTAGAGGACGAGGGGTGGAATCGGCCGTGACAGCTTTATTCATCCAACGCTTAAACGGCCTCAGAGGAGAGGCAGAGAAATGTCAACGTGGAGAGGACGATTACGAGAGATATCGATCCTCTTTCCTTCCCTGAAAAGAAAAGAAAACACTCCTCCTCCTCCTACTTCTCTGCCTCAATACTCCCTGAGGCCTGCTCCGATAGACGCTGGAAGGCAGGTGGAAAAATGAGGGAGGGATAGAGGGAGGATGCTCTGTCCCCCTCATTCATTCTTTTCCCTTGCTCATGCTGGCTCTTGATTTTTTTTTTTTTTTTTTTTTTGCTGGCAGTGCATCTGCTTTACAGAAATACAGATAATGCTTACCCAAGGCTCTTCTGTGGCTTTGAGCCGTCAGAACAACTGAGGCAAGGAGACATGGCTAAAATAAAAAACAATCAGCGGGGGTGGGAAATGGGTAATGATTCCAAAACATGGTAAGAAAAAAGCACCATAAAACATGTGTGACATGGTGGACTTGTCTGCGAAATTTAATGAAGCCAAAAACCATTAGGATTATTTTTTGTTAATGCTCATATTGCCTTTTAAGTGTTTCTTTCCGTTCATTAAAAAGCCAGACAGGCATAAAGGAACAAAGTGGTAAGGAGGGAATGACAGTTCCAGACACTCAAAGTCACTCACTGCCCACAGCTCAAACACACACGGGTTTCAGGGTGTATGGCTGCACAGTTTAAGTGTGTATAATATACACTAAAACTGTGGTTACATTAGCACTTAACAGTACACTTCATTGCTAGCTGTATAGCACCTTGTTTTTCAGAAATGTTTTTGTTCACATTACACTCATACACTCATACACACACTCTGAAGTTTGCACTAAATGTGGACTGCTGCTGTGTCCATTGCACAATCAGTCCTAATGCTTTTTCAGGGTTTTTAATTTTAAAGGTTAAAGGTACCCTGTGGAGTTTTTGGCCACTTGTAGTGCTAAGGAGCAGTCTCCATTTTATTTTAAACAAGCATGCGCATGACAACACATATATGCACGTGCGAGCACACGTGTGACGTGATACACATTCCTTTTATTGGTTTCTAGGTTTTCCACTGATTGACAGTTAGTGGTCATGCAAAGAAGCAAAGCAAGCATAACAAAGGCAAGGAGAAGAAGACTGCTAGCATTGATGTTAACAAGGCAACATTTGATTTTTTTTTCTGAATATGGATCCATATGGAATATGGACATAAACACTGTGTTTAAAAGAAAACTCCACAAGGTTTAATTTTGGTTTATTTACATTTTTTTTTACATTTGTGTTACCTTTATTGCCATAGTTGTGCACACACACAGTTTGTGCAGTGAAGGATTATTCCAACTTTTCAAGTGCACTCACTTTAATTTCTGTAATTAAAGTATACATAAGTATACTAATATAGTATAAGTATAAATGGCTAAAATGTTGCCTTGTTTACAACCTGTCTAATCACATATCTTTATTGACCATGGACTCCACTGTAGCAATCTTGCCTTGATCCCAGGTCTCAGCAACTTTGTTGAGCAAAGCACTCCTAACAGGGCAGAATTGTCCTTTAACTCATTTGAACACAGAGACACTGCTTTGAGACTGAGGGCATAGAACAAACTTAAACTAAGTAACATATTCACAGACACAGGCTCTTTTCCTGGCACCCATTACTTTTAATATGTACAGTTAAACATCCTCATAGTCATAACACGTCCAAACACACAGGGTTGCTTCCTTCTATCCTATTTTCAGCCACTCCCTTCTCCCTCACTTTCTCCCTGCTACACCCACACGCGCGCTCCAGACGTTGCGCTGTGGGTGAACCTGGGCGGTGTTTCCTGATGTCATTAAGTGTGGGTTCTCCAGGGCCACATTGCCACATTTCACTCCACTACAGCTGCTGCTCAGGCCAAGTCCAGTAATCACTACTTACCAGCCACTCGGAGCCACAAGCACGCCAGCAGAAAAGGGCTCCAGGACCTGCACATGGGGCCAACTCGCTCGGCCCACGTCAATCAAGTCCACTCAGAAACGAGCCTGATACTTTGAGTCTCTTCCGAGCCCAAACACATTACGCTCGTTTACGTGAATTGGCAGCATCAATGAACAGATGTCTCTTTGCCAGCATTGAGTTCTTGTGAATTTGCGAGCCAAATGTTGAGCCGACATTTTGAAAAGAAAGTGTCCCATGGTAAAATGGTGGACAGCTAAAACCACAAAGCCCAATAACAGCCGGCTGACTTTCCTCGTGGGCCTGCTGCTTCATTCAGTTCTTTCCCCTGCCGCTTTTATTGTAGCTGACCCCTCACCTGTTCCATTCAGACACTGTTGGTCTGAAGCGTATTCTCTGTCAGCCTTTGGTTAAATGTCTGAGCCAACAGGATGTGACCACACAGACAGGAGACATACATAACATCTTATACAAGTGCAATGGGGGGGGGGGGGGCAGTGAAAACACAAAAGAAGAAAGACCAAGTTAATTCTCAACAAGAAGTGTTTGTTTGTATTTTGCTAATTGCAGCTCAATCTACAGGAAATGTATGTGCTTGATGCATGGGTGAAGCAAAAGTGTTCTCCATAATTAGTGTTCTTGTGCATCCGGCTGGAACAATGGAGGACATGTGTAATTATACTGTATGTGCACATACTTGGAAGGATGTGTGTATGTGTGCTCTGAAGCTGGGGCTAACATGTCACTGCTGTCATGGGAAAGCTGTAATCCCAAATTTTGCCAATAAACAGCAGTAGATTCATTTTGACGTTAAAGAGCAGTTCAATATTTTGGGAATGTTTAGAGGTGCTGGTGGGTGGATATTGTTACTTGTGAAGAGAGCCAGCCTTGCTGTTTCCAGTTTGCTGGAACTCGAACTAACTCGCGGCTGGGATTACTTGGTGATGTCTCAACTAAGAATATTCAGAACCCATTAGATGATGTCAGACGTGTAATTGTTAAGTTTAAGTTTAAAGGCTTTTCTTTGGTCATTCAAAGTTGACATGTTGGAGATACAAACTTTACAAAAATGCAAAAAAAATCCCCCACCGACCCTTAACTACAGAGTTACAGGTATTAATTTCATACCAGAAAAAAAGAAAACTTTTAAAACCATCCTCAAAAAACATCAAAACGCTGTCTACTTCTTGGCAGGCACATCTCAAATCTGAGCTGGCAGCAGCAGCACTTGGACCTGAAGAGGACAAAAGAAAGAAAGAAAGAAAGAAAGAAAGAAAGAAAGAAAGAAAGAAAGAAAGAAAGAAAGAAAGAAAGAAAGAAAGAAAGAAAGAATGAGAACAAACCATCATCTCAGGTTTACTGCCTTGGAGTGAGAGAGATCGAAATACAAGATACTGGCCGAATGTGTCGCGTCAGTGCCCAAGTTTATACACTCACAATACGAGAGCTATTAAAAACAGAAGAAAAAGCGGAGAGCGGAGGCAAAGAAAAGAGAGAGGAGAGTAATTTAATTTCATCTGCACTAAAAGGCAGAGTGTTGGCACCAGTCAGTGATTCGCCTCGTTAGCTCCCTACCTCTCTCACACCAGCCAACGCATATTTTACTCGTGAGTAATGTGGAAGATGAGGAGTTTGCCCTCCTCCTTCTTTTTCTCCTCCTCCTCTTCGTCGTCCTCCTTTTCTTCTTTGTTCCACCTCTCACTTATCTAATCATCCCTCCTGCGGTACAAGTTTAAACGTTTCATTTGAAGTTCAGATAAAGATCTGAAGGAAGTGAGGGACCTTAAAGAGCGTGTGTGTGTGTGTGTGTGTGTGTGTGTGTGTGTGTGTGTGTGTGTGTGTGTGATGCAGTTCAATGGGGTATTGTAGCTAAGTGTAAAGGGATCATTGACATTAAATGGCATACAGGGTCAACTATCAGATTCCCTTAAGACAGGCCCGGGCAATTAGAGAAAAACAAGACATGAGACACTCATGAGCAGATCACTGATCCACTGAGTGTTTTTCCACTTTTATCTGATAAAAAAGCATAAAAACAGAAGTTCACACACACACACATGCGCTCACACCACACACAGACAAAATGCACAGACTCACACTTGCACTAACCACCACACACGTACTGTGTGCCAGCGCAGCCACACACACTTCTCACTTCATCACCCTGCGGGCTTGTTAAAAGGCAGTTTGCAGCGTGCAGTAAAGCAGGGCTACGAGTTGCCGCGGAGAGTCAGGTAACAAATTGGCAGGGCTGTTTTCCTTTGCCATTGATTGTGGGAGTGGGTGTTTTCACCGCCACAGCCGAGTCACCCCGTCGGAGCCCTGGGCCTGCGCTGGAGCGTGAACGAGAGGGAAATGATGGAAACACGATTCGTGTCTTCCCTCTCTCTGTCTCCTCTTCTTTCTCATCACTTCTCCTCCTGCCTCTCTATCTGTCTGTGTTTGGCTCTTTCTCTTCATTCTCTCTCTCACCCCGAGGGCCACCAGCCACGTTATTAATCTATTACACTCCCCTTTTCCTTCTCTTCTCATTTGCGCTGTCACCATGCTTCCTCTGCTTTGTTTTTTTCCCCTTCTTCTTCTTTTTTTACTCCGACTCACTCTGCAGCCGTATTTCATTTCAAAGTTCAAACAGAGTTTTAATTCACTTTTCAAAAAAGGGGATTCAGGGAAGAAGACAAGCATGATATTCAGGGAATGTGGCACGTGGTTCACTATGGATTTCAAAGAATAACACTTTGATTGAAGAAACTAATATGCATTGTTAAATTTTGAACCCCATGACTTGAACTTTTAGTCACTTGGGGGCAGCGGCACAAACACATCATTGACATATTATGTCAATGATTATGTATTTGTTTTGTTTCCATCCACCTGATGCCTTTTAAGTCCAACATGCGATCTTTACTCTGTTTCGCTCTCCACCAACTCCTGAGGAAAATATCTGGCTCTTTAGCTGCTTAATGCTCCACTATCATATGTTACACAGCCATATGCTAATGTTGTCAGTCTGTTGTCTGGTGCTGGGCAGGCAGCTTACAGTGGGTTTATCAAAGTCACCTACGTCTACAAACAAAGCTGAGAGGGCTGACACTGAGCCTGTTAGTAAAGTTGTGGGTAATAAAGCCAAAACAGTAGCTGTAAAAATGTTCCGTAAAGTTCAGAGGACCTGCAGATTTGGGTAATGATTCTATGATTCTCTATTTGGATGTCACTACAAGTGACAGTGTACAAAAATGTAGGTTTTGGTTTTTTATTGTAATAAACCAGAATAATTCTTTGAAACTGTTTAGCAAGTCAGGTATTTGCTAAGACCATATTATTTTCTATTTTATGGCATTTAATTACTGCTGCCCTTCATCCTGCCATGTTCTTTCACACTCTAGTGTGTGTTCTAGTTACTTTATTTACTTTCTCCAAAATACAATGATGTATGATTAGCATTTACGAAAGTTAGCACGTAGAATCCCAGCATTATTATGGTAATTATAGATGCTTGTTAAATAAAATAAATCACTGCTTATGGAACCTTTTTCAAACATGCTTAAAAATAACCCTCAGTTGGAAATGTTCTGGCACAAGGAGCAGGCTCACTCACAAGCATTCAAAAATGGTCCACATGGTGCAACAATTTCAGTCTGGTGTATGGCTAAAGGGAAACTTTTTATTAGAGCTGTTAAAAAACATGACAAGAGAATAAAGAATTTACTGTATTGCTTAATCAATAAAACAACTCCTCAGAACTTCAAGACAGACCCATGGATGAAACTGACTTTGTTCAGCTTGCTTGTTATGACTCTGTAAAGCAGTGTCCCACAACAAAAGCAGGGTAATTTTGCCATAAAACCCTAAATGGGCAATAGAGAGAGGAAACCAGAGAAGAAAGAGCTCAGTCTGAAATGTTAAGACTGCACCACAGCACTATTTCCTAAAGGGCAATCACAGGCTATTCGCCCAGTCTTTGCTCACACTTGAATGTTAAGTTTGTGTGTGTGTGTGTGTGTGTGTGTGTGTGTGTGTGTGTGTGTGTGTGTGTGTGTGTGTGTGTGTTTGGAGGCCAACCCCCAAAACACCTCTATTACAGCCTCTCTTTTTAAAAAAAATCCAGGGTAATGACTTTGCGTTCAGATGGGCGATGGCCGGCCCTTTGATTGGCCGCAGGGCCGAGCTGTGGACGTGGCTGATTGGATGCAGCTCTGACAGATGGATGAACAGACAGTGAGGTGCAGACAGGAGATGTTCCAGTGTCCAATTATGCAAGCCTCTCTCTCTCTCTCGCGCTCTCTCTCTCTCTCTCTTTTCTATCAGTTAATGCTCCCTGCCTGGCGTCCCCTCTACAATCCATCATCGTGAACAGCATTTTCATAGGGGCAAATATTAACACCACCCACAGCCCTCCCTCTTTCCCTACACACACACCTACATGACATGTGGAAGTGACAGCCCATAATTCTCTGCATTCTGACCCTGACACAGAAACATAAAACACTCTCTTTAAAAGGGCATAAGCAGGTTTTAACATGTCAACCTATAGCCCTATAAGAAGTGTACACACAAACACACACATACACATCTTTACGGTGCACTACAATACTTATGAGGGCCAAGTAAGGTTAAACACGATGAAGAATGTCACAGCAGGGACAGAAATGCAGGCGCACACAGTTACTGTTAAGTATCTAAAATGCTGGTTTTCTTACTATGTGTGGGCAAGGATGTCTGTTTAGTGAAGCAGATGGCAATGGAGCGAGCAAGAGAGGGGAAAAGAAGTAGTTGGGAGTCTTGTATGGAGGAGTTTATACTTTATGTCTCTCCAAATTGGAGCCCTTGGCAGTTCCCGGTCTCGCTCATACATACATGGCAGCAGATCAATCTTTCCACTCTTTTCCGGCTCTCCCCGTCTCCGCCTTTAGGTATTGAAATCTGTGAACGTTTCTATTTGCATGTGTCACTGCGCATGAACTCGGTTGCGTGTGTACATACGTGTCGAGTTTTAGAGCGAGAGGGAAGAGAGCATAAAAAGGAATGAGAGCACGGAGAAGCCTGGTGCACTGAGGAGTCACTTTATGTCTCTCCAAACTGGAACACTTGACTCCAGATCGTTGGCTTATTTCTCATGCCACCCGGCTGCCAAGTCAGATTATTATCCGACAGCACTTGGAAAGTGAGCACTCTTGGTTTTCCTCTGCCAGTCTGCTCTTACTGGGATGTGACGGAGTGTCTCAGGATGCGTGCTGCTGGTGGTGACAGGGGGACGCATTGTCTGGGTCTGATTGTCCTTCCTCTGTGCAATCAAGAAGGCACGGTTTGGAGGAGATGGCATATTTCCTGATCCAATCATTAACAGTCGAACACACTTTCATGACTAACTGTATTATTTTGGCTTTGAGGAGTGAGTATATCCACTTTTACCCCAGTTTAGAAGTGGTGAGTCTTTGGCTTTCCATCCTTGTGCACACAAATACAGACTCACTGAGCTTCCTGCCACACTATTGTCTGGACTTCACTTAACATTTCCTACAGATTTAATGCATAAATGTCTGGTGTCCAGTAGGAAGGCGCAAAGAAAACACAGTGTGAGGGCTGAGGCCTGTCCAAACGGCTGGTGTAAAGATTAACTACCTGTGAGACTTGCTCTACTATTAACGAGAGCAATGACAATGGGCTGTATGGGAACATGTTAACATAATAGAGAGAGCAGGTTGGCAAATGTGCACAAAGGACTTTCATTATTTTAAAGGGTGTCTGTCTGGCTGCACTGGGATCTGTTTCAGTATCAGGGGACACATATTTCCTTGTTAGCTGACGCTATTATTTGTCTTGTTGGAACATCATTTTTAGTTTTTTTAAGGGTCAGTGTAGAGTCTGTAGCAGGTTTGTTAGACTGGTTGTTTTGGAAATGTTACAATGTAATGTGTGTGGATATGAACTTTCCTATCCTGCAATCACCAATTTACTGTCCTTTATTCCCTTCTGCAGAATGAATGCAGAATTGTAATGCCGGTTGTCTTTTGAAACATTATATATTTTACCGTAATATAAACATGAATTTTCCAAGGACACAGTTTATGATGAGATGTTATTTCTGTCATAGAGGCAAGCTGCGATTAGCAAAAGAACATTTGCATCACAACAGATGCTGTTGGCAAACATGTTCCACCTGAATCTGTGTTCTTGGCATTTTCAATTACGTTATGTGTGTGGATTTAAGACCAATCAAACCAAATTAAAATGCCTTAACACAGTTATTCAGTGACAGGTGAATGCAGCAGGAAATAGCAGACCATGGTAATTATTATTTAACACAAATACATCTGTTTTTCCCTGTCCCATGTCCCTGTTATATATTTTCAAGTTTAAATAGTACTTATCGTGCAACAGGAACTATGTTTTGATTGATTAGTGGTGAGGTAGACAGGAAACATGGAGGAAACCTTCAACAAAGGTCCCCGGCCAGAACCAAATCACACTGAAGCCATAGATTAGGCCAGTGGTCATCAAAGTGGGGTTATTAAAGTGGACCCACTACAATTCCATTTATAAGAAACACAATGACAGAAGGTATGCTATTTGGGTCATGGGTTTCATGCACTTTTTGTACTAAATAAATCATCTAAAAAGCAAAAATTCTATCAGATCGAAGACCCTGGGATGAAGTCTTATCAGACGGAGGGTAATTTGTGTCCATTGATGTGAAAAAAGTCAAACCCTCGGCCTGCGGCAAGCCCCCAAGTAAGCGTTTTAATGAAAGTATCTGCGGTCCCAAAGTGTTCCTACTGAATGTATCTGCACAACATTCACTGACAATGTGTGTCGTTTTTTTTTTCCTAAACCATGTTTTTTTATGGTTGTTTAGGCAACACAAAGCACTTGGTCACAGTACTGTACAGACCGGAGTAGATTTTTACATCATTACAAGGTGAGCAGTTACGCCACTGAAGTAAGTGTATTACACATTTCAGCACCACAAGACATGTTGCATTTAAAGTACAGGGACTGGAACAACTTGCTCTGTTGCCTTTACTACCCTATTGCTACTACTATCTCTGGGGGTTGCAGGAAAGCAAGGAAAATGCTTGCTGAGCAAAAGTGGGCACATGTAAAAACATTGTAACATGTCATCGCCAAATAAATGATGAAAGTGTGAGCGTGAAAGTGTAAATGAGCAATAACAGGAAGTGAGGGGAGTTTTATGTTCTCACATGGGATATTTTAAGTACTTTTACTAATCTTCTGCTTGCTGGAGAATGACAGGAAATGTTGCGGACATATTTTTCACCAGTCTACGTTGCGCTTGTGCGTCTGCTCGGATACCGACCGATGGAGATGACAGCGGGGCCTGGCTTCTGTCAGCGACAAAAATGGACGGAGGTCAAGGTTCAGCCAGGAAGTTATAGAGTGATGCTGTCGGTGAGGTGGAAGGACAAACACAGACAGAAGAGGGAGGAGATGAAAGAAGTCACGAGAGATTGATGGAGGTGATGCTGACAGGGGGAAAAAATGTTTTCGAAGCGTAAAAGACCACAGTTGAGGGAGCTTTGACGTTAGATGCAGAAAGGATTGCTGCTGTGGCGCATAAGGGGTTAACAGGCGACTTTACAGTATATTTAGGATTAACATGAAATTAGAATATGGAGACTGGTTTAGAAAACATCAAATGCATATTACAAGTCCTGTCAACCTGTAGAATGCTGGAAAGCCATGCTTATTGTATGACCCAGCCAGCAGAAACAAGCAGGTAGCACAGCTAGTAAGGCAACCTGTAAATGCAGTTAAAGGGGTTATTTCAATCTGAATTCAAAATATTTGATTCAAAATCAAATTATTGTTTTATATGTTTTTGTGGTTTTATTGTTGCAGAGTTTAAAACGACATGGACCAAAAACAATCAAAAATGTTGAATGAAGGTGGAAATCTTTGGGTTCTTCCCTTTTTCTGTCTTTCATTTGAAACAAAGCACTAACTTAAAACACACTACGAGGTACAGAGTCGTAAGAGCAGCAAAAGGAAAAGCTTTATGAACTCAATCAATCATGTAGAAAATCTATAAATACAAAAATAAAAACATTTGTTTAGAGGTAAATGTTTTAGATTATTTCCATACATTAAGTTACAGGAAATGAAAAATAAGTGGTTTTACGAGCAAATTGTTAGACGTGTGAGAAATAAAAAAGGGGGGAGTGAGTTTAATTTAAGTATTATTGGCCAACAGTGACTTTTATGGGATGTGAATGGTTGTAATGTGTCGTGGGGGTTCACCATATGTGGCTGAGAATATGGGAGCGTCGTGCTGCTCGTTGCCTTGTGTACCACACACAAACAAACCCTGATTCATGAGAAATAGGCCGCCATAATCAATCAACTTCAAACTTGTATTTACCAGGGAACAGTGTGTGTGACAGGCGAGATCAGCCAGCTGTCTGAGGAGAACACACACAAACATAGGCACGCAGTTATTCCCACACAGGCGCAGGAAAGGCACATTAACACTGACTAACTTTAATATTCACATGCATGAACTTTAAGTGCACAAACAAGCCATCAGCAGCTCTCATTGCCAGTGAAGTGTGGTATTTCCTGCCCTGCTGACACATATTCGCAACACACACACACATGCCCTCGTCACCCCGATTTCCCTTAACAAATGTGCAGAGCAGGCCCCTGGATGTATGCAGTGCTAACAGTTAGGTCTTGTTGATTTAACACTTAGGGAATAAAGCTGAGACATGAGTGTATACATATACATATATATATATATATATATATATATATATATATATATAAGGTCTGCTGAGATGCATTTTGAATTTGACACAACTCAAGCGGCAAAATGTAGATTAATTCATGAAAACATATCAACAAGTCTTCATTCAGAGAGATATTTACCCTTGTGTTTTGTTGACATTAGCTTTGGGACCCCACAGACCCAAGTGCTGTATGCTTTAAAAATGACAATAACTGCAAAATTAAAAAAATCTTCTCACCATGTCAGAATCTAATATGTTGTAGAGTACTGAGGTGGTAAACCTTTCCTGTAACAAACTGAGCAGGCACCTTTGATGAGTATAAAGCATTTTTAATACACCACATAAAGACATATTTGATGTGCCTGTTATACAGGTAATACATATGGAAATATGCATTCCCTTTGTCTGCCAAAAAGTCACAGACAAGGACAAGGTACAGCCCTGCAGAATGGGGTTACTGACAGTACTGTGTGCTTAGGGCCAATAAGACTCCCTGTCTTCCAAATCCAAACCCCAAATAGGTGTGAGAGGTGTTGTGCCACATAAAAAGTCCTGTCAACAGCAATCACAGATTCAGAGCATATGAAAATCCTCATGTGACCGTGTTTCATAGCTGGGCTCTGTGAGACCCCAAACTTTCAAAGAAAAATTTAAGTGGACTTTTGAAACGTATAATTGTTTTAAAAAGATGCTAAAAAAGTAACAAGGTGATAAAACAAAATTATGAAAGGTTTTTTGAGCTGTTCAAGAGAGACCAGGGCCTCCAGGAGCCCAAACAGAACATTAGCTTTCACACTGTGATTTGGAAAACATGACGTTTACCGAGCTGCTTATGATCAAAATTGGGCTTAATTATTTTGACATCTGCAATGATGCATCATCTCTTTGATAATGAAGTGAAGTAAATTAATCTAGTTATGAAATTATCGGGGGATGACTGAGCATGCATGCGCCTGTGTGGGAGCCTGTATATCGATTTATGGTGGTGGCAGCGCTCTCCTTGATTGACACTTAACCTTTACCCTTACTTTGAGAGGTTTGGGAGAACATGGAGCTACAGTCTTCAGCACTTGGAGGGGTTGTCATCTTTTCTTTCTTGACCTAATTAATAGGTGCAGACCAGGTGTGCGAGAGAGGAGAACTGTGGGGCAGCTTTGTGAGCAGTGGATGCTGCAAGCAGAGAGCTGACCTGGTGTACGAAGTTATACATGTCCCGTGGGAGCCAGGAAGAGATAGCTTCACCTCTCAATAGCTGAAGTACTGCTTCTGTTTTTAAAATTCCTGTGCCAGCATTGGAGATTAAATGTGAGGAGGCAGTCTGCTGTCTGCCTACAAACCACAGTTTTGCAGTATTAAGTCAAGGTAGCAGCTGTAAGGACAAATAGGGAAGAGGCCTTTTTGTGCATATTTTTGCTTTTGCTCTTTGTGTTATGTTTGCCTTTGGTTTCATTTGCTCTACTTGATTACAGTAAACTTTATTTAATGGATTAGTTTGGCCCTTCTCTATTAGTACAAAAATACAGTGTCTACAAAACGTACAAATTAACATTAAACATGTGATTTAAAGTCACTAAATAAAATCATATATTACAGAGGAATTAGTTAGAAGTATACACACATAAAACCATCAGGACAAGCACATCAGTGGAAGCTCATTTCTGTAATTTAGTGCTTTTCAGGAGAGACACAAAGCCAAGAACAACAAGCATCATTTCAGAGCGGCTGCTTATCAAATGTCAGTCCTCACACTGATCCCACGTCAGACACAAGTAAATAAAGTGTGAATCGATAGCTGCCATTAACTGTAACCTTATCTTATTATCTACTGAGCCCGGACATTCATACAGTAAATCTACGGCACGCGACAGGTCAAGACATGAACCAAAACACAGGCTCATCTCGCAGCAGCTGCCAGCAGATGAATGAAGGTGAATCCACGTGAAGCTTGTTCACTGTCAGCCTCTCTCATTAAACACAACATGAAACCAGATGATCAGGTGCCGTGCTTCAGCAATAAACTGTTAAAGTGTATCAGAAAATGAGTTGCCTTTGATGGAGCGCAACACAAATGCAAATTGAGAGCAATTTTGCTCATTGTCTCAGTCAGGCGAGAAGCTTGTGTCTCTAAAATGTCAACCTTTTAGCCTGGAAGCAGTTGGTTTAATGGATTTTAAATGTTTCACAGGGTTGTGAGGTTAAGGACTTTTCTGACCCTTTTGCAAGTTCCTTTTACAGAAACGTAAAAACATGATTCACGTTTAAAGCAAAATGCAAGTTTGATTCACAAACACAGATTAAAGGCCCAATTAGTAATCCTTCTGACCATTTAATGGTTTATATAATTAGGGTTGACTGGAAAACCTCTTTTTGTGTGGTTCTCAACAGTAGTCATGTAAACAGCATCAGGAAATATGATTTCGATGTGGCCACTATCAGTGCCTGATGTGAAGACCTGTCAATCAGGGGGGAGTAATTCAATTCATGTGGTTTGACTTTTGGTTGTGAGGCAACCCGTTCAGGCTCCTTTATTGTCCTAACTGCTCTTTTAATATAAATGAAATATACTTTTCTTCTCAAGGTCAGTTTATTTGCTGCTTACAGCTGTAAATCGAAGAAGTATTCAGATCCTTACTTACGTACTAATACTACTCTGTGAAAATACTCCACTACAGTCAAAACTTTGTTTAAATAAAAGTATGTAAATATTATCAGAATATGGTGTGTCAGTGTTTTACAAGCACATATGATGTTTCTGGATCAATAATGCTGCTGCATTAATGAATATTTTATTGCTTAGATGTTTAAGGTTTTGCTGATTGTAACTACTTTATATGCTGTTGGTAGTTTAATCTACAGCAATGCATCATGTTCTATAAGATCATCATACATTGGCAGCGACTCTGTCCTGTGAGAACCACGCTTCTCTGTGAAGCTCAGATAAACAGCACAGGTTTCTGCTTTGTGATGATGCATTTTCCAGCTAACATTTAGCTTCAGAAGTAGGATGATGAAGGAAAAAACACCTATGGCTTACTGCCTCTTGGAAAAAAAGCTGAAATTACTGTTGGTAAATAAGTTTATTTTAAGTAGTATTGGGAAAATTTGTTGTGCATCTTAAATAATTTTTTGTTTGTACTTTGTTATTGCATCTGAACTGAATATTGAGTTTACTGTTTTGTAGTGTGTGACAGCTGACTTAGTCTGTTTATTGATATCATTTTTTTGATGACCTCTTGCCCAGGTCTGTCTTGAAAAAAGATTTAAATGTTGACAATAATTTTAACCTATTAAAGAAAGGAAAACAAATAGGTTTTAGAGTTATTGTCACTATAGAGTTATAGAGACACCTGTAGTGTTGGGTCATAATAACTGATCTCTTCCATTTCAGGTTGGCAAAATACAAACATGTGTTAAGCTTCAAAGCTAATGAGTCTTTTGCCATTTTTTTATTAATTATTTTTTATTAGCAAAGAACAACAAACAAAACCTTCAGGTAGCAGGCTTCCCAATTTTAGCCATGACATTTGCCAGTTAAAATAAGAAAACATTGACAGCAGCAAATTATATCTTCTGTGGCAACAGTAATTAATTAATTCTGTAAGAAACATTACCAACTATAAAGGAAGAAATCTGACTTTCAGTAAAGTCATTTATGATTTCAGTTAATTTCAATGTGAAAAGCTGAACCTAAATAGATTTGACAAGGGAATTTAATGGAAAGGTAGTTCAGATTTGATAAACTGCCATCCAGCCCCAACCTTGGACACCTGTGACCTGGCACTTAATAAGTGAGACAGTAAGTAAGGAGGTTAATGACATTGTGCTACAGTACTATGTGTGTACAAGAGCCCCACATACAGAAGAACAGAGTAAAAAAAAACATTTCTGGCAGGCAAATGTGGAGGGCAGAAATGCATAGGACCAGATGCATGGAAAACGATTTGGCATGAATTTGTGATACACAAGCACAATGATGAATCCAAAATGGCACAGGGGATGTCGGGGACACACGCTCCCTCTCTCTCTTTCTGTCTCTCTCTCAATCACACACACACATACATACACACCTACAATGATTTCCCCCCAGACTCCTTGTCCTCCACAGTTGAACACATGTCATTTGTATGCCGCCCCTCCAGCACACTGACAGAACGGCATTTGGAAACACTCATCTCCTGATCACATCCCTGCCCTGTTATTCCCAGACAGGTGTCCCTGCGCGCACACACACACACACACACACATAGTTTAATACTGTATACTGACACAATATTCAAATATAATCCAATTAAAAAAACATCATGCATAAGCAAACATACTCACCGAAACAACAACAAGCTCATAAAGACATATGCTCACACACACACACGCACGTTCACACTCCATCTCTATGGCGACTGCTGAGCTCTGACACTCTCAAGTGTGTTGCTTCTTCATTAAGGTCCTCTTCTGCTCTGCCCTCTGTGACCAGGTCCTCACACACACACAGACACACACACACCCAGACATGTATTTGGCAACGAGGGGCCTTCCATTCCACTAAATGCTGTCTCCCTGTTGCCTTTTTAGCTCTGCGCTTGTTTTGTATGTGTATGCCGACGCATGCATTTGTGCATGAATTTGTGTGTGTTTGTGTGTGTTCAACCAATACATACATATCTACTGGATATTCCTGCTTCTGGGGGCTTTCCTTTGTGACAAACTGAGCTATGTGTGCCCAAAGAAGGCATATATTACAAACTTGCTTGGCCTATTCTATGTGTGTGTGTGTGTGTGTGTGTGTGTGTGTGTGTGTGTGTGTGTGTGTGTGTGTGTGTGTGCGTGTGTGCGCGTGTGTGTGTGTGTGTGTTTAGCGGTCCCCTTACATCTGCTGTTCGTTGGGTTAATGTGCGTGACTGCTTCTAACCCAGGTCACAAGAGAGGGGTGCCTGGGTGAAATGGTGATATGTGAAGGGTCACGCACAATCTCCCCACCCATATGGAGTTTTACCACACACACACACACACACACACAAACGCACACATGCACACACACAAATGCACACACACCAAACAGGAATGGGGTAATTAATAGGCCCTTTACACATCACTGATACACCCAGGAGACATGGCATTCAAGGAGGGTCTCACATACACTTTAATAGAACAGGTGTGTGCATATTAGGGGGTTGGGTGGGGTTAACAAACAAAAAGTCTTTTTCATTCCAGTTGTTTTATTTTTGTTTTGTTTTTTTGACGTTTATTCCTGCATCTCATCCTCTAAATATAAAAATTAATGTAACAAAACTATAGTAATCTATTCATGCGCTATTTCCTTGATCAGATAAAACACTAACAGATACATCTGTTTACTATTTATTCTCTTTACTTGAATTTTTTTATTGTTTGCTTATCTTTAGAGTGTCTTTTTGTACCTTTTGAGCTATGCCCTGCTGCTGCTGTAGCACTGTGACTTTTGTAATTAATAAAGGATTTTCCCATTTTGTATTTTTGAATTGAACAATTGTAAAGAGCACATGTCACTCATACTAACTCCTAGTTGTGGTATTTTTCCCAACTGCTGCTGCCTGTTCTTTGACAGGCAGATGCACCCGGCAGCTTTTTTGGCACCGGGGAGTGCTTCCAAAAGTGAAAAATTTTCATCTCACCAGAAAAGCGCAACAAGAGAGGTCAGCTATTTTTTCCTCAGCCAGCTAATCACAGTGAAGAAAATACAGGGATCCTACGAGAGAAATAAAAATAGAGAAATGTTGGAGGAGAAATCGGTCATGGCAGGTACAGTAAATGCTGTCAAGTGATCTTATATCTGTAGCACATTAAGCAATGGTAATGTGCAACATAGAAACACGAATACAAAATGGTATCTGTGACAGAAACAATGTGAGCCATCTGCTTGACACATTAAGCATTGGGATTTTGTCAATTAAAAATGACTGTATGAACGCAGCCCTACATTATACGTAGCACATAATTTTGTTTGGTGGTAATTAGTTTTGGTTTTATTTGTCCAGATTTTGTGATATCAGTCTCACAATACAATGAAGGTGAATGGAAGTTCTTGGGTGGTGCTCACGGCATGTAAAAAGTATATCTACATCGGAGAGCACACTGAGAAGAGCTTTAATATGGACTCTTTTTTCGCTCAAAACTTTTGACAGTCCGCCCTGAGAATCATCATAATTACACTGCAGAAATTCAAATTGTTGAATTTGTTTGCCCAGGTTTTATATTCTTAAAATCTCCACAGAAAAATTAGTTCTTGATCACATTAAGGCGAGAACAACGTCTATATGTGCTTTGATAGATCTACTGGGAAAATCAGATTTTTCCACTTTTTGTTGCATTTGTTACATTTACACCTCTGAATAAATGTAAATCCACTAACAAAAGCAGAAAACTGTGTTTACACTGTGTTCTGCCACTTGCTAATAAGAGAACCTTTATACATTTGTAACTAATGGTTTCATTAATAAATTATTTAATTATGTTTTATTGATCAGCTAAGTCATTGATAAGAACAAATATGAGGTTGTGAAAAATCGCTTTGGCTGGTGTTTGTCCTTTCTGTTTTGAAATAATGCAGTTATAAATGTTGACAACCCATTAATAAATCAATAACTATAAGACCAAAGTGTTTTTCACAAAACTGACTTCTACAAAATAAAATATGTACTAAACATTAATAAAGCAAGAAGTTGCAACTTACGAACTTATCAAAAACAATACAAACTTTCTTCATCATTGTTGAATGACACCTTTTCCAGTATGTCCCTTCCGCCCTCCCTCCCAATTTTTGCATTATGGTTCGGTCCGGCAGCTGCTCAGCAGACAGGTCAGGAAATGCAGAGGAGAGGAGGGGTGAGACTGAAAATGAGATTGGCCAGATTAGATTGCCTGATTGAGCAATTAGCTATCGTCTCCATCATTTGGCTGGGGCCTGGCGGCATCTGCCACTGTGGGGTACACACCGCCACACACAGGCCTGCAACAGCACACACACACATACACTCACACATAACTGCTACACATGTGCAGAAAGCTGTGTGAGTATTTCAAAGAAAGTGTGTCCCACCAAATGTGTTCAGCTCTTTCCAAATCTGGCTGCCAGTGTGTGTGTGTGTGTGTGTGTGTGTGTGTGTGTGACTGCCTTCTCATTGTGGTTTATGTCAGAATAGCTAACAGCTTGTCAACCACACTCCTATTTTCATTTCCTTAATGTTCTCCCATGTCTATCTCTCTCTCACTTTCATACCCTCCTTCTCTTATTTCTCTTCAGAGGGCTGTTCACTCACTCGCTGATGTATTCTTTCATCACTAACACCCCACACCCACTCTTTCCCTATAGCTCCCTCTCTTTCTCATTCATTTTTTTTTTTTTTTTGCAGTCCCAGCTTCAATTTAGAGGTTGATTTCTCTTCCTCTCGTTGATATAAAAAATTAGAGGAATACATTCAACGAGCGAGTGAGCACTGTAAAACAGAGACAGAAAAACAGGGCACCGTCCATTTCTCTTTCCTCACTTCTGAGGACGGTGAAATTTCAAACAATGCGTCTCAGCGAAAGGTAGCGAGCCATAACTCACGTTTAGCACCTTGAGTTTTGTCCCGTATCCAAAACCAGACTGATAACTCTTAAGAGGGGTTTTAGCTCTTTCTCTCCGCAGAGGCCCACTAAAACGTGTTTGATGAATTGGTCTCCATTGGCGCTCACTTATTCTCACATAAAGGGGTTTATGGCTCAGGAAAAAGGAGGGGAGAGAGGACGAGCGTTTGCTCCATGTGATGAAGTAAAACTCCATCATGTGGGGTGGGGGGATCTCAGGGGGTGTATGTACCTAAGTGTCTGTTTATGTGTGTGTGTAAATCAGAGATTGAGAGCATCAGCGCTTGTTCTGCACTTGTGTGTGAGCTTACGAGTATAGGCTCATGGGTGGGTGCTGATTTTTGCATGTGGAGCTTGTTTGTCTAACTTTTATGTGTGTGTGTGTGTATGTGTGTGTGTGTGTGTGTGTGTGTGTGTGTGTGTGGTCACAGTTTAAAATTGCCAGGCCGACAGTGAGAATGAATGATGGCGGCCGTCCCTCTCAGACAGTGGAGAGTTCACCTGTCAGCGTGGGCTACCTTAAGACAGATGGACATCTGGAAAACATTGGCGTGCAGCTGTAGGAGCTGGACACACACCCCTATACGCACACATGGCCATAGATATACATTTTAAGTGCACACATAACTGTTGAGAGAGCTGACAAGGGCCCACATAGATCTGAGACGGGGAGAGAATAGACATAAATCACAAAGCTCTTGTTCTCTTCCTCACCCTTACAAACGTGCACCCACACACACACACACACACACAGCTAGCTAATAAGAGAACGATGAGTCATTCTCTGCTTGGATTCCCCCGTCTTAAGTGAATAGCTGGCAGGTACTTCCAATGAGGCAAAGTAAACTGAGCAGGAGGGAAAAAATTAAAGAGCGATGATGATGATGATGATGATGATGATGGAACATTAAAGGAATTTAGATTATGTCCAAATAGACAGTGGACTGTCTAAACATGCGATGGGCTTAGAAATGTTGCTAACAATCCTAAACACAGGCTGCATTGAGCAGAAGGGATATTAGAAATACAGTTAAAGTACTTATTATCCGTCTATGTCAGCTAGCATTTTCCCATAATATGAGATACTCTGTCTGTTCTGGTCACACAGAAGGAGATACAGATGGGTGCACGCTTCGCACACACACTAATTTATCCACTCACACCACTCCACTAACAACTTGTGCACATGCACACGGGCATAATCAATATGAGTAAAACCGCTGCAATTTAGATGCTGTCTTTAACACTCTCACACATTCCCCTGACGCACAGAAGAGTGCTAACAATGTGACTGACATCCAATACCCTTGAGTTCCGATTGATCCCACCCATATTCTTACACATACACACACACGCACACACGCACACACACAGACTGAGAGTGCAGGTGGGCGATGGACATCTGGCTCTCCTACTAAAGTGCCACTATGAGCTGACCCAGTCATTTCTGAATTTCCAGTCTGTTTACCGTGATGGTGACTGACTAACTCTCAGAACACGTCTCGCAGTTTGCAGTTAATTCATTGATTGGATTTATTTGGTATAATTAGGTGGTACATGGTGCCTTTTTCCACATCATTATATTATTGTCAAACGAATCGCGACACTTGGCTGTAATTATTGTAAACAAGAAAACCACAGTTGGGAGCAGCGGCAGCCTGTACGTTACAAAAGACTTGTTGTTAGAGCTAAAACTCAAAATGAAGATCGCAGTATCCTTCCTGCACTGCCTTCACTGTCTATGGCATCTAGAGTAGCGTTTCTCAACGGGAGCGGTACCGCCTCCCCAAGGGGAGTTCCGAAGACGATGGGGGGTGCTGGAAGCAATATTTTGGAAAGGGGGGCGCTGAGCATTTTTTGGGAGGCATTTTTTAGTTGGAAATTCTAAGGCGAGTTTACACTGAAGATTTACAACAATACGAGTTTAAACTTGCAAAAAAACCTCTTGTCTGCAACATTAAAACCTGCCAGTTTAGTCCAATGCAACTTGACAAGACGGTGTATTTTTTTCTCCGCCAGCTACTTGTAGTGCAGCTCTGTGCTGGAACGGAAAGTCAGAGTATCATCTGTTAAAATTTTACCCACATGGCGTTTACTGTGTAAACGCTTGAAAATTGACACTTTCTTTCTTGGTCTTAGAAAAATTGTTTTTCTCTTTGATGAATGCACTGTGAGCATCTTGTTATCCCAGTGGTTACACATTTACAAGAGGAATATTCTGCTGTCGGACTCACCCTGCAACACCAGCGAGTCACGTGGTCCCACCTCCCGCTGTGAGTTGCAGACAGTTTGTGCCAAAGCGGACATATACAGGAGTTTCAGTAGTCTGTAAAAATGTAATGTCAAAAACTGAAGCCCTGACTTGCTCTGTTGGGGACTGTTAGCAGCACTTTATCAGAGGTGCAGAAGTTAACATGTTTTAACATTTGTCGTGAGATTTCTGCCAGATCACAGGTGTTGTTGGTTAGTTTTGTTTTCCCACGGCATGAGAACTTCCTCGTCTCATTCAGTTTTAGACGATTGAGGGGATACTTCCAGCGGTAATAATGCAGTATAAGGCATGTAGTAAATTATGAATTCTCTTTAAATAGGTTAATGACGTTAGACTCCTGATATTACGACTTTTTTTCTTTACATGTCAGAGAACACAGATACGTGGCAGAGATTCTGAATGTGTAGAAAGTTTGGAACATGAGCAGATAAGTTACAGCGTTTCCCATACGTTCATTTATCTGTGGCATCCCGTCACAATATCAACGCTGACCGCCACATGTTGATTATCGATTTTTTTTACTAGGCCTATTTAAAATCGTAGTTGATTGCAGAGCTGCAGGCAGTGTTTATTCGCTCAGCACGCTTTCGCTCACCCATCCCTCTCTCTCGTTCTCTCTCTCCCTCATGAACACAGCGGCACAAAGTGCACAACACAACACTGTCAGTGTCAGAGACACAGTTTTAAAAATGTTATTAGCAATTATGTTAGGTGCCTAGCCAATAAGGAGAGCTAAGTTAATGTTAGAATACAACTGGGTTTTCGAGACTAGCATGCTGTACATAGCTGTGCCACAGTTACACTGTCATTCTGTGGGAAACACTGAGTTATAATATGATAAGTTATTAACAGATGAGCTGATAAAGTCCAGTCAATAACTGAATTCAAACAAATAACTTTTAAGATGAAAAGTGGACACACACACATTTAAATAGGTTACTTCCCCACAAAAGAGGTGGTAAGACATAATCATGTGTGTTGAATCAGCAGGTATGATCTTAAATAAGTTGATCTACAGGAGGAAAATATTTAAAAGCAATAAAGATTGCCTGAGAGCCTCACTCCATTATATTCTGTTATAATTATATATTTTGAATTGTCATTTGCCACATGAATTTTGTGTTCCCTTTATATAATAAGACATTTCTACCATAAATTGGTGCAGAAAAGGCAGATACTGGAGCAGAAATCTTCACCAGAATGCAGGAAATTAAGTCTTTAATGCTCAAAATCTTCTGGGGGAGGACCCCCATACCCCCCTACTTATTAAGTACCCCATCCAAAAAAAGAAAATCTCTGGCTTCACACACAGTTTCTGGGAGGAACATTCACTTTAGTTAAATATAATTGCTTTTCACACGGCTTTTTTGTTAACTGGGAAAGTAATTAATATGTTGTTTGTTCTTCAATTATGTGTTTTTTCCATATCTTTAATAATTCATAGCAACAACAAAAAAATCAACAATATTCAGGGCAAATAGCAAACGTCTTTTTTGATGGGGGGCGGTTAGGGACCAGCATAATGGATAGGGGGGCGCTGGGCCAAAAAATGTTGACAACCACTGATCCAGAGGACAGACACTTTCTCTGCCTTTCACTGTCTACCAACCTGTGAAAAGTTAAAGCAGCCACAATCGATATGCAATGGGTCAAGTGACTATATGTAATATAGAAGGGGTTGCTTGTAGTCCAGGTTGTTTTTTAAAGGAATACAATAAATACGCTCATGTCTGGAGATTTTATTGTACATGAACAGCTTACTGATATTAAAATGGCACACAGTGTAACCACTAAAAACTCCACCAAAAAGCTTACACTTACAACTATTACGGTAACAAATCAAAGTTCATGACTAATTGTGTTTGTGGTTCATGAATTATTTAGAAGGCAGGCAGTAAATGTGACACTGACACGCTCAACTACACATACACCTTTTAGGGTGCGTGAACGTGAAACATTATTCACCATTATACACAACCTCCAGGTCTTGTGATCAGTTGTTCTTAATGCATTTTTTTCTCAAGAGCCATTTTATAAAGCATCTCTTGAAGCTCTTTCATGCTTTGAATGAGACCTTCAGCCTAAAAGCCTCAACTGTAGCGTAAATGGAGCGCTTACGACTGGCCGTCTTCATTCACGGAGGGAAACTTTGTGTGGTGATGACTTTGGTTAAAGTAACTTGGACTTAAAGTGAAGGCTGCGCCTGTACAGTGCATAGCGTCTGGGAGATGAGGCACAAATAAACAGACAAGGATGCACAAACACACACAGACTATAATTAGTTTGCTTCATTTCCTAATCATGGTGACAATGGGAGGGCCCCCTGTTAGAATTTATCTCTCTCCTCTCCTGCCTCCCATCCATCTCTCTCCTCTCCCCCCACCCCACACCCCATCCTTCCAGGGAGTCGGGCTACAATAGGCCCAAGCTCCCTTCTCGCTTTGCTGCAGAGGCAGGATAAGAGAAACTTTAGCCGCAAAGGGAACATATGGCCTCCACCGCTCACCAAACAGACCCTATACATTATAGTGGCAAGTCAATGAGAGTGTTTGTGGTGTGTGCACATGAGGACAGAGGAGATTATTAATGGGGAACGAGGTAGAGAGAAGGGAAAGTACAGAGAGGGGAGGTAGAAGAGGAGAAAGTGGGACATGTATGGCCATTACAAAAAAAGAAATAACTGTCAGATATCTCTTTGTCATACTCTGTAAGAGAGGAGAGCAAAGTAGAGCACCAGAGAGAAAATTAAAGGACTTAAACCTGACAGTTCACACTATATTAGGAGTACACAAACCCCAAGAAGGATTAGTAGAGTGAAAATCCTATTCCCCTGCCTGTCAACTGAGATAGACATATAAATTAGCCCACATGAGTCCAATTCGATTCTGCATTGACCCCAATTAGTAGGAACTGACCCAGTAGCACAGTGAGTCAAAGCTTCTACAGAGAGCGAGAGGGAGGGATAGAATACGACAGAAAGACAAACAAAATGAATCTAGTAGCTGCAAAGCCACTGGTTAGATTTCTCACCCCTGGAGGTTGTCTTTCTTCCCACCCCCTGAAGGGGAAATCATAACCCGTATTACACCAATGGGAAAATGTAGTCCATTTTGGGAGACTTGCAATGTTCTAAGAGTGTTTAAGATGAAGGTACAATGTCTTATTTTTTTTTCCTCCACCTCCTTGTTCTCTTTTCCACTCCCTCCTCCTCCTCTCAACCTGCCAAATCTGATATTACAGGCATTTTTCTCTGCATGTGTGACACTCTCGTCTCTGTGGTGCACATGGGCCTGGCAAGCTGAAGCGGATGAATGCGCGTGTGTGCACGAATGTGTGTCCTTATGAAGTTTCCCTTTCTGTTTCGACAGCTATGACAGGTCCTTTTATCCTTTATTTGCTGAAAAGTAGCCAACAGTGCCTATATGTCAGTAGTAACTCTACTAATTTGAACTTGTTAAGTTTATTTTAAAAGTTTAAAGGCCTAACCCAAATGTGTCATCAGAACATCACTGACTGAGCCGACAGCACAGCATTTGGTGAATAAAAATACAAATTACATTTGAGTTTCATGATGTGTGATGAAAATGTGAATTACATTTGAGAGCAGCTATGAAATGTATGTTTATTAACAATAAACCACAATTACCATAATTAATCCAGTTCAGATGAAGTTTTAACAACTTTTTGGTCTTTTCATCTGTGTTGACATGAGTTCTACCAAAAATGTTTTATATTGTATTAAATGTATAAGAGTGAATCAAATTACTGTGATGTTTATCGCCTGTAGTATTGAACCCACAGAGAAACAACTAGTTCTATATAGTTTGATGGAGACAGAAGGCAAAGCAAACTTTCAAACTGCTTAATTAGCCTGAATTTAACCACGATTTGACTGTTTGTTATGTCTTTATCTAGATGTAGCTTGCTAGCAACATGCATACTGATCAGAGCCTAAGTTTCACCGCTTGTACTCCAGGTGATCTCAGTTCATTGTGTTATTTTTTTACCTGTTTCTTCTCTCTGTACTTTTGTAAATTGGACTCAAAAGGCCACACATTTTTCACTCACCAGTTTTCAACTGGAGGGGCTGTGTCCCAGGCAAATATCACACTTTGAAATTACACTGCCTCTTCCACTTTGCGCTTTGTCTGAAAACGTGCTTAGCCTTTTTTTCCCCTCAGTGGTTTGGCTCTTTTGCCTGTATACAGACAGCACCATTGAATCAAACAGCTCTTAACAGCTCGTGTAAAATGGTCGGTAGTTATTTTCTGAAAATAAGCGAAAGTTGATTATTGGAGCCGCCCAGTGTGAAAATGTGAAACGAAAGGAAAGAAATATCTGATGAATTAAGTCAAACAAGTAGCAAACTAAAGGCTAATTAGAGGCCACAACTTCAATGGGACATATAAATTACTGATTTGTTTCATTCATTCAAGACTTCAAAACTTTCAAAACTTTCAAAATATGCAGCAAGACTACCACGCTGTCGCTAATAGTTGCAAGTTGGTCTTTGGCTAGTGACTATTTTTGCCTTGTATTGTTTTCTTGCCCAGACAGTGTAGCTGCACATTAACGTGAAGCAAATTTTGGTGCAGTTTTATAAATGTGAACCTAGCACTCTCACATTAACAAAAAAAAACAACACTGACATTTTAAAACTCAAAGGATACTGACTAATGAGCAAAAACAGTGGCAGGCTACACTATTCTGCCATGTAGCAGCCACTAACTTACAACACTATTTAGCTTGCATACATAAATACCAGGGACAGCTTTAGTGTTTAACGTTTTTTGTGTGTTATCCTAGCCTAATTTAATAAGATTTAAAACTTACTTTACTACTTCATTGGTATGAAGTACTATTACTGAAGTTACAATAAATTGTGAAAGAGCTAACTGTATATAGCGCCCCATTTGCTCTTTCCTCCATCCCTTCATACTTTCCTTTTCTCAACCCTCTCTCGTACCATCCCATCCTTTTAATCATTTTAATAGCACTCCTCGTCTCCTCTAAATCCAAACCCTTCCTATAACTTTCCACTCGCCCACTCTCTCAAGCATCTCTCCCCTCATCACACTCTCTTCGTCTTCTAGAGTCTCTCCTCTTCTCTCTCCACCTCTCCTTCTGTCTAATGCCATCACTGTCTTTTCACAGTCGGAGAAGAGTAATGCTATTCATTTGTACCATAGACAAGCCACTTCAGACCAACACTGACACCCACTTGGTTAAGAAGAGGAGGCAGACAGGGAGAGAAAGAGCATGGGAACCATTTGGCACTAGTAAAAAAAAAACTCAGGAGTGTAGGAGAGGGTCAACAAGCCATCCAAAATATCCAGGTAAATAGATAAAATGAAATTCTAACAACCATTTCCTTGAACGATTCCAACAAACTGACATTCAACTGCAAAGAGGTTTAGATTGTACAATTTCAAAACGGTAGTTGGTCAGCGTACTGGTACTAGTAGGTTTTGCGTTTTTTATGTGTTGTCTCTCTCTCTCTCTGTTTCTCTATATATCTTCCTGACAGTTACCCTGTCTCTACACACATTTGCGCGCACACACACACACACACACACACACACACACACACACACACACATCCCTCCATCCCTCTGGTCATATCTCCCTGTCTCCCACGGGTGCAGTGTAACACTATCTGGCTCAGCCACTCTCCGGTCCCAAACAGACAGCTTGGTCTTCAGAGATTCCTCCCTCTCTTTCTCCTCTGCTGCCATTTTCTCTCCACAGGGACCAGAAACTAAATATGACAGCTACACCAGAGAGACAGAGAAGAATGTCAAACTCCTCCAACCCAAATGATGAAGATTTGCCCATATCTGAGTCAGACTGTATCGACGATGGGGAGACACCACGCTGTTTAGTGTAAAGAGGCAGGAATCATTTGACAACATAATACTGCAAATGCATCTATCTTAAAGAAACATCACAAAGTTTGGGGACACTCATCGTGGTTTTGGGGCTGCATGTGTACACTTCGATGACAGGACTGTGCATTATCTGAAAGAAAATGTATGTATCTCATTTTCAGGTTTTTCACTGCTGGTGCTGAGAAACAGTGCAAGAGAAAATCACGCACACATTGGATAAATATGTGGTGGCTTACCTGAACTGTTTAAAACATAAACCACATGTGTTCCACTATGTGGTCTAATGTGATTATATGATAACATTCACTTCAAAACCATTAGCATAATATGGAGGAATATAGCTAATTAGTATGCTTCTGATTTCAGGCTTTACACCTGATTTTGGAACCTGGCTGCAGGGATTTGCTCTCATTCAGCCACAAAAGCATTAGTGACTTGTGCCACTGATGTTGGGCAATGAGGCCTGGCTCGCATCCCAAGTTCCCACACCACTGGGAAAACCATTTTTTTATGGACCTGGTTTTGCGCATGAAGACATTGTTGTTACAGTTTTTTTTTCAATTGCTAACCTGTGTTGGTCAAAACTGAAGTCACATTGTCAAAACTCTTCACACAGTCAGTCCAACAGAATTGTATGTGCACCAAACTGTGAATCATTTTTCATTGCTTTCACACAAAAGGCATTCAATGACCCCTTTCTCCAAAATTCATGAACTCTTTTCTCATTATTACTTCACCACCTGCAAAACACTGCATATCTGCAGCACGTTTCAAATGCTAACACCCTGTGACCAAAACTGTTGAAAACACATTCAAAACAGATTGATGGTATAAATTTACTGCATTTCTGCAGTGACCAGATTGAAATAAGTAGAAAATCTTAGAACACAACACACACACACAGTTGATAACAATTTCAGTTGAAAGCCTACCCAGGTGTAGGGGTCATAACACTATGTTAAGTCTCGTTACCACACAGACAAAAGGGGACAGCTTCACATGGCAGTAGTTTTACAACATGGATCAAGGAAGACAGGTTGGTGGGGAAAGAAGAGTGGCAAGGAGAAGGATTCATGGAAGACTAAGGAGAGGAAAACCAAGTGCGCTGGTCTCTGATGAGATAAGGGCCACAATTACTGACCGTGTTGTAAACCATCCTCTCTCTTTGAGAGAGGCTGGTTTAAGGGTGCAACCCATTCTGCAGCTTTCAACAGTTACATCAATAGTACGAATTTTCCAGCAACACAGCAGGTGAGATGTGCATCTTTCAATAATAATTGAACTACATATTCCGGTACAAATCAGTATGTCTGCATTGTTACATGTACTGACATTTTACAGTAAAATGTATTAATTGTTTTGTGTTTTACTGTAGGATACAAAGGTTACCTCTTACAGGAGGGAGAGGTAGAATATTGTTAGATGTGCAAGAAATTGCCATTGTTGAAATGGTAATTGGCAACAATGCAATAAAACTGCGGGAAATTCAGGACAGAGTGCTGGCCGACAATATCTTTTGGAAATGTGAATTCAGTCAGCACAACAACAATTGCCAGAGTCCTGGAGAAACATAGAATAAGGATGAAGCAGTTGAACGCTGTACCATTTGAGAGAAACTGTGAACATGTGAAAGAACTCCATAATCAATATGTCCAGGTAAGATGTCTGTTCAATAATCAATCAGGGAACATACACAGTGATGCATAAGGTGATCTCCTGTAAAACTATGTATTTACTGTATTTTAGAGAGTAACGGAGCTGAAAGCCAGGGAAACTGCACATACAGTCATCTTTGTGGATGAAGCTGGATTCAAACTGGCAAAAACATGCCGCAGGGGAAGAAAAATGATTGGACAGAGAGCAACTGTGGATGTCCCGGGGGCAGAGAGGAGCTAACATCACGATGTGTGCAGCACTGTCCAATGATGGTTTGCTGTTACACAAACCACTCATTGGCCCCTACAATACGGAGAGGCTCATGTCTTTCCTGGATGACCTGCATAATCGCCTTGCACCAGTGGAGAAGAGAGGAGCAAGAAACTATCTTTGTTGTTGTGTGGGATAATGTTGCATTCCACCACTCCTTTGCAGTTACAGACTGGTTCGCTGCACATCCCAGGATGTCAGTACAGTTCATGCCTCCACACTCCCCCCTTCCTAAACCCCATAGAGGAGTTTTTCTCTGCATGGAGGTGGAAGGTGTATGACCATCATCCACATGACCAGATGACCTCCTGAAGACTGCCAGGGTTGGATTAGACATACTTTCCAGGATACATCGCCAGGGAAGACATAAGATGTTATGTTGATGAGAACTTGTGGTCAAATGCAGCAGAGAGGGACGACTAGCACCTACTACCTAAGTACTACACATTATGAGTTTTTGAGGTGTTTCTTATTTGTATTCTGTTGTCACTGTAAGCATGTTAGCATGCTGAGCCTAAGTACCTCATGGCTGTAGACTCTTAGGCTTGTTAAATGCCCCTTTATTTGGAGGTAAAACCGAAAGGGAGCGCACCTGTTACATGGGAATCATCTAGATGAACACAAATGCAGAACGCAAAAAACTGAGACAGGGAGCTGGAGCAATGAGTATTATTGACACAATAAATGTAAATAAGTAAGAGCCTTTATGTCAAGGGAGAGCTGGGGCTGTGCTGTGAGCCGGAGGTTAGAGCAGAGCAAAGCAGGGGAGCACGGGGAGAAGCCAGTGGGGCCAGAGGTCCAGGAAGGACGTTTAGAGTCCAGAGTCTACAGGAGTTGGACAGAGGCAGAAGTCGTGTCCAGATGGTGATCAGGGAGAGACCAGGAATGGTAGTAACATTTGACATTTCTGTCTGTATATCGGAGCTGTTTAGCCAGTGCGTCCAAAATATGATACAAACTAGTTTGATGTGTCTGCTATTAAATGGTATAACTGTTATCTCTGAAACGCAGACAGAAATGGTTTAGTCTCAAACACAAGGAGTAAAATGTTCCATTTCAACACATAGACATAATTTAACAAAAAACCTAGGGTGGAATGTAATAAGATATACAGGGGTAAAATGTAACATTATGTAATAAGGAAGATGAGAAACTATGTCAATGTTTCTAAAACATTAATATCTTGCACGAAAGGTATCTACATAGACACACAATAAACATAATTAAAGTTTGATGAGTTTAACTACAAAACAGGCAATGCTATAACAAAAATACTTTCCTGATACTTTCCCTTCTAAAATTGCCTGTGCTTGCCACCGGGTGCTACTTTTTCCCATGTGGAATAAGGTCTAAACTCATTGAGGATGATTAGCAGCTTGTCACCTGACACCCACTCAGCAGAGAGAGAGAGAGACTCCTAGGTTAGAGGAACCAGAGGACATGGTCTGTTAATTCTCATGGATGTTTATAACTGACAGATTGGGTAATAATTTTACAATTCCCTTTTATTTTCTCTACTAAGTGTGTATATTAAGGACGTAGGCTTCCATTGTACTTAATACCATAGAACGTCAAACTGGACCACAAACAATTTACTGCCATCAAACACCATTTGTCAGTTTTGGCTGAGAACAGGAAGAGACGTTCCAGCTGCCGAGTCCATCTACAGGCTTCCTCTATTTCCATTTGGAAATCCTTCCAATCCCTTCTCTTTTCAAAAAAACCCCAAAAAACAAAACTCTTTTCATGTGTTTTTTAGTCCTCTTTCTCCCTTAATCTCATCATCTATCTTTTAGTTTTCCGCTGTCACTGTTTCTCAGGTAAGTCACACCTTTCCTGTGAAGGCAGCTTTGGTACCACACAGAGGTGACAGTGCTTACTCACTGAAACACAAAAAAGTCCAAAAGGAGAGGTATAAACAGATTACTGTGGTCGGTCCTATGATTGTTCCTCTAATGCATTTTGCCGTTCTTCTATTTCAAGCCCCGGTCCCAGGCAGAAAATTCAGCCAAGTGGAAAAAGTTAAAGAGGAAAGAAAGAGGGACGGGATGATGGAAAGAGAATGAGAAAGATTACAGGTGGCACACAATACAAAGTGATCACAGAGTATGTGGATCTGGTGGGTGTGTGGAAGTGGGGGGGGGGGGCGGTTAGGAATGTGTAAGCTCACTTTGTCAGTAATGTGGTTGCATCTCCAATTATGGCAAGTACACGACGCAGAAGATATCGTCTTTTTTAGTTCTTCTTCCTTGACAAAACGTGACACCTACATTACCCACAATTCAACTCATCTGCCAACAGTTTGGTTGGAGGTTGAGGTGTGTTGTGTATGTGGCCTTGAGCATCTAGCCTCAAGCAGAGATGAGGAGCGGGCTATAGAGGTCTGGTAAGCTCCTTCTTTCTAAGCTCACTAAACCCTTTTTCAGAACACCTGACGCTGACTCAAGTGACATCACTTGAGGCAATATATCAGATTTCACTGTGCTCCTTTTGGAGCCATTAAAGGCTTTGTACTACTTTTTTCATATATACAGTATATTATTTATTCCCCAAGACTTGTAATCACAATTAGATGTGTGTATTATTTGTGTGTACGTGCATGCATGTGAGCATATTGTCAATATTGCACAATGCCCATGCACGGTTCCTTTGTCCCTGTATATGTGTGTCTGTGTGTATTCTGGCGTACATCCGTAACTCATATCCAGCCTTGTATGTGTGTGTGTGTGTGTGTGTGTGTGTGTGTGTGTGTGTGAGTGAGTATGATTAGATCACAGAGCGCTGACGCATGGATGTCCTTCAGGTAACCAGATTTGTCAGGTTGCCGAGCGTGGCCATCAGGTGGCGACGCTAAGCAGCTAAGCCATGCCATGGAGGTCACCGGGATGGTATCCCAGAAACACCCTGGAGAGGCAGAGGGGTGGGGCAGCAGATGGAGGGCAGGCAGCAACACACTAATGACAAGACACTAATAACACGACAGCGCCACTGGGGTCGGTGTACAACATGCTATTAACGTGTAGCATACAAGGCTAGCCAGATTATGCCAATCCACTAAAGCTATTAGAGAGGCTTCAAGCTTGTATTTAATGTATTTCCTGCAAGATAGAAACAGTAAAAGGGGGGCTGAAGGAATGAGGGGTGAACTGTGCAGCTGGGGGTTTAGAACGATGACTATGACAGAGCTGAAAGAGATTATGATGAATATTAGAAGCAGAGTAAGAGAGGAATGAAGAATGAGAAGCAGCGTGTCATTTTCTGTCTCCTCCCGGGGTTCAGCTGATCTTCATTGGGTTGCTACAAAAAAATCCGCTCAAACTTTTGATCCTCTGATTGAGCACTCGACCCTTTTTCCCCCGTGAGTCTCTGATTAGAGGAAAATTGTTGATTTATGGAGGATTTCTCCTCATCTCTCACTAATATTAATCCATTCCAGTGGTTGGCTATTAGGAGGCGGATCACGTCTTCTGGACTCGGATAGAGAAAATCCAATCTGGATCCAGTGTGGAACTCAACGTTTTCCAATTAATGATACACAGCATATTGAAAACTATCAGTTGAAAATTCAGCCTGTATTTGCTGTGGCTTTGTGCCAAGGATGAAAATTGTAGAGCATTACTATAATGTTGCAGGAAGTTAACAAATGATCCATCAATGAATTCCAGGCAGCAGAGCTAAGGATGAGCTCTTCCCGGCTATACAAGTCTTGTCCACACTTACCCCTCCTCCCCATCAGCCCATCTTTCGCATCTCAAAGCCAAGAGCTGAAGGAAAAGAGAGGGGAGAAAAAATGACAGAGATAGACAAAGGTTGATTAAATTGGTTTTCAATTCTGGGTGTCTCTGTCTGAGGCTACTGCATTAATTTGCCCCATTACATATTTGAGAGCCCGTGAGTGTATTAAGAGCTGCTGTATATCATATCAGTGACTGCCCTGAGAGCTCACTGCCAAAATAAGAGCCCCACGTCCATCTATTGGAACATTAACCGAGGTGACTCAGCAAGGCCAGTCCCAAATACAGCTCATACTTTATGTGAGAGATTCTTCATTCATTGCAGTTGTCTAAATGCCATGAGTCTGTCCAGTATGTCAGGCTTCACACGTCTGGGAGTGGTGGATTCATGATGAAAATGTATTTTCAAGGGATTCTGCTCAGCCGCTTTGTCAAGGATTTACCTCTGTATTAAAACATAGCTGGGGGAAAAAGCCCTGTACTGAAGGTTTCCTGGCTCAGCAGAAGTAAGATATTAATTACATGCAAGGTTGTTGGTTTGATTCCACAAATCTACCCTAAATCCTAAGCTCAGGATCTATGTCAGATTTATTTTATCTTTATCTTTCCCCCATTTGCAGTTCAAAAGGGTAAGTAATAAAAAAATGTATCAGGTTAATATATAAGACAATAATTTCAAAAGGCTGCATAAAAGTGTTAGTGAACATTTATTAGATAAGGGTGGAATATACTGGGTCAAAGGCACTCTCACACAGGTGTTTTCAATCACTCAAGCTGATTAGACCTCTGCTCAGGGGTGGAGTTACACTGGGAAAAGGCCTTTTCACAGCACATATTTTGACCTGCCGTAGTAGAAAAAGTACAGGTGTTACTAATAACATTGACAATGGCTCCGTTCAATTCATGTGTACCATTGACAGTGTGACCGTGAGCTAGCATGCACAATGCAAGGACCCTGAAAGGGAAGCAGCTGAATGGAATTTTTATAATTAGTATTTATACCTTAACCTTTCGTACTGTGTCGTGTCTTCCCTGAAATAAAAGCCTATTATGTGAGGTGACAAAAGTCCATGTAGTAACAACAAAACTAACAGAAGAGCAAAGGAGATGTCTTATGCCTCCATCCAGACTGCTCAGAACTGGGAAATCTCCGACTTCCAACCTTAAAAGCGTTCCAGGAGCATGGTGGTGCCTGATGCCGAAAGTGAACAAAATACATGGCTGACCATGACAAACTGTTAGTCAAGTGCGCCCTCAGCACTGCCCTTGGTGTTAATTAAAATTATGGTCATTTTATTGAAAACAAGTGACTGAAGTGGTCATCCTCAAATGTCACTAAATGTTGTAGATTATACTTCCTAATGCACTTTCAAATGTTGTGGCGTTTTTAACATTTTACTGTAATCAGATACCTAATTAGCATTGGCAAAACATTTCTACATCAATTTACACGCAGAACAGGTTTTACTATATGATAGCATGAATTAGTTTAATTTAAATTCATGGAAAAATACTTTATGTTGCCTTTTAGTTTATGTTATAGGTGTGCTTCCATGGAAGCTGCCATTGTTGTGTGACGTCATTCAGCTTCTACTTGTGAAGTTGGGGTACATATTTTTTCACAAGTTTATGTTTATTGATGAAGATTTTTTCCATAACTTTAAATAGCCAGGACTGAATAAGCAACCATCAAATGCAAAATTAAGGAAAACACTCAGCTAATCTAAGTTGTAAAGACTGCATGGGTTTTTGATTGACAGTGCTGATGTCATAAGCAAGCACCCACCAAATGTCATCACATTTTGATAGAAATCAGGCATGCCATCACAATTGACCCTTCAATAAGCCATGCCCCATTAGTTCATGGGTCCATGTGTTACTGCACTCCCTGGAGAAATATTGTCTAATATTTGGAAAAACAATCACAGAAAGAAGCAGACAGTTTTGCAGTTGCATTGTGCATTTGAAGGTTTTTAAAACAAACAAAGACAGAAGCTAAAGCCTGCCGATCACAGTGTAAAAGTGAACCACCGTATTATCTGACTATTGAGAAAGAAGACAAATATATTAAGGATCAACACTGTTCCTGTACAGCTGGGTAGGCCTCTAATCACTATTACAATCATTAAACAGTAGGGCTATATAACGTTACATTCAGTAGTAAGTTAGCTAGCGTTAGCTAACATTACATTAGGAACAATCCACAGCTGACATTTTACTGGATTTGTTTTAGGTCGTGGACAGTGAATATTGTATTTCTCCTTTCAACCTCTCTGGGTAGCGACTGTACCTATTACAAGTGCCCCAGGAACAGGAAACATGGAAACATGCACCAACAAAAAAGCTAGAAAATGACGCATTTCATATTAGAGTCAGTGGAGCGCAGCCATGAAAGTGTCGGACTTCAGTTAGAGCAAGTCCTATACTGTGCAGTGATTGACCAGCTGGATATTAGGGGCTTGGCTAAGCGAAGGGTCAATTGTCTCGCCCTCTTCTAACCAGTAATAGGACAGAGAAAAATACAAATACAGAAATCTTTCATGTGAAAAATCTAAACGCGGTTTTAAGTGTTCCTGAAGGTCCCCATCATTTACAGTGAGAAGCTGATGAGATTAAAGCAACTGACTGATCAAAATCTTGGGAAATGAAGGGAAATTCAATGTGCCATGATCTTGTTATTACCAATTCAATTCAATTCAATTTTTATTTATATAGCGCCAAATCACAACAGTTATCTCACAGCGCTTTTCATAAAGAGCAGGTCTAGACCGTACTCTGAAGTTGTTTACAGAACCCCAACAATTCCCACCAAGAGCAGCACTAGGTGACACAGGCAAGGAAAAACTTCCGCTTGTAGCCACAGTGGCTACTGTCCACAAAAGTTATAGCTGTATTTGGAATGGCCTACTATCTTCAACAAACAAGAGACATACCACTTTTCATCGTTTTATTGCTAATTTAATATTGTGTAAGGAGAACAACTTACGATTGTGACAATCTGCAACAAATGACTAGTTACATTTGTCCTACTGACGTTACCCATCACAAAGCCTTAACATTTAAGTTAAGCCTGCTAAGCTAATGATTGCTTTCACAAAGACAACAACTTAAGCGTGTTTTCATTAAGAAAATAACATGAAATATATAACTTAGATCTTAAATAAAGTTAGATTATTTTGTTATTTAGGGATACAGCAGAACACAGAGACCCAGTTTAATTTTTATTCGCAGGGATGTTGCTATTCACCATTTCAACAATGCCTGGTTGTTGAGACAGTTGTGGGACACAGCAGGCAAGGTAGACTGGTCAGATGCATACTGGAGATATTTTTCCCAAATCAGTACAGCATCTGGGTATTTTTGACATATTGAAGATTTTGCTTTTGTTTGCATACTCCATTCTACCTTTTGGCCAAATCTGTACGTTCTGCTAGTATAGCTGGCAGTTTTGAATACAGCCATAGTCTGCTCTGAAGGTTGTTCTTTGCCCTGCAATTTAAGATCCAGCTATTAAAATGTAGGTGTCAGTATCCTTCAACTTTCAACAGTCTATGTTGTTGACTGTAGCTCAACGTGACAATTAAGTTAACTTTGCCAAAAAAGTAAAAGCAACAAATTTTTCACTATGATGGATTACCTATCCCGAGCAAGTTACAAGTCTCTCCAAGTGGATTTTCATATTAAAATGAATGGAAAGCAGCAGCTGCCTGGAGGGTGGGAAATCAATCTAAAAATGTATTGTATGCTTTGGAAAACAGTCTGCAGGAATGTAAAACATAGGCGATTTGTAGTTAATGGGCTGAAACATGTAAAAACATTGGCACAGTCCTTTTAAATAAGCGGTTGGGTTATGGGCTTGCTGTTTATTAAAAGTAATAATAAATTACCAACATTTTGTCTGATGATATACTGCAGGATTTTCCCTCTTTTTAAAGTCATAGACAAAAATGGAACAACATGACTACAATAATAAGATTTTATCCATAAGGAACTTTTGATGGATTACAAAAACTGAAAAGTTGTTACCGCAAAAATGTTAATACTCTAACATGACTGATAATGACTGAATGAAAATGTAAATTGAGGTCGTGCTTACCACCCTGGCCCCCCACACACACATATACACACACTCACACACATGCCTGGCCCCCTTGTCAGTATTTGTGCATGTGAAAGGGATCTCTTCAGGGCTGTCAGCGGTCTTTCAACAGCGTTATTCATCTTGTTTTTCCATTCGGAGAGTGTGCAGGTGTTTACTGTAAGGAGGAGAAGAAAAGAAGGGAAAAGAAAAGATGAAAACAAACGTCAGTGGCCTCAATGTCTGGACGGCAGATGGAGAGGAGGACGGTGACCGAGAGACGCTGGGTAAGAGACAAAGTAAAATGAAGCAGAGAGAGAGAAAGGGGTCAGACGTTAGCAGAGCCTGAAAATGACATATTGTTACTCTATCGGCAAAATTTGAAAGGGAGGCATGTGAGGGTTATCCTGGTGATGGTACGGACCACCCAACAGGTGAATGGAAACTTCCAGAAAAGGAGAGACATGCAGAGTGGAAGTGAGTTTCATGGTTCCATACCGAGGCCAAGCATCAGACCTCCACTGTGGCTTCATTAACTATATGTGTGAGAGAGAGAGTGTGTGTGTGTGTGTGTGTGTGTGTGTGTGTGTGTGTGTGTGTGTGTGTGTGTGTGTGTGTGTGTGTGTGTGTAGCTTTTCAAACATGGAAATAATTTTATCTCACAGTGTTGGTATGACAAAGACAGGAAAGGAAGTGTAGTGTAGAAGTGTGGAAGTCCTTTCAAAAATCTACAACTTCACATAACCCTGTAGTCCAAAAGTCATTCAAGACTTGGATGGCTGTAAACCTCCCCTTGTTGATTCATCAAGGGAAAACATGAGCCGCAGCAGTAGAAAAGATCTGGTTCTTTGATAAAAAGTCAAGCCCGTGTACATAAAAATGTGCAGACAGAAGTCAATTCATCTACCGTGGAGCTTTTCAATAAAAAACATCCAATTACTGAGCAAACAATTTGACCATGTGCACTGTTCAAGGTGAGCAGAGGCTACACCACCTAAAAACTTTCTAAAACATTCAGGAGAATAAACCAGTTCACCTGGGTCAAATTTGGATGGATTCTGCATTTTTCCCCACTTGCAACTGAGGGCATCGTAGTTGTTGGAGCTATATCAAACAAGATTTCCCAGAAACAAAGTTAAAATAATTTAACGGATGGCCATGACAAAAGGCCAGGATTTTATAAATACTGAGGTCATAACTCATAAATCACATCCCCCTTAATGTCTGAGGAATGGAAATGGAAAATGGAAGTATGAATATGGGGAAAAAATGACTCTGAAATGTACTGGATGCATATCATTCACTGAACTTGCTTCATGTTGCCGTGGTTGATTAACACAACTGGACAGGTTTTTGCAATGTGACAGGCTGGAGGAGGATCACTAAAATGCGTCGTAGTGAATTGACCGTATTAGCATTAGCGTTGTTGGTAAAAATGCACACGGCTGTAGTGGCAATTTTGCTTGCATGTGCACCTGGGCAGCGCATTGTCTCTGGTACATGGCACATCACTCACCCTGTGTCCTGTGCATGATCTGAGTTTCACTGAATCATCAAAACATGTGGCTACTGGTTAAAGAGCCATTGCTACAAATACAGAGAAATTAATATAAGAAGCATCAAGCAATACACAAATAAACCTTATAATAAACTTGCGGTGAAAACTTGGATGGAATGGAATCAACAGCTTTTTTCCACATCACAACGCTGTCTTACCCCTCCCCTCTATATGGTTCTCATTAATTCTTAGCCTAAACCTAACCATAATCTAATCTAAAACTGAGCTTCACATGTCATCACCTTGCTGTATTTTCTTCATCTGTCCTTTCTTGTGGTGACATCAGTAAGGAAATACCAGAATCCACACAAAAGAGTGAGAAACAAGTGTGCATTCAGCCGCTCACGACTGCTCTCATTTCCTCTCCTCACTTGTTGTTGAAGTTGACACACACTGCCTGGCTTCAACCACCCCCAGGGTCAAGGGTCATACCCATAATCCCCCAGGCACTGCTTTGAATCCCGGTCCTGCTTCCCTGGTGTAACCTTCAAAGTTCCTGATCAATAGATTTGGGAAGTTATTTATGTGTTTGTAGCCTGATCGTGGCTGCAATCTGCATTCCAGCAGTGGGCGAGAAGTTTGCATGTTCAGTGTTACAGTAGCTGCAAACAACATAACGCCGGCTGCAAAATGGACTGCTAATGCCCACGCACACATATGAGGGCTGTGGCAAAGTGTGTCACAGTATGCGCGTGCGTGCGCGTGTATACGTGTGCGTGTGTGTGTGTGCGCGTGTGTGTGTGTGTGCCCTTCTCCCTTGTTGTAAATCCCCCTACCCGTCACATTAGCCTAATGAAAAGTAATAAGAGCGCTTCAAATGATCTACTCCCTGAGGTTGCCTCAGAGCTGTGTGAAATAAGATAACATTAACCTGAGTTATATGGCCTGCCAAAGGGAAGTGCCATAACAAGACACACACACACACACACGTGACCACACACATCCGTCTAATTTTGTGTTTACTCTCCAACTGGGAGTCATGGTGTCACACAGACTCCATAAACTAGCAGCGATATGAAACAATGATAGAGAAACAGAAAAAACATCCATGTAGTCTTTTCCTGGCTGCAGGGAGCTGCGTGCGAGCGTGTGCAAATATGTGTGTTTTACTGGCCGCAGCATGTGTTTTTACTGGTTCTCTGTTGGGTTTATTAGTGTTTGATGTTATTGTGTGGTTTTATGTAGAGCATACATGCAGCCATGGGAGCTTGAACATACTGCACACTGACGTTACACATTGTGGTGTTTTTGCATAGGCGCGTGGTCGTGAGGGAGAGGAGGAGAAGCAAAGGGAGGCGGACAAGAAGGACAGGGAAGAAGAGAGAGAAGATAAAAAGGAGGCAGAGCTGGCGGGGTGAAGGAGAGTGTAAATCTAATGAAGGCGTGCAGCGAAAAAAGACGCGGGGAGAAACACGGAGGGAGTGCACTGGCAGATCACACACGTCATCTGCGATAGCGGAGCAATCAAAGAGAGGCTACATGAAGAGGAAAATGATCTTGCATATTGTGCAAGACGTTTAGACACAAAGAGACACTCGGCAACATTTGTCACACATGGTGGTGGAGGAGAATAAAGGCTCACATGTAATGCGATTACAACGACTATTAAAAAAATGGCAAATGGATTGGCTCACAGTTCTCATGCTGTGTGGAAAAGGAGTGTTGACTATTTGCATTGATCAGGAATACTTTTGAAGTCATCGTGTACAAGTGGAGGTCATTCATTATTGAATTAGGACGTAGAAATTTGAAAAGTGGACATACTACCTTTTCACTCAACTTAATGACCTTTGGTACAAGGTGATTCACAAGTAGCACATTAAATGCTGTCACATGAAAACCTTGGTTTTAGCAGTAATTCTGCCGTGGCCCACTGAGATTTGAAACGGCATTGCAAAGAGAAGCCAGTAGTCGTGGGGCTCAAGAACAAAAACCTCACCATTAGTTTGGTGAAAGGTGAACTTTCTTTTTGTGACTCTGGAGAAGTTTTATCGAGTCTAAAAAAAAAAACAACCCACCAGTGATGTCAGGCTATCTCAGCTTAGCTTTTTGGAGCAGCGCTGCCTGATATTTTTGACCACAGTGGAACAAGCTGTAAACACAATATTGACATGTTATTATATTATTAAGCTGTTTTGGTTAACATTAACATTCATTTGGAGCCCTGTTTCTGGCCACCTGACAAATGTCAGTCCAAACATAAGCTCTGTTTTGGTCTCCACTGACTCAAACGAATACTATTTCCCTCTTTAGCTGTTAAATCCTCCACTATGGTTACCTGCCAGTCGCCAACTGTCTGTTACTGGACAGATTACGCAAAATGGAGTTGTCAAACCTTCAGCTGAAAATGAGGTTGATGAGACAGTGCTGGGGTAGAGTCCGCATGAGTGCTACTAGGAAGGGTCTTGAGAAGAAGCTGGTATGCAGTGATGTCACTTCCCCTTCCAAAACACGCTGGACTGAGTGGCAAAACAGTCTGTTACCATGGCTGCGTTTAGCAAACTGAGAGTGAAACAACTGATTATTTGATCAAACTAAAGGCAATCGGATTCGAAAGTGATCCTTACTGCTTATCAAAGAACCAGTTGTGGTCCAGCTCTTTCCCATTTTAGCTGTGTTGTTTGTGTTTTAGCTGATCCAAGCTAACACTTCTGCTCGTCTCTCTGCCACTTTAGTGAGCGTGACTGCGCATGATGGGAAATGCAGGCGCCAGTGTTTTTGGAGCATAATCCAGACAGTGGACTGTAAGTCAGGTTATTTCAGCTGCTGCCGTTTTGATTTTGACCAGTCTTTTTCAATCCGTCTCTCACAAGAAGGAGACGTATAGGCAGATGCATTTACATTCATTCATTTAAAGTATGACTCTTCTGAGTCTCTTCTACGAACACTTTGGGTTAAGATTATATTTTTGATTTAAAAAGCACAGCGAACAATACAGCGAGACATTTTCTGAGTGTACATGTGGCCCACCAGGTGAGACACATCAAAACACTTCCTCCTCCATCCTGACATTCATACACATGAAGTTCAAAACAACAGGTAAGTGAATGCAAGGAAAATCCGTAGAGTGCTACATCAAGGAGGAGGGTGGAGAGGAAGAGGCAGAGGAGTAGGAGGAGGAGAAATGGATCTGCACTTCAAACCACCTGGTGAAGACCTCTGCGGACGGATCCATCTCTTGCTCCCTTTTCCTATCTGTCTCTCTCTCTCGCTCTCTCTCTCTCTCATGCTCTCTTTCTGTCTCGCTCTGACAGATTTATTAAGAGGCAGGGATCAAAATGAGTCCCCAGCTCCCTCCTCTCCTCATCCCTCGCTTCTCTTCTTCATCAGCTGACAGCATCTCCTCCCTTCTTCTCGCTTACTCTCCCCTTGTCCCATGGCCCAAGCCTATATTCTTGAGCCCGCAGAGAAAATAAGAGAAATAGGGGATGAAGAAGGAGGCGAGGAGGAGGAGATGGGAGTGGGGAGGATGAATATCTTTTTTCCGTCTCTGTGGCCTGCTTTAAAAGATTCTTTGCCATGCGCTCACATACATACACACACACACACACACACACACACTCACACAAACCTGTCGCTTTCTTTCCATGAAGTTGTCTTTTCTTATCATCTTTTGAACAGAGTGTGCTTTCAGCAGACTTCAGGGGGTTTTTTTTTTTTTGAAAGAAAATAAAAAAACGCATGTCACCAACAATGGCGAGCACTGGCTTACTCAGGCAAATGTTATCTTTCCATTTGCCTCACTGATGCTCCATGCTGCATTCAGAGCCTATGGCTGGCTTGTCAGACAAAAACATCCAACGCCGACAGATGGGGGGGATTTCTCAATCACCATTTTCCTGGGCTGGGTGCTTCCCATCAGATTGAACACGGAGGGATGTGAAAAAGGACGGCAGAGAAAACAGCAGCCAGAGCTGTTGAAGTCATTTTAATATTACATCTTGTGTCACTGTGATACAGTGGTGAACATCTTCTCTCTATAAGTGGTAGATCATGAGCTGGTGATACCAAAAACAGCATTCATGGTCATAATATTCTAATGAATGATTTACAGAACCAAACCAGTGTTTTGTGTGTTTTCCTACTATAGTATATGGCAATGGGTCCCAAACTTTTTGGATAGTGACCCACGGTTGCATGAAAAGTCTGAAAATATTAAAAGGAGTTTGTTCAGCAAAAATATGTTTTTTTCTGCTTCCTATTCTCTTACTCATCTCATAAAACCTCAGATTTCTCTTGTTACCCACTGTGGCGGTCCTGACCCCCAGGTTGAGGGCCACTAGTATGTAGCCTGCTGACTGTAAAGTGGTGCAAGCATTAGAAAGAAAAAGGCAAAAGTTCACCACAAACAGGACATTTATGGAGATGTAGCTGGCCTGCTGTGCTGAGTAAAAGATTCTCTTCTTTATACCAGAGGGTCATTGGAATACATTAATTGAAGGTGTACTAATTGAGCACTGTCTCTGTTTTCCCTATAATTAGTACCAAATTACATTCCAGGAATGTTCCAAAAAGTTCACAGTTACATCAGCTCCTTTCAAAAAAAAATTATGCCCACTGATAAGGTGTTATTTAAACCTGCACAAAAGTTAAACCCTGTTTAATATCCAGTGCCATGATGTCATTTACTCTGAACAATTCTCTTATGCCATGTTGTTATATGTCAAATACTAAAGAGAGCTTTTAAATCCTTTACGCTAAATGTATGCAATTCGGATGTATATGAATGGTAAATTCCACAAATAGATATGTTAGGTATCTTCCCTGAAGGCAGTCTGCAGGGTTTGACCACATCATTTTGAAAAAAATCTCTTCCCAAACATGTTGAAAGGGACGAGACAGAGCTGCCAGAGACAAAGGGGGATGAAGACAGAGAGAGACTAGAAACCGAGCTTCCTCCATTACCCCCTGGCCTCTCTGTCTGGCAGTACGCGGGCAGCAGCAGTGGATGGACTCGGCCAGTCACCTATCAAAGCCTGTCTAATGAATAGTCCTCTAATCCCCTCATTGAGATACAGAGAACAGGCTCGCTGCTAATGCTCTCAGACAGAGATGCGCTCTTTTTCTCTCTCTCTCTCTCTCTGACACACACACACACATACACAGGCTCACATATGAACAAGAATTATGCAAAACAAAACAAAAAAACACGCACACAATGGACAAACACACACCTACACAACATTCACATGCAAACACTGTGTTTTTGGAATATCATGCAGGTGCCATGGCCTCTCTCGCTCTCATCCACACACAACAGTACAATGCAACTCAACAATATTCTGTCTTTGTACTCAGCCGTAAGCCGCCTTAATTATCCCCGAGCAGAGTGGATTTCAAAGAGGGAAGACAAGAGGCCCTCGTCATTTTGGAATCGGTTTAACATGTTTGTTTTATTCCCGGCTCGTTTATGAGCTGGCTCGGCGAGTGAGAAATATGATGTCATTATGTTTAGATTGATGGAGAGAATTACATCCGGCATTCTCTTTCACCCAGCAAATCATTCAAACACTTCTGTTTTGACATCCTGAGTGGAGTCTCTGCGTGTCTGTCTTTCATTTCCCTTTCTCGTTTCTTGCCTTCTTTCTGACTCCCTTTCCCTTTTTTTCAGACCCGTTGTTCATTCAGCCAAACATGAAATAAACACAACCACCTCTCCTTTCTCTCCCTTTCCACTCTGTCTTTTTTTTCCTCTTTCATCCTGGCTGTGCGTTTAGGCCAGATATGAAATAAACACAGAGACAAAGCAGCCATGCAAAGCCAATTTACAAAGCCCCCATCACTGCCCCCTGACCAGGAGCGATGCCACCCACTGGACCTGCTCAATAGGGAGAATTTGAAACCGGGGGGAAATTTGTCACTTCAGCTTCGGGCATCAGATTTCTGGAGTCTCCTGTTTCCACTCTGAAATTTCATGAAATTTGAAGGAAGCCTAGAGAGGGGAGGGGCACGAGGGACACACTGAGCAGTGTGAAATGTCAGCCAGGAACCAGGTAGCCAGCCCTGGACCTAAAATGGAAGAAAACACAGCTGGGAAGCAAAAAAAGGGGGAGAGGTAGAGGATGGATGGATGATGATGAAGAAGAGGATGGGAAAGTGCAATGACATTACAGGAGGGCAGGAAGGATTAGCAGCAGATGATACAAGTAGCAGAGAAATGAATAACAGATTTGAAAGGCTATAGAAATTCTTAGAAAGAGAAGAGTGAGAGAAAAGAAAATAGAAAAAGGCTGCATTCTATTTATTCTACAGAGCAGTGACCAACAGGAGGTCCAGGGACCCCAGCTCTTTATTTATATTGGCAAAAGCCCCCGCACATTATCATCCTGATGAATATTTATTTATATATTTTTCTGGATTTGTTCTACTCGGAGGGGTCCTGTTTGGGTTGGCTGGGCCACGACTGGACCATCTGGTTGTCCTCTGGTCGGTTCTGAAGTTCCGGACAGAGCCCAGAACCTCAGCGCACTCTAAAAACAGGGAATATTTCTGTGATCCATTATTCATGTGACTAAGGCCGAGCTCGCAGGCGCTAGGCAGGGGAGTGATCTGTAAAGCTGTGCTGGGTTTAGCTACACGGCTGGAGGCGGGTGATGACAAAACAGGGTGAGATTTTTGTTCTTGGAATCGTTCCCCAGAATGGCAGAATAACAGTGCTGTTACCTTTGCAACATTCTGACTAACTGATTTCCTTCCAGATATCCAGGAAGGATTGTTTCTTGAAGCGTTTCTCGGGTGACCCGTGAGTTTTTGTGGGTGTCTTGCTGCTAGCGAGCTGCAGAAAGTCAGATGATTCACAGGAGCATCTCACTAGTCTTTTTTAAAATTTTCTGAGGTAGTAACTTGTTGCAATTAGATATATTTGGAACATTTTAAATATTTGACACAAACATTTCATGTCTTATTTTTCATTAATTTATACATTTTAAAGGACATTACTGTTTGCAAATGGAGTCTGCTTAAACACACATCTGGCAATGATAGGACTTCCAGTTGTAATCATTTCAATAAATGATGCGTGAAAATGCATGCACTAAAGCTGACATCCATCATCTGTGAACAGAGAAACAACTGGTCTCAGCAGTTTGAATATAAGGCTGAAGACACCTTGAAGCAGCTCAGAGTCACCAGCATTATGCCAGTCCAAATGTCTATTACTGTCATTTCAAACCTAATAGAGCGTATGAACTACAAAGCAATTACAGAGCACCTCTCTATAACATGAATGTACATGAATCATGGATGGATAAATAATAATAAGCAGCCGGGGCTGAGATATTATGACTTTTACTCCTTAAGCTGAACCATGCTCCAAAAACGCTGATAGCTACATTTCCCATAATGCAACTAATACCGTCTTTTCACTCCCTGCCTGGTAAATGCTGATGTCTTTCAAATGCATCACCTGCAGTTTGCAAAGCAGGCTTTTTTAAAATAATGTATGTATAGTCTGCAGTCCTCAGCTGATATAACCCTGATGATGTTACTATGACATCATCAGAGGGTATTTCTCAGATGTGACAAACTCCACCACAGTCACAGAAGAGTCACTGGTTCACCAACAAGATTGTCAGGGTGCGAATTATACTGTGACAACCCGGGAGGGTGAGGGGTTCATTTGTTTTTTTCAGGTCAAAAAGAAAACCCAGTACAGCGCAGGCGGGGGCATAATCTTACAATGCTCACAATACCCTCGCATATTTAAAGGGGCATTATGGAGTTTCCAGCGGCCACTAGCGGTGCGGTTTTTAGATTGTAACCAGGTGTGTGCTTGTACGCGTGCTCGCTTAAACTCATGGGCGAGCAGAATCCAAAACACAACCACTTTCATACAGAAATCCTGCAATAAACGCAGGAACAACAGCATGCAGGCTGTGGCTTTTCACTCAGACATGTTCAGGCTCTGTTACTTCAACGTTCCCCTCTCAGAGGTGGATCAACACTGACGCCGTAATGTTACTAAATTCAGCGCAGCGAGACACCGGCATATCGGCACAGTACTCCCGAAAAAAGGCAGAGTGAGAGCGGCTATAGGCAGGTGGGAAACCAGCTTCACACATCATGGTGGAAACTCAGGTAAACTCCCACTGCAACGTTACAGTAATAGTTTTATCAGCTTGATGTACGCTCGCTACATGATAAAGTTACACTTTTACACGTGCTACATCATTAGCTCACCTGCTGCTTTCAGTAACTATCTTTACTATCTGTGAATCTGTCACCGGAGGCTCAGCAGTGTCAGCACAGCTACATGTACTGGATGATAATGAAACGGGCGGTGAGCTGGACTGAATATTATAAGATTGTGTCACACTTTATAACAGTTACACCGCAGTAAGTAAATTTACTGTAACTAGTGTTAGTGGATGGCTCTTCCTCTGTGTTGTATATTATGTGGGTCATGTTAGTTACAGCGACTGAGAGGTGGAGAAACTGTGTACCTATCAGTAAAAGGCAATAAATCTACACTGAATGTTACGAAGCAAACAGCGGCGGGTCCGAGCTACTGTAGCGTTACCTGGCTGCTCCTGGCTGCATCACTATGGGATAGTAAACAAATCGCTCCACATTAGCTTTTTACAGTTACATCATTTCTTGCAGGCTTTGACACTTTGACATTGTGGTACAGCGGAAAGTAACATGGGTCGCTGTGGATGGTGAAGTAATGTGACACACCAGACAACATTAGCAACTGCTCGGCGATAGCCGGAGAGCTAACACTATCTAACTTGAGCCAACTGAAGCACAAAATCAAAATATATTTTACATGCTTTGTAGTAATGTTAGCTTACTCCGGGTCTGTTTTTATACCCAAAACAAAGCGGAGGTTTCTCTATGATTCACCCATAGAGAAACCCGCCCATGTTGTTCCATGTTTTCGTCCGAAGTCGATCCGATTCACGGTTGGCCCGACCCGCTTCAGCAGATAAAACTATATTTTGTTTTTTATGCTTAAGTGGAGTTTGTGTTGGAGTCTGTGTTGTGCTGGGTCTTTCTTAGTGTTAGCAAACTCCATGTCTTAAGTTGGAGTGTCGTCGCTGCTGAGTGCAAAGTCAGCAACTGTTAGGTAGACACAGCGAGAGGCTCGGGAGCGCGCATGCAGGTGTCAGTCACTGGATTTCGCAGAAAATCTGACCCGGAGCCTTTGAATAGGAATAGGAATACTTGCCTTCAGAGTTTATAGCCAAACCCGGCAAGTTGATCATTTTAATGTCAGATTACAACCCCTTCACGCACAGGCAATAAAAAAAGGATTCATTTTAGTAGAAAAACTACATACAGCCCCTTTAACTAATGTGCAGTCTGCAAATGATAATAAATCAAATTCATTACACCAGTTCATTCCATAACACACAACAACTTTTGTAGTATTTTTTTAGCAACTTTTGTTGCTATTCTACAGCAAAACCACCAGAAAGACAGACACACAACATCAGACCATCATGACTGCTCAGAACAGTCCCCCGCAATGTTGACCCAGAACCAAAAACACTAAAATACAGGCTGCATTATTGTCTCCAACTCCTAATTCTTTTCATTTCAAGTTTTAAGTATCAGCTTTTTCAGCAAATATCTCCTTTCCTCCTGCTCATGTTCACTGGGAATGAAACTGTGTTCATTAAGGCAGTTGTCATCCACTGTTGTGGGGAAATGGGAAATTTTGGGTCTAAACCAAGTACTGTCTAGACCTGCTTAATATAAAAAGTGCAATGAGATGACTTTTGTTATGAATTGGCGCTACATAAATAAAACTGAATACATCTGAAATAACATATCTGGATTTTAACATTTACCTAGCCAGGGAAAACTTCTGACTTTCATAGTGAAAACAAATGTCATGCTGATTATAGAAAGACTCACAAATGACTTAAAATGAAATAATAAACTCCAAATTGATGTCAAAATGTGTAGCCTATCTACAATAACTAATCCTCAATTTCACTGCTCATGCCTAAGCACCGGTGTTAGCTGACAATTACATAAAATATGAAATGATATAGCCTAGTGGCAATAAAATGACAGGGTGGGCTCTCAGATAGCTAAAATCAGGTAGCTCATTTAAAGTAAAATAAATGCTAATTACGAAACTCTGAAGATAGGAAAGTTAAGCATATTAAAGAAGCTAGATAGCCAACTACTGATATTAACATACAGTGTTTCCACCTGGGAGTGGTGGACTGGACTGGAGCAGCTGCGGTTCAACAAATGTCAGGTCGTATTTTAAGATTCTTAATTTTAAGGGATGAGTGTGGGAAATATATTATAATATTTACAGTGGCAGGTAAGAAAGACCCCCTGATCTGTTGTTTTTGCATCTTTTAGGGGATTCCAAGCCTTAATTAGGGGGTTAACCCCCCTCCCTCTAATTCTAACCATGAAGATTCTGCTGTGCATGTAGTTTGCATTCTGCCTTCACTGATGATTTACTCATGTATGTAAGTGTTTACTATTCAAAGAAAGAAAGAATATAAATAATAAATATGGAGACTTCCCAAATTAGAACAGCGGAGGGGAGAGTGTAAAAGCTGTGTCTGATGATGCTTTCTCGGCCTCTTCATTGTAGTGCTTCACTGGTTTCACAGTGGAAGGTCAATGCTTGGGGTCACATCTGTTAACACGGTGATCAATGTTAATCACAGACTGAATGATCAACACAGATGACCGCGAGCAGTATTAGTCAGAGCCTTTGGGCTGTACAGGCAACAACTGAACAACATGGCTTTAAGAGTTTAGTTACTAATCAAATCATTGAGGACAAAGGTTGGGCGATGTGTGGCAATTGCACTTTGGCATTAACCTTATAGGAGATTAAATTAATTAGAATATGATCTAGTGGCTTTTATAATACAGTGAGAGAAAGAGCTGGAAAGGTATATGGGAGAGCAAAACCACATAAATAGTGTGTGAGGTGAAAGAGAAGGTGCATCTAAAAACAACTGGAAGTTAGTTATTGTAGTTTGGCACGCTGACTGCCGTCAGCAGTTACAGCAGTGACTGTGACACACAGCTTATTGAGGCAACTGAGGAACTTTAAAACCCTTTGAGTTATTGCTTCATTTTGCATCATAACTCAAATCTGAACGTGCGCAAACATTTTTAGATTGAGTGGGACATACACTTTCCAAGGATGTCATTATGTTCTATGTCCACTGTGAATAAATGTACATAAAAATTACAGGAAGTCCTTGCCTGGCATCATCAGGTTTCGACATTTTCATCATTATCAGTTAATGATGGGTATATCCATGCATTGCAAAACAGGGACTGCTAATTGCTAATTCAGCTTGCTTTCAATGGTACCAGTATGGAGCCAAAATGTAAAGAAATATCGACTGAAATGGGCTCAAGTTGTATCCCACTAGTTGACTGAGCCAAAGCATAAGAAATCCATTCATATTAACTTTCTTTATGTTGCACTATCAAGATATTTTTGACATTACTAAGCGGGGTATCGGATTTTGAAAAGCCCTCCTCTAAACTTTGACAGCACTGCTCTATCTAATCAACATCAATCCTCTTCGAGTGAGGACCATAGTTCAGCTGCAGACAGTTTTTCTCTCCTCCAGAATTGCGAGACCCACATTGGGAATTTCTAAAGAAACCCTGCCTCGCTTTAAAACGCTGTGACGTCACCACTGACCCAATTCTTGCAACGAACCCGCGAGCAGCCTTATGCGCCGCTGTATCTGCATACATAACAGGAGGGGTGGGAAAAAGAGGGGAAAGAAACTCACTGCCCCTTTCTCCGCTCGCCTTCAAAGATCAGATTCAGTGATGTATGACTATGAGTTTTTTTGACTGCTATAAATTAGAGCTAAAGAACCTCTAAGTGAGTCCTCCTCTTCTTTTTTTGTGTGACTCACCCAGTTGTGTGCAGTCGTGGTGGGGGGATAATCAGCTGATGAATACGTTGTCAGTAAAAGACATCCACTCATCACAGAACCAAAGGCCCGCAGACAAATTTAAGGGAAGCTGCTGGCATACAGTCGGGAGACGGGACAGTGTGTGTCCATATGCATTTAAAGCAGTGTTTTATTGCTCTGCGAGTCTTTGCCCACACGATCGCCCAACAGTTCCGTTTTGGTCGCATCTACACTCACTTTGATTTACAAGTACAAGAAAAGTCATGCTTTGAGAGAGCGTTCCTCGCGCGCTTGTGCGTGTTTGTAAGTTCCTATTTGAGAAATAAAGAAAGCGACAGCAACCAGGAGAGTCAAAGCAAAGAATGGGATTCTGTTTGACGTACTGAAATCCAGCCTCATCCGCAGCTGTCTGTTTCAGTGATACGCACAGAGAGGAAAGATAAGTAGAGCGTAAATGTGCCTTTAACACATCATATATTCAGGGCTACATCGCCACGCATTTCATCCCTCTCTATCTCTTCCATCTTGACACTCACCATACAGCAGGCCTGGGAGGAACACAACATGAGGATCTCAGACATATTGAGAAAATTAAACGTAGTTAAAAATGAAATGTTGCAGTAAAGATGCTATCAGACTTGTGAACTCAGGAATCACCTTAGAAACCATGAGAAGCCTGTTCCTGGTTACACATATATTATAAATGATTATAAATCAATTGAGTGTTTTATGGGATGCCTCTCATGTAAAGATGTTATGAGGTAATTTTACATAAATTCATCCTTAAAATTGTCCATTTTACTGCCAAAATCCTAGAAACTTCAGAAGGTATATATATCAACAGCTCTTAAACACATATTAAGACAAAGGTTTTGAGCAAAGACATATGTCTTTGTTGGATTTTGACTTCCTAATGTCTTGTCAGTGTGAGGTTGCTTAACTTATCATCTGTACACGTTTTTTATCAGATGCTGGTATGTGGATTCTGTGAGCTTTGGACAAAGCCAAGCTAGCTGTTTCCCCCTGTTTCCAGTCTTTGTGCTAAGCCAAGCGAACTGGCTGCTGGCTGTAGCTTGTTTACTGTACATGAAAGTGGAATGAGTTTTCTCATCTAATTCCCAGCAAGAAAGCAAATAACTGTACTTTCCAAAATGTATATCCCTTTAATAACCATCCCATTAACTCGAACCACCGTTTTCAAAGACATCACATCTGTTAATGGCAAAGGCTCTGGACAAAAGACTGAATGAACACTGGAAACAGACAAGATCAGCTGTCTGTGAGCACCAGACCAAAACATCGACAGGAAAGAGCTGTTTTACACTCCTGAAGCTGTTGGAACGAACCTTCATCTCATCAAAACTGACGGTATATATTGGATTTTTAATAAAAGACCAATGTTGGTCTGATTTATCGATGTGATATATCAACCAAACTCTCATATGGGAAGTTTAATAACTCTTTGAGTATTTCATAAAAAAAAAACATTGTCATCTTCTGTGAGACATATACCACTCTCATCGCTTACCTGGCTCCAATCTTTTTGGCTGCTATGGTGACATAGCGGTATCTGACAGCCTGAGCCAAGACTGAGGTGAAACGATGACTGCCTGAACAGGTCGACGGTGTGTCTTGCCGTGGCCGTGACAAACATCTCCTCCCGTGTGCTGTACCTTTTCTGGCACTTTCTGCAGAACTCCTCTTGCCCAGATCTGTATCTTATTACAAGCAGCCCATACGTTTGTGGAGCATTAGGGAGCCAGCATGTCATACGGTGGCTCAGAACCAAGATCCTAACTTAGAAATGTGGGTTACATATGGGCCTAAGTGGGTGTGAAAGAGAATGTTAATCAGTTGAATGCATTCTATGCCTGCAGAGGTGGAGCTGCATGTGCGTGTGCATACATGAATGTGTCTATGTATGCGCTTGCCTCCATCTGTTGCTGCGCTCAGCAGGGGGGCATGTCAGGACGTCCTACCCCAACAGCTGGAGGAGACCAACTGTGCGGCAGACACAGGGGTGGGTCGCAGCCCATCATCACACCCAGTCCACAACCGGACTGAGCCATTTTGCAGTAATGTAGTGTGGTGAACCACGACGTCCTCTTCAATCACTCCTGACCAAAGTCGTTCTTTTTAGAGGACACTCTGTGCGAGCTTGCTCTAAGTCAAACTCGAGGAGGCGACACCGGAGAGGGAAAAAGGCCTGGAAAAGCTCCAGGATTACAAAGCAAGCGTCATTGTACAGTCTCTGGGCCTCAGTGCAAGTGTTTGTGTTTCTCATTTGAGTTTGGTTTGCGGCGGGGGCTGAGTCAGATGGGAAATATAGGATACTACCCCCGTGCCTCGGCACTTGTCTCGTAAATCTAGCGTTCCCCTGTCATTCTCCTACTCCTTTAGCTATCCCATTGGTGACATTCAGTCTCCTCACCCCTTGTGGGTGTGCTGTCCTGCTCATTATTATGTTTTCCTCTTTGCTTTTGTCTTTGTTTCACAACTTCTCCCCCGCCATCTCCCTCAATCTCCGCAGTGACGATCTCATCCTCGACACCCTCGTCTCTCCCATCTCTCCGCGGCATGTAAGAATTGTTACTCTTCCGCTTCCCTGGAGTTTCCCTCTGCCAGGAAAAAAAAACAAAACACTTAAGATGCTTCAGGAAATAATTAACACCCTGGTACACTGTCAGAAACTAGATGGGCGTTGCTGAAGAGAAGAGGAGAAGAGCAATCTCAACCATGCTTTTCAGTTACAGAAACTAGACACTTATATCTGACACATTTATCACTTTCACACAGAGCAGCAGGCCTCTCTATATTCCCCACTTTTATGTAGGCAGTTTTATAGACTGTGTCATGAATAGAAAGGATGCCGGCTCTGGAATAAACTCATTATTTTAATCACAAAATAAAAATAAAACTTAAATACTCATGTTAAATCAATTTAGAACAAAAACAAAGGATAAGGAGTTCCCTGGTCAACGAATGGACTTATTGGTCTACTCCCTGACCAGAGTCCAAAGAGCTGCAGCCACATGATTGCATAATCACAGAAATGTTGGCGAGGGAGCGGAGCATATAGGGTCTTTCCAAAAAGTAGTTTGTTGCCGAATCTAGGGAGCTAATTGGCAACACTGATGCTGGTTCATGCCCACTCAAGGGCTTGAATCTTAGACCTGGTTTCCACAAATATGCCCAAAAACAACAGAAAACTTTGTTAGCTGCTGCATCATTATAGTTTACGTTTCCTTCATTCAAATTTAAAGTTCATGTTCCACTTTCTGTGTGTGCATGCAAGCACGAGTGTGTTAGTGTGCAAACGTTGGCATTTCTGCGCGTGTTCTTGCATTTTCAAGTACAGCGTACTTATTAGTTACTTTGGCTGGGTGTGTGTGCGTGTGCGTATTACTGTGTGAGTGTGTGAGGAACAACTTCTGACAATTACAGAGAGAGAGCACGTGGCTTTGTGCAGCTCTACTTTGGCCATTCAGTCCAACGCAACCGTGACGGGCAGTCGAGCCATTCAGCAAGCGCTCAGAAGGCCTGTATTCATGCATGGCCCTTAGAATTACACACACACACACACACACACACATAACACAACATATTCCATATGCAAACACGCATACACATAGATATACAGATCCAATCTCAAAATATGGTATGCATGGACTCAATTTCACCCTAATTCACCCAACGTACAAACACACAGAAACTCGCCCTGCTGGTTTTTCTTGTATACACATTCACTTCGATATAAACACACATGAAACAGGAGACGCTGGTGATTCAATCAACAAAAAGAAACACACACACACATTTCCAGAGGCCCTCAAAGGCAGCCCTTACTTGTTTTGTCTGCAGTGTAGCTAAGTAGAATTTGCGCTAAAATAACTTCAAAGGCTCTGAAGGAGGGGCCACTCCGAGGAGTATGGGTAATTAGGACTGTGGAGGAGAGAGAAAAGAGAGAGGGAGAAGATGAGTGAAAGGGGGGAAAGGGAGAAGGATCCTCTCAGCCACAATGGATGAATAGGAGGAGAGATGGTTTAGAGGGGTGGAAACTGGGAGCACTTCAAGATAACACTTGAGCACCCACACACACGCATAAACACACACACACACATACACACAGATTGGGTGGTGTGATAGCACGCCACGAGACAGGAAATTTTGACTGTGGAATTCGCTCCCAGTTGTAAACATGACGCCGGATATATAGATGCAACCACACACACGAAGCAAGCCGTACAATCAAGTGGAAGCAGACAAACACCAGTGTAGTGCAAAAGCAGACATTTCTCTCTCTCTCTCTCTCTCTCTCTCTCTCTCTCTCACTCACACACACACAAAGTGCTCCTAATGGCAACAGTGCAAACAGCAGTGTATTTTCAGCCAGCCGTGCAGCCAGTCCACGCAGCCATCACAAGAGCCCTCGCCACCAGCTAATGCACTGCTATTCATAGCCCGTAAACAACACTAAACATGTCAAGATTGTCCCTTATCACCACCTGTACAAATAAAGCCCGAATACTAAATGCTATTGTGAACAAAATGAAGTTCCCTCCCGCTTAAAACGAGAGCTACATTCATATGAACTCTTAACTCTTAACTTGGAGCGAGCTGTTTCTGCCTTTAAAAGTGTTTACCTAAATAAAGCAGCCGACAGAGAAAATGCTGAATTGAAGCTTGGAAAAGAAAGCTTATGGAGAAAAGGGAATCAGTCTGTGTGTGTGTGTGTGTGTGTGTGTGTGTGTGTGTGTGTGTGTGTGTGTGTGTGTGTGTGTGTGTGTGTGTGTGTGTGTGTGTGTGAGGAAGGAGAAAGTGGATGCAGACAGAGGAGTGAGAGTGCCCTCTGTTGACTGAGCTAGGTTTAACAGAAAGAGAGACAGACACGCTCATGACAAGCAGTAATGTGTTTTGTTACTCTTCTGTGTGAAAGCTAACACACACACACACACACACACACACACACACACACAACACCACTACTTCGACAATACACACGTGCAAAAATAAATAAATAAAAAAATCTGATACATCAATACTGGGGAATAAAGACTGTGGCACAAGAATGATGCTGTGTGTGGAGGGAAAAGCATGCAACCTTGCACGTGTGTATGTGTGTGTGTGTGTGTGTGTGTGTGTGTGTGTGTGTGTGTGTGTGTGTGTGTGTGTGTGTGTGTATTCGTGTGTGTGCATTCGTGTGTATATAAACCATGTTGGACCATCAGCCGTTCTGCAGATTTCTGGAACCCTGCTGAGCTGCAGTTGTCTGAGTGACATGTGTTGGTTGAGCCCCAAAGCCCCTTCAACTAAAATCACTTATCCTCACCCACCCAACCACACACACACACACACACACACACACACACACATACACACACACAGTCTGCAACTGTTGTATATTAAAGTGGCATCCAGCAGTTTCCTGTTGGGATCAGAGCAGAGGCAGGCAGTTTGATGGATGACGTCAGCTGCTGCTGCTGCTTTGCTGCTTTAACATCGACTGCGCTGACATCACGGTGTCTGCTTGGCTCCTCCCCTTGTCCTGTTAAGTTTAGGTCCTGTTGGATTTTGATGCACAATACTCCACAAAACACATACGTATCTAACTGTTTCAGGTGGGTTAGCCATTCAATTTCAGGCCCTTTCAAGAAAACTCATTTTCTCAGTTTTTTTGTTGTTCATTCCTATAAATTGTGTTAACTTGATAATTTCATGGATGAGATCTGGGAAATGGTAACATTGGTAGGACAATCACCATGAGTCGTTAGACAACCACAAAGGTTTTTTCAGCTTGCTTTAATTGCTCTTTGCATTGCAGGGTTTCCACCAGGAACCAACAGAAGTCATATGTTCTGAGCTGAGTCGCTGATGTATTCTGTATCTATGTCAGCATCTAACTTTTCAACTCAGCTTCTAACCAACCCTCAGCGAGTTTTCTTTTTTTTTTTTTCCTGACATTGAAATTCGTCTCCAAATAATTACTGCAAAGTAAAATTAAAATGTGATGGATCAATTAACGTCACCTGCTGAGTTGAATCAGACAGATGCTGAGATTCTAAAACATCACACATCACACATCAAATATGTGGCGACTGCTGAATGATATAGCACCGTTGCCACGTGTTTGTGCATGTTATTTATCCTGAAAGTGCAATAACTACTTCTGCCAGCGACTTTTTTAAGGACAAAGCGGCCGCTCTGACTCTGCCGAGGTCGGTGTAGTTACGCTGAAGAAAATGGAAATAAATAGTCTTGAAGTCTAAAAAGACCCTTCAGGTCGCAGTTGAGTAGTGAGTAAATTAAAACTGATAAAATACAGAAAAGGTAGCTGAAGGACATCCTGTGTAGCCAAGCTGTGAACTATTGGGTTGCACTACTACAGTCAGGTTTCACTTTGATTCCTGTTATTATATACTGACTGGCAGAGGTTAGGTTTCTGCTCAGATAGGTATAATGATCATAAAGGTTCAGTCTAGACTGGTGTGATTCCACCCGTAGCACTTCTGTCTTCTTTCACTTCAAACCGGGGAAACGTTCTTTTATCACTCTTCCCCATACACAGATATCACCTGTACAAACAAACAAACAAACACACACAGGCAGGTGGCGTCATCTGGGTGACAAGCTGACAGTGAGACAGTGAGTCTGGCTCCGAGGGGGGCGTCTGCTGTCATATTCAGAGCACACACACACACACTAACACACCTGTTACGTAACACCGCTGCAGCCTAAAAGCCTCATACCCTCCAATGTGACATTTCTGATTTGTGGCAGCTACTGTGATCGCCAACTTTGATGTTTGACTAGACAAAAGTAATTACAGCTATTCAAACCCCATGTTGTGACTCCATTGTTGCTCTGATCCACCAGGCTGCTCAGCTTTTTTCAGATTTCTCAAACCGGAGCGTTCTGCAGATGTGAGTTTTTGTCCGACAGCGGTGGTGATAAGCGCTCTCAGCTTGTCATAGCTGTGCCCTGGGTTGGAGTTTGTCTTCTGTGAAATATCCAAATGTCACTTTTCCACCCCTCCCCCACCCCATCTTCTCTTCCTCCGTCATCCCCCTCTCCCTATATTCCTGTCACTCTGTCTCACGCGTCCCGACTATCAGAGCTTTTCTTCAGTCTTTTCCCTTCCATCTCTCATTGTCACTTTCATTTTCTCTCTTTCTTGCTTTTTTCCCGCCATTCTCTCCCTCGCTCTTTGTCTCTTTGATGTTGATGCGCCGCTGACACAGACCCACTCCAGACTTCCCCTTGAATGTTAATGGAGTGCGGATGTGCGTGCGTGTTTGCATGCATTTGAGAATGTTGTGTTGCAATCATTGTGCATGCTCATGTTGTTTATGTGCTACAATGTGTTGCTCCGTGTCGTCTCCAGGGAAGTTATTGGTTTTCAACTTTAATCAATTCTGTATTTTAAAAAAACAGATTTTTGTTTGAGATTGTTTTAATTGGTCTTTATTGGAATTTGTGTAAAAGCCTTATGTGATCAAGGTCTAATCAATATTTTTTATTAACAATACATCATATGACTGCGGGTATTGTGAAAGCTGACAAACCCACAGAGAATTTACATCTGCAGCTCACTTTTACGGACCATTGTAGCATCTCCAGCCTTTAACTTTAGTGTTTTGATTTACTCTCACCACTCGTTTTCAGCACTACACGTTACACTTAACGTTACCTACCCAGCACAAAACATCCAGCAGACAGAGCAACTAGCTAGCATTTAGCAGATAAAGAGACGATGTTTGCTTCAGGGATGAGATTGAACAGACACTAAACAGGCAACTGTTTGCTAACACTTTTCCCATGTTAAAATTGGCACAGGTGTTAAATAACTAATTAAAAATTTAAATCCACTCCCTCTATTTCTATTGCCACAGAATATCCTTTTCTTTGTCTTGTATTGGAAATGTTTGCTGCAGGTTCCGCACTGGGATAATTACACTTTCTGTGAAAATTTCAGTTAATCAGCAAATGAGAAAATAAGCGAGCCACTGGCCCTTGATAATCAGACAAAGCGCACTTAAATCAATTTGACTGTTTATTTTTTTGGCAAAGCTTTGCTGGTGGATTTGACGTCTTCCACATGTGTTCGAGCTGAGTCCAGTTCTCGGGGTCTCTGGAGCACACCTCGTGTAGTAGCTGCATCCAACTTTCCCTCCCCAGGCCTCCACACAAGGGGCCGGCGAGCGAGAGTTTAGTGAAAACACACATGCACTCCTTACACTGTCTTACACACAGCGAACAGGACACACACTTGGACATGAAGGTGAGCTCTGCAATCATTGTCCATTTGTCTAGCATGACACACATCTCTGACCTAGTATGCTACTCACAGTGTTGAGACGTATCTAACCCCACAACACATTTGTGATTCAGAGATCTCTTTTTCCATTCTTCCTCTTTTCCCAAAGAACAAATTTCCTTTTTGTAACCTTTTAACCCTTCTTTCTTTTTTTCCTTGCTTCTAGCCTCCACTTCCCTCTGTCGGAACACCTGCAAAGTGTTGCGGCAAGCTCAAGTAAAGTCTGATTTTTTTTTTGGATTTTTTGCCCTTATCAGAGCGCCTGTTTCCCCTCATTTCCACACAAATGGCTTGTCGGCCGGTGGCGCGGTGCCACAACCAATGCCAGTCTTTGTAGCTCTTCCAGGTGGGTGATTTATGCGTGGCGCTGAGCCCCCAAAGCGCCACCGAGCCTCTGTCGTCTTCCTTCTGCCAGGCTTGGCCCCCAATGGGATATAAATCCTTCTCAGACGCCACCGCCGACGCCAGCGAACAAACAAACTTTTTCTCTCTTCCTGTTTTCTTCATTTGGAAATATATCCTCTGTGTTTCATTTTAACTTGAGCAACGGATTGATTTCATCTTTCAGTTTTTGCCCATCTCTCTCCTTATTATTCATCAGTTACATTTTGGCATTTGGCTAACACAAAATTCAATTTGAAGAAACATCAAACAGCACCTTTGATTGATTTTTCAATGCTGATCCAAAACATATTTCTGTATTGAAACTGCTGATGTTTCATGGACATTTAAGACCTTTAAATTTGACCATGCACAATATTTCATTATAATCACCATAATTTTATTCTTGCCATGGTGGAAAATTATCATTTAGGGGAAAATGCACATGTGAATTTTTCTCTGAAAATTTTATGTGTTCATATTGGCGAGTATTTGCCTCATGGTGATCGTTAAATGGGTATCATGGTTTGTTGCAACATCATTGGTTCAAATGATGCTCAGAAGATTACCATTTGGTTTGAATTACAATGTCATACCATCAGCAACGCCAATTGATGAACTATAAAAAGGCTCCAGAATTGAGAATAAGAATCTTTACGAGAACAATTGAAGAGACAGTCAGGACCACAGTGTATCTGCCAGTGTTTTTTTACATGCTTCAGGTATGATGAAGGTGAGAGCCCAAACTGAGAGGAAGAGTAGGGCTGAATAAAAAGTGCAGCATATAAGGGGGAGGTTAATGGGTTCAAACTGGCTTGATCCTTTCTGTTTTCAGCTAAACACACACTCCTAATTATTCCCATGCCTTGACTGTCACACACACACACTGTACACACTCTAACCATGTTGTCATTTCTCTTTCCATAAAAACATGGAAAAACATCTGAGTCATGGAATAAGGTAGATTGCATAGTTTATACATTCACATGGACAAACACAAACAGTCGCTCACACACACACACACACACACACATACACACACACACAGTATCGTCATGAAATAAAGATCGGGGGTGAGGCTGTTCTGCTTTTGTTTTCATAGCCTGAGTGAGCTGTGCAAAGCGCTGCGCTGTAATTTTAATGATATTTATGACCGTGCACACGCACATCTGTCTCCAGCTGTCAACTCAGACACACATTCATGTATGAGGACATGCAAACTTGCATACACACTGACATACAAATGTGCACAGGCTCGCATAGCCACACACAGACCTACGCTGCTATAAAACACACAAAACACACACACACACACACACCAGCCGATGCAATATGCATGTCGGCATAATAAATGGAGATGGCAAGTGGTGTTACTGCAGACAGGCTTTCAGAGAGAAAGAGGGAGATCAGGACAGACTTGCAGGGTCAGAGGGTAGAAAGTGTAGAAATACTAAAACACTGCAAAAAAGTCAAGGGATTTGGACAAAAGATGGAAATAATTAAAACTGAAATGAAAAACAGTAAAGATATAACGAGGAAGAAGAAGTAGTAGGGCTGAGGTTGGAGTTTCGCACTATGGGATAATAGATGGATATCTGTGTGTGTGTGTGTGTGTGTGTGTGTGTGTGTGTGTGTATTCCCTCTCAATGGGACCAGATGAAGTATTCCTCAGTGTCCGTGGCAATCGACCAGAGCAGCGCAGCTCCAATGATGGATACCACCGCACTAATCGCTCCTCCGATGCCTTCTGTTTCTCTCACACATACTTTGCTTCCCTCTCACTCATTCATTTATCTCTCCCTCTTTTTCCTCCCTCACCCCCTCCTCCCTTCCAACGCTGCGGCACACAAACAGAAACAAATCACAGATTTAATGAAATTAGGTTGGGAGGGCGGCCTGCCAGAGGGACGTTTGTTTCAAGGTCTCCTGACAGCTGTCGCAGTGGCGCACCTCGGCCACCTGACTGACTCCGCGGCCCGACGTGACTCCTCTGAAGAAAGTTCCAGACATAATCATCTTTTCACACATGGAAAACTGCACCCAGCCACGCAGCTGCAACATTTACCCTTTGGGGAGGATAAATCATTAAGTCGGTGGTTCCAAAAGTGGAGTGCGGGGGTCCTTGAGGGGGGATGCAGAATCTTCACAGTCTGTGTGTGAACATTCTGGAATGTGAATGACTTTATTTTTTAGTTTGTTGCTCAGTGAAACAACATCTAAGGCTGAGAACAGACTGGGTATTGAATTCTACATGCTGTTACATTTATTTAAAATTCTGGCGAACTTTTGGACGTGAGTAAAAATGAAATATTCAATCTGTAATGATCCGTTCAAATTTAAAATTCACAGTTCATAAGTACAAAACAGCCTTGCTTTGTATTTCCGCGAGGGGCATTTTTAAATGCAATGTCTGACCCATTTCAAGTGCAGCTGCCCAGTCAATAAACTAGGCTGTTGTTCTTCTTCTTCTATTGTAGTTACGGATTAGGCTACATGAGCAGGCACTTGAATTATAATTTTCAAGTAATAACACAACAGTGATGATTACAGACACATCATAATGCAAGTCCTGAAGTCCCGAGCACAGATTCTTGTTTGTCCCTGTAGAAATGAACTTTTTTTTTTTAACAAACCCCCCCCCAGCTGCAGTATATGCAGGAAAAGGCAAAGCAACAGAGGAAAAATGCTAAATCTGGGTGAGATGGTGGTTGGGGAGTCGAGGACCGTCAGCTCTGAGAGAGTGATGTGATCTTCAGGTGAGATGTGGGTCTGCACTGAAGCTTAACGTACCGCATTATAAAACGCTCTACTTTGGTGTTTGCCTGTAATTCTTTGCTGGTTTTTCCTACCACTCTCTCCTGTCAAACACAAATCCATTCGTAAAGTTCAAATCCAACAGCTATTAAATTAAATGAAAAAAGGAACAATAAAGCATCAGTGAACTCCTTCTGCTGTATGATTTCATCTCACAATTGTCAACACCAACTGGCCCAGACTGGAACATACTCAGTCAAACGTGATCTTGATTTGCCATGATGCAATAAAAATATAAAGTATGTATTACATGCCTCACAATCAAGCACAACGGTAGGGCCTAATTTGTGTTTTTGCCCTTTGGGATGCCATCTGACCAAGTAAGAATCCGTGTTCTGATACAGACCAGTCCTTGATGTGGAAAAGTTTAGGAACCATCACCGTCAGTCTCCAACAAACATACTTTAGACAGATTGTGTAAGTGTCCTTTCTGAAACACGCGGGTGTTCTTGCAGGCGGTCAATTTCTTTAGTGTATCCTTGTAGCACAAAGGACCACAGTTCCTGCAGGACCCCTGGGTGAGAGCTGGATGTTCATGCTGACAGCGGAGAGATGGAGGGGGCGGGAAGAGCGGAGCAGGACAGCGGGTGGGGTGGCAGAGGGTCTCTTCTGATCTCCCATAATCCCCCACTTTGTTTTGGACCCACTCGAAAGCTCTCGCTTGAACAAATACACACTCCTCCGACTGTCTAGCTTTTCAAGACACCTACCCCCCCCCCTCACCCTGTCTCCCCTTCTTGTTTTCTCCCCTCTCACTCATCCCTCTATCTCACGGCCCCATGGAGAGCCTGCCACCAGCACTGTTTTCCTTCCTTCATTTTTTAGCCTTCTCTGTTTGTTTTCCAAAATAAAAGGCTCATTCAGTGGTGCGGTTAGTGTGTGTGTGTGTGTGTGTGTGTGTGTGTGTGTGTGTGTGTGTGTGTGTGTGTGTGTGTGTGTGTGTGTGTGTGTGTGCGCGTCTCTTGCCAGTAGAACCTTAATGACCTGAGTTCCACTTTGCCCAGCTGTCTCTGCATCAGCATTTAATCTGCACAAAGGCTACAGGACCACCCCAATGGGTCACACACACACACACAGACACACACACGCACACACACACACACACACACCTTGCTCACTAGGTAATTATGAACCAAGGGAGAGAACAGGAGAACAGTCATCCTTTCCTATCCCCCCCTCCCACCTTCTCTCCGTCTGTGCTACCCTGCTTCCCTAAGTCTATTCCCAAGGTTGAACAGAAGCAATAAGTGTGTGTGTGTGTGTGGGTTTTAAAGCAAACTTTGTGAATTATGAGGAGTAGGGGAGGCTGCGCTGCAACTTAAAGAGCTGAGTTAGCAGATGGGAGACAATGCACCTCAGGGAGACGGCGGGGAGAGAAATGAAGGCCTGGAGATCAAATCAAGACCTCGAGAATCTCATTCGGAGAGCAGAGGAAGTGCATCGCATAGGGGGGGAAGACACAAAACAAAAACAAATCGTGTGCATGAAAAAAAAAACCCTCCTTGGTGATATTTCCTGTTTTTACAAAGTTGAGTTGAGCTGTTGGCTTAATCATGCAGCCACACTGCAAGAGACTCCAGCTAGCGTGTTGTCAGGAGTGCAACTCTTTCCCGTGAGATGAAACAAGCCGACTGATGTTCCTTGGCACAGCTTATCTACAGCAGAGCTTTGGAGACAACGGAAAAGCTAACAGCCCCTGTCACTGAGAACTGAGGTGTGGAATATCAGTGTTTGCGTAGTTTTATTTTGATAGCTGTTGACTTTTATAGTGTATACATTCAATTCAGTTAAATTTTATGTAGAGCCAGTTCATAACAGAGGTTAACTCATTGCACTACTCATATAGAGCAGGTCTAGAGCAGCGTGTGTCAAACAGGAAAAAGGGGGCAGCAGGCGGCTCACAACCACAGATCCAGACTACAGCTCTGGAGGCAGGAACGCCAGCAGAAAGCGACAGAAGGAGAAGTGAGAGGGACAAGAAAGCACAAAATAATGGGAGAGAGAAGACGTCAAGTTATAGGGTACAAAGTAGGTTTATTTGTGACATCACAACAGGTTGTAAAGTGAAAATGACTTTGTAACTTCCTTCTGCTACGTAGCAGACAATATACATTAATATAAAAGCAATTATAAAAATGGTAAACAGAACTGAACTATCATCACTGGAGAAGTGCTGAGGATGAATTTGAGTTTAAGAGTCTGATAGCATGGAGGGGGGGGGGGCTGCTCTGCAGTCTGGTGGTGCGGCAGCAGAAACTTCCCGGAAGGCAGCAGGGTGAACAGGCTGTGGCTGGGTGGGTACTGTCCTTTAGTATCCTCTGGGCTCTGCGTAAACACCTCACCTCACTGATATCACTGATGCTTGGGAGTTGGGTACCAATGATCTTCTGAGCAGTTTTAATCACATGCATGTTAGTAACATGCATTAATGGGATTAGAATGTCCTGATCAAACGTAACCCTGTGTAAGATTCCTTACGCTGGACATGTACCTAGAATACCTATATCTTTTGTCAGGTTTGCAGGTCATCCAGGTTATTACATCCTAAGGGCAAGCTTGAAGTTGAGCTAACCAACTGGTTTGATCTGGCTTGATCAACACACTTAATCTGGTTTCATGGCCATAACAATGAAAGTTTATTGAGTGTTTAATATTACCCAAATGAAGCAAGGTAGGATAGGATTAGTCTGAGCACCTTGTGGATCTCGGTGACTAACTTGCATGAAGGATTCTGTGGAGGTTCAGCAGTGACTCTCTACCTGTCCACCATATGCCATCAGACTTTTCCACCTGCCCCATTCACCTGACTCCCTCATCCACCTGCTCACCTGTCTCCACTTACCCTGCAGTACCTAACGGGTGCATTTCCACTCATTCCCCACGAGATCATTTCCAGGTTGCTTTGTGTCTCTGCTTTCGAGCCACCTGAACCATGCCTGTACATGCCTGTAAGCCCATATATAAATATGTCACTGTCAATGCACTTACTTTACTTTGGATGACTAAAGTACAAGGAATAGTTTATTTGGAGGAAAATTCTTACTCGCTTTCTTGCTGAAAGTTAGATTAGAATGTATTCGAATGTACTCTTATCTCTGCAATATGAAGCTAAAGCCATCAAGCCATTTAGCTTAGCTTAGTATAAAGACTGCACAAGGGGGAAACAGCTTGACTTAACTAACAAAAAAAAAGAAAGCAGAATCTCCAGGAAGTCACTGCTCCCAGCTAGGAAATAGTCCAGAGCATAACCCCTCGTAAAACCACAACTGATTTGAAGAGATGCTGAACCGGGCTGTGGGTGTAAATAAGAATTTGGTTAATTAAAGTTTAACAAAAAATTAAAATACATTTTTTTAAAATATACCAAACATGTTGGTGAGCTTTAGATGGTAGGTGGATTTGTTACCTTTGGCTAAGAGCTAAATTTAATTAAGATTATGAAAAGAATCCCAATTAACAGTTCTCTTATGTGTTGTAACAAATCATTGGTGCAAAACACAAACAAATTACAACACATTTTAAATTTACTGATATTTCTTAATTTATTTCCCCTGTAAACATAATGGTGTTAACACAGACCAAAACCAAGTTAAATATGACTGAATAGAGCTGCATGTTTGGACTTTCCTGAATCCGGATGTGGGCAAGAGTCTGTGGTTAGGAGACTCATTGGTGACATGTGGCGACATGTTTTTGAGGGATTATTTCCTAGAGGAGATTTCCATTTTTGTCCTGGGTGTCAGGTGATTGTCAGGAAGCATAATGCTGCACTGATAATAAAAACACCAACAATGAAATGTGGATAAAATAGAAAAGAAATTGCTGAACGCAATAGATGACCTTGTTTCGAGGAAGCTGTTCTTCATACTGCGAAAGTGTCAACGTAAGCAAAGCAAAACGGGGACTGTCCGCAGGCACTGAAAAGCAGAAATGAGGGAGACTCATCATTTAGTGGCTCCTCTGCCTGTGAGTGGTCGCCATTTAATTATACCGGCCTTGATTTTGCAGCAGTCCGGCTGCTTGTGTTTTTGGACAGTTTCTATTAATCTCCTCACAAAAAATACCCCCCCAGTTGCATCTGAGCTCACCTAGGCCTCCGAATGCTTTCTGGGGTTTCTTCTCAAGAAACCCGACAGCACTAGTTGTTTCAGCAAATGCCACAAAACGACACATTTGTGTTCAAGTAACAAAGAACACAGTAATTATGACTCCAGTTGGTCAAGAGCAAGGGAAGAAGTGTAGCGTAAGGTTGTTATAGAGCCACAGAGTCTGCAGAGGGAGGAGCTGACTGGGTGTTGAAAACGCTGGACTTTGGCACAGGAGAACACCATTCACTTCTCATTTCCTACTGACAGTCCCTGTTGCTTTCTTTAACCACAACCATGATTGTGTGCTAACCTAAACCAAGTAGTTATTATTTTAATCATGACAAAGACGTTCCTGTAACCTTACTGACATGGTTATTTAACTATATGCAATAGTTTTTTGAAGAAAATGACAAATGATGTTGTCATTCTTGAGGGCAGTTAATTATGATGCCTATGATATATTATATTGTCGATTTGGAGGACTTGCAATGTTCTTGCATTGCGTCGTCAGGCCATGTTTAAAGGAAAAAGTGCTTAAAGCTGTTACGAATGGCCATACTCAAAAGGCAGTTGTGCTCGCTTGTATGCGCAACAGAACAAAAAAAGGGAGTCTCACCTTTGCACACCTGGTCAGCCGCTGTACGAAGTGGGTGTGATAGTCCAATTTTTGTTTCGGGAAAGTTACAAAAGCCCCTCCTCCAGCCTGCTGTCAGAGACGGTGTGACAGATGCTGTTAGATGACAAACACTGACGCTTCCTGAGGCCTTCAGGCTCCCGTCCACACATAAACAGCATAAAACACCGCTTTAAGCTAATTCTCAGTGAAGCACAGCAGTCTAAATATATGGCATATCTGATTTAGTGCTCAACCTGTGTCCCTAATAACCATAATAATACATGTTGCGGCACAAACTCAGCATCAAAAGATGGATTTTGATAAATCAAATGATAATATGAAATCACTGTAAATTATTGACAGGCAGCATGTGCCCTAATGGAGTTGTGGTGGCATGATCCAATGTTTCAGGCTGCACACACACACACACACATACACACACACACAAACAGTGGGATGGATGTAGCAGTCTCTACAGTGTGATCAAATGGTGGTCCACTGCAGAGAATTGATTGATGCCATGTTGAATGGAGCGGGGAGTGTGTGGCCGTGTGTGTGTTTGTGTGTTATAGGGTCGTTATTGATATCATATGGCTGCCTGCTGCTCAGATCAATAGCTGTTTCTCTTCATAAAGTTGTTTTGACCGCATGTGCTATATGAAACCCATCTATACACCGCCCAGCCTCAGTCTATACACTCCGCACACATGGGGACAAAGCAGCCAACACGTACAAAAAGCAAGGCATTTCTTCTGCATGGGCAATTAAAATTTTCATTCTCTTCTCCTAAACTGGCTCCACAAAACACCAAAGTGTGTCTTTCATTATAGAACCATTGTTTTCGCTTTGTGATTCATGGAGGATTTATATGGTCTGAGGTTTACCCTAACAGGTTCAAATGTGTGGATAAACCCTGTAGTCCTCTCCTGAACTTTGACCTCACAACCCCAGATCATTCATTCATTCCTGGTTATATAAAGACCCGACTGTCAACTCCTTCCTCACTGTGCTCTCCGTCCGCCACCTCTGCACCCTGGCTAGACGGGAAGAGAGTCATATGTCGTTTCTTGCTTTTGAAGCCTCTGGTTGCTTATAGGTTTTCAATTTTTTTTCAATGTTCTGCATTGTAAGTTGGTTTGTCAGAGACTTGGGAACATTTGTGAACAAAAATGTAAAATACATGTGATGGAATGTTGGGCCACAGGCAAAGGAACAACTTGTTTTTGGTGCAGATCCAAGAGCTTTTTAAAATTTTTATTTAAATTGCAAAATAGCATTTTCAGTGTTTTCTTATGTACAACAGTGCTGCACTTACTTTAAAGAACAACGATGCAACATGAGGGTGGCCTCTATTAATTTTCTATGGAACACAAGTGAATCATTGTGGGATTCCACCTGACAAAATTACACATCAAGCAAATTAGGGCAAAATTCACCTGGCAGCTCCACAGTGATTAGCAGTCAAACTGTAAACCAATCAGTGCTGCAGGAGAGATGGGACAGGAGGATTTGTCTTCATCTGCTGTGGAAGAATGTCTGTGAAAGGGGGAGATCATCATTGTATTTTCTACAAAAGAATCATGACAGAGAAATATCCTGGACTGTAAAATGCCCATTACATTTAAAAAGTTCTAAATGACCAAATCATGTCTATACTGCAACATCTTGTTACTTACAACTAGCATAAACAAATAAGATATATCTGTGATAAAAATTTTTAAAAAATGGCTAACAATAAATTTTGCTCCTGGTGCACTTGTTGGAGGTCTTCTACACTGTTATAGAAATTCATGGCCTGCTATTCTACACTATATGATTTTTACTGAACTTCATAGAAACCATAATACTGTCAATTACATCATCTGGTTCTGGATTATTACTGGTGTTCTTATAAAGACAGGAACTACTGTTATCAGTTACTTGAGATAAAATTATATTTGTTAGAAATGTGTCAGATCGACATTTTGATGTGATTCACGTTAAATCCTGCAAATTTTACACAGCTCTGACATATTGCTTGTGAAACACAGGTAAGCCAATCAGGGTAAAGGTGAACACGAGGAGCTACAGACACATCTGGCTGAGACATTAGACCCCCGCTGGCCCGTCACCCAGCCAAGGCTAAGAGATGGATAACCCTGAGCTGGACCTGAGTCAAAAACACAGAACTTCCATCGTCAGTTAGATCTCTCTGTACAAAAAAAGTGTCCTCCAGCCAAGCAACATATCTGCTGGGAATACATCTCATGTTCAGTCACTTCAAACATCTACTGGCTTCCCGTCACACATGAACACATGCCTTTTCACAAAGTCTCTAAAACTTTACTAGTCTTATTACAGCTCTGCGTGTCTGTTTTCATCCATGGCGGCTGGTTGCTTTTCCTTCCCATCAGCAGCTCCAGCTATGCACTGTACAAACATGGCGCAGAAAAGCCATCCATCACCTCCTGCCTCCTACCCCCCCACCACCCCCCCATCTCCACACACACACACATTGACACACACCTCAAACCTCTCTTTCCTGTAGTTATGATTGGAACGAGGTGAATAATTCCTGGGGAGAATGTGGAGTTTAATTTGAGAGGACCTGGGGCCGGTTGCACAAAAACCTTGAGTTAAGATTTTCCTTAAAGTCTGAGTTAAGGTTTCCTTAAAATATATTCGGTTGTACAAAACACCCTTATATCTTCTCCTTACAGTTTCCTTAAAGTGGTTTTCTTGTCTTCTTTTCTTTCCAAAATTGGAAACAGGTCAAGTACTGGTGCAAGCAAACAGTCTCCGTGGTAACAGTATATTTTACTACTGTAAATTCTCTATCAATGCAGAAAACATCTTAATGCTGTTCCTTAACTAAGGACACATTTAATGGGATTCTGTGCAACAACCTTAAGTAGATTCCTTAGCTAAGGAGAAATTAAGACTTAAGTATCACACTAAAGGTTTTTTGTGCAACCGGCCCCTGCTACTTTTGCAGTCTCACTGGGGAAAAGAATGGGCATTAAAATGGTTCCAAAAAGGAGATGTGAAGGTGTGAGGTGTTTGTGGGTCAATAGAAGAGGACATCCTTACTCATCATATTTGTTTATGCTACATTTTTATTGTTCAATATTCCTTTAATGTTGCTTCTAGTGTCATGTTTTTCATTTTCATGTGTGTCTGCCTTATCAGTGTGTCCGCGTACTGCTCCCTCCTAATGAATGAACAGTTCATTTAATCACAGCAATTTAGCTCTTAATCCATCAAAGTCACTCTGACTGACAGTGATGAAGTATGAAACGTCTGTCACTGCCGCTGCCAAGACTAAACTCTGGTTGAGGTTGATAGATCTATCTAGCTGTGGGCTGGATGGGGGGGAATATGTTGTTTTCACACCGGGCCTGTCAAACCGGCGCGGCCCAGGGGCGAAGCAGGTAACGTATTCGCACAGGCATCAAGGCCCCGGGGCTACAGCCTCAACCCGCGCTGACCCGGGCTCCTGTCAGATGGAGAGAACATCACAACCAAGCTTCTGACAGCAGACAATGACACAGCTGTCGCGGTAAGATTTCCCATTTAATGAGGTTTGAATCGGGGCAATTGTTTTCCTTTTTTTGGAAAAAGTTTTTGAGAGTGATAACTTTTGAAGCTAGGTGTATTTATGCCTCGGAATGAAGTGAATTTGTCTTCGCTTTGCTTTGTGCAAACGAATGAATATCTTCATGTGTATTTTTAGTGATGGTAGTGGCATGGCTCTAGGGAGGGCAATTTCAGCCAGTCTGTCCAACACTTTGGTCCACAGTGAAAAATCTCAGAAACGATGGATTGCCATGAAATTTGGTACATAATGTCTTGTCCCCTGTGGAGGAACTGTAACAATTTTGGCATTCCCTTGACTTTTCCTGTCCAATAACATAATTTTGACCAAATACCCACAAATATATAATTATAGGCTAACTGGGAAACACTGCTTTCACTACCACCTCCCTTCACCCCAAACAAAGCAGTCTCTCTCCTGACTTTTTAACTAATATCATATTCATAACAGCAGCAAGGAGTGTGGTTTTTACAGATGCATATAGGCCTAACGTTTCTTAACGCCACCAGCTGAAATAAAAAAAAATATAGTACTGTTTTTCTGCACATGTAGCCTATTTATAAGAGCAGTTACAAACGTTACGTTAACGCCACTCGCTCCCGACGAGTCCGAGCATCAGCTGCTGGAGTTTCTTTCTGTAAGTTTCACGTTGCTGTCCTGCTTCAGCAGATTCTTCAATAAATCAGATGTTGAACTGTTCACGGTTGAAAGGTTTTGCTGGTTTACACTAGACGACAATGTTCTTTGCATCTTAGACTGTGACACAATAATGGCAGTAGCTACTTACAGCTGTGGAAAGAATGTCTGTCTCCCTCGTTCTCCATTCTTCCTTTAGTTTTTGGCTGACAGCGGACATCAACGACAAAGTCCAGTGCTGCTGACCTGCCACGCAGTCGTCGATTCACGTCAAGGACGGTGCGTTCAGTAACGAGTAACGCAGCGTTAATTGCCTTAGTAACTGTAATAATATTACTGTTTTGGAAAATTAATTACAGTTACACTACTGGTAATAATATTACTAGGAAAAGTAATATTATTACAGTAACGCGTTACTGATTACTAAACTCTGAAAAGACTAGACTTTAGACCAGACCTGGGCTTGGTAGTATTTAACTCTCCCCCAATCAGAATAACAGACCTAATGGGGAAAAGCCATGTGGCTGACCTTGTGTTGCATATCTTTAAAATACAGATCTATTTGTTTCCATGTCTGGGGCCATGCTCGATAACCACACTATAACTCTGAGCCACAAAAGTGGTAAAAAAAAAAACATTACAGGATATGCGTTTAGCAGCGCGCTTCAGTCTGAACGGCAGCCATTGCCGACAGGCTATCCATCCTGTGTTTGCAGAGGCTGCTTTAGCGTAATAAGACAAGGTTGCTATCACATTCTCCGCAGTCAATTCCCAATGTGAACGTCCGTGGCCAGAGAGGGACAGCTGCCAAAGCTTCTCATGCAGCGGCTGCTCGTGTGTCCCAGGCCACGCATGATGGAAGCGGACGGTTGTTGTAAAGAGTCGGAGGCAGACTGAGTTACCAGGCTGAAAGGCATTCCCTGTAAAATCACAGTGGGCCTTTGGCTTTGGCTTCACACACACTACACAGTGTAGATACTCCATCACCTCTTTGGCTGGGAGAGACACAGTGTGTCTGTGTGTGTTTGTCTGAAGCAGTGTGCGAGGACAGAGAAGTGGCAGGGGTGATACACTATTGTGTGTGTGGGTGTGTGTGTGTGCGCATTCATCCATGCATGGCTGTGTATGTGAAAAGCGTGGGGATTGGGAGTTTTAGTGAACACATACACACGCTTTCCCTGACATACACACATCCACTCGCTACCTCTCTTTTCCTTCTACCTCTCTGGCTCTCCTGTCGGGCTGGCTGACAGATCCGACCTGGCACTCTGGACTTTGTGTTTTTCAAAGCACAAACAACTTAGCCGGTTGCGTCGCTACAACATGACCTAGAAAGGCAGGTAAAACACAGGCTTTCAAAGCCCCGCGCCGTCTTTGTGCACTTTGTACAGTGCTATGGCTCTCTTGCGTCTTATGTCTGCCTCTTCTCCTCTTCTGCAGCTTAATGAGGTGAGGAAAAGTCAGAATGTGTAAGCTGGGCCTAGGTACGTGTGTGTGTGTGTGTGTGTGTGTGTGTGTGTGTGTGTGTGTGTGTGTGCTGGCCATGTGTGCATGGAAGGTGAAATACAGCGGCGGAGTGCTTGTTATGACAGGGTAACGAGTGAGACAGGCCAGAAGCAACTGGTCATGGAGAGAAAGAAACACATGCACACTGCTGCACTGACACACACTCACATATCTGCAGCACATGACAGATTTGAATCCCATGCCCACTTGAACCACACACACATTTTCTCACACATAACAGTAATAAATAATCATGAACAGAGGGATTTTAGGAACAGACCTGGAGCTTTTTCTAATGAGAAAGCCAATACTCTGGCCCCGAACCCAACGTGGGACTGAAATATGGTATTGAGCTTTCCAGCGGGGATAAAAAGAGATGGAAAGTTGACCCATAAGGGTAGGAGAATGTACCGCCACAAACGTCTAGGTAAAGCAAATGAATCGTAAATTGTGTCGCCAGCCGCACCTTAAGAACGCGTTTCGGTGCACATACCAGCGCTCGAGCTGCCTCGTAAAAACACTGCTAATTTTGAGTGACAAGCAGTTCCACACATGCTAACCGAAATGCGAGTCAGCACTCAATATCAATTAGAGAAAACCCTAAACAGAGGCAAATAAAAACGTACACTTGAGCTGTATTGACAGGAACTCCAGTGAGTCATTACAGGCCCCTGTGAACTGTGGCTACTCAACGATCTAAAATGGCCACAGTGCAAAAGGCAAAAGTCAGCGGCCTAATGAGAAGTGAAGGGTAAATAAACTCCGAGTGTGGTGAGATAGGACAGACTGGCCAAACCGCCGCTTGTGTTCTTCTTTCAGCGTGAAGCTCATCGTGAGGGGAGCGACTTACAAACGCAATCTGTCGTCAAGTGAGATAGCTTCCTGGAGACGCTCGTCAAATACCGACATGCTTGTAAAGACCATAATGTACACTAATGAAGATCTGATGATGGTAATGATGACTTGTCAGACATTAAGTGACACATGGCGACAGACCATGCACCCAGTAAGCACCCTCTGCCAACACACACACTCGTGTGTGTTTCAGATGTCATTGGTACTGACTGGGCGGACATGAGTCAGGATGAGGCTAGGCAGAGTAGTGGGCTCTCGCGGTCGGGGAGCAGTGGAGGAATGTCAGGCTAAATAAACAGGGTGTCTGCTGGAGAACTGAACCAGCCCTCCCAGCTCCTCTACACTCCCTGCAGCCACGAGGAAGGGAGGGCGGAGGAGCAGAGAGAGGCATAGAGAGGCACTTAACACTAAACAGCACTTCATGTGCACACATACACATTTCTGGGAACATGTAGACATACACACAAGAGTTTCAGCGATATGGGCGGTTATCAATGTCTTGAGACTAAAAATATTTAGTTTTGCTAATGTGGGTCTATTTCTATGTACTTGACCTTTGTTTAATTTCTATTTTCTACCATGGTTACGATAGGCGCCTTTTCATTCTGGTCCCAGTTTCATTGCGTCATCGGTCCAGTCTGACTTATGTGTTCATTTGAGATGTTTCTGTTATTTATATTGTGTGTTGTAAGCTTGATAACTTGATAACTAGCTTGTCTTTAAGGTTAACGTTGTGTTTTATGGCTGCTGTGTATGCTTATATGCTATTTCAGTAACTTTTGTTGCAATCTGCGTCAATTTCTTCGCCACTTTTGTTGTCTTGCATAAAAAGTAAACAAAAGAAGCCGAATATCACCTTAAAAAATTGTCAATGTTTTAGACAGTTGCCTATTTACCAAGACACATTCACCACCATCAGTATTCATTTAAAGTCATTTTTTACTAACTTTGTGTGCTGTTTGTGGCTGAGCAGGGAGAGAGCTGAGTTTGTGGGCCTGAAAACAACAACAATGAGCTAAAATAAGCTAAAAAGCTCAGAGAGCTGAGGGAAATTACAGAGCTGGGATATACATTTCTGTCGGTTGGTTACTTTGAGTGACCTCTGTCCAGCTAGTTATTGGATTTGATCATGTTTGATCTCTTGTTAAAATAAAAAAAACAAACACTTTTAAGCGAAGTTTTTGTTGACTTTTTTTAGGGTGACTATAGAACATCTGTCCAAGGTGCACAGATGAAAACTAGCCTTTTGGCTAACTAACTATTACTTCTACAGTAATGTTTTTATAATGAACCAGTAAGCGCATAAGTTAATAAAACCAATATTCTGGGAAACAGGGGTTAAAAAACAACTACTTAATCAAAAGTACCTTTAGGAGCATCTGCAGGGAACATCACTGAAAGGTCTGTTGACCTCTCTAATACTGTACACAAATACATGATTGCCTCTTGAGAAATATGCAAGAAGAGAACTTTTCCAGGACACCTCTCTCTATTCCCTCTCTATTCTCTCTCTCTCCTCTGTCTGCGAAGTATTGTAGCATAGACTCAAACCAGAGTCCCAAAGCTATTTCTACATTCAAATGCATCAGCACCACAGTATATCATCCTGTGGTTTACACAGCACATAAAGGAAGACGGCAGCTGCCCAGTGAAAACACACAGTTGCACATATCAAACACACATCTCAAACACAGCGTCTGTATAATGTCTTGAGCCAGTGGCTGAAATTGAGTAATTTCACCGAGTGAAAGCGGAAAACAAAGCAGTGATATTTTTGTGTGGGAATATGTCATCTCGTCGTCACTTGACAAGAATCCTTGTGTGAATGTCTTACTGCAACTGTGTTTCCATCCACGGTTGTGTTAGCATCGGAGGTGTGTGTATGTGCGTATCTACGACTTATCAGCGTGTTATCAGAGGGTGTATTCTGGCCGTGGGGGTCTCTACTTTCTCTGCGTTGGACTCCCACATGACTGACACTCCCTGCCCTGCTTCTGCTTTGTGTCACTCTGCCACAAACTGACATATTTAGGCAAAGGCGTGACTAATCGTCTGCCTGCAACATTAGCTGAAAGGGTGTAAAAGCTCACGACTGAAACAAAAGGAAGGGGGGTGAGGGAATTCACAAAAACGGCGATAATAGGGAGTTCTATTTGGATTTAGTGTTAAGACAGGATGAGTGTTGTTATCCTCCCTGCTCCTAAGTGCGCAGTAAGTATGCAGGCATCAGATTGAAAAATTGTTTCAGAAATCATGTCAGCTGGAAAAGCCTTTTTAAATGGAATTGCCTTCTTTTATTTAAATATCTACTTCATTTAGGTACATTTCAATAAATAATAAAATATGTGATGTGTAAAATAAATTATAATTTTATATGTATGATTCAGATATCTTAAAATGCTTTCTCCTCTCTTGACTCTGACATACCGCATGATCAGAAACGATACAATTAGACATGGGGTAAGTTGGACCTGGTTCAAATTGGCTTGTGGGTCCAGTCTCGGGTCCCCAGGGACCTCTAAGACAAGAGGAGACGGTAATCAAAACGATAACCACATGATTGACTCCGCTCTGCCACTTAACTAGTCGCCTTGAGTGAACATCCACGAATCTAAGACATCGGTCCAACATGCATGTGATGCCTTTATGTGCTGTCAGAAATCTCACAATTACAGCATAACAAAAATTCCAACTTACTCGTTGTTCCTTTTCAACCACATCTCGAGGCCTTTCTCAGGGTCTTAGGGGATGGAGTGGCTCAGTTGTCATAGAGATACAGCATATAATTATGGTCATGTGATAACAGGTGGTCATGGGTCAAGGGTGGGTACAATAATTCTCTGTTCAAAGATGGTCTCTGAAGTCGAATCTGAATCCGCTTACGTCAGCTCTGACAATCGAATATTAAAACTCGCCAACTATACTCTGACATTCCAGGAGCTTCCATGTTTTCTGCCAACAACCTTGTGTGTTCTTTAAAATTAAATGTCTCACCGTATGAGCACAAAACATCTATTGTTAGATCACAGGCCTGGGTCACAAGGTTACCTCCTGCAGAAGGACAGATGAGGGAAAAGAACAAACATCTCTGAACTTGAACTCCGTTGAAGCACAATGAATGCAAAGCACCCCAACACACACACACACACACACACTCCTAAATTAAGTCTTCACCTCCAGTTTGCCTGTGACACATCTTCATGACAGTAAACCCCAGGACAAAAGGGGGGGGGGCTTGAAGCGCACTTTCAGCAGCCTGGAATGAGCAGATAAGCGAAAGTAAGTCCGCTAAAAGTGAAATATGGGAAGAGTTGACATGTAACCTGAGTGTGCTTCTCTCAAGAGCCCTGCTGGATCACAGCCCCGGGCTGCATCCAACACGGTGAACGGGGGAATCCTAATGAAGCTGTGAGGACTCAGTCAATACCAGCTCAGGATGAGGGTGAAAGGAGTCTGCAGAGAGGCAGAGAGGGGGAAATGTATGAGGAAGGCAGAAAAAAGAAGAAAGGAAATGGATGGATGAAGGGAGAGAAAGAGAGGGAGGAAGCATAAGAAAATAAGGGATGAACATGAGACAGGGAGGGAAACTCAGAAAGAAAAAAGGGAACAATAATGATAGAGAGTGGGGAACGGAAAGAAAGCAGAGGAGAAAAGAAGGGGAAAGGGAGAGGAGGGTAGAACACAAGTTATGAAATGAAACAAAGAGAGGAAATGAGAGAGGAAAGGGAAGAGGGCAAACAGAAAGAAAATGAATGTTATTGGGGAAAGAGAGAGGAAACGACAAAGGTGAAAACATTAAATGAGTATGTGAGATAAATGGTGCGAAGACGAAAGAGTACACATACACACACACATAGATGTATATATGTGTATATATATACACATATATATATATATAGAGAGAGAGAGAGAGAAAGAGAGAGAGATGAAGATGAAGATGGAGAAAGAGACTGCAGTGGAGAGAGGAGAGTCTAAATCGAAGACACTTAAAGAAAGCCCATTGATTGTGGTCACGGCTGGCTGGGCCCTCCTATTTGGTTAGTCATCTATTTCTCCTGTATGCTGAGATCAAGCCTTTCTCCTCCTCCTCTTTTATCTCTCCATCAGCGATGACTGGACCAACTAGACCTGCAACTTTCTATGGAGAGGAGGGCAAACTTATAATTACTAACTCCAACTTTCTATAAGCAATTCCCTCGAGATCACCAGGGGCCTGCTGAAAGGTTCACAAATCAGTCAGCGTGAGATGTGTCTGCGTGACGTGTCAAGTGATCAGACATACATACTCACCATGACGCAATATTCGCCTTTTATTGCTATAAAATCTAGTCAACATTTGATATTTTGGAATTGTTGCGGATACAACTAAAAATCAAATATATAGAATACAGAATACATATACACACATACATACAGATGTATAAATGTATATATCAGAGGTCTCAGCAACATCCTCAAGAAGTCTTTCTAAACTGTCAGTGAAAAATAAACGAGGGTGATACAATGCTTTCTGTTGGCAGAAATACAATACAACCCAGCCAACACTCAACAGCAGTGATACAAAATAATCTCGAGTGAAGTCACTCTTATTTTTATAGCCCAATATCACAAATCACAACTTGTCTCAAGGGGATTTACAATCTACACAGCATACAAAACCCCCTGTCCTTAGAAAAAATCTTCAGAAGAATCCTTTTAACAGGGAATAAAATGGAAACCTCAGGAAGAGCAACAGAGGAGGGATTGCCTGTCGACCCCACCAGGTGACATTTTTAAACTCTTCATTCATCATTCATAATGTCAGGGCAATTCTGTAATACTGCTGCCTTTAAATGACCTGATCATTTTATCCTCGTGATTACTCTGCCGGTGAAATAAAGCCCCGTTGAGAGGGTCAGCCTCTCTCTTTCTGCCCTCTGTGATAGTTGTCCTGTGTGCAAGCCGTTATATTGGCAGTCTACGTAGACACGTGCACTCTCCTCTCTCTCTCTGGGAAATTTTTTTAAATTTATTTTACCTTTATGTTACCAGGAAGCCTTATTGAGATTAAAAGTTTCTTTTACAAGAGAGACCTGCAAGGTAGCAGCCATACATAAACAAAGCAGATTAAAATGTTACATACAATCATGACATAATTCACAAAAAAAAATACATCAATTCAAACACAATGCCTCTCAAAAAAACAATCACGTCTCCTTCACCACATTCTTCATGATGCTCTTAAATATATCAGTTGATAATATATCGATGCAGTGACAGATTCCAGCACTCGTGCTGTCACCAACAGAGAGGTTGATTGGCTTGACATGATCTATCCATTGAGAGGCCCCCCTCTTCTGGCTGACAACCTTTTATTGTCTTTTTGTCTCCCAGCAACTTTCTTCATTTAAAAAAAGGATTTGCAGGATCCTATGCGAATGTGTATTCAGCTTTTAGGGCAGACTGGTGTTGATCTAAAGGACAATATAACTTTAGCCAAAAAATCAGCTTCAGTTGACTTTAGTTGAAGCAGTTCAGTTAATTTGATTGAATGTAGAGTCAACAATTCTGATTTTGATTATATGAAAATACCTGATTACATTCAACTTTATTGTCATTATGCAGAGTACAGGAACAGAGCTACTTCATCTTAATACCAGGCTGAAAAGCAGTGTTGCAATTTCCCCTTTGATTTTAAAGTTTCAAGTCTGTTTCACTGGTGCACCTGTAACCACTTTACAGTGATGCTGCGGTGCTCTGACGCGTCCTGCAATACACTTTCACATCACTGCCACAAGGTGAGAAGTTAAACCACTAGTCACTAGCAAGAAGAGTCCAGAAAACAAAGAAACACAGAACTTTCAGTGCCTTTAAAGATGTTGAAGATCGACACAAAATTGTAGTTATTGGTCCACACAAGATTTTTAATAATAAGATAATTCATTTCACTTTTTAGCATTTTCAGACGCTGGTGGATCGTCTTTCTAAATAAAGATGAATGTTTCAAAACATGTATGGATTCTGGGGGAGAAATAATCAGTGTGTTCCTGCCTCCATTCAGCAAAAGTTCATGAAGGCAGATTGGGATCAAAGCGCCACAGTCGGCTGTATCCCATCCTGAAATCATCCAATTAACACCAATAAGACCTTGTGATAGGGAAGAAGGGAGGAACAGACAGGGAGAGGGGCGTAGTAAAGACAGAAATAAGCCCAGGGAATGAGAAAAGACAAGAAATGTTAACTGTGTAAATACAGTTGCAAAATGCAGTTATAGCAGAAGTGGGACAAAGGGAGGAAGAAATTGAAAGAGAGGGACAATCGATAGAGAAAGAAGCTGTGAGATTAGAGGAGAGACTAGATCAGAGGAGGAGGAGGAATTCAGCAAGGTCAACAAAGACACAGAGGCAGGAGACAGAAAGTGAGTAAGAGAAGGAAAGCAAATAGAATGAGAGTGCTGCATATCACCACGCTGCCAAAACTCCAAAACTGCATTTTCAGGTATGAGAGGACTGAGAAAGAGAAAAAAAAGTCTGTGTTGGTTAGAACATAAAATTGAAGTGGCAGCTATTGAGGTCTCTCAATTATAGATTCCATCATGGCCTGACAAGGCTGAGTTACCACTGCTGCTGGAACATGCACACACACACACACACACACACACACACACCGTGGATGAGCCTCAGCACCTTACTGCTGCCCTCACTCACACTAATAATCCTTTTGATCCCATGCTGAACAGATACACGTCCATAAACCCATGATACTGCATCATGTGGTTATTGAGGTACTTAGCCAACTGAGCCGTAGATAAATACGGGTGTAAAAGGTGTGTGTGTGTGTGTGTGTGTGTGTGTGTGTGTGTGTGCGTGTGCGTGTATGTATATGCGTGTAACCTTTGTACACAAAAACTCGTGAAAACCCTTCCTTCCAACCCGACTTACTGCGCAATTAAACAGGCACCATGGACATGGGGTAACAGGATTACAAAGCATAAACGCGCACTGCATCCATCTGGAGGAAGCAGCTCAGCTACACCGATACACTGTATATTATATAACATCCATCCTTCCATTAGCTAAGCATACAAAATACTGTAAATCCATGTCCCTGAGGTCAGGTATTACCCATTTCTGTTTATTTTGGGGTCTCCCTGCAGTAGTTTTAACATATTTTGTGTGTAACTCGTGTGTGTGTGTGTGTTTCTATGAATGTAACCGTATGTGCATTAATGGTGCCACTTAAAACTGCGCTTGCCACAGTGCATTAGCACGGCTTGTGTCGTGTTAACACCCGGCACTGCGGCATTAACTGTCGATGAGAGATGATACGGCTAATACGTGTTTATGTTCTGTCAGAAAGCTTGCTCTGTGGAAAAGCGTTTGTGTGAGTGAGAGAGAGAGAGAGAGAGAGAGCGAGTAAGAAGGGCGTGAAAGTCCCCATCCAAACTATGTCAACTATTTAATTCTATTCCTCTGAGAGACAGGGCATCTGTCAAACAGAGACTTCAGCTGTCCTCTAGTTATTAAGCTTTCCCACAGCCCCCTGTCTAGATCTGCTTGGTGTTGGGCAGTATCGCCTTTCTGACTTAACACATTACAGTAATGTGATTTCTTTTTCCAATGACGTGTTGTTTGAAAACCACAACGCTGCCCGCTCCTTTAATGTGACACCTTAGGGTTTAGCTTGTTTACTGCTATGGTGGCAGTGACTGGTCTGATTTTGTGATCTTAGCTTTAATGTCCACCTGCCTTCATCTGTGATAATAAACCTTAAACCAACCTTACCCTAAACTTAACCTCTTATCTCTGAGACTCCATACCATAACCTGATGTTATCCTATAGAGTTTTGAAAAGCTCCGAATGTGCTTTATTAACATGCTGTTTCTTCTTAGCTAGCTACTGCTAAATCTATATTCAGGAATTACCTTGATTTTCTTCAGAGTTTGAGGCTGTATGAACCGAGCAGCTTCACTGATAAGACTTCCACAGTGCTTTGTGCAGTCACTTACGGCTTACTTCCAGCCTACTGCTGTTTAGCTACAACACTTTCACTTTTTAACATCGGTTAATTACAGACGATGCAATGTGTGAAATAGCAGCTTTCCAGTTGTTGGAAAGCGATAGAGCTGGCTTGGAAATGGAAAGCAATGTAAGAAAAAAAATAGCGAATAACTTCTACTGTTGAGGAATTACAAAACTAGTGTGATTACTTAGAAATACATGTAAGTAATTTATATTTCAAGTAACTTGCTCAATGCCGCACTGGTTTCTAAAATCTGCCATTGTTTTTGTGGTCATGACTACTAGCTTGCTGGAAATTCTGCTGCACGTAGCAATCTTCCAGTGTAAAAAAACATGCAGATAAACATTTTCAATCAAGGGTGGCCACAGGTGTACTCACACCCGCAAACACACTCCGTCCACTTGAGCATTAAATCCATCAAGTCAGTTAAGTTTACAAAAAGTCTAAATCTCATCATGCTCCCATTGTAAAGGCAACATGTGTGCAGTGTTAACTCCCGCGTGTTTGGACATGTACGTTCAACATCACCTTCCTATACTCTTAATTCACCCGCGATATTAGCGCCGTGTGTATGGCTGTGTTAATGCTGTTATGTCTAATAACAGTGACTTGTTATGATGGGGCTGTAAACTGTGGGAGGACAGAAGAAAAGGGGATGTGGAAGCAGGGATGGTGTTGAGAGAGGGTTTAAAGGTGTGAGCGGATCGCATGAGCATCTACATCTGTCCTCATGGGAAAATACACTTGTGTGTGTGTGTGTGTGTGTGTGTGTGTGTGTGTGTGTGTGTGTGTGTGTGTGTGTGTGTGTGTGTGGCTTGTAACCAGAGCGACAGGCGAATGACTCACCATCTAGAGGCAACGGGGTCATGACACATCTATATGGGGGTGATGACTTCATTGCTTCTTGAAAGATAGATGGAAACATCTCTTCCTTCACTCAGGGTAGAGTGTAAATCTCTCAGTAGAGCAAACAGAGAAGGAACTATTGAATCATACTGATCATAATATTGCTTTTTTTTGTGGTTTGACCTATGGGGGCTCGGCAGGTTGCACTTTGTTTGCCGTAGCCATTGATTTAATCTCATTGTTTCGACAACCTCCCCACCCCTTTTAGCAGGGACAGAGAAAAACAAGAGCAATGGATTTGTAATAATAATTCAAAACAGTGCTATAGATTTCTGCTGTAAAGCCAAGCTCACTGGCAGAATTGAGACTTATTGATCTTATACCCATGGCGCTTCTCATTGGCATCAACAACAGAAAAGAGCATGAGAATTTTTATGGAGGGGGGGAACAAGCCATGCAGAGTGGTGCCATTATTCCATCTCTTCATTTCTCCCTCTATTTTGCTTGCTTCATTCATTTTGGCATTTGGTTCTACATCCATATTTTATCCTGACACTTCTAGCTAGCCAAAAGAAAAAAACAATTAGTTAACAATAGTGGATTCGCTTGTGAGAGGTGGAGTAAATCTGCATGGATTTTTCATGTCCAGTTCAAATTTGATGATCTCTGACCCGCAATTTTACAAAAACAACCAACGACCAAAAAGCCATGTTGACAGCTCTGACCTTTGAGGGGAGTCCACGATGGAGGAAGCAATTGTAACACATCCGCTGTGTTGCACTATCCACTCGCATTTAACCTCTGTCAAGAGTATTTAAACTACTTCACAATAGAGGAATGGTTTGCAGACGGGAGACAGGAGCTGATGGTACACAAGTCTTCTTTGGATACTGTCCATTAACAACCAAGCTGCAGCTCTTCTTGACGGATAGAAAGCAGTTTACATGCTCATTAGCTCAGAGAGCTATTTTCCCATCTTTAATGAAACTCTTACTTGAATGAAATAATGTAGAATCCTGAGAACTACCAGGGGTCAATGCACAGTCCAGAAAAATAAAACACAAAATACAAAGAAGTAGCTATTATTAAAACTAGCGCTGTGGCTGTCACTAGTCACTCTTCATCACCAAACTTCTAGAATGACACAATAATGACAACATAATTTAGGAGTCTGAAAAGTCAACAGGAGAAACAAGGAATGAATTGAGGTGTTTTGTCCATGAGGCTGAAACAATAATTTACTGTGATAACATTGCGAGTTCAAGGTGAGTGGCACTCATTAAGGTGCTGTCTTGTTTGGTGAAGACTGAAATAGTTTAGGCCCCATTAGCCTGCTCGTTTGATGGAAGAAGATTGCTTTTGAGAGTTGCCACATTGTCCTCTCTTAAAGGTGGGGTATGCCATTCTGGAAAAATCCAAGCCTATACCGTGACAAATACCATGATGCAGAGCGAACAACGACACAGCAATGTTACAAAGGTGAGCAAAGTTGAGGGTTGCTGCTGTGAAGCTGACACTCTCCTGCTACTAGCTAATATCAACAACAGCATAGTACAAACTTTATTACTGTACACATATTTTGAGGTTACTTAAGTTTATCATACTAATTTATGTTGCTAATAAAACTATATATTGTGGTAAGATTTATGATTCAGTAGGAGTAATTCCACAATATTAGTTGGACTTGTAGAATTAAGTTTATTATTACAGGAGACAGGACAACAACACCAGCCCAGAAAATAGGTTTACAATAGCTTGACAAACTGGAAAGTAAGCTGAATATGTGTGGGTAAATCATTTATGTTACCTTACACACAAATCATGGCTGGAACGGCTAGAATTGTATTGTGTGGCTCGGTCTGAGCCAGGGATGTGTACAAACACTCGATTTTATTTCAGTGCACACATAGAATAGCCAGCTAGCGAACGGTGAGGTGACAGGAATTTGATAAAAAGACATGTATTAGATTGGAATCACATACCCAAAGTGTGACTTGAATGGATTTATACTTATTTAATTCTCCTTTAATTTGTGATTTTCTATTTCAACATTATACAATGCTGTGTTATGTGATACTTCTTTCTCATTGAAAAATTTGACAGAACTTAAGATGTTAAATAGATTCTTTTCATGTGACGCTGAAGAAATGACACTTTGCCACAATGTAAAGTAGTGAGTGTACAGCTTGTATAAAGCTTGTAAATGTGCTGTTCCCCCAAAATAACACATCACACAGCCATTAACCGCTGGCAACAAAAGTAAGCCCCAGGCCTCGCCTTTGTCGACCAAGCTGAGTGCGCATGCTCAGCGTCATATCCAGAGGCTGTCTTTGGGAAACAGACGTATGAATGCTGCCAGCATTGCTGCAGAGGTTGAAGGGGTGGGGGTCAGCCTGTCAGTGCTCAGACCATACACCATCAAATTGGTCCGCATGGCTGTCGTCCCAGTAGGAAGCCTCTTTTAAAGATGATGCACAAGAAAGCCCATAAACAGTTTGCTGAAGACAAGCAGACTTGGGACATGGATTACTGGAACCATGTCCTGTGGTCTGATGAGACCAAGGTAAACTTATTTGGTTCAGATGGTGTCAAGCGTGTGGGGCGGCAACCAGGTGAGGAGTACAAAAACAATGTCAAGCAGTCATGGTCTGGGGCTGCATGAGTGCTGCCGGCACTGGGGAGGGGCAGGGCATGATCCCCTTCCTTCGGATACTGGGCAGTATTCCAAAATGATGACGACCCCAAACACACCTCCAAGACGACCACTGCCTTGCTAAAGAAGCTGAGGGTAAGCGTGATGGACTGACCAAGCATGTCTCCAGACCTAAACCCTAGTGAGCATCTGTGGGTCATCCTCAAATGGAAGGTGGAGGAGCACAAGGTCTAACATCAACCAGCTCTGTGATGTCATCATGGACGAGTGGAAGTGGACTCCAGTGGCAACCTGTGAAACTCTGGGGAGCTCCATCCCCAAGAGGCTTAAGGCAGTGCTGGAAAATAATGGTGGCCACACAAAATATTGACACATTGGGGCCAATTAGGACATTTTCACTAAGGGGTGTCCTCATATTTGTTGCCAGTGGTTTAGACATTAATTGCTGTGTGTAGTGTTATTTTGAGGGGATAGGAAATTTACACTGTTATACAAGCTGTACACTCACTACTTTACACTGTAAAGTAAAAAGTGTCATTTCTTCACTGTTGTCACATAAAAATATATAATCCAATATTTCCAAATATATGAGGGATCTATTCAGTTTTGTGAGATACTGTATACAAATGCACAATAGTGTTTACTTTTTCAATATTAAACTTGAAATGTCTCATTTCTGTGTGATGCATGGCTAACAACCTACTAAGATTTTGATCTCTTCAGTTCAACCTTTAGAATCACATAAGAGATCAAAAAGAGAGCAAGGAATGTGCAAAGAATCTGAGTTAGGCATCTAACTCCTTCTATCTTTCTCACTGCTCGTCACTGTCTGGCTCTGTGAGAATGAAATCACCGCGGCTGTATTGGCTTTCTGGAACACTCCTCAGCTCTGAATGGGAAGGTCACCCACAGCGTGGACGAGAGAGATTCAATTTAAAATCTGTACAGCTCACTGAGGAACACTCATCCTGTGCCTGTGTGTGTGTGTGAGAGAGAGAGAGAGAGAGAGAGGGAGATACTGACATGCATCCTTCTTCGTGGCTCACAGTCAGGCAGTACAGTTTTATCAAATCAAAATTTGACACATCGATGGGACATTTCTGCAGTCATACAAGCAGGACTGAAAATGGTGTTGGTGAAACACTTTAAGTTCTATTCTCGGCTGAAGAATCAACGCCTTGTTACTCATACACACTTGATGCAGACTAACACATATACATACACATAACCCTTCCACAGTACCCAGAGTGGCGCCGTCCGGGCTGTGGTGGAACAGGTAGCGTCGCCCATGGCTTGCATGCTCAACCCACCGGGGGCCAATAAGGAGCTTGTCCCCCTCAGCCAGGAACCTGCCCACAAAGACAGGAAGTGGAACCCTTCCACCTGATACTGTAGCACTGCAGGGCCCCAGGGGAGAAACATTTCAGTGTGACGCCGGTGATGGATTTGCTGCTATTCCCAAAACATGTTTACCTAGGCACACAGAAGGTAAGCAGCAGGCTGCTGAGCGTACAATAGAGAGCCTTGCAGAGGCTGTACAGCAAATAAGGCCATGCTTCAAGTAAAAAGTCGCGAGGCACAGGAGGGAGGGGAAGGCTTTGAATTCATTACTCATTGTTGTATGTTGTCAAATGAGATTAACCCTTTCATCTCTGCAAGCCAGGCAGCCATGGAGCAGTTCTCACTTCAGTGACAGCCTGGCTCGTTCTCCTTTCTTCTCCCCTTTGTCTTTGATGCAGTTCCAGTCCAGCAAACAAACTCACCGTGTGCTTTCATCAGGCAGCAGCGTACCATAAAAAATGACTGGCGGGCCTGCACAGCAGCAGGCTGGAGTCAGAATTCAGCATTGCGGGTCAGTCTATCGCAGGATGCTCCAGTCACAGGTCAGACCCAACTACCCTTCCTGCTTTAAGACTTGTCACTCAGAAGCACTCGTACAAGGAAAAAGTTCAGATGGATACTCACTGTAAGTCACTCATGGGAGTGACTTACTCCCATGAATACACCGCCTTCCTCCCAAATAAATTCTTATATCACACAGCTGAAAGCAAAAATTATCAGCAGAGCAGGGTACATACAACATAGCAAATTATATTGACAGCACCATATGACCTCATGTCTGCCGCAAAATATGAATACATCAGAATAAGATAGGTACTTGAGGAGTTATGATGTCAACATTTATAAAGTGCTGCTATTGGTTGAAAATTTCAACTTGAGTATTCAGTTCATGCTGGAAAAGCTGACAAAGTCCTGCCACAACAGATTAGGGGTCCCTGTATTATAATACTGTAGGATATTTAGGTTTAGCTCATGCTGCTCACACTAAATAAATAAAGATAAGATGGGTGACAGGGGCCAAGAAAGATGGGATGTAAAACCACAGGGAGGAAAATATGCAACAATATAAATATAGCCTATCTCAGCCATCTTGTGGTGGGGAGGGCTGCTTCCTGCAGCTATGTATAGACTAATATCACACATAAAGATAAAGATAAAACAACTAACTGGAGTCGAGACACTGCAGGAATATTTCACGATTATTATGATACAACAGGTGTGAATAGATAAGAGGACATCCAAAAAGGGACAGAGGCATTGGGGAAATGTGTGCTGATGAGGTTATAAACCCACACTGACGGTAAGATGGAATGTCAAACTCATATTACTGTTTGTTTCCTGACTCCTTTACCTGCTCCTGATAATGGTGTTAAAGTAAAACTTGAAACTAGAGCATTACCTCTTCTTTTTTTAACTCCACTCTTACATGTTACTCATAACTCTTAAATTACTCTGAATGATGGCCAATTTAACATTTTCTTTAACTATCTTAACAGTGTTTTTTGCAAAGTTGTGGCCAAAGTAACTTAAAACAGGACTAATGTCTGAGTGTGTCTGAGTATGGATTCAGGTTCTCAAGACACCGATAACCATTGTGATATACCATTGTAAACACACTGTAATGTCAGAAACCGCTAAGAGTAAAACTTACATACACAAAAACACACAGATTTTCTCATTAGCTATAGTTATATCTAACCATACCATGCTATCTCGCAAGTGAAGGTGAATGGAGTTTCATTGGACATTCATCTGTCTTTCCATCCCCTTCCCTTCTACTTCATCACATTTTCCTCTCGTCTCTCCTCCTGTCGTCTCTCCTCTCAGCAGCATGTTGTACAGTCTGGGTCTCTCTCTGGGGGCTGCACTCTGTGAGTATGTGCCTGGGATGGCAGACAGGCCTGACCCATTTACCAGGCGCTTTTCTCCCCCCTCCTCCTTCAATCATCTCTCAGTGCCCGCCGTTGACTCGCTGTACATTTGTATGCATCTCTATCTCTCTGCTGTGTTTGGTATGTATGTCTGTTCCATTCATCTGTCCGTCTCATTTTCCCTGTCTTTCTGTTTTTCCCCCTCCAGAATGATCCAGAGGGGGGCGGGTTTGGCGTCTTAATCCATTTGCATTTCGAGAGGGTGTTTAACAGGATTCCACATACACCCAATCCCTGCTGAAGACACACTCAGACATTCAGTGTGCAACATCTTAAGATAGAAGATGGAGACAGGCAAGCTGGACAATAAAGGCACAAATATCACCGCAGACAGAGAAATCAAGGTGGACATCACAGTGTGTGTGCATGCTGGTATATGGCACAGTGACACATACACATTGGGGGGGAAAAATAGGCAGCCTCACCTCATGAAAAGTGTTCAAAGAGTAAAATGATTTTTATGGAGTGTGCGCGTACGTGTGTTGTGATGGATGACCGACTGAATGAGCCCTTGATAGAGGAACGAGGCAGTAATGACCAAACTCAATTAGCCTGGCTGTGTGCATCTGTGTGGGGCGAAGCCTCTGGCCCGTCACTTACAGCACAGAGAGACACATAAATCCTTATTATTTAAGCTAACGAGAACTCACTCCCATCTCAATAAATCACAAACAGGTAAGTACACAAACAAGGAGCATCAAACACAACCCGCATTCAAACTTGTACGGGCAGCACGCACACCGCCACTCACATGGAGATAGTTGCACGGTAGCCGGGTTGTTTGCTTAAGTAAAGGACTTAATAAAGCCTCACATCTGAGAAAACAACCGGTGGAACAGTCTAGACAGTGACAGACAGGACACACATGCTCTGCAGACCCCAATTAGCTGACCCTATTCATACACACACACACACACTCTCTTTTGGTCTCTCCTGTCACCTCACCTTCCAAAAATGTCTCCGTATGTACTAAGAATGTCACCTTGTCTATAAAACACAGACTGTTTTCTTGTGTAGTTTATGAAAAGCTTTAAAGGAATAGTGTGACATTTTGAGAAATGTGCCTATTCACTAGCTTAGCTTAGCTTAGCTTAGCACAAAGACTGGAAACGGGGAAACAGCTAGCCCAGCTCTGTCGAAAAGTAACAAATTCCACCTGCAAGCAACACTAAAGCCTATTACATGTTTTCATTTATTTAATCAGTAAAAAACACAGAGTTTTAAGGGGTTATGTGCTAGGCTATTTCTTGGCTAACAGGTTCCCAATGCAGTGACTTGCAACACCTAACTTGTTTACTGGTGAGTTTTAGAGGTGCTGGTGGGACGATTGTTACTGTTGCACGGAGCCAGGCTAGCTGTTTCTACACTTTATGCCAAGCTAAGCTACAAGGGGCTTCACATTCAATGTACAGGTGATTGGTATTATCCTTGTCATCTAAATTTCAGCAAGAAAGCACAGAAGTGCAATTCCCACTTTAAAAAGTCTTTCTGCAGGTGGCATCAGGAACTCAAAGACTAAATTATCAGATTCCAAAATAGTCTCACTTGGATGAAATTCATTCAAGGGATTCTCAGTGTTTCTGGTGCTGGACTTATGTCATTCTCACACATACTCTAACTGGCTCATTTCTTATGAACTGCAGTGGAACGGAGCTAGGAGAACTTACCGTGGGAAGCTGAGGTCATTTTATTGGTGGCGTTAGCCTGAACCAGAGCTGCTCCCTTCTGGCCAACGCTTGGCTTCTATCACCCCAAATCTGGTGGCTGTTCAACATTCTCGGAAACATCTTCACAACATGAAATCTAATCTCTCTCTTTAATTCCTCTGATCTGTGGCTGTAACTGTGGTTTTGGAGAGAGGAGAATCCGGGGCTGATTCCATGAGGTTAATGTTGAACCATAACCGCAACCACTCCCTCCTCACTTCTTCTCAACGTTGACCACAATGCTTCTCTCCTACTGTCGGAGCTGTCAGTCATCTGTCTTAATATGTTCTGTGCAAACACACACACACACACACACACACACACAAACAGTGTTGCTATTGATGCTGGACAGCCTGGGTGTGTTTGGAAATCTATACGCAGGATTTTGTAGCCAGACTGGGTCAAGTGGACATTGTTCTGGGGCCAGACAAACAGGCTGATGTACACACTGAGCCAAGCGAAAGCACACACACTACATTCACCTTGATCTATCTTTACCCTTCACACACACACACTGAGAGAAACCGATGTATAAGCCAAAGCCGGAGGCAGCGTAACAACATCAAAGATTGAACGAGTTGCGGCGGGAGGAAATTGCTGCCCCATCTCGGTCTGGCGAGATGACATCAGAGGCGTGGGTGGTAGAGGGGTGTCAGGGCCTGGACGGAAAGGCGTTGGTGGAAGAGGGCAGGACAAAAGGGGGAGGAATCGGGCCGGGCGGGGAGGGTTAGCTCCTATCATTAACAACCCTGACGTCATGGCATAACATGGGAAATGGCCTGGGAGACGGTTTGGATGTGACCGGGGAAAGTTTGGGAATAAATTTGCATCGACTTGTGCGTTTTGCCTCAACTTCAGGATTGAGATGTGAACTTAAGTTCAGGGCGTGACTCGGCAAACAGAACCAAATGTGATTTTTAATCCCCTCTTCTTGGAATTCAAATATTTTCATACTTGTCAAACAATAAAATTCATTGAATCCAGGAATTGTACATTACAGTATTGGTTATCCAAAAAGAGTCCTTATTATAAGATCTTTAAATTCATAAAACGCACACATCTCCCAACTGCCTTATAAACCCAGCACGCCCGCCCTCATAACTTAAAACGTAGACTCTTTCCCCAGGAGATCTGTCTACAGCATCAGTTGTGTACCCATTTATTCACTATAGCAAATAGCCCTCTACTGCCAAGATGAATGTAATGTCCATACACTGCAAATGTAATTTACCCATCTCATTCTTGTTATTGCATTTTTCCAGTCAATACTCTCCTGATTCTGAACATTCTGAAGGGAAAAGTAGTGCAAGCATGCTGAGGCACTTTTGAAAATGAGCTGTACAATTGATATCTTGTCAGCATCATATTATGTTCCTAATGATGATGACACATGACTTGTCTAGTGGTGGGGGAATAGGCACTCAAGGTTTTTACATTTATATAAATGTATTGACTATGTGCTGTGCCCTTGCAGCACTGTTGACAAAGTGGATAACTGATAGTAGCAGATGGGTTAGACTGCGTATGAATTAGGTTTGTGGAGCTAATATGCCACCTAGTGGTAGATTCATTCATTCAATAGATGGCGGTTGAAAAATGTTCTTTTCACTTCAGTGTTCAGTCATTTATACTTACATAACATATGGACTTGTGGGATACTTCAGGTCACATGCTTTATAGCAAAATACCACCAGGAAACCATTTTTCAGCAAACCAGTCACAGCTGATATAAACACGTCTGCTCATAATGAACCTTTATTAGATCCAGTTTCCTACAGGCAAAAAACAATGAGTGGAATGTGGTTGGTTATATCACCAATTAAAATAAATACAAATGTACTGTAGTTGTAAATTCATGTAAGGGGAATACATCTATCACTTGTCACTTTCAAAGTACCGCATTTGATTTAACAAAAAAAAGGAGGGGGGGAAGTAGAAGCGTCAGAGTAGAAATAAACCCCACCATTAAACAGACAGCCTACTACAATGAATACCAACGTCAAACTAACCCAAAGTGTATTTTTTATTGAAAAGATTTATTACACACAAAATATTTTCCAGGAATGATTAATCCAGCAAAGTGTTTCCAGTTTCAATACTGGAAATATTGGAATTTACAATTCCATGGTATTATGGAATGTAGGAATAAAGTGGCTACGTGCCATACAACTACCCTCGAATGACTTGAACGTTGATGAGAAAACATACATAAGAAAAAGAATTTTATAAATGTTAGAAATTTAAGACCTCACTTGATTTACAGTACTGTGCGTGTATGCCACTCACTTTGTGCTCGAGTGTCGAGGACAACATTTAAAATGATGTGGAATTTATAAAACACTGTGAGCAGCATAAAAGTGCACCATCTTCAAAAGTGGAAAACTAAACAAAGCAAAGGACAGTACAACCATCTGTCAACTCTGCATCCTTACTCAGTCACCCTCCTTTCCATCTGTCCACCTGTCAGCCAGCGTGCCTGTAGCAGGCCTCCTGGTAGGAAGTAGCATTGACAACAGTGAACATGTCTCTCCTGACAAAAGACAGGAAGTTCTTCAGAGGGCAGAGGGGCTGGCTGCCGTGGCGGTCGTGGGAGCGGCAGAAGGTGGTGTGAAATGTCACATCTTCACCATTGTACAGCACCCTGATGAACAGTTCCCCATCTTTCACCTTTGACTTCTCACCTTTGCCAGCTCTTTTCTTCTGGAGTCCTTGCATCGCTGGAGGACTTTTCCACAGTTCAAAGACTACTCTTGCTGCAAATCGTGGAAGCGGGCCTCCTCCAGTCCCAGGGCGCTCAGCAATGGGGCCATGGTGACATCGTGGGCTGAGGAGAGGGTGAAGATCTCCTCACCACCTGCACGAGCCTGTCGGCCAGCCTCGCCGTCCTTGGCAGCACGCTCCATCTTGGTGGCAGTTCGGTTGAGGTAGGGGTACATGGCCAGGATGGCGTATTTATGGTACAGCCCGGCTCTTCTCCGATCCACCTCATCATCTAGCTGCTGTCGACGAATCACGGCAAACTGTGCCATTGTCAGACATCCACCAGTGCCACTATCTCCCATGGGAACGCACGGGAAAGAAATCCCGTGGCACAGGTGGCACAACAAGGAATCTATAGGGTTTGCAGCTCGGAGCTGGCGGGTGGGCAGACCCAAAGTCCGTGCCATATCGGCGTAAGTCCTCTCAAGTTCGGTATCACTCACTCTGAGCCGATACTGCCTCCTCTGCTCTTCCTCTAAGTATTTGTTCCTGGCGGGGCAGTCGCAGGCTGTGCCGCAGAACAACGTGCTCCACTGGTGCCGCACGGTCAGTTTCATCCAATCAAAGTCCGGGAGGAAGCCGTAGAGTAAGGCCAGCCCACTCTGGAGAGTGCGACTCTTACCTGTTGTCTCAACCCACACCTGGCGGGGCGACCAGTTGGAGGGGAGGAGATTGTGACGCTTGTAGGCTTGGTGGAGGTGCTGCCCGTTGTGCAGGTGCTGCACTACACCTGGAAAAGAATGGAAACAAGATGGTTTGTTAGACATTTCTACTTGATCAATGCTTTGTTAACAAAGAGTTTTAAGAGGGACAAATGGCTCTACAGGATAAAATAAGACATTAACTTGGAGATTAAAGAATTTACTGACTCTAAAGCAACATTTGAAGCTTTTTGCTCACTGGTATAAATTACACTACTTAAGATGAGAAGGAAAGTGCCTGGTAGTGGTGGCGATATCTTCCTTGCCTACCTGTCTGCGTGAGTTCTCCCATCTCACAGGTGCTGTGGTTGGGCAAACGGGGAACAGAGCTAAGTGGTGATTCCCAGTGGCCACGCCCTCCCAGGCCCATGTGACTAATGAAGGCGTTCAACAGGGGGTGGGAAGGCTTCCTGTAGTAAGAAGGTAAAGTGTTGTATAGGGTGCGTTATTTTCAGATAACCACACAGGATCCGCCGCATTCAAAGTTTGTAGGAAAAAAATTACACTTTTTCCCAGGCTAACAAAGACAACAAGGTGCCAACACAAGTTTTCTTTTAGCAACACAAAGTTTTCATTTCATATTTTTACATTGGCAAGCAAGCAATATATAAGGACAATATTCAACTTAACACATACCCATTATGTGAAATAATGAATCTCAGGAAAGCGTTCATGTTATCTACCATTTTAATGCCAAGATAATCAAAGTTTCACACTGTCACTGCGCAGTTACAGGAACTGCTTCATTGTCCCTGTGGATTTAAAGCCTATGTCTCTAACCTCAGGGCAACAAACAAATATTTAGAGAAACACGCTGGATGAAATGAGGCATAAATACATTTGATAAAATCTTATTGCTATTAACAGTGATAATAGTAGTCATTTCTATATAATCATCTCTTCTTCACTGAGCTAATTTTAATTACTTAACACATAAAAATAATAGCAAGTTTGATTCAAATCAGACTACGCTATTAAGCTGTTTATTTTGACAGTTCTCCGATACTCTCCTTCTAATAGAAATAGGCCCTTTTCACATGTCACAGAAGGAAAAGAACAGGTCTAAATAAAATGAACGATGGCCAAATTCCATTTAGGTGCTTGTTTTTCGGGTCCTGATGTTGTGCATGCTGGCTCACTGTCACGGCATACTGGGAAGAAAATGAAATGACAAAGTTTCTATTGATTTATCATTTAAGCAGTTGATCGAGCCAAACTTTAGTTGGCTCAATCTTCTTAAATGTTGATCTTTGTCTCTTTGAAATCACTATAAACGGAATATAATTGTGTAATAGACAAGTGGTGGGAACAAACAAACATTTTCAAGACATCACCTTGGAAAATAATTATTTTCGGCCCTACAATACAGTAATTAATGGTACTTTGCATAAAATTGTCATTGTTGTTTTGGTCTGACAAAACAAACTATTTTGTAAATTTGGGCTATGTAACAATTTGATTGTCATTTGTTACTACTGCATGTAAGAGTTATTTTATCAAATCAAGAAAATATCTTCTTATTAATCAATATTAAAAATAAACACAGAGAGGGCCACATCATTTTATTTTCAGTATACAGAAAACCTTTTACAGTATGTGACTGTGTGTGGTGGCCACTTCCTACAGCTACCACCAGGTGTCTCTCCAACACAACACTCCTGGTCTACAGATCTGCTCAATATGTGTAGGAGGGAATAAGGGAGATGGAGATATAAAAAGATGAAAGAATTTGTTGTCTTGGGACACTTAGCACAACACTCACTTACACACACAGACACATGCACACACACACACACACACACGGAATTGGGCAGCAAGAGGAGCATTCGGTGATCAAATAGATTAGAGATTATTGAAGATTACGGTTTAACAAATCTGTGGGGGAGCTCAGTTTGCTCAGATTAAAAGGAGCACACACACACACTGTTTCCATAGTGATCGTGAACTGGTTCAGGATCACGTCACTAAAAACAACCTTCTGTCATTACTCTTAAATCACGCTCTTGACTGTCGGTGTGATTGACCGAGAACAGTAAATTTAATCTGGTATCTACGGCCACCAGCTGCATTATAAAATGGACAATCACATAGCTACAAAAGACTATCCCCCTTTTTGTTAAAATAAAAGCTTCAAAGCAAAACTAGCCTACATTTTCTGTTGTCACAATGCATCCACTCGCCTCTATCTGCATTATCAGACTTTTATATTCACTTACACAGTAATATATGCACCACAAGGCACATTGGTGAAATGAGTGAGATACTGTGCCCACATGTGCTCCACTCTGCTGTCACCAGCAGATCAGTTTGCTGAGGGGAGTTTGGGCCAATCTACATTTAATTGGCTACAGTGGGGGACTGGATGTCAGCGGATGGGGACACTTGTGTGGACAAAGAGCCAGTCAGGCTGTCTATTAGGTTGATTGTTGCTAACCAAAGATTACAGGGCCCAATTACATTAAGCGGGGATTATTATCACTGGATAGGACCGGGAGAGAGATTAGTGAGGAGGGAGGAATGGATAGAGAGATGAGAGGAAAAAAAGAGGCAGGATAAATTAGGCGGAGGAATAAACAGGAAAGGAAATGAGATGGTGCTGAAAGAGAAAAACCTTGACAAAGACTGTACTGGTGGAAGGCGAAGAGGAAAGAGCGAGAGAGAGAGAGAGAGAGAGAGATGTTCCCCGCAGAAGAGAGCTCAGTTAACCGCAGACGGAGACAGTGGGTCGACAAGCTGGTGCCAGCACACACGCACGCACACACGCACGCACACACGCACACAAAGCTGAGCTCTCTGTAATGATCCAGCCCTGGGCATATGCTAGTTCAGATCCCTGTAATTACACACTGGTCTATAAAGAAAAAGAGAACTTCCTGCATTTTTTTCGAGGACATACAGAAATATGAATTGCAAAACAAGCACATTCAACCCACAAATAATCTAAACACACTTTGCAGCTGATCTCATTCGGCCTCAGTGTGGTAGCTCTGTAATATACACCCTTCTGAGCTTTCACTCTCTGCATCTATAGATTTGTCTGCTTGTTTGTGTACCTTCATTCTCCTTAAACTGAACTGAAGCCTGTGACTTAAACATTCACAGAAAAGACTAAAAATAGCAGCAGATGAAAATGTCAGATCTGTCTGGAGCAATGAGGAGAATTTAACCCTCAAAAAATGAAGTTAACACAAGTGCTTTATTTCATCTTGTTTTCCCACACGGTTTTGAGTTGTTTGTGGCTTGACTGACCGTTTTTTTAAATCACATCATCTTGTTGCTGCATCTTCTTCTGCAATGGTTTAATAGCACCAGTCTGGAGGATTGGTGCCACCAACTGTTTATCTCGATGAACCAACATTTCGAATAACTGCAGTGGATGGAAATGGGCATCGATTCTCATTTTCTGCAAATTTCCTAAAGATTTTGTTAAAATTTGTTTTACATTTGGATGCCTCGATAAACCTGGTTTATGACAATGCTAGCACAGTGACATGGGAAACATGAATGTGCCATATTCCATGGCAATCTGTCCCACATTTGTCCATGTTCATGTTCCTTAGACTGACAGACAAGTCAGTCTAAGGAACATGAACATCCGCACCAAATTTCATGCCAATCCACCAAGTAGTTTTTCTAAGATATTTCACTCTTGTAATCAGGTGACTCATAATGTGAGAGTGCCATGGATGTCTGGACAGAATAGGGTTGGACGATGTCGACAAAATTTCCATAGGACGATGTCTACAATGAAACACTGGGATGGACGATGTCATCGGGTGCGCGCAGGGAGCAGCAGTCGTCTTATGTGCATGTGTTCTTGCATACTTCACTCGTAAAAAGACTAAATTTATTTATATTTATATTTTCCGCACGTACCAGGTAAAGCAACCGTGAACACACAGAGTGCAGATGTTGGTTTCAGCTGTTTGATTAAGCCGACGTGCAGCTCACCTGCTGCCGTGATAACGGATCGTGAGTGGAAATATAGGCTGTGTCCTGTCCTGTGTATGTATGGAGTTGTATTTAGAGCACTATATAGAGAGCTCACTCGCATTATTGAAACAACACTTTCAGACACTACCCGATTGTTATTTCGGCGCCGTGTCGGACAATCAGATTTTTCTATCAGCGCAGTGCATGATGGTATATATGGCTTGGCTAGTGACCATCGGTTGTACAATACTTTTCAAAATGCATTCTGGGATACATTGAGTGGACTATATAGGTTATAATAATTATCACTAGACATTCGGACAGCACTACAAAATGGCGAGCTCACTATATAGTGAGTGGTAGGTGATTTCGGACACAGCCATAGTGTGGGGAGAAGAGAATTTCGAGGCATGTGCAAAGCATACTTAAAAGCAATAAGAATGTTCGTGGTCATTAAAACCTGATTTCACAGGGTGGTATAATGTGAACATTTTAGATTTGTTTTGATTGGGGGGGGGTTTACAACGCCGGCTCGACGTCATGATTTCGCCGATGGACGATGGCATCATCTATCGGCCCAAACCTAGTACAGAATTTCACAGCGACCCATCCAGTGCATGTTCAGATACTTCATCTTGGACCAGGTTGGTGCACTGAGCAACGCAGTCACATTGCCATCCCTTGAGCCACACTGCCAGCAATAAATAGCCAAACAGTGTACCACAGTAATGGGAATGGGATTAGGTCTGTTATGACATCATGTATGCGTGATTGTGTGTGTTAGATTGGGTCGTATATACACAAGTGGTTTCATAATGGCAATCAAACACTATCTACAATAAAGAAAATACCACAAAGAAAAACAAACCACTCACACTTCTTAAATCCTCACATTTGGAGCTGAGAACCACAGAAAGAGGATACAATTATTGGCCAAAGAGCAGCTGCAGAGCAAAGGGAGGAGATGCATGCTCGTGGGCACACCGGTGTCATTTAGTAAATTGAGGCAACTCGAGTCAGTTACATGTCTGAATGGAACCCATCATAAGAGGCTTGCGTGCTGGATGGCCTACTTTCAGCTCGAGTTCAAGGATCAAGGGTATAAAAAAACATCAAGTAATTAGTGGTGGATAGCAGCTCAAATGCATCCTGTCAACCTGAAATACAAATGTATATATGCTGTGCCAGCTCTAAAGATTACAGTGTGCCAGCTCCGTCCAGATGTGCAAAGCTGATGTGGCTGCAGTGAAAGCTTTGTGCAAAATTAAGTCGTTGGTTAAATCTGAACTCAGGTACATGGCCCACAAAGGGAGGATTGGTATTGACCATATGGTCTAAATAAATCATCCAAGGGGATATTGTGTGCGCACACCAAAACCATCTGACCAAACTAAAATTTCTGGATTTAAAAATAGCACAGTTTGTTATCATGGCAAGTGTGTATCCACATGAAGAGTTTGCATAAATTGAAATTAATGTATACACACAGAAACTGGCTGTGAAAGTGCTGATTTCAGACTTCTTGTGAAGCTGAGGTACAGAGAAAGCAGCAGAGCCAATGTGAGCAGAGCCAGAACAGATACAGATGAGAGAATGGAGCATTATGAATTAAAGCAGATAACAATACTAATTTGAGTGTGTATTTTCCACCCACATTCCAGTAGGGAGTTTCTGCAGATGCAGAGCATGCTGCTCAAATCAAGCGAGCCAAGACCGTCAACAACTCTGGGTAAACAAACCAAGTGCACATGTGCATGTGTTTATCTTTATGTGCGTGTATCCATTTGCACCAAAGCACAGAACAGATGCAGCAAATCAAACCCACCCACTTTCGCTGACACACGCAAATAACACTGGGGAAAAAAGGGAATTGTGAAAGTGTATCTTCTATGGTGTTGTTGAGTTTAATGCCTACACAGATACTGATATTTCAAATGTAAAACATATTAATTTAGTTACCGTTTCTTGTAAGCCTTACAAATACCACAGAGAAAAGAATGTAGAACTACTTTCTATTTAACACGCTCATTCTCTGACAGCTGCTATCAAGCCGGCCGTTTTTAAAGAGGATATGGGAAGCCGGTGCAGTAATTGGTGTTTCACTCTCCCAGACTTTCCAGCAGGTCTTCTTGTTAGGCACCAGACAGAGGGAGCTGGGGCTCTGCTCGGGAAGCCAGCTTAAATCCCAGAGGCATGGTGTGCCCTTAACTCTGACCTGGATTAATTGAAACTGTGAACATAAAGCCTTTATCTACAGACTGTGGGAACCGATGAAAAGGGTAGGAATGCTCTTCATTAAGCTTTTCTTTACTTGTTTGTTGTTACTTAATTGAAACATAAATGGGAATTTTTAGGGCACTATTTATTATCCGGCATCCTGAAGACCCCAGGGACTTCATTTTAAAGTGGGCTTCAAGACTAACTGTGGCTAGTTTTATTAACTCATTTCTGACATGATATCACACAAACACTAAACACTATAAGCTCCACAACAGTAGTTGTTATTACAAGGTAATTGTATTGGATAGCATTACACTGGATCTTCTTATTTGTGCTCTGTATTTGCGATACACTGGTTTATGCCATGTATGTGAACGTGTTCCTTAATTTCCCTGTTTTACTTATTGTAACTTATTGTATATGTTTTTTCACAATGTATTGCATGTTGATTAAATGGAGATGTTTTCGTCATTGTTCGTGTTTTCTCAAGTGGCAGTGTGTTGAGCTCTCTCAGCCACAGTACAATTTTATTAAACATTGCTCAACTCCAGATCACACAAAGATCTGCACTTTTTTTCAATACACTACACTTTCAACACCATTCTCTAAACTCAGATCAGGATTGACGTGGCAAAGACATCAGGCAAACAGAGATTCCTTTCAACATGTTCACCCTCTTCAAAAACTGGAGAGACACAACAGGGATGAACACCACATCCTTCTACAGTAATGTACCGGTGAAATACAAAGAATTTGACTACGCTTTTAAATATGCTGGATGGTGTACTTTTACTAGGGTTGGGCGATCTCTACATTGAAACATCGGGATGGACGATGGCATCAGGTACACGCTCGCGGTCGTCTTATATGTGCAAGTGTTACCTCGCACAGACTTCACTCGGTTAGAAACTTGGTAGGCAATGACGTTACAAGTTGCGGTGGATATTTTACAAACATGGACCAGGTAAAGTGCTGAATACAGGGCGCAGATGTTAGTTTCGGGTTGTTTGATAGGCTGCGGGTGGAAAAATGCATAAAAAAAGACGAGTTCTGTGTCTGTTATTGTTATGGTTCGACTTTATAAAACGGACAGGCGTTATAGATGGGGGGGGGGCAGAGAGAGGCGGGGCACGCCAGTGTATTTACCTGAGGTGTAAGCTTATAAGGACCAAAGCATATTTAATATTTATAATAATTAGGTTCCTGGTGATTAAAACCTGCTGTTTTAATGTGAACAATGTAGATTTGTTTGCCTGGGGGGCGGGGTTTTACAATCACAATGTCTGCTCGACCATCGCCCATCTGTCAGCCATCGCCGATGGACGATATCGTCGTCTATCAGCCCAACACTAACTTCTGCTATATATTGAGGGAAATGTGTGTGTACCTGCTGATGGACAAGGTGCAGTCGATGGTGGGCCGTTTAGTCTTGGGGATGTAGTAGAGTGGATATCGGTCACCATGGCGAATCATCACTTGGACAGACAGCAGCTTGTAGTCAGCAGGACTATGACCTGTTCAGAGGAGGCTCATCAGCATCCACATTTTTCCATTCTAATAAGTAGTGTAAAGAACTGCTATTTTAATAACTGATAGTTTTACTAATACTTTTTATAAAAATGGTTTCACTTTTAAAAATTATCTTAATGTTACATTATTTGATAAAAAAGCAGAACAAATTTTGTTGATGTTTGTTAGAAAGACAAGAAAAAATTATGAATCACTGTTCCATGCATTTACAACTGAGAAACAAACGCTGCTACAATCAACACTTGATGAACAAACAGATAATTATCACTTGACTCTTAAGTTTCCGTCAGCTCCACAGAGCTTTGTCTATTACCGTCTTTGGTGTTATGACCCACACCTTTACTGTTTTGGTTCTTACCACTATAATATATGTCATTTTGAGATGCAGCAGGCAGATATTTACCATACTAAACCCACGGTGCACTACATGCCCACAGGCAAATTAGAGTTCACAACTAGCTGGTGGACACAGCGGACCATTTAGCAGCTAAAGAGCCAAATATTATTCTCAGGAGTTGGTGGAGACCAAAATAAAGCTAAAAGGCAAGCGAATATTGGATTTAGGTGTCATCAGGTGACCAGTAACACAACTCCACAGTAAGGCTAATGTTGCTCTGTTACTTCTGAATGTGCAAATGAAGAAATCTTTGCAAATCTTGTGACATGCTGCAGCAGAAAAGTGTTCACTGTCAGTGAGTGCAAAGAATGGACTGGGTTGAGAATGTGTGTGTGTGTGTGTGTTGTGTGCGCACGAGTGTTAAACAGTTAATTAATGTAACAGGAAAAACAACCCCACCTGAAAAAAGAAAAACTTCATGATTCATTCATTCGTTCATGATTGATTTTCAATAACTTCTAATCTAAATCTAAAAGACGTGATGGATTTTTCTTCGTCAGAGACAAAACTGTCATCCAGAGATAAACAGAGTAAAATTCCATTAGTGGTGGCTGGTATAACTTGTCTTAGGCAGTGAAGGATATTTGTATAATCACCTCGGGCTGTGCTGACTTTTCAGTGGAGGAAAAAAAACCCACAAGGCTGCATGCTGCTGTGCTGTAGAGCGAGAGCACTGCAGCATTATGGATGATGCAATCTAGTGGAAATTACTTTTGCACAATTAACACATCCCCCGAGTCCTGACACACTTAATCTGACATTATTACTATATTAAGTATTTATACACTGTCCATCAGATTGGGTGATTCTAGCAGCAGAATAAAAATGATCTGCATTCGTTCTTAATGATCTGAAACAGTGACACGGTGACACAGTGCTGCTAAACAGGAAAGATTTAACTTGCAGTCCTTAGATAGATTTTGTGTGTAAGTGTGCAGGTCTCACCCTCCCAGGCTTGTTCGGTGCGGTTGGGAGTGTTGCAGTAACCATAAGCCTCAGATATGGGGTTGGGCTCCTGGGTGTGAGGCACGGGGAACACTCTCTTTCTGCTCTTCCCCAGAGCCCCTCCAACACCTCCATCTGCGGCCTGGAAGGGTCGTTCTTCCACTATGGGAGTGATGGGGATCAGGTTCACTGCAGAAAAAGAAAATTAAAGGTAGGTTGGAGAGGTATAAAGAAATTGAATGGATAGAGTGGGGAGAGGAGGGGAAAAAATGAAACAGCAGAAGGAAACAAGATTAAGGCCAATTGCATGCTTCTCGTGCCAGGCTCCACAAACTCGTTTGCTGTCCTCATTTGTGGTGTCCTCACTCTCTTCCGCCTACTCTCAAAACACACCAACAATCAGACAAGTGTTATAAAGATGAGAAGAACAAGGAGGCATGTAGAAAATAGCACAAATGCTGCACAACGGCAACATACAGCCACTGCAAAACAGACACGGACAAAAGCGTGACTTGTGCTTTGTGCGTTTATACATTGGGATGTGTTAACTTGCACAGACTTCACTCTATTCAACCTTAGTAGGCTACTCCATTACAAGTCACGGACACGGTGGATATTTTACAAGCAGAGATCTCGTAGGCAGGTGTGTTTGTATTGAGAGACCACAGGTATAGCTGTGTGTGAGTGTGAGGGGAAGAGAAGTCAGAGGCAGGTGCAAAGCAGGTATATTTAAAAATAATAATGTTGGTGGGGATAAATACCTCCTTTCACAGGGTGGTATAATGTGAAAAATGTGTAAAGCTGCCGTGAGAATTTCCACAGAGAAGTCTCCCAGGTTTCCATTTGATACCCAGCAAATAAAAATCAAAGGGTTCATCATCTGGAGACCATGCATGTCTGTACAACAGTTCATCAAATGTGTGTGGAGATATTTCATTCTGGACCAAATTGGTGAACCAACTTGGTGGACAAACATTGCCATTCCTAGAGTCATACTACAAGCTAACTAAAAAGAGGGGATAGTAATTTTGGCAACCGATGATAAAGGATGTAGGTAAAGGATCTAAAACCCTAAACTTACAGATTTAAGAAGGATTTACATGCAATAATTCATAAATGGAAACAAGAAAAGCAAAAAAGGCCCACTGGCGTAGCTAACGTTAGGAAAACCAATTTAAGTGTTCATCTTCATGTCAACAGCTCTGTACTCCAAAATCCCCCACTGCTACCAGTGTGTTGCTTAGACACCATTGCCCTGTAACCCCTGGGAGAAATGGTCCAATAGAAGCAGCAATGTCGTGGGAACTGGAAGGCCCATTCACAAAGATCCAACTCTGGAAAAAAAAAGAAGTTGAACCCATATGGCCCTTTGGCAAGACGGACATCCAGGTCCTACTTATGTCACACATCTGAAATCCAAGCTAGTAAAAAAAAAAAAAAAAGAGAGGCCCTGCCTGCAACGGCATGAAGCACAAAGAGCTAATGGTTTTGTATTGCTTTAACAACCCTCAGACTTTAATTACCTGTGCAAGTCTAGCTGTATACATAGTGTGCAGTGAAAGAAGTGTTACACATTGTCTCTTTCTAGCATTCACACAGTTCCACACACAGTTTTTATCATATTTTAATTTATCTGTCACATGCATTATCTGAGATGGCACCCTGTAGGAATCAGGCTGACTCCACTGTACTCCTTTCATTTACAAAAATTACACTTTTGAGTCCTAAGACGGACAGGTCAAAAACTCAATTTTCACTTTCACCTTACTAAAATAGTAAAAGTCTTAAAAAATGAAAGCAAATTTAATTTGATTTATTAGTAACAAAAATAATTGCATAACAAGATGCCATCACATTGACACTATACATTAAATCAGAACTGTCGAGGATAACACAAGAAAGATACAAACTTATTTCTAATGCATTTATCCATCCATCCATCGTCAACCGCTTATCCTGCGTACAGGGTCGCAGGGGGGTTGGAGCCTATCCCAGCTGACATTGGGCGAAAGGCAGGGTACACCTTGGACAGGTCGCCAGTCCATCGCAGGGCCACACATAGACGCACAACCACTCACACTCAGGACAATTTAGAGACACCAATTAACCTAGCCTGCATGTCTTTGGATGGTGGAAGGAAGCCGGAGAACATGCAAACTCCACACAGAAAGGCCAGGGCAACCGGGGTTTGAACCCACGACCTCCTTGCTGTGAGGCGACAGTGCTAACCACTGCACCGTGCCGCCCTCTAATGCATATGTATGCAATGCAATTTTGTTTTGGTAAACTAAAACATTTCAAGCATCAGCTATGTAACTATCAGTATGAACGCTGATGGGCCATTAACATTACTTTACTAATTTACTTAACGTTACCTTTTAACAGGCATTTTTGTTACAAAGTTTTATCACCATAAATGAAAACACTTCTTTAATATGTTTTGACTTCTGTGCACGATTCTTTAAAAACTCCAGTTAGCACTCTCCAGTTATTTTAGCATCGTTACCAAAGCTTGATGCTGGCTAAGTTGTTGGTTAGGCAACATTAACTAAGCTAACAAGCAGATGAAGAAACATCCATAAGGCTCTAACAGGCAGAGTTGCGAGCTACATGACTGACTGTATTAGCTCAGCTAACAGATGGAAGTCACTCCGCTAGCAGTTACTGAGGCTGCAGCCACCTGTCAATCAAAGCGGCCACACCTCTAATAATGCAGAACTTTAAGGCTTAATATAATTTAAACGGGTGAGTTATAAAAAACTCTACCTCCCTCACAGTTGTCATGAAGGGTAAATTTAGCGATATTCAATAAAACCATCTTTTGTACTAGGCTGTAAACATGTTGTATTCTGCTGTAAAACGTGGGCTTTTTAACATGGTGGTCAATGGGGATCGACTCCCTTTTGGAGCCAGCCTCAAGTGGCCACTCAATGAATTGCAATTTTAGGCATTTCTGGTTCAGCTTCAGTCCAGAAACTAGAAGGTTGCCGCTTGTGTGCACCAAGCCATAAATAAGCCTTATGATAAAGCTAGTGGTTGGGATCATATTTCTGCTGACTGCAGAGCATATAAAATATGCCAGTATAAGGATAGCTCCCCTGCTTGCCATTTGTTTTACTGGTTTTTGCCAGACTCAATGTTGGCTATTTTGTTAGTTACAGTAATTAGGAACAAAGCTGGTAAAGTAGGTGGTCTAGATAATAACTGGCCCATAGCTTTAGCAAGCATACTGTCAAAAGTTTAAAAAAAGACTGCTGGATAGATTAAATCAGTTTTTTTTATTGACTCCACAGATAACCAGTTTGGGTTTAAAGCGAAACACGGTACTGACTTGAGTACAGTGTGCTTTAAAGTAAATTGTAAACAAATATAAAGCCAAGAACTCATCAGTCCTTTATTGATGCTTCCAATGCCTTTGATCGTGTAAATCATAGTAAATTGGTTAACAAATAGAGGGGTGCCTACATGTGAGAATTCTGACGTAGTGGTATGCCCACAAGACTACGCAAGTGAAATGGGTTAACAGTATCTCAGCCTCATTTAGCAATGTGATTTAAAATCCAACTCAGAGTCAACCAGAAGACCCAAGTTTTTGACAACACTCTTTGACTTTATAGCCAGACATTTCAATCTATTAGAAATAATGGGGTTTTTTTGTACTTGTGCCAACTATGAGGATTTCTTTCTCTCCTCATTGAGTTTTAGGGAAATTTGCACACATCCAGTTTTTAATGGAAGACAGACAATTCAGGTCTAGAGGACACTGAAGCAACAGAAATAGAACTGTGTGTTGTCTGCATAAAAGTGAAAGCAGATTTGAGATAGGCCTGTAGTTGGCTCAGCACCAGAGGGGCCAAGGTCATGCTTCTTCAGTAAGGACCGGACTAACGCTGTTTTAATTGAATCAGGAAAAATACCTGATTCTAGAGAACAATTTACAATGCCATCACCATACATCACCAATCAAACAGTCTAAGACCTCTTTAAAAAACTGTAGGGTTTGCATCTAAGGGTGCTTTCACACCTGGATCGATTGGAGACGTTCCGAAACAAAGGGGCGTTTCCCTTTTGCCTCGGTTCGTTTGGTAATATGTGACCACAACATCACACTCTGAATCGGAACAAAACAACAGAGCAAACGAACCCTGGAGCGGTTCGTTTGCAGTGAGAACACAACAGACCCATGAACCGGAACAAATGAATGTGTTGCCTGGCAACAAACGCCAAAAGATCACTTTTCAACAGCTTCAGCAGCCTATTTTGCTAATTTGTTGCGGTATGTTGTTGTGGTTGTATTATGTAGGCCTACTGCTGTCTGAGTTTGTTTTTTAACTTCGTGCGGTGCTGCTCGACAAAGCGTTCACAACCCCTCACTTTAATTTTATCACTGACCTGCTTGTAGACTTCAATGTTCTTGTGTGTGGTGTGCAACATCCATGAGATGTGTTGATCCGACCAAATATCTATTTCAAATAGCTATTTGGACATAGCTGAGCATGAGACTGGGCAGGATTTTTGAGATGACAATAAAAACATATATAATACAACAATACTTTGGGGTTATCCCTGTTTTCATTAATGACACCAGAGACATACATACACTTGGCTTGCACAGTGCATAGCTTTGTTTTAAACAACTACAGAGTTTTTGAAGATCTCTCCATGGATTGTGAGCTTGCTCTTTCTCCACACTCGCTCTGCTCTACTGCACTCCCTCTTCAGCATATATGTTTGCTCATACTTCCAAGGAAAAACTATAGACTGTGATTTCTTCTTGGTTTTCAGAGGGACAACAATGTTGAGGACTGACTCTAGTTTGAGGTTTGACCTGCTTTACTTTATCATGCACTGAGGAAACAATAGCTGAGAGGGGTAGGGAGTGCAGGTGTTTTGGGAACTCAATGGCTGATGATAGACTAAAAATACATCTTTTAATAATAATGTTATTCTCTGTGATGTTTTGCCGGATAAGAGACAGTAAAGATCTGATAAACAACAATCCACACCACTATCTAAAGTAATGTTCAGTCCTCTGGTCATTACTAAATACAGGGTGTGGCCCCAGTGCATCCTGTTTTTGCTACTTTACTCTGTCTTACATTTTAGCAAAATTATTTTGAATTGAAATGTCATCACTTTACAGACAACCAACATGACCAATTTATAAGAAAACACATAGGGGATTTCTTTCTAGTGATCCACAAACATCTGAGTACAAAATGAGATGACAAAATGTTCGGTGTAAACTGTAACAAAGCTATTTACAGGAGAGCAGAATATTTCTACTTTCATATCTCACTTCCCCTTCTTCAACATTGAGATATTACTGTACACTGTCACTTCATCTGAAAAGCAGACACACCTTAAGCACAAGCTGTTAAATTTGCTGTGCAAGAGTATTAAACAGGATTTGTATTATTATGCTCTTCAATAACGTGTAGTAATTTGGACAACGTGATCTCAAGCATGACTATTCATAAAACAGATTAGTTAAAGTGATTGACAAGAGTGAAGTTCACATCCTGGGCACAAAAGCCTAGTCTGTCAGAACAAGCCAGAACAAAGACAAAACTTTTCAAGTCTGACCAAACCAAGGTCCAGACAAATTTAGTTTAGGTTTACTTATTGTTTGGCACTGAGGACTACACCTGGAACAGCACAGCAAGATATCTTTAAGTTGAATAAGTGGAGAAATCCATGTCAAGATCTTCTCTATTCTCACACAGTTAAGGTCATACTTTTTTGAGAGTTTTGTAGGTTTCTGCAAACTCACCACTGATGAGGAGGATGAAGAAGAGGTGTGCAGCCACAGCGGAGACCATTTTGACGACTGCTCGGCAGCTTGAGGTCCAGCTACACACACTGGAGCTCATTCATTACCACAACCTGTCCCCCTCTACGCTTGGTGCCTCACACTCTTCCACCCACCCACCCACAAACACACGCACACACACGTCTGCCTGGACTCACCAAACTTTTAGAGGCCAGCTCATTCACAGTCACCTACACAATGAGGCTTTTGTAACTCGCTGCCCAACACTACCAAGCGCATACACAGCCATGGCACACAGAGCACACAGTGTAGCACACACACTAACACATTCTTAGCACATAACAAATTCATGCACCCACACTAATTGTGGGCGTAATGAACTTTTGGACGAATGTGTTTCCAACTTTCTATCCACCTACACTGGAGTTTACAAACACAAAAGGAAGCTGTCTGAGAGAACTTTAAACAGAGTTGAAAACTCAATATGATCTGATCAAACACATTTGAATGACATAACACTCCACTTATACACACACACTTACACATGCATCCTTGCATACAAATACAGAGCTAAACATAGTACACCCTGTTATCTGTCTGAAGGTATAAACAACGAGGGTGCCCTGCCACAAAATGCACACACAAGTTTGTGTCTGCCATCACACACAGTGAGTAGGGGGTGAACAGGTACTCTCAGACTGTGGTTTGGCCTGCAATTAAGAAGGTGTGTCCCCACTTACCTGTCGTAACCAAAAAACAGCGAAAAGGTTTAACAAATTTTGACACAGGCTAAGATCTGTCTGTGTGGATGGACGTGGCAGCTTACAGCTGTCCATCGCAATGAGCCTTCTGATTCATAAATGACAGATTCTACACACACTAAAAAGAGTGATAGGGACCTCCCTAGGTACAACAGACTACAGAAGATAAAATATGGTATTAACAGCTATCCAGTTGTCTGCTAGTGCATAGTTGTCCCTTCTTTTGTTCAGAAACCTTTTATGGGGCCATTTTCAAAAACACACAGACGTCAGACAGACGATGGTTTAATTAAAACTAACAGTCAGATTCCAGATCAGCGTTTCCCACATTGATTTATTTGGGGCGGCCCACCACAATATCAGCATTGACTGCCACATACTGATTTTTTTTTTTTTACCATTATGAAATCGATAAAATGTATATCTTTGTAGAGAGGCGTGCAGCACATCGATTCACTCTGCCACCTTCTTGCACCGCTCTCAGACAGATGGCTTCAATGTTAGCACGCTGTACATAGCTGCTAGTCAAAATTGACGGTTCGTGCAAGTGGATAACATTAATGTTAATTCTTTAACTTAGACACTGAATGTTTGCTCCCTCAACCTAGATAAATACTGACAAACATTTTTAAAAGACTCAAAAGGTCTCGTTCTGAGGAGGCACAAACACAGTCTGGATCAGAGCAAAACAGCGTAGCTATAAACTTCCCCAAAAACAAACTCATGGGAAAGCTGAACAGTCTGACCAGTGTGAAAAATTACCCAATTAATTTGTTTTGATTATTAACAGTCTTCAGCCAGTGCTGCTGTGGCAGCTACAGTAAAATCGGGAAGAGACAGGGTAGCTAATAAAGAGAGAGATGTACGAGAGGAGGAGGAGGAGGACAGCAGCCAAGATGCTGAGGTGGGAGAGCCAGCTAGGGCAGAAGCAACAGCTGTGTGTTAAAGCAGGGAGGGTCAGAACAACTGCTCTCTCAAAGGGAGAAAAAGGGACCTCATTTCTGTTTTTCCACTGTATTTATTTTGTTATTCATCTGACAGAACTTGAAGCAATTTAACTCTGGCCTACATACTGCATTGTTCAGTTACTTATTCGTCACAAAGTACTTGGCACTTAAAATATTTGTAGTGGAGCACCTTAACATATACAGTTCTATTTATATATTATTTTATTGTTTTAGAGAAAGCATGGGTGTGGGGAAAAGTCTGTGTGTGGAAACATTATTTTGGTCTTACAGGTATTACATATTGCAAACTTATTGCATTTTCTTGACTTACAGTGAAGACCTTCCATGTTTTAGCGTGTGTAATTGTGTGTGTGGTTGTGCCAATAGTTAGTTACTGTCTGTGCCACTGTGTGCATGAAGTGAAACATCATGAGGCGCGACATGCGCATAAATTTGACCAGCACACTATCAGATATGTATGACAGGGTCACGGGACATGAGAGAATGATTGGATGGTGACCGGAATCGGACGGTTTTCAGCTTGATCAGTCATGACCGGTGACCCCGCCGGTGCATCTTTAGAAAAATAGCACAAAATCTACCAGTGTCATGTGTCAAAACGTAACACAGTGCAGACCCAGCAGAGCTCAGATTCAGGGCTCAGTACATCTCCTAACTCAATCAGGCTCAGGATACTTTCCAAACAAAAACGACTGATAATATCTTCACTGCCACAGTTCAGCTTGTGCTACTGATTGTTACCATGGAAACATATCTCTTAGTCTTGAGTCAGCCTGTGAGTAGAGTAGCTAACGTTTTAGGTTTAAAAGGCAGCCATTCTTTTGTGACTTGCATTACACCAATCTAAGAGCAAAACAAAGACTGGCCTTTTGTTCAGATTGCAACTGCACTCGTGTCTCTTCTCCGAAAGCACAGTCTCTGTCGCTGACAGCACAGAGGCAATCAGTCTGACTCAACAGTGAGTGCGGACACTGCACATAGTAAGAATGTGAGGAATGTGGAGAAAAAAAAATTTGCAAGGTGCTTCGAGTTCTCCCTATTTAACACTTAACAGCACTTGCTGATAGATTATTGATTTGGAACAGTTACAAAAGTTAGCTGATTGGAAATTGTCACCGCTATCAAACTGTCTGAAAAGCATTTTGTTTGCACCTGAAGTATTTTATTCCAGCTCTTTTTATCACTATGCCTAGACCTCTCATTCCTCGCAGACAACCAACCTTTCTACTTCTGCTTTTATATTTTCCCATGACATTTCCGTCTCACTGTGACTCTGCCAGCACTCCTGGAGCACTTAACTCCCATCAAGCTCCGCTTCACCTTTCCCATCACTCCTGCTAACATCTCAAAATAGTTGCCCTTCTCTGTGTTTCTGTCACATTGATGCCCTCTCCTGCAGTCGGTCTCTCTGGAGTGCCTCGTCCCTTTCCTCTTGGAGTCCCCCATGCGTCAATCAGCGGGGCATCTGCACCCTTTGCTGCCGTGTTTCGCAGCCGTCTGGAGCCAGACAGAGGCATTTATTCCACCGACAATAACCATCGATCACTCAGTCTCTCATAGTAATGGTCAACAAAATAATAATACATTCATAAATGGGCTTTCCTTAAAAGCAAGGGGGTGTAGACAAGACACAGACTACAGAGTGAAACACAGAGAGCAAAGAAGGTGATTTAAAAACTGAACAGAAGCGTGAAACAAAAACAAAAGCTGACCATGTATTAAACATGAGGACGAATGCCATAAGCTTCCATCCCACGCTTCTCCTGGATAATGGCTCAAATCTCTACAGTGTCTGTGATGAATAAATGATGACAGCGGCTTGTCTCCAAAAGTCAACTCAAAAAATAAAGTGAGGGCAGTTTTGAAAGAGAACCTTCCCACAAGAAATAAAGTCCCTCCCTTAAAAAAAACCCACCTCAGACATTGTGAGAGGGAAAAAAATAAACAGTATCTACACTCGAAGACAGGCGTGTGTGCGAATACCTACACACTTCCAGTTACTGAGGGGTGGTTTCTCTCATGGTAAAGTCTTTTCGCTTCCACTGAGCGTTTTACAAAAGGAGAAGATTACAGGGCAGAAGGTGAGAGTGGGTTTGATAGTGAGGAATTAATAATTACACGCACAGCAACCCACTCTTACACGGTCAAGCACACATTATTATCTAGTGGAGGAGGGAGGGCGGGAGGGAGGGATCGCTGGGGAGACAAGTGTGTACTTGGGGTCGCAAAGAGCAAACACCAGATAAGCACAAGTCAGGGCGTACTAGGAGAAGAAGAAGTGAAAGATTTCAGTATTCCAAGCTTGCACATTTGAGTTTAAATGAGGGGACAGTTATCTTGCCTATAAGCTGATGAAGGACAGCTCACGATATTTTGGCAAACACGCGTTCCAAAATACCAGCTCTGTCATGCTGAATTCCACTATAATCCTGTGTGTGTGTGAGAACACGATATACGCAAGTCTAATCCTATGCGCCTGTCCAGACCCAAGCTTGCAATCACCACAGACACTTCCACTGCATTTGTGTTTTCAGGAATCCAGCACAAAAGTAACTTAATGTCACACATTTTACATCGAAATACACATTTCCATTTGTGCGGCACTGCCTGCGTCGCCACAGTTTTTTTCCCCCAGTCATGTCTTTGAGACTTGCAAATCGCATCTAGTGCAGGAGAGACCGTCTCCATTTACTGAGCGCTGGTTTCCTTGCATTCACTGTAGCAGGCCGGGCAGGGATACACTTATCCAGACAATACCTACAGGAGGTGCTGAACAATGACTTGATGAAGGAATGAAACAATTGTGTGCACCCATGCGTTCCACAGCAGACGTGACCGTGTTGCCAGAGACTCACCAAGGGTTTTAGAGCATCCAGAGGCCCACTGTTGGTGCTGGATATTTATAGGAAGCCTATAGGGGATTCTGCTTTGTGCTGGGATGAATGGGGGTCTCTTGAGAGGATATGAATGTATGAACGCATAGACATATACAAACAGAAGACCTGAGCAACCTCTCTGTGGAAAACAATAGCTTTTCTTTCACATCAAAACTCTGAACGCTGGGCCAGGGCTTCAGAGAGATAATGAATATGTAATGCGCTTGAATTGAGCACAAACACAAGCAGCGCACTTACGGAACTGGAGGCTCAGGCTGATGATGGCTAGCACGGCCCCGCCCACCACCACCAGGAGCAGGAAGCGGTTACGAGCCAGCATCTTGTCATGCGATTGGTCCCCGTCGCTGTCCGTCAGCCATCCAGACCACGACCCATCCCTGCAGGTCTAGGCAGAAGAAGTGAGGGAGCTTATGAGAATGTACAGCACTGTGCAAGAGTTTTAGGCAGGTGAGGAAAAAAATGCTAGAAAGTAAGAATGCTTTCAGAAACAGACACACTGGGGTGTGTAGGTGAGGTGTAGGGGTGTGTCAGAGTGTGCGGATAAGAGAATTCCGAGGCAGGTGCAAAGCATACTTTAAAAACAATAATAAGAATGTTTGTGGTTATTAAAACCTGCTTTCACAGGGTGGTATAATGTGAAAATTTGAGATTTCTTTTGCCCTAAACTGAAACAGAAACAGCTGTTTTATTGAAATTGATACCCTTATTGAGCCTGCTTAATGATCCGATTCTTTATCAATACCACTATCGATAATTTACTATTATTTGGTGACAGGTATTTGATAAGACCAGACCCAGTGGGCATGAGGTATGCCTGCACGGTTGAGGAAAGTATTCAATGTGAGATAACATTGTTATATTGAGATGACATATCACTTTTGATCAATAAACAAATATTGAAATGAGTATATTAACTGTCTGGTTGTTTTTAAATTATAGAATTTATATTTTAAATACAGCTAAATGTTTCTAGGGCAGCAACATTAATGTTTACAACAGCAACGCCACTGTATAAAGTGCCTGACATCACAATAGTAAGTGATGTTTAGAAAAAATAAAAACTCAGACACCAATCCGTATCAGTCCTTCCTCTCCTCTTTCTCCTCCTCTCTGCTCTTACTCACTGCCTGCAGGTAACATTACCTGGTCGAAGGAGGAGCGGCTGGTTTGTCTCAGCCAGCAGCGGAGTTTCCAACAATGTGCCAGATTTTAAGACTACAGACAGCTTTCTATTTAGTTTGTTTTTAACATGTGGCTAACTGCCAAGCTAACGTTAGCTGTGCTTGTAATAAAACATACAGGATGAGAGACTGAGGACAGAGATGATTAAATTAACCCTTTCTACATGTTTACCTTACAGACAGGTGTATTCATAAAGTATTGTCTTTTTACCCGCGAAGGTTTTATTGCATGTACTTACAGAAACGAGCGTAACTTCACCATCACCTCTCTCTGCTGCTGCTGCTGCTGTGTGAGTGAGTGTGTGTGAATAAGAAATTTTGGGTCATTTTAGAACTGGGTATCAATCCCCACCCCTAACAGGTAGGGAGGTCTGGTTGATGTGGCCAAAAGGTGTTATCACGATAAAAGAAATTTCATACCGGTCGATTTCGACAATTATCACGATATATGTCAAACGAATATTTCTTTCAAGTTCAAAGGATGATTTTTCTCCTGAGTAAAATTTGAAGAAACCAGATGTGGTTAAACTTTTCTTTATGGTCAGAACAAACACTTGATGCCAAACAGGGGATCACTTCACAGACCTGAGGCTGAACATTAAAAACTTTTATGATAAAACCTTTTTTCAAAAAATAAGATAAGAAAATCTTTTTTCAGTCCATTTTCCTCGACAAAAATGAATATCTTAAAAGAAAAATTAAGTGCTAATTTGTTTGTGATTCTAATGAATAAAATCAAACATTTATTGATGAATCCCTTCCACTTTTGTCACTGTGTTGCAAAAAAGGATGCAATTGGTCCAAAGTGTTATGTTAGTCTCTTGCATGACAGATTAACTGTTTACGGTTTGTTTGCAAAATGGGAAATCAGAAACACAATTGGCACCCCTAACCAATGTCACTTCATGGTTTGAACTACAGTGCCCCACACATTTACAGCGCTGTGACAATCTGTACCATTTTCCACCATAAACCCAGCAGTTATACATGCCCATAAATAGTCTGTGCGAGAACAGAGGGTTGGAAACCAAGCAGAAACGGGGAAGAAACTGCAGCAAATGTAGCCCTACACAATAAACCCTACCATTAGGCGGTCTAAAAATACTTCCAGCCCCAGTGTTAAAGACTACTTCTAACCAAGGTACAGTAAAACGATGCTTCAGGCAGAGCTGGACCCACAAATATGCCCCTCCTGACCCATTTCACTGCCTGCGCGCACTAACCTGTAGCTTCAGGATGCGTCAAACCAAACTACAGTCAAAATAATGGTAGTTTAACGTTAATGCTGCGTATTAACAATGTATAAACCAGTTAAACACCATGTAACGTTATATCGTTCACATAAGGAAGCCGCTGGTTGGTTTGGTATACATATAAACAAACAAAAGACACGTACTGAAAGTAAATATCTACTTAAATCCACATCTGTCACAGTGTTTGCTATTACCATTTAAGGTGGTGGAGCACTGTCGGGTCAAAGGTTTCTTTAATGAACTGGTATGTTACAATTCTTATTGTTTGAATGCTGAATATTCTAACAATTCTCAAACACTTGAACTTGTCAGTGCGTCTTTTCAATGAGCAAAGCTAAACACAATTGCCAGAAAGTTAACAATTTCTTGACGTGAGGACTGCACGTAGTTTAGGGTAAACGTTACCGGAGAAAAGTGTCTGGTTACGACTCTGCTAGCTAGATAACTAGTTGGCTAACAGTTAGCTAGCTACTTACATTCATTAATCATGTGCTTTAGCTAAACAACCCAACTGACTGGCTTACGGAGAGCACTGCACATGGAGCTACTGCTAGAGTCACGTATGTTACTGTGGACTTCTCCTAACTTTACGCCTCGCCGATGTTAACGTTACTTGTTGCTTAATTATAGGGCTCGTGAGACGTTACCGTGCTGATGCGTAGCTTTGTGTTGCTATTCACCGAGCGAGCAACCGGGTCATGAAATTAAAACGCCACTTCAACAATCGTTAATTACTCTCTGTAGAAGACAACCAAACAAACACCAAGTGCATCTCTGCACGCCCCAGATGAGCCACAAAAAAAAACAATGTCTTGCATTGTTCTTACCTGCAGGAACTGAGTGTCTCGCTGAACCGTGTTTCACACTTGAATCCAGCGCTTCGCTTTCTCCTGTACGACTATATGGACATAGCGTTCAAGACCGGCGTCAAGTCAGCAATGATAAGTAGCAATACTCTCTGTGACAACTTTCAAAATAATACAGCTGCTACAGGAATATACTGCCACGTTTTGCATATGGGATGCAGTCAGTGTGAGGTATTTTCAGAGATGGTCTTTTTTTTAAATGTAATTTGGATTATGATGGTAAATCAAGTATTCCCTCCACTGCATAACTGGTTATCAAAATGATGAATCCTGTAAATGTGTTACCCCTTGTACGTCACATAAGGATGTTTGCACTTGGAATAAACTTTGAGTATATACATCTTTTATGTCAAATCACCACATATACCTTTTCCATTCTTGTCCCTCTATGATGTCTGCCTGTTCAAAGAAATAAAACAATCCTGACTAATAATTAAGTAATAAGTCATGGGTTAGATCCATAAACCGTATTTTTTTAAATGATGCATACGTCTGAGAGTAAATTAGAAATCATTAAAAGAAAGCAATTTAAACCATATCAATTACCAAGGTTTACTCCAACGCGGTTATCAGTGGTAGCTATAAGAAAAGCATGCTCTGCTGTGAGAAATCTAGACGCAGGGTATTTCATGTTTTATTTCGAGAACAAAGGCACATTGAAGAGCAACAATGTGGTTTTATTTTGAAAGCACAATGTGTTGTTTTCCGGTACAACTTTAGCTTTCTCCTGTTTCTTTTCAACTTGACCGTTATGGAAAAACGGCTTTGTGGACAGCCAGCCCAGCAAAAACCACAACCTCACTGCCCCATCTACTGGACCAGCGGCAGTAATGCACATGGGGTCTTCAAGGCCTCCTCGCCAGACGTGATGTATTCAAATGCTTTTGATTCTAAACGAGACAAAAAAAATACATGAACATGAATTTAGTTTTCTTTGACGCTGAAAGAGATAAGCCGCCTATGAACAACAATGCAGACAATTGCAAATAACAACTGAATTATGTCAATTTAACATTTCATACATTTTTATTACTATGCTGGCGGGAACATTTCACTCCTAACGTGTCCATGTTTGTTTTTGTTTTTTTAACCTTAGTCCATCCATAGTACAAATTTCTCAGACATTAGGATGTTAGGGTACACATGAAGACCTTTTGTCTTCATCCTGTTCTAGAAACTAGAACTGTACTTGAGAAGGCAATGAAAAGTACAATCAGGCTAGTCTAGGGTGGACTGCACTGGATCCTGAACCCTGTCGTTTAGTATGAAAGACAATATATTGTGTACATTCTCCTCCCATGATGCTATACATTACTGAGCTCGTACAGGTTTGGAGGGAAAGATATTCACATGTTGTAATCACAAGGTAAGTAGTGTAAGGTATTGGATTTGAACTTTGCTATCGACAAAAATAACCTGAAAAAAGGACATCCTTAATGTCAGCAAGCATCTGCGGGAGCAGAATTTCTCCCAGACTGTTTGTCATGACATTATGAGCTCAGCAAGTAGTAGCTATGCCATTACTGTAATATTTAAGATGTTGGTTGAGCTCAAACTTAAACACACAAAGTTAATATACATATCATTAACCAATTACACCGATTAAAAGCAAACGGACACAGTTTTTTAATATATTTAAAAACTTGTAACGTATCCTGCAGGCGTGATATTTACTCTATACTTTAAATAAACTCTTGGGATAGTCTTAACTTGTTGCTGACGAAAGACATCCAGCACACTTTAAGTTTTCAAAACCATCATTACATGACTTCAAAACAACAACAACAATAATAATAATAATAATAATAATAACAATAATAATAATAATACATTTTATATAGTAATGCATCAGTAATAATTATCCAGTGATATAATATATAACAAAATAACCTGACAGAGCAATTTAACCTGCAAAGTACTTTTATGTTAAGTTAATATTTTTAAAAATACTTTTACTAATATTACATTGTACATGTTTTTAGAGAATGATATTTCTGCTTTTACAAAATACTTCTTCCCCCGCTGGGTGATATAGTCTGAGTTTCTGTAGGTGGCAGTCTCTTCTTTCTTTCTATAGTTGTAACACTTCACTTTCTAATCACCAGGGGTTCTTTTCTTCTTATTTTGAAACAAACAAAAAACACACGTCTATGAGCAGAAGAGGAGTCACATAAAGGTTGTGTGTGTTATAGTTTTTAGTCATATTTTGGTTAAATTGTGACTCTTTGGAGCACAATGAACATAGGGATGGACAGCAGAAGCAAACAGTGGTGCAGGTTGCGTGTGTTGTTTTCAGCCATCCATTGCCAGGTAGCGGTGTACATTGCTGTGTACCACAGTGCCTTTTTTTGATTCTACCACTGTCAGTGTTTACTACTGAGCCCCTCTGGTGATATTGGTAGAAAATATAAGAATTTGTGACCACAAATTATTATATTTTCCACTGGTGTCACCAGGAGGGGTCCATAGTCTACCGTAAAGTCAGACATTTATAAATCCTATGATGAGCTTTAAATTGTGTGTCGGGATGACTGGGGATTATTAAAATGTGCTTAATTTATTTAGAAATACTTCTTGCGGTCTTTTGGATTTGCAAATGTGCCACTCTACAGTTAGGATTTTGAAAATGAGATGAGTGGTACAAAGTTAACAGCCTGGCCCTCTGCAGACTACTGCTGAGAAAGTCCAGTAGCGCTGCCGTCTGGCTTCTACTAATCAGTGTCAGCCTGCCTGCAGCACACCACTGTCTGCTCATGTGGTTAGCAAATTCTGCAAAGAGGCACCGAGTTTACTCACATCCAGCTTCTGTCAGAGCGAGACACAGAGATGTGACTCAATGACTGAGAGAAAAACAAGCTTCTATGTTGCTCGGTTACCAACAGAACAATACAATGTGTCAGGAATTAGTCCGCTCACCTGGTTGAATCACAGCTAAACGGAGCCAGAATTCATTCATTATTTCAAAGATTTTCCGCCATTGTCTGTTAAGACCATAGACTGTATATAAAAAGTTTAAGTAGTAAACACCAATCAATTGATTATCTGTTTGTTTTTATTTGTCTTCAGTGAAATATATTTTTATTTAAATTAATTCTGGAATCACTCTTAGGACAAAGTAGGTACACATGAGTTTTACATGGATATTGATAGGGAAAAGGGTAAGACATATATAAATCGCATTCACGTATAGCTACATTCTAACAAGTCCTCCAACCTAAACGACAACATGGGACGATGTAGCCAACCTCCGAACAGACTCATATGAGCATATCCTACAATAGCTCCCCAACTGGTGGTGTATGTCCATGCCTCCGAAACGGCAAGTTCGAACTCCATTTCCTTAGAGGAGCTACATTTTGGAAATCACATGACGTGGAGACCGCAGTGACACAGAGGAGGTGGCCGATCTGCACAGCTGTTGGGTTCACCAGTCGACACACATACAATCACTGACAAGGCCTTCGCATGAGTTGACAATCTTCAACTCGAACGAGAAAGTCGCACGACGCTGAGTCGTGATAGCCAATCAGCGTTGCGATTGTTCGGACGTCGCAAATGACTTCAGTGTGTTGTTTGGAGAGTACCATGCAGAGGAGGGCAGCAAAACTCTTTTGCCCCATGGAGAGCTTCTACTCTCCGGGGAGAAGTCGAAGACAGAGGCAGGAGCAGCGCTGCAGTTTTTGGACAAATAAACACCTGTAGTCGGTCTGGATTATGCTCTGACAACTACGCCATTTATCTGCAGGAGGAGCTTGGAGTAAACTGCTTTTATTAAATTTGCTTTTTACTTTAGTTTTTAGGATTACAGCATTGATTTATCTTCACTGGAGCTTCTTGGCAGCAAGCTTCCGTGCACATAGCTCATGTAGCAAACGCTACTTAATTTTATTTTAAAAAACAAATCAGTCTTGTTTCACACAGGAACCGAATGCTGGTCTCCCGGGAAATAAGTTGCTATCCTTCCATCCAACCCACCACCACCGGAGTACAACTTTAGGCTATTTATAATATGTGACCGTCTTTGTCATGTGTTTGCATTGCATGCATAGGTTGTGCGGCCATTAGAGGTCGCTGCCAAAATAAATATAAACATGATTCTTAATTTTGGGTGGGTAAAACAACTTACTGTATGTGGTCCATTTTCTGTGGAGGACTTACATTCTGATAATATTTCATCACTCAAAACCTTATTTTCTTATGTTCTCACTGAATTTCAAGTCTACTTAAGTCAAATCCAAAAAGCAACTTAATTCAGCACTTGTGCAGTTCTATTGATTTACTACAAAAAGCCTCTCATTACCACAATTTGTTGACTGAATGTTATTGATGCAGAGCAGCAGGCAGAATGTTGGACTGCCAGCCCAGACACTGACTGATGGACCGTGTAGTTTCATTTGTATGCTTCTATCCTCCACTTTGTACTCTGTCATGGAGATAACCTTAATAATAATACTACTAATAATAATAATAATACATTTTCTGTATAGAGTGCTTTCCTCAAAGATACTTTACAAAAGTTAGTGTTTTGTTAAAACTGAAGTTTTGCTGTAAATGACGTCCCCTCAGGATCCCATGTTGTGAAAGTTGTCACCCCCAACTATAGATTTGAACCAGTATGTGTTGTGTTAAGATAATAAATCTGCAATAACTGATTCTTTAAGTCATTCTGGGCCAGAAACAAGCTGTGATCACAAAATCAACACGTTATCAGCTTTTAAGGTGATAAGGTGAACTTGTTAGCAAACAGTTGCTTATTTACACATGCTGCACTTACAGAGCAACATAGTCTGCAGCCGGACCTTATTGCATTCCAGCAGCAACATTAGTGGGACCAGTCCAGAAGCGGATGTGATGACACTCCTCATAGACCCACATAGTTTTTAAACGAGACAATAATTATCTGTCTCTCAGTGAAGGTTTAGTAACAACTCTGGACTAATGCAAAATGGAAAGCAGTTGTTGATTAGCAGGGTAATATGGGCAATATGGATGTACATCTTTCAGTAGATAATAAACATCACATTGTCATGTTCTAGTACAAATAGTATTTTCCTTTTGAAAATGTATTAAAGGAAACCTGGGGGACCAGTTTGAATGGACCTGAAGTAGCTGATAACATTAATATGTTGCAAGTAGGCTATTGGTATTTATATAATTTACAGGGGCTATGCTGAGGTTTGTCAGTAGAGCAGATGTTGGATCATAAGCCAGTTCAAGCACAGCTGATCCAAATCCAGTACTAGGACAGACCCAGCCAAGACGTTTTTAGAACGTCACACAGACCCAGGTTAAATACAGGCAGGTTAAATACAGTAAAAGCACAGCCAGAGGTCTACAGGCAGCATCAGATACAAGCAGCTCAGACCCTAATGGAGGATTAAGTTAAGTGCGCAGAGGTCCATTCAAATCAGCAGCGGTATTTTTTAGAAGAGGTTTCCATTCAGGCTTAATGCAGAGACAGACTGTTTTACAGGAGAGGTAGTAGTGAGAGCACTGCAGTGTCATGTGTGACTGTGTTGTAGTGGGAAATTGTTTACATGGCTCACAAGTCAGGTGTGAGGCCCCCATAGCAGAATTTTTCTCAGGTGGTACCATAGGTGTGTGTGCTTATGGTCTGGTCAAAGCCCTTCCTGACATGACAGTGCCAATATTAATGGGCTAAGCACGAGAAGCTGGTGAGGCACATCCTTACACATTTGATACACTTCAATCAAAAATAAATAAAAAAGTACATGGGGAATGAGGGGGTCTGTGCACCTTTCCTGAGAGCTTCCTCTGAAATATCTTCCGTAAAGTGCTAATCTGGGGTAACAGCAATATTTCATCCTTTTGTGTGAGTTTTTGGATGTTTTACTATTGAACCAGTCTAAATACCAGACTGTTCAGAACTGGGAAATTTGAAATATCCAAGTTGAAATGTCCAACTTCCAACCTCAAAGCGTTCCAGGTGCATGGTGGTGCATGAAGCCAAAAACATGGCTGACCGTGCCATGTCAAGTGTATGCTACACCTAGGTAGGACCCTAGGACCCTCAGCACTGTCCTTGGTGTTAATTAAAATTATGGCCATTTTAATGAAAACAAGTTACTGAAGTGGTCTTCCTCAAAAGACACAAAATGATGTCGATTATACTTCCTTTTTACTGAATAACCTTTGAGCAGAGAAGATGACTTCATAATTCTTTAGCATAACCAGCTACTTAGAAACATATTTCTACATCAATTTATATGCAGAACAGGTTTTACTATATGATAGTATTTATACTTTTAATTAAATATGTACAAATGAGCTTTATGGTGCCTTTCAGTTCAAGTGGCGTTCCATGGTACTTTTTCTAGTTGAAGGTTGAAAATTTCCGAGTTCCCACTTACCTGGAATGCAGCATGAATCCTGAGCTTTGATATCTAAGGACTAGTGTGTTCCCTTTGACATTTGAAGTTAGAATTTTCACAGAAAACCCCCTTTATATCAGATTTCTGACTCGAAAAGTTGGGAGAACCTCACCAACCCGATCTCAAAATCCAAGATGGCTGCTCTCGGTTTCAACAGGAGTGAAAGCTGCCTTAATTTACTACTTATCAACCTTCTGTCTTATTAGTATCTCATTAAATCAGTCACACACACAGTGTAGTCCAACTTATATCTGTAGACATGTTGCTATGGTGTTTGTATGTGCAAAATACGCACATAATGCATTATCAACTGATATTGCTAACAAAGGCTGGAGGCATTGATTTTGGTTTTCTGGCTTAATTCTATTGTCGTACTGAAACGGAGTCAACTCTGGTGTGACGTCATTCCCAGCTCCGACCTCCGGCTTCCGAGATAAATGGAACTCACCATATTTCCTGTCATAACAAAAGTGACATCATGGCACCAAAAGTTGTGAAAAGTGATGAGTAATCACCACTGCACAGGTATGTGACCTACTAGAGCAAAACAAGTTATTTTACATGAAACTCCAACAAAAGGTGAAGACCTACAAAGGCTTTGTCCAAATGCTCATGGACTCCTTCAGCAAAAGATAAGATGGGGTCTTAAAGGGGCTATGTGATCTCATACGAAGTTTACAGCACACCTAAGAGGATGTGGATTAGGCTTGGGCGGTATTACAGTATTTAGAAATCCTGACGGAGTGACTTTCACTACTGTCAAAAATAAAGATGCTCCTCTTCCTGTCAAACTGTTACAGAGATGTGGTGTTGAGCTGATGACTTGTAGTGAACACCCTCTACATAGGCGCAGCGTGAAACTGCCTGACATCATCGACAACGCAGTAATCCCCTTTTCCAGCAGCTGGTAACAAGCACAGTCACAGGAGCTTTAGCTGCAGCCTTTATTCGCTGACAAACTGTGACCCACACTTAACATTTACTGCTAGACTCCAGTGCTTTTCCTCTCCTCCACTGCTTTCACCTAAGAAACTATTTTGGGTAGACACGCTAACAGTCCATCAGTTTAAATATACGCTATGATGTCTTCCAGAGCACACAAACACCGTAAACACACCCATCACCCACTCAGCAAAAACACATTCCCATTGCATTTTGCAGTTGACTCCAACCTTTTTGTCTCAAATAGAATTGAACATCTTTCATTAGAGAACTAAATCATGATTTTTTTCAGTTACTTAATATGGATTCAAACAAATTTGTCATTACATGTCTAAAAGCCAAATTTCATGATATTTGCAGGAAACAATTATTACGGCGGTGAGCAAATACGCAACAAGGTCACTAGATCGCTAAAAAAAGTAAGGGGTTTGTACACAATATTGGCACATAGGTTTCCAACTTACCTGTACAAAATATTGCTGTTGCAGAAACAATTGATCAATAAATAATTACTAACTTTATCCATAGCTGTTGTTTCAATTTCACTTCTCATTTTTAAATTGCATTTGTTGACTATATTTGAAATCAACAGCCAAACTGTGCATTTGTCTTTAAATTGAGAGAGGTATACAGATTTACCTACAACCCAGTTTCCAAAAAAGTTTAAAATGTAAATAGAAACAAAATGTGATGGTGTCCAAAACATTGAAACCCCATATTTAATTTTAAAGAACAGCACAAAGACAATATATCAAATATTTAAAGTGAAAATTTAATGATTTTGAAAAAATGATATTCATGTTTACCACTCCGTTGTAGCACCTCGTCTTTCAACAACACTGTAAGCATCTGGAAACTGAGGAGACCAACTGCAGGCAGACCCGTTAGCGCCTGGACTCTTACTGCAGAGCCATGCTTTTGTAATACGTGCAGAATGTTCTTGACATTGACTGTCTTGTTGAAATAATCAAGGCTGTCCCTGAAAAAGACATCATCTACTTGGCAGCATATGTTGCTCCAAAACATGGATACATCTTTCAGCATTAATGGTGCCTTCACAAATGTGCAGGTCACCCATGTCATGTGCACTAATGCACCACTGTACCCTCTCTTCTTTAGCCTGAAAGACACAGGGTCCATCATTTCCAAACAGAATTAAAAATTTTGACTCATCAGACCACAGAACGGTTTTCCACTTCACCTTAATAGATCTTAAATAAACTTGGGCCCACAGAAGCCTGTGGGGTTTCTGAATGGTGGCTTTGGTGGATGCACTGATGAACTGTGTTACCATGCAGTGATGTCCACTACAGAATCATGTCTTTTTTTGAAGCAGTGCCATCTAATATTGGTTGTCATATAATAATTCATTAATTTATAACATTTCTCATTTCCAACAGTTTATAACTTGTCTTTATGCTACTTTAGATTAAAAATGGAGTTTCATCACATTTTATTTTTATTTATATTTTACACAGCATGCCAACTTTTTTGAAGTTTTAGATGTTAGTTTTGTTTTATTACCCAACTACACAGGCTAAGAATCTTAGTGATCTTGTGGAATGGAATGAAAATGAACATATAATGGATTCCCATGTATCAGCATAATTCCACACTTATTTTATACATGCAATATTTGAACACCAATATTTCAATTGTATTTGGTAATTTTAGTTTTTTCCTTCGTATGTATTTTGGATGTGGTTTTAATATCAGCCATTACAGATTTCTACACCTTTGCAGAAATGTTGTTCCCCCTGATTGGCCCCAATGTGGCATTTGTTGTGTCTCTTTGCATCTGCAGAAGGGTCCTGGAACAAACTTCTCAGTTCCAGGACCCTCAATAATCACTCTGTGATCATTGATGATTGAATCAGACATACCAGAGGAAGCTCCCAGGCCTTCAGTGGATCATTGTTTATAGTTTCCTCCCTCCTCTGCTGCAGTAATATTTGAAGGTACGGCAGTCATATGAGCCGGGCTGCTGAACGTGCAACCACTTAATTTGACCTTTTTCCTTCCCACTCTACTTTGCACCAACAGAAGTCATGGGACAGGGATGACGGGGACGGTGCGGGTGATTGGGAATGGCATGTCTGTGTCGGTGTGTATTAGTGTGTGTTGCTTTGTGGAAAACTACAACTGGTAACTTTTAAGCAGTCAAGTGTAAGAGAGTGTAATATGTCTGCATTACATCCCAAAGTGTTCCCTGCGTATAAGTTGTAAGAGCAATCCAAATATAATGCTGGATTCATATCATTTTGAGAGAATCCTAATCACGCTTGGCATGTGAGTGTGTGTGAACATCATGAGATACTGATTTGCAACAATGCTAACAGCCTGCAGCGAGTGCATGCCTGGTAGCTGCCTCGACTCTTTTTCAAATAATCATGTTAGTATATGAATGGAGGTGATTACTTAACAAAATATTTGTTGTTGTCCTACTATCATTCAGGTTTTACACATGTAAAATGATGGCATGGCCACATTAAATTATAAAATTGATAAGTAAAAACATCTTTATTACCGATCCTTTATATTTTTGTACCTTAGGCCCTACTGGTCCAAATTTAATTTTATCATCCAATACTTTAGGCCCAAATACCAGCACAACTAGTGTAAAACTAAAACCCATCAGCCTCAGCTGTGTAGCATTGTCATTGCGTGTGTGTTAGCATGCTGATTGTATTTACAACACACAGCTGCTAGCAGGGCTATTTTGCTGTTAATTGTACCTGGATTCTTTTTTAAAATACTAATTTGCATGAAAATATAATCTCCTTGCATGCCTTCAATAACCTTATTGGGTTGTCTGTCACTTCAAGAGATGGGGACTTATAGGCAATAGCTAGCCACTTTTTTCTATTCCTTGCAACATGATTGTGAATTGTAGTTTTCAGAATTCAGAGGAATAAATATTGATTTTCTAGAGAATATAACCTTCTAACCTTCTCTTAAAATGTTTTGAAGTGATTGTCACTGAAGATGCCTACCAGGAGCTGAATTACTTTTATAACAGGTATCTGCTGACAGGTAGGAGATGAAAAATGCCACCATATACTCCACCTGCCACTAGATCAGAATTCACATACTTTGCACTAAAATGTCAAGATTTGGACCTGAATAAACTACCAACAATTAACTAAATACCTGAAATACTGATTTTCAGATACTGAAATACTGATTTTTAAGTGTTTTTGACAAATAAAACAGTGTAAAAAATCAGGGCATAGTATCAGTGGGATGAAGTAATGGATGTATTCTTGAATTCTGCAGCAACATGCATGATTTCTTATTTTTTGTAGCCCCTAAATCCTTAAATGTCTTACTTACTGTTTTGAGAGACATGCATGGGTCAAAATCCAATTTTTACAAATCAACAGTGAGCTTGTGCTGTTCACAGACTCAGAGAGTATATGTTTTACCACTGAAGAAAAGGTAAAGTTGAATCTGAAGTTTGAACAAAGTAAATGAAAATTGGTCCCGGGTGGATACAGTAAGGATGCCAAGGCACATGTGAGCAAAGACTGACAGCTCCACTGTCACATGTGTTACACACATAAAGCCAGTGTCCTGAAACTGGTTAAAGTTTAACTGGTATTTTTCTACTCAGCTTCACTTGTGTACAAAAAGAAGCATGGATCTTTTTGTCATATAAACAACAAAACATGTGTATGACTACAGGATGGCATATAATCACTTTTACATGCAGACTTGGAAATAAACCTGCATAAACACCAAATTAATGATAAGAGCTTAGCATGAAAGGAAATTGTTTTTTATCAACAAAGTAAGACATTCAGTGGCCCATGATGGCCAAACAATGGTTGATCATTGATGCTGTGTTGACCTACCACATGTTCCAGAAAATCCTTTTAAAAGAGAGAACGTAGAAAGTAGAACATTTGGTTTTCTTTCCTCAGTCTTTCTAACCATACAGGCCACAATAATTAGACATGAAACATGTGAATGAAATACATTCATTCAGTCTACTCCTAGTGTACTATGTGTGATTGTGTGGGTCTTTGAGTAATGAAAAATACATTGGTGTCTGCCTAAATTCATCCACTGAATTGACATCACAGTATATTCCTACACATGCTTAAACGAAGACCCTTCCTGGATACAAAGTAAATAAACTAGTCTAATATGGTGTCTGTGCCACATAGATCTTGCCAGGGATTACTTCATAGTGAGGGATTCCCCAAATCAATTTCCTTTATAAGGGAGCGTCCTAATATGGTCGCCACACAGCTACACATTCACTGTCTCCCACTAATATAGAAGGGAGAGGAGACTCAGTGTTTGACTCACAGGGCCACACGTCTTATGAACTGTTTCACAACATATTCGGGGTCAGTGATGGAAATGTACTGCTCACTGGTCACATTTCTTTGGTTTGTTTTTTGAAGCCAACACAATTGGTCATTATTATAAAGGGGACTCGTATCCAATTTTACAGATATCCTACAGAAGCCTTTAAGCACATCAATTATAACCTTCTGCAGGTGTCACGTTATGAATAAATTATCAAAAGTTGAAAATGGCATGCACCAAAAAAAGAAGATAGAACTTCTGCAACCAGTGTGCCTACATATGACAATTTTAATGATGCTCTGGTCTAAAACTGTAAAAGTACTATAAGCTGAGAACCGTCATATAGTCAGTGAACTGAATCTGGAATATTTGTTCTATGAAAGTAAGGCTTAGCAACAGTGCATTTTATCATTATTCATTTATAGTAGGAATAATGTGTCATTTCCACTTGCTTTAAGTATTCACAAGCTATGATGTTAAGCAATCCTAATGTTTAACAAAACAGACACACCTATCCTGATAAGTATTGCATGTCCACATTGTCCAAAACATGCTTTGGCTGCTAAAGTTTGGCTGTTTGTGTTCAGAGGTCAACCACACGCACCAGACAAAAATGTTTGCACTCAAAGTTCAGACTAACATTTTATTTGACTAATTCCAGACAGACCCGCAGGGAAGACATCAAGATGTTGGCTTCTGACTCGACAGCCAAAATGAACACCAAGCAAGCAGACCAAAAATACACTTCCTGCACAAACACCCTCCGCTCATGTACCCAGATGTTATGTTGTCCTTATTGCAAATTCCACACTTGGCTTGCTCAGGTTTACCCTGTCCAGTTTTAAGGGCTTCCCTCCATGTCAGACAAGAGATTTTGATAGAAGCCCATCAACAAATTACCAATGCTTCAAATAAATCACAACAAGCATTCTTGGTGTGAATGCCTACATTTAAGAATGCCAGGACCTGCATAAGCACGCACTGCAACGAGCCTAAGTACCTTGGAAATGGTTGACCTACCTTTTCCCTTGTTTCAAGGGTATATATAGGGACCTCCCAACAAAGAACCTGGCTGTGAGAGCAGGCCCAGGCACATAATGGTGGTAATATGAACCGACACAGAGAGAATCACAGCTTAACCTTGCTGTGTATTAGTGTCATTAGATCAGTGGTTTTACAGTGGATGGTTTAGGAAGTATGCAGAGGAGATTGGCTAAACAGGCTCATCATTAGTTTGCACGCTATCCAGGGAGCACCAGGCCAGCCTGATTATCACTGAGGACCAAAAGGATCTTTAGCAACCCTAGCTGTGTAGCTCCATGGATGTCTGTTGGTCAGTCGATCACCACTTGGGTCCAGACTACTATATCTCAAGAACCATTACCTGGATTGCCACGGATGCACCCAACTTAATGATACGATCGCAGCAACAGGTTGAACAAATATTGGATGGATTGCCATGAAATGTTGTACAGACATTCATGCCTTTCACAGGATGAAGCCTGTTGACTTTGAAGATGTCCTGACGGTTCCTACCACAATGAGCTTGACATTTGTGTCTGTTACTACTACTTTTTGTTGGACTGCAATGAAATGTGTGTGTGTGCGTGTGTGTATGTGTGCGTGTGTGTGTGTGTGTCGTTGACCCGAGAAAACTCACGTGTGCCTTTTTTGCCTTCCGTACGTTGAGGCAGTAATGTGATTACATGAGAAACTGTGGCACATGATCTGGCTTGGTTAAAGTGCATCTGTAATTATGAAATGAAATGGCGCATGGGTTTTATTCCGCTGCCCAAATTGGAAAACCTCATTTTCTGTGTACACTTGAGTCTCAAGTCTCAGTTCACCTCTCTCCTTCTTTTTCTGTTACACACACACACACAACACACACACACACACACACACACACACACACACACACACATTAAAATAAGCACACACACAGTTCATCATAGTAAATGCACAAAGAACTTCTGTATGAAATATTTAGGTCACATTTGCTGAAATGGATTATGGTCAAATCAGTCTGTGGGTAGCAATTTTTTCCCCAGTGTCTAAATACATCATATCATGTGTGTCATACAAAAGCTTAGGTGCTATTTACTAGCTGCAACAATGGGCCCTTTCTTTTAAAAAAATTGTGATTCCTTCCAAGTCCCGCTGTGTTACATAACATAGATCCATGGGAGAGGTTAGTGCCTGGATATTTGTACCACCTAGACTACTGAAATTACAGAGATTTAACAGTACGTAAACCATGTGGCATACATAGACTGGTAAATTGACTGTCCTTGTATAGCTTTCTATACCTTTCCAGTCTTCCACCCACTCAAAGAACTTTAGATTCGCCCCCTTCACACACATCCATACACTGATGGCAGAGGCTGCCATTCAAGGTGCCAGCTGCTCACCAGAAACAAATACATTCACACACACCGACGGCACAGCCATCGAGAGCAATTTGGGTTTTAATATCTTGCCAAAGAACACTTTGCTATGCAGACTGGAGAAGCTGGGGATCGAACCACCAACCTTCTGATTAGTGGACGACCTGCTCTAGACTACTTGGTAATAGCACAACTCTGTTGAAAGGTGGGGTATGGCTGGAATGACTGGAATGGTGTTGTGTGGCTTGGTCAGAGCCACTTCGTTTGGTACGCATTTATAGAGTACAGAGGCTGTGTACAAGCACCAGATTGTAGTTCAGTGCACACACACAACGGACAGCTAGCAGACTGTGTGGAGATATTTTCTGAATTTGGCAAAATGAGTAGTGGATCGGAATGGCATAGCAAGATGGACAATATTTCTCAAATTCAAATAATGCACTGTGGAATGATCAGGGTGTATACGTGTACATACACTATAGTGTATGTACCTTTGGGATGAATTAGAGGGGAGAATGCGAGCCAGGCCTTCATCGTCCAACATCTGTGCCTGACCTCACAAATGCGCTTGTAGAAGAATGGTCAAACATTCCCACGAACACACTCCTAAACCCTGGGGAGAGCCTTCCCAGAAGAGTTAAAGCTGTTATAGCTGCAAACGGTGGGCCAACTCCATCTTAAACCCTACAGATTAAGAGTGGGATATCATTAACCTTCATGTACATGTAAAGGCAGGCAACCGAAAACTTTTGGCAAAATAGTCTATATAGCCTTTGTATAACTGTTTTTTTTATTTTATTCATTTTAAATGTTACCATATCTTAATTCACATTTAATTACCTGTTAAAGAGGCAATATGTAGTTTTCAGTGGCCACTAGCGGCGTTTAAGATTGCAACTACGTTCTCATACGTGTGCTCAAGCAGAGTGCGCTAACTCCAACATACGAAGAAGCTGGTAACTAACTTTATTACTTGTTTATCTTTCACCCGAGGCTCACCAATGTCAGCACAGCTGCATGTACTAGATGATAACAAAACGGTTATTAGGTGGTTAGTGCGACTTTGTGGCTTTGTAGGCAGAGTCAGATATTCCGTTTGTAAAAAAAGAGGAGGTTTGTCCACGTGACAGAAACTCCGTCAGACCCACTACACTATGTGTTCAGCAGCATATGGAGGCTGTCAAGTACTAACCTATTTAATAGGGGGCAGTTCCCAATATGTGTGCTGCAACAACGCATTCAATGTGAATTGTCCTCTATTAAATAGTTTTATAGTATTTTGAATATCCTACTGTTGCAATAGGCCTACAGTATTTGTGAACTGCCTCCATAAATAATTGCACATACATTGTTTCTATGCCTATTTGCATGGTACATCAAATTCATTGATGTTGATTAAATTTGCAATATTTTCTTATTGAATTGTTGAAGTTTTTGTCATCCACCATATGATTATACACTCTTTCTGATGACAAAATGTGTTAAAATTGTGAAACACAGAATTCAGAAAAATTCAAAAGGAAAACACAGAATTTGGGAGGGAAAATGGAGGGGAAAAAATTAAACAGATTTCATATCCGTGGTTTCATTGCCCAATGTGTGAATGTATCATAACTGTAGTAAGCTCCATCAGAAGATACCACCTTGTGTTGTATAATGACAAATAATCAACCATGTACCTTTAAGTTACAGTGACGAAGCAAATCAACTTAACAGGAATGCTGATTTGTAAGTTATATTTAGTGGTACATACAGGAGATGACCCTTCACCTACTGTACTGTATGATTATTTAACCAGTTAAAAACTATTTGTAGTTGCTTTAACATAAACATGTACTCCAGCCTGCAGCTATTGTGAGTATCTGGTAGCCCATTTAAAAAAAACACTTGCATTAAGCATTTTAAACCTCTGTAAGAGGATGTATCACTAAGTTCTTAATTTCATAAAAGTTCAATTAAACTTACTGCAGTTTATTTAATCAGCGGGTCAAGGGTTCAAGTCCTGTTTGGTGTTTATGAAGACAAAAGCATCCTCCGGAGGAACACACTAGCATTCAGACTGCTACCTGGCTGGGCTTTCCTGTGTAGTTGGTTATCACATGAATGTTTTATATGCTACAAAACATACTAACAAGTTAAGTTCTGCAAGTATGAGGCCCCTCATGTTACTGTAGCCTAAGCAGTGTTTTTCCTCTTTCAGTCCAGCCTCCAGCTCTCTGACAGGTGTCTTCATGGTAAACGCTGTTTTCTAACAAGTGTTGCACTTTGTGGATTTCTGTCATCTGTAGCTGCAATTGCGGCATCACGCTGATGTGACGGCGCTGTGTTCGTAATCAGCACAGCGACATTGTTTCCGCTTGGTCTTTGCTCACACAGCAAAAGGAATCACTAAAGAAAACACACACACTTTTCCCTGTAGTTTACATAATATAAATTAGGAAGTAAAACATCTCAAAAATAAGTAATGAAAAATTATAGGCTGACTAGTGTATCGATAAAAATACAATTATTTTTTTCATGTTCTCGGTCTCAAACAGAGCTTAACCATGCCATGTGACAAGCTTCACTAAGAACAAATATAACTGGGACCACTACAAAAAATTGCAGATTTTTTATGCATTAAATGAGCAGGAATTCAAAATATTCTGTAAGAGGGCCCTGAACTATAAATTCATTATACACAAACACGTTATAACTTAAGTTATACACATATACATAAAATTAAAATAACGTACTGTTTTTATAACTGTGTAAATTAACACATTATACTTTATTTAGGGCGTTAATTGAGAACTTAAAAAGCATTGTTTGTTCCAAGAGTTTGCCAAAGGCACGCAATGCACGTGTGCACGCTGTGTACGGTGTGTACGTGATCAGAACGGTACAACCCTCATTTTGAGCCAGGAAATATCGTGTGTGTAGTTAGTGTTTAAAGCCAGGTTACTGAGTAGCTATGTGGCATTCACAACTATGCAGTTTGTAGCTACACCAGTCTATGAGCTACACCACTGTCCTGTGTGATTAATTTGGACTAATTATCTACTGTAAGCTACGCAAGCAAAGTTAGACGTCTTTTTTACGTTACCCCGGTTACATGAGCTAGGCCCGCCCGAAGGTCCCTCCGCATCCTGCCTGAATGATCTCTGCTCTTCAAAGCAGAAGCAGTATCACGTGAAAGAGTAGTGACGGGGCGGGTTCACGGGACACCTCAGCCAATCGCCGCCTCTGTTTTGCGGCTTTCCATTCCACGATAAACATTGCGATCTGACCAGCAGCGCTTTCAGTGAGGCAACGCACGTCAACGTGAATGAGGCCGAGCCTCGTCCATAGTAGCTCTTAGAACTGCAGGACTGGAACTACTCACCAACATTAAAGACACGCACACTATGGTGAAGCTTTATCCCGCTTCAAAAGAAGGAGACGCAAACCTGTCGCCCTGATATCGACCTTTACCACCGGAAACCCGCTAGCTTTGGCTGCTCACGTTAGCTAGCTAAGTTAGCTCTTAACGTTACACGACGTTACCCTGGTTTTTTTCCACGCAACTGACCTCCACCACAACACAGGCGTACTGAATATCATTTGCTTGCTAGGTTGGGGTCGTTTCCCCCTGTTTCTTCACGTCTGCTCCCGTCGTCCCCGTGTGGTGCCCCGTGGACGTTTCCCGAATATGATACATAATGAGTCAAAGAGATACCTTAGTTCATCTGTTTGCTGGAGGGTGAGTATATTCGACTGTCACGTAACGTTACATGTAAGAGCCGAGCTAGCTAGCTCCACGCTCGGGGCTAACTGTCGTTGCTAGCCAGCAACACATAATGGGGTGTTTGTATCGGTATGTGCATGATATTGGGATTTGATTAGTGGAATAATGTTATCCTAAAGATCCATGTTAGCATCAGGGTGTGCGATGGTAGCTATGCTGTCCGTGCATGTGTACCCGTAGCAGTCAATGTCACAAGTCACAATGACATTCCAAGGTATGAATTAAATGGCTAGCTTGTGGAAGCGTGTTCTGTATCTAGCAGTATACAAACTATACTGTGCTAAACTTAAGAATCATTAAGCCGCCAGTGTTAAAAGTGAGGCTACTTTCGGCGTAACATTAATCTGTGTATTTGAGATTACGTTAGAGCATCAAAACAAACGCGGGCAGGCTGCCACTAAAGGTCACTCCAAAAATAGAGTTTTTGGAAATTACAGACAAACTTGTATGCTCGAATGTGTCTGATGCAACATCTAAACTGAACCACAGTGGAGTGCTGTCTAGTCTTTTCTGTCATTCAACAGTTAGTCTGCCAAAGCAGCTAAGCTGATCGATAAATGGATGAATTTCGCTCATGAGTTAATCGCAGTCTGAAGCTTAGTTGTGATTCCACAATTTTCGTTAAATATACGTAGAGCCTTTAAAAACAGACGTGAAACCAAGCGTGTGTAGAGCAGATCTATGGCATGTATCTGAATGTAAGAATTCTAGGGAAATTAATTATGACTCTATTTATATGATCCCAAACATGTGCATGAGTCACGTAACGATATTAAATGTAAAGCCTAAGTGAGATCAAACGTGACTACTCATTCATGCATGCTATTCTTTGCCAATGTTTGACATTGTTGGCAGTGGCACAGAAACTGATAGACCTACCTCTACCAAAACTACGTCAACAGGACTTTCAAGTTCTGCTTTGGTTCTGATTGAAAATTAACCCTTTTTAAAGATAACAGTTGTCGCTCTCGCTTTTAACTGCTCATGCTTTTGATATCCTATGGTCTGCCCTGCCCGGCCATGTTCTGCCAAATACAATTTGGTCATTTTCAGTTTGTTTAGGTAGGAGTACCAAGTTTGCTTAGTACATATTGTTTTTGTGTTCTCTCTTATCTCTCTTACATTTGTTACACAAGCAGGTGTCTTTCCTGAAGTACCTGAGCTCATAAACTGATGTCTAGGATGCAGCACACTTCTACAAATTCTGTTTGTTGTAGGTCTTGGCTCATAGTTAGAATTTCTAAATGTGAAAACTTTCAATGATTTGTTTTATAACTCACAGTTGTCAAAGTGTGGAATCTTAAAACATTTATTTTTCAATCTACTGAATGTTTCCAAGGTTTGGCCCGGCTATCTAGCTTGCTAAAAAACAAACAGATGTGTCTGCACATCTAAACTATAATCACATAATAATGTGATTATAGTTTAGTTTGTTCTTATTTTAATAAACATACATAGATATGTAGTGTGGCGCTGAACAGAAGCTTGCTGAAAAACAAAGCATTCCTGACTGTCTCTCTCGTCTCACAGTGTGCTGTTTCTTGTCTACATGCCAGGAATTGTTAGAATTTCCACGACCACATCATTGGCTAATTTATTTATGTCAGAAAATTAACACTTTGCACACATACGGCCATCCTGACCATTGCTGACATTGGAGGAGGACACTCCGTTTCAGTCATTTCTGTCCGCTGAGACTGCATATTGTTTGCTATGTCACCTCCAGCTTTTCCATCTCTGTCTTTCTGCCAGATGTGGGGGGCACGGTAGGAGCCATATTGACTTGTCCACTGGAAGTTGTGAAGACCCGTCTGCAGTCATCCTCCATCACCCTCTATGTGTCTGAGGTTCAGCTCAGTACTGTGAACGGAGCCAGTGTGGCCCGAGTGTCCCCACCAGGCGCGCCCTGCACTTTCTCAAGTGGGTACTCAATGACATTTTCCGACTTTCATTTCTGACATCTAAGGATGGGTATTGTTAGGATATTATTAATACTACTGCTCTAATTGATACTCATTATCAGTCTGTTACTTAATTGATACTTTTAGCACATGCAACATGTACCAGGTTCTTACTGCAGTGACCCATTCAACTCTGACCAGAGGCTAATTTGCTGCATGTCTCTCCCTCTCTCCTGCATTTCCTGTCTATCTTAAACTGTACTATCTCCAATAAAATTGCCCAAAAAAATCAGAATAAATAAAAATAATATTCCTGACACCAAAACACTGAGCAAAGTTTAGACAAAGTTTAGACTGTAGAACATAGAAATCAGTCACTATCGCTCAGTCATCCTGTCCTCTGTCGTCCTACCTGTTATTGCTGGTACTGCTGGTAGAGGCCACAATTGTACACGGAAATATAGGCTGAACAGTTAGGCGTCACACAGTCTGCTTGCATTTTAGCTTGTTCATAACAATTTGCTGTTAGCTTAATGAGCACAGGCATTATGGCAAAAACATGGCCGTGGTGAATGGGAGACTGCGAACGCAACCGTTGAACATTTTCTGCAAGTTTAGTTGTTGATCAGGTGTTTCGATAAATGCCTCATACTTGCTTCTTAATCGCAAAGGTATTAATACACTTACTGCACTTAAAGAGCACATTGAGTAATGTCGTCCACCTCACCTGGGTTCATTCTGTCCTCCGCTGCCCCTCTGCTAACAATCCACTAATGTCACTCGCTTGTTTCTTCAAGTACTGATAAAAGTGCAGACCTTACAAAAAAACCCGGGTTGTTTTATAACTGTTTCCAAAGTACTCTTTCTGAATTCAGAACTGGGTCTCCCTATTTATGTCCACGATATATTTTGTATACATTATGCACAGTATTGCCTAAACTTAAACCTCTGGTAAAAACAGATTTTTGATACTGAATTTTAACCAAAACGATTGTAACTGTTTATTTTTGTAGCTAACAGCTCCCACCCCCTTTGCTCTCCCCGAGAGGTTTGCTTGCAGAGCCATGGTTCTTTCCTCAGCAGGCACCATGTTGTTGTTGCTGTTGTTGTTTGGTCTGGCTGATGTCCCACCGGCAAGGCCAACCAATCTCTGTAACCCAACTCCTCACCCTTTGGGAAAGCTATACACAGCCAAGCAGGGAATTTGAATACAAATCCAACTATTATTACTTTTGTATCTTGTGAGAATTTAATACATTTTTGACTTCTTAAGAAAACTCTCTGTTATGAAAGGCCTTTTCCTATTTTATGTTCACTTAGTCTATTACCTCTTTGATATGGGAAGATTGCCAGTTTTGATGAACGAAATTAGATCCGCTCCATAAGGAAGAGAATGGCCTGGTCTCTTCTAAACAGGTCATGTCCTGGCTGCCCAGAGCCTCTGGTAAAAATGTGTTTAATGGCACCATGCCACTTCTCAAATTCACCGAACTAAGTCACATTTAAATGAAGTGTCAGTCACTGTAGCAGTAGGGGCTTTGTTTTGTTGGCTGGCGGTATAATCCTAATTTAATTAATTTTGAATACAGTGCTGCAACCAAATGCCAGAAGGCCCATCTGCAATTTCAAGTCTTTTCATTTAGTGGAATTCACCTGATTAAATACCTTGCAAGACATGTGGTAGCAGACATATCTCATTATCTTATACAGACTTTGACATATCTTATTATATTGTATTTTTCTCTTACCAAATAGTAAGTACAGTGTTGCTGTAAAGCCAGCGTAACTCTATAAGAGCAGACTGAAGAAATCACAGCTTGCAACCAGTCTTTGTTGACATTTTACAGGCATGAAGGATAGGGTGCGGCCATGAAGGCTGCATGACAATTTCGCAGAGTTCTTCTGGCCACACTGCAGCCTAATGTGGCATACCGTATGTAGACATGACGCTTAGCAAAGAAGACTAGAGCACATCTGCTTTTCGTAAGCTATACACAAACACCAATGAATGAGAAAATTCAGTACTGTTATGGTTTTCTGACTCTAGGACAAAATTGACTGTTATCATACCTTGTACATTTGCGTATTTGCAGTATTGAATTATTCTGCAGCAGGGCCTGTGTCCAGCAAAGCGTTTTTTTACCAGCTGAAAATGATAGCTGCTGTTCTAGTAACGCCTAGTTGAGAACACTAAGGTGCACATTGGAGGTGCAGCGTTTTTTTCGAGATGCTGTGGTTGCTATGAAGACGCAATGCGTGTCCTTGTAGTCTGACAAATGTGTTGAGTGCTTTGCATATTTTTCTTTTCAAACTTCAGGGTGTCCGTGGAGTCTTAAAAAGTCTCAAAAGGTAATAAATCAATTTTGCGAAAATTAAGTCCATTAAAAATTATTAAGAAGTCTTAATCGCCATTTAACAAGGTATTAAATTTTGAAGATATTTTTTTCAATGGGAAAATCCTGTTTGTCCAAAAGTGTGTGCTAAAAGTGTAGTTGAACGCATTTATTTATAATGCTTAGCCAAAAATACTAGACAGGCAGTGAGTAGCGACTGTGTGATTTTTTTTTTTTCTGTAACATTAGGTGCAGGGATTCCGTGCGCCTATTTCACTCTTAAACGCTACAAAAATAGATCCGTGCAAACCACAAAATGTTTTACCAGCACAACCGACTGTAATCTCCCACCCAGCCAGACTCTCAATGCTAATCGTCCAAAACATAGTCGGAGTGGCAATCAGGAGTAACGGGATTAACCCGGTTGGCCGGTCGCTCTGTGGTCACTTGAACAGCCCTGTTCCTGAAAAACAAGAGCGAGATGCGCTGGCAGCAGCTGAATTGGTAAGAGAGAAGACAACAGGGAGAATTCAAGGAGCGTGTGGGTTTGGCTAATGTTAGCTTGCTATTTATCTAAATCGATGCCTTTTATGGAAACACATTCAACTTTTCATAAAGCCGATTCTCTTGTCAATGTCACTGTTTGTGAACCTGCATGGAGCGGTATTTAAAAAAAGTTTGATGTGCTGCAACAAACTTTATAAAGTAGCCTGCCCAAAATCAAGTGATCAGTATCAGTGATTGTACATTGATCATGTAGCCTAGAGCATTTTTATGCACAAAGTTAATGAATAAAAAACAACCGCAAACTGAAACAGCTATAAATTTGAATTTATATTATACTAGTGGTAAGTTTTATATACTATTATATGAAATTACCTTAATGAATATATTCATATCAAACTTACAGTTTACTATTAAATTAACAATATATTTTTAATAATATTATACTAATACAGTCATTTAGACTAGTTCCTCCTCCAGGTTGTGCCTGTGCTACACTGCCTACACTATTTACGCTATTCATCACTCAGTTTATTCGGCTTCATCTTTGTTCACTCCTGGCCTATTTGAATTTTTTTGTATTGATGAAGTGGTCGTTGAAAGTTATCACACATTGCAGGCAAGCTCACATTATCTTGTTTAAAACACAAAATTACACTGTGTTTCACATGATTTGCTGTGAAGTTGCGTACATAAACGGCATTATGTAAGACTAGGGCTGAACAAAAAAAAACAATAACAGTAATTATCGCGATACAATTTTTTTCAATAACAATAGAACAAATGTTCAATAAATATTCAATAAATGTTTGATTTGATTCACTTGAATCACACACCAATTAGGACTGAATTGTTTACCAAGATGTTTATTTTGTTGAGGAATAAGGACAGAAAAAAGCTTTTACTTAATTTTACTCGTGCATATTTGTTGAAAAAGATTTTCTCATGTTTCAATGTTTTGAATGTTCTCCCTCAGATTTGTGAAGTGATCCACTGTTTGGAATCAAATGTTTGACATGTTCTGACCATAAAGAAGAGTTTAAACCACAATTAACCATCAGGTTTCTTCAACTTTCACTGAGGAGCAAAAATCAGCCTTCAAACTCAAAAGATATAACGATTTGATACTTATCGTGTTAATTATCGATATCGAAAGATATCTGAAACTTTTATCGTGATAACATTTTTGGCCATTTCGTTCAGCCCTATGTAAGACAGTTTGCAGGAAATCTGACCAGTTCTTCACATAGTAAACTGTTGGCCCATATTGGCTGTTATAGGCAACTGAGAAAGTTGGTGAGTGCCTCAATTTTTAGCTGGCGTTACAACCTGATGACATATAGGCAATAAATATGATATAAATATATTAAATTCCTTTTAAAACCTCAATCATCCCTTTTAAAGGTGTGTGGCTGATTTTAATCGGTTATAGCTCAAAGTGGCGCGGCAGTCTTAAAATACGTTGAAAAGGTCTTAAAAAGGTATTGAATTTTACTTCAGGATTCCTGTGTATATACCCTGAACTTCTTCATCCAAGTTTACTTTCATGCAGTCTTCTTCTTCACTGCCTTTGTTGGTGCATTAGTGTTTCTTATTCTCACCTGTTGATCTGCCCAACAGTGTCAAACCATTAGCAGGAATGTGTGTTGCGTCACCCTTGTATGCATACGAGGGATATTCGTCCTTGTGCGTGCTTAAGAGCTAACAAAGTGATCACCCACATAAAATAGTGTTAATAGCAGAGGGTGACACCGGAGTGGATTTTCACTCCTGTCCTGTCCCAATTCCGGAAGAATGACTCTCATCCCATCCCCTTCCCCAGTCCTGTGATGCATAGTGCAATCCCACATCCCAAAAGATAGACAGCCTCTACTTAATACTCCACAAAGATCCTTTAAATATCCATACCAAACTTAACAAAAGTTGGGCCAAAGAAAAACACCAAATTAGACAACGCTGGGAGAAAAAACGTCTAGCCACCAGTAATAAGTAATACCCTAAAGCATGCATGTGGTCCTGATGGTGGAGTCACTATGTTCATTTCTCTGTGTATGTTTTCATATTCAGATTGATATTGGAGAAAGAAGGACCTCGCTCTCTCTTCAGGGGCTTGGGGCCAAACTTGGTGGGCGTGGCACCTTCCAGGTAACCTGTCTTCCGTCACCTACTTCTGTCATCTTCCTTAAAATTGTTAGCAATGTTTACCTCCTTGGAGAATGACTTTAAGGACTATGAAGCTATTAGTGCTGTTTCAAGTGAAGAGATTTATTGAATCTAAGATGGAATTGTGAATCTGCCAAATTCAGTGTCATTGGCCCTCTGTAGGTGAATACAGTTATATGCAAATGGTTTCCTTCTAGTGTTTGGAACAGAACATGATTATTTTCAAGCAAAATGCCAAAATTGTGTAGTTCCAGCAGCTGAAATGTGAGGAAATGGTGATTTAAGCTAAGGTAGGTTTAGATTTTTGAAAAAATCCAAGTGAAAGTCCCACCCCCTGGCCTCCTTCCTAAGCCACACCCCCAAAAACACATTTTCATGCAGTGCATGGGCAGAGTACGCTTAGGGAGACAGATTTTATAGACCGAATGGCATACATTTGTGAATATTATTGTGATAATGTTCCGAAAAAGTTCATTAAAAATGCTAAAACAAGATTAAAAGTCTACAGTCACTGTAGCAGCCTCGTTAGGCTGCACTCATTACACACCAGAAAACTAAATTGTTAGACAGATAAAACACACAGAAAGCTCATGTTGTTACATTAACACTCAGTCTGTCATGATCAGCTTTACATTGTCAAGTCTCGGCTTCAGCATTTATCAGCCTAAGCAGTATTGTTGTCAGCCTTTGCTGTATTTGCGTCATAGCTCTGCCTCGAGTTGAATGCTAACATTGTGTCAACATGCCCACAATTACCGCGTCAGCATGCATGTTCACCGTCAAATATCCCCACCTTGACATTTGGCATGGAAAGTTTAGCAGGAAAGCAGACATAAGGAATGCACATCCAGGCTCCTGGTGTTGTGCATGCTCTCTGGCTGACATGGCTTAGTGCTGGACACCTAAGGAACTTAGCCATCATTAATGTTATCAGTTACACCCGTGCTTTTTCTGTCGCACGTCAAAAAGATGTGTTGCGGAATTGTTGTGATAAAGTGAAGTAAATAAATGAATATCTTGGGCAAAGTAAAACTACCTGATAGTCATTGGTCTTTAAACGGTAAAATTAGTGTACTGTATGTATGATGTAGCTCAGCAGCAGGGATGAAACAGTCTAAACAACATTCTTGGTGATCTTGAACATTTTGCTTTAATATCAGCTGTTTAGCTGATTCAGTCACTTTGAATGAGCACACATAGGCTCAGTACTATTTGTAAGTGAGTTATGGACACATGGGCTGTATTTCAGGGAGCCATGGCTGTGAGAAGCAGTGTTGTTGTGTAACCACCACAGGGCCCCTTGAGGTTACTTTGGTGACAGAGAAGCATCAGGGTTACACGGTCCTTTTAGTCATTCATCCTCATGGCTTTCTCGGCCATCTCTGCATGAAAACATGGCAACAGCAGCAGCATTTTGAAAGCAGTATTTGGTCTAACTGAAAGCAGTTAGGTAAAAACAAATACCAGTCACAATCATCATTTGCTCGTCAGTGGTAATGATGGGAGCAAAGTGGGGGCTAATGGCAGTGGGCAGCGGCTAACGCTGCAGCAGGCAGGTGCCGGCGCTAAGCATATGTAGAGTGTTTTGTTAGCGTCTTACATGATCGAATGCTGATGCAGTGGGCATTGGATGTGAAGACAACAAGGCCTCCTGAGCTGTGACGCAGATTTAAAGACGAACGCGCACACAAGCACCGTCTTTTAATTTGACTGACAAGCTGCAAGCATCATTAACAGTCCAACTAAGCACATTTAGCCAACGATGGTACAAGTTAACCAGAGTGCACAATGTGCTGTTAGAGTGAAAAACATGAATTAAACATGAGTACGCACATGATCATTATGACATTTTTAATTAGTGAAACATAAAGACGTGGAGTTTTTTTTTTTATACTGAATAGCCACTTTCCCTAACAAGGCTGGCGTGACAGTTGGTTCTGCTCTCGGCTTTACACGTAATGAATTTTTAAAGCTCATTAAGCTGAACCTGACATGGAGACAGTTTTACTCGTTAATAGAGTGTAATTAATAAGCTACATCGTTACTGGAGGCACATAGTTGGTCAGGACTAATTATCTTTACACTGAAACACATAAGCATGGCATATATAACTTGTTTTTCCCTGTGCAGGTGTCAAAACCACTGACCTTTTTTTGCCTTTTTACCTCCAACAGAGCAATCTACTTTGCTGCTTACTCCACTGCCAAAGAGAAACTGAACGGTGTGTTGGAACCCGACTCCACACAGGTACACATGGTGTCGGCTGGAATGGCAGGTAACTAAATATGTGAGGTAACAGGTTGACATTCGCTGCCATTCAGGGCTTTTTTTAACATACAGTAACCTTGTGGACATTTCCAGCGTGCTTGTCAGAAATGCTGAGTAAATGGACATGATATGGTTCGGTGCTGGTAAGCTTATGTGAATTGTGGCATCACATACAGAGTCAGGTTTGCTTCATGTATGTAGTGTAGGGCTGCCGCCAGCTTTTGCTAACACTGATCTCTGTGCAGAGCAAGCAGTGGTAGAACTAGTTTCTGTTCTGTAGATTCAAAGGACTTGTCTTTTGAAAGACAACATCTCTTGACAAACTTAAGTACCTTCACGGGGACCCTGTGGATTCAAAAACAAGTTAATCCTGTCTCCTTCACCTTTTGCCCAAATATACAGTCTTAAAATGGCATAGTTACAAGGGTAACATCTTAAATTGCCAGATTTAAATACTGTATCTTTATTCTCTGACGCTTTGTATTTCAAGGGTGAGTTATCTGTGACAGTCTGATCCAAATGGGAATGCAGAACCGTTGCCATGTGGGCCAGTCAGGCAGCCACAGCTACTGTGTGTGTGTGTGTGTGTGTGTGTGTGTGTGTGTGTGTGTGTGCGTGCGTGAGTGTGTGTGTGAATCTGACAGGTTCACGGTGGCACCGCTTTTAGCACACCGTGACTCAGATCTTTCAACAACCCAGTCAAGGTCAGAATTTGTCTGTACATACGTTTCCAGTGGCGATGCACATATTCTGCAGTGCGAGACGTGACTGAGGTGAACTGACATGTGATGAGGTGTGGGCAATGCAGAGATTTAATTAATTAAATTAGTCTATGCAGTAATACATAATACCTACAGCAGAGGTCACCGCTGGCTCCTGCCATGGCTAACAGCGTATGTACTTATTCTCCAACGCTGTAGAAATCCACTTCCAAAAATCCAGTATGTGTCAGACTCTAATTTGCATACATGCCCAAAACAAGCCTCGAAAACATGGTGTCATTTCTGATTTTAATTATCACTATTAGCAGGCCACATAGCAGTTAATTGTTGTTGTTTTTTTTATGTCAAGGGATGTTTTTTAATTAATAAAACTTAAGCTGTACTCTTCCAACATGTCCCTTCTGCTGTCTTGGTGTTGGGGTTGGGTTGGGGGTGTTTATTTCACATGAGGTTGCAGTATGCTGGGTGAAGTCCTGTGGGATAATGGGGGAATGGGAAGTAAAATGGTTGCATGCAGGTCATTTTGCTACACACAAGCCGCCTGTGTCTGTTTTAGGCTTTAACTCTACCGTAGCTCTCCTCTCGCAAGGGCATGAGACCCCCGCACCACCAGGGGTCTCTAGCTGCATCTGTGAGGAGTTACTTGGGTCTGCGTGAGTACTCACCACAGAGCTATGCTTCATTTTATATTGGTTTCTCTCTCTCTCTCTCTCTCTCTCTCTCACTCTCTGTGTCCTCTACTCCATCACCATGTAGGTCATTGCATAAAAAAGAGGTTGTTTGTTCTTTTGCCAGCTTTTTGCACCACATTCAATTCTCATGGCATTCATTTGCTCCCCTACTAGCACACATAGGATAGTCTATAGAGGGTCTAGCTTTCTCTCTTTAAGCTGCCTTTGTGACTTTACTTTTCATTTTATTAGGAGTTCACATTGTGTTAACTTCACCAACATGAATGCAGCTTGAAGGACATTTACATCCTACTTAGAGTGTTAGTTTGTGGCCAGATTATTGTACCGCTGGCAGCTTGACACTTAGGCTGACAATAGTATTTTTAGATTTTAAACAACTTTTAATCTTGCTGTTTTTTTTCCTCCACAGGTTTTACAGCCATCACAGCAACCAACCCAATATGGCTCATAAAAACCCGTCTCCAGCTGGATGCAAGGTAAACATGACACCAAGGTGTGAGCTTCACAAAATTGCACTTCCACACTTGTATGCTCCTCCCACCTGTGTTTGCAGAAGACAGTTGTTTTCCGTCTTCTGCACAGAGATTCTTGCTAATAATAGCCTTTATTATACATGCACACACTGCAGCCCCCCATTTGTAGGATTACTTCAGTATAATGTAGACTTATGTTAGATGTGATCATCACATTAAAATTCTTCAAACGAAGGCTTTAAAGTTGACAGGTTCTTGTTTTCCCCTTAAGTCTCTGTTTTACTTTAAGTCCTAAAGGACAACATTACTTAACTCTGACTCTGATATTTGTTCTTTACATGTAAACTGCAAGTAACTCAGGTCTTCTAATCAATGAATTGATTGTAGATTATCACCTGTGTAAACCTTGCTCCTGTTGTGTGTCCTTATTCCCCTTCTCCTCCAAAAGCACAGCTTTTCATGCACACTGTGTGAAACCAGCGGTTCTGTGGGTGCTGTAATGTAATCTAAGAGTGTCTTCACATCTTTAAATTCACCTGCATCGTTGTACTTGTGTTTAGCTGTTTCCATATATGTGGAAACTTCTCACGTGAGTCGTTGTAATTTGTGATTTTCTCCCTTTCTTGTCTCAGGAATCGTGGCGAGTGCAGGATGAGTGCGTTTGAGTGCATGCGGCGGGTGTATCAGACAGACGGGCTGCGAGGCTTCTACAGGGGTATGTCGGCATCCTACGCCGGTATCTCAGAGACTGTGATCCACTTTGTGATCTATGAAAACATCAAACGGCGCCTCTTGGAAGCCAAGGCACCGCAGAACATGGACGAGGAGGAGGACGCATCCAAAGATGCTTCAGACTTTGTGGGGATGATGCTTGCTGCTGCCACCTCCAAGACCTGTGCCACATCTATAGCTTATCCTCATGGTAAGAGTTTGTGATCAGCAATTAGCTGAAATGGGCTGATTTATCGGTTCTTCTCCTTTAACCCTTCCTTTTCTTCCTTACTTTGCAGAGGTGATTCGCACCAGGCTACGCGAGGAGGGCACCAAGTACAAGTCCTTCTTCCAGACTCTAACAACAGTGCCCAAAGAGGAGGGCTACCGTGCCCTGTACCGCGGCCTCACCACCCACCTGGTACGGCAGATCCCCAACACCGCCATCATGATGTGCACCTACGAGCTAGTGGTCTACCTCCTCAACGGCTAAAGTCTCCCCCCCCAACCCCCACGTAGACAGTACGCGTAACCCTGCCCCTGTTCGGAGACGGAGAAAAAAAGAATGAGAGCAACTGCACACCTGCTAGCAAAACAACCGGCTCGCCAGAAGAGAACGGAGACAGTACGGCGGCCTCTGTCTCAGTGACGCGGCTAGTTATTAAAAATAAGTTGGGAGTTTTGTTATATAACTAAAGGGTCTGGCACAAGGAGGGGGGCGAAAGGTTCCTCACATTGGTTTGGGGATCTGGGTTTAGCAGTGGCAAAAAAAAAAAACGGTCGCCCTCATTTTAATTCCATCCTTTTCTCCCTTCGGTTCCATGCGTTGCGCCTGGAAGCTCAGAACCTGAGTTACAGTATATTCTGCCTCTAACAATACTAATAATGAAAGAAGTATAGTAATTCCAATTCTCACTACCTAGTGGTTTTAATGGCCCCTCCAGCAGTAGACTTCAATGTCATGCTGATGATTAGTTTAAAAAATATTTTATTAGTATCGTGCAGTAGTCCCTGCGTCCCTCAGAGTGCCACTACAAGACCAGGATACAAAGATGCAGTAGTGCGTTGAGGTATCTGGCGGGCGATTCTCAAGTTAGCGAGAACAAGGAGAAATCGTTGCTTGAGGCTTGCTGAGGGTAGTGTAAACAGAGGAAAAAGGGCGGAGATAGGAGGTGAGAGTGCCTTGTGTGAAAATGTGACGTCGACTGCGATGCACAGTGGAGGAAGTGGAGCTCTGGCCGACCTGTCACAACAAAGGGTGTGAAACGTTGAGTCGTACACTGGTACACTGGCGTGATTTCAGGTGACCTTAGTGAACCTTTTGCATATCGCGAACATAGACACACTCACCCAGAGGTTTTCAGCATTTCAGATAGTTGGTCGCGACATCCTCATAATGCGGGAATTTCCATGCGTTTACATCTCTTTACACTAAATACCTACGTGATTGAAATCTGCTTGCTTATTACAAGTAAAGTCCACGTGACACCGACGACCCCTGAGCCTTGTACGTGTTTGTGTTAGCCATGTGTGGAAGAAGAGTAATCACTAAGGTTAGATGGAGGGTAAAAAAAAAAAAAAGTCCCCAAACTAAACCATGATATAATCCACCATACTGGAATGTAAATAAACAGGAGGAATAACTTAACTAAAAGCAAGAAGTAAAACACAGATCCATGTTGTGAATTTAAAATACATATTAACACATTCTAATATTGTTAGATAAAATAATAATTATAATAATGATATAATAAAATACCTACATAACATGATTGTGTTGCATTTGTCTGCCCAGTAATGGCAACATGCAGACATTCAGTTCTTATATCACTTTCCAGTGTCTTTCAGTAGAATCCTCATCTCATTTAGTTCCCCTCAGTTGGTGAATCCAGGCTAGATTTACAGGCGAGGACAATCCTCTTGAGTTTACTCTGGAAACTTGTTTTACAGTTCAGCCAGTGTGTGGAGGAGGTGGCCTGGAATATGCTCTTCATAAGCGCACATTAATTAAATGCAAACCAGTATAATTTTTTTTTTTTTCTTAAACCGTAACTGTTTTGATTATTAAACCTCCTTATTCAGCTGTTGTTGTTGTTGTTGTTGTTTGAGAAAACAAAATAACAGCATTTCAGTAAATAAAATAGCCTTTTTGTTGTTGTCAGTATTTAATGTGCTCTTGGATGTCCTCGTCATGGAATGGAAATGTTCTTGCTCTCCGCTTTGGATACATTCGTTTTGTTTTAGCATTTTGTATGTCATGTTTGAAACAGTACAAAAGACAAAAGCAGTGTCACCTCATTTATCTTAGTTACGTTAGTAGTAACTTTTTTTTCTGCTATCCCGTGACAGAAAACTCAAGCCTGTTGATAAGTGTGTGCATTTTCACTGCAACCTGAAAGGGCACGGCTTGCTGCTAACGCAAATGAGCACCTCACTTTAACAACGTGAGCTGTTTCCGTTATCCTCTGGTGTATTTTAACTCACACTGATAACTTACCCAAACACTTCATCCCAGAGTAGGGTAGCTTGCTGGTGTGTGTAAGCATGAAGGATGCATTAGATTGGCCTCATTGAGCAAATTTTAATCAGAGACGTAATAATGCTCACACACAAGTACGGTCAACGCACACTTGTGATGTAGTGAGAGAGTCCATGGGTGACCTCTGTTGCTGCTAGTGGTGACTGTACTGTTTGTGTTTGATGATGCTGGCTACACTCCCATGGCTTTTAAAATGGGATGGCTAGACAGCCTATGCAGATAGTGTGGGTTGATTATGCTTATCTGATGAAAGGGCCAGTTCACCCAAATTCACACAACTGTTTGGGTGAAATGACCCTTTAACTGTACAGTTCTTTCACTTGTATCATATGATGCATTGTTCCCTGCATCCCATGGTGATTCTATAGCACTCATGCGTTTGCGTTGTGTGCCTGTACATGCGTGTTTGTGTGTGTGTGTGTGTGTGTATGTGCTTGCCTAAATGATGAGCGCATTCAGTCTTGTCCTGTGTGGAAGAGACCATAGGAGGGTGTATGCACTGCAAACAGTGTTGTTTTTATTGTTTTAAATAAAATGTTGCCTTTCCCTGACATCCGTTGTTTTTGTTTTCCATGTTGTCATTGATGATCCGGCTGTGAGTGTGGCTCGGTCTATGCATTCTCTCGTACCTGTTTTTGTAAAAATAAAAAGCCAGTAAAATGAAGGAGTCCAAGTATTTTTGTGGCAGGGAACCTTACTTACAAAACAAAGTCAGTAACGAAGTGCTTGATGTACAGTTTGTTTTCTTGCAATCCTCAGTTGACATCTTTCAAACAGTGACATCCTCACACAGAATGCCTTGAGCAAGACACTTAACCTGTATTTGCTCCAGCTGTGTGACCTCTCACATACATAGCAATTGTAATTGTAAGTTGCTTTGGGTAGAAGCGTCCGCTAAATGAGCCTGCTGGACGTGTAAATGGGCAAGTCCCTATTTGGATTTGCCTATTTACACATCCAGCAGGTACAAGCAAGATAATTCCATTATTGGCAGATGGTGAATGTCCCCTTTATGCTTTGTTTTGGTCTCCACAAATTCTTCAGCGCTATGTTAATCACCAAAAATGATGTTTGAGAGAGCAGTGGCAATGAAGTAATCGTGATTCATTGTCGATTATATTGATTAAAGACTCTTCAAATTAACACGTTCATCGTCAACTTCTCACGTACCGTCAAATGTAGTTAACAGGTGCAACTCCGCAGCTCATGATCTCATTTACACCACAAAGGTTTCTAATTTTTTTTAACAAAGTTAACAGGCAACCAGCAGATATAAAAGGACAACCGTCAGGTCAGCCAGAGGAGAAGATGCGAAAGCATGTAGGCTACTGTTTGTGTCAGAGGGAGAAGTGGACCCACAGGACAAATGCCACGTTCCAGACTGCTCGGAACTGGGAAATGTCCAAGTTGAAATCTCTGACTTTCAACCTCAAAACGTTCCAGGAGCATGGTGGTGCCTGACGCTGAAAGTGAAGATTATACTTCCTAATGTTTTCAAATGTTTGGGGCATTTTTAACATTTTACTGAATAACATTTGTGCAGATAAGATGACTCTTACCTCTTCTCCACCAAAAAAGAACTGGTTCGGAACTGGTGCTGGTTCAAAGTTGGTTCAACTTGCGAACCTTCCTGTTTGTTTTTCCACTGATTAGAGAGCCCAGCGAACGACGTCGTTACGTCACTGTGTACGTGGTAAAAGAACGGTTCTAGTCCAGCAAAGAGTTGGTGCCGCTTTCAAACCAGTTTTCCTGGCCGAGAACCGGTTCGTTGGCTGTTGAAACACAAAGATCTGGTTCGTGAGTAGGCACCGGCTCCGAACCAGCTCTCAAAGTGTTTTGGTAGAAAAGGGGCTTCTGAGATTCTTTAGTGTAACCAGCTACTTAGCAACATATTTCTACATCAATTTACATGCAGAACAGGTTTTAATTCAATTTCAATTCAATTAGCTTTATTGGCATGACTGTGTAACAATACTGCCAATGCATGATACACACAACATAAGAACAATGAACCCCATATATTTCATTAAAGAATTAAAGTGTAAAGTAATCAAAGCGCATGTGTGTTTGTATTAAAATATATATATATATATATAAATAAAATAAATAAAACAGTGTGTGTGTGTTAAAAAAGTATTAAAAATAAAATAAAACGGTAAGCGCGAGTGTGTGCATGTTAAAAAAATAAAAATATATTAAAAATAAATAAAACAGTAAGTTGAAATATAAAAATATATAAAAAATTAAAATAAAATAAATGAAACAGCAACGTGTGCATTAAAAAATTAAAAAAATATAAGAAATTAAAATAAAATAAATAAATGAAACAGTAATGTTTGTGTGTATTAAAAAATAAAAGTATATAAAAAATGAAAATAAATGAAACAGTAACGTGTGTATACATATTAATAGGCAAATTTTTTTTTAATCAATTGATTAAAACTTTTACTATGTGATAGTATTTATACATTCAATTAAAAACGTGCAAATAAGCTTTATGGTGCCTTTCAGTTTATTGTTATTGTACCATTTTCAATGTGTGTTTCCATGGGAGCTGCCATTATTGTGTGACATTCAGCTGCTACTCGTGAAGTCGGGGGTACATCTTTTTTCTTCGAGCTCACAAGTAGGGAATCCGACTTCATGGTACTTTTATTAGTCGGAGGTTGGAAATTTCTGAGTTCCCAGTTACCCGGAACGTAGCATGTGGCTGCACCATGCCAGAATATGTTTGTATTTGTCAGTGCAAATTAAAAACAAGGCTGTGTAAATACCTAGTGAGGAGGGGATTTACTTTTGCCATTTCAAAATAGCTGAATTTTGCTTTAAACCGTACTTTCATTGTTGTATTTTCTGTTTTACGTTACTTTTAGGCCACATATAAGGTACTGTGGGTAGAGGACAGAGCAGCTAGGTGGACATATAGAAACGTACAAAAAAAAAGCTGTTAGGATTGGTGTTTGCATGGGTTGACTGCTGGAGAGGATATGTGGGTCGCTGTCTGTGAGTGAGATATGACGTGAAAACAGTTATCCTGACACACTTCCTTACACATTTGACTGCCATGGTGAAGGTGTATGTCATTTTGGTGGCTGTGATGCTCTCATTGATCATTAAAGGCATTTACTTTTGACACATTAGTTAACATTGGTTGAGTGAGTGACAGCCCTTTGCAGGATAAATGAAGCGTGTCTTCGTGGACTGCAGAGAGTGACGTGGTGACTGCATTTAATGTGTCGAGAATTGTATCGTGAACGTGCTTAAGAAACTGAGAAAACTGCACAATCGAACAAATCATTTGATGTAGAGTGGTAGATTTCTAGCCACCAGATGGTAGTGTTGACCTGCTCAGAGCCTGTTTATGACTTCTAATAGCACACCATCAGCTCAGTGGAGCAGATACTGAAAGATGACAGCTGACTGCTGCCTCATTCCTCAATCCAAAAGATGGGAGAGTGAAAAAAAAAAGACAGCAGCAAATGTTTAACTGTTTAACTGCACCTCAGGCACAGTTAAGACACGAAATAAGGCTCCGTGTACACGATTCCAACTTAAGCAGAACATAAACTGACTGGAAAGGAGAGACTTGAAAAACAAAAAGATGCCAGATGAATGATGGCATAGCCGCAGCTGAAAAACACACTTACCTAATTCACAGCTCATTTCCTGGCCTATAAACAACAGCGTCACATCATCACATTAGCTCCAGCAGCACCAGTCTGAGTCAGACACCACACGCATTCATTTTGTGTCAAACTGAAAGGGAGGAGTGCGCTCCCCAAAAACACGCTCCACAATCTGCCAGCAACGCCAGTGTTCCTGGAATAACACAAAGTGCCTCGGGGTGTTAGTTGTGCCTCACTTTTAAATTGAACATTGGGGACGCACAGTGAAACGACAGCAAAAAAAAAAAAAAAAAACCTGATGGAGCCAGTAGATTGTTATGACTGCCACGTTGTTTACCTGTAAACTGGGGTGGAAGGGGAAGGAGGGCCAGAGAAAGAGACAGAAAAATGCTGTTTTCCATTTCCACCATGCCTGACAGGCTTTTGGCTCTGTGCTGTGGTGTTTGCTGTTTGTCTGGCTTAATCTTGAAAAAAATGGAATCTGGCCACTCATCTGTATTTGGGTTATGTGTAAAGATTAACCTCATGTTCCCCCCGTCTTTACATATATATCAAGCTTTTCATCTTGTTGCATTGGCCTCTTTTCTGTATTGCTTTGGCATACGCTTTACAATTTCCACTTCCATTGAATTGATTTCTCTTTTCTGAGGAGCTGCAGAGGGAGGCATCAATGCATCTGTCCTTAAAGAGGCACTCCGACTGTTTAGCATTGCACTTTCATGGGGACTCAAAAGAGGCAGATTAAAAAAAAGAATGGTCAAAACTGAACCAGCAGAGGCCAGCTAAATTTGAGGTTATCACTGTAAACGGATTTCTAAAAACGAATGCAGGATCTTTGAGCAAGGGACATGATTTTGGAATTGTTATGTTTTAATTGGAGCGGGCTATGGTTGCATGCAAGTAAACAGTCAGTGTGAAGGATGAAAGGGGTGGAAATGCAATCTCTGAGCCCATCAGTTATTGTATGACAATGATTTAGCTTTTTATCAATCTCTTATCCATTTTTAAATGTATCTGTATGAAAATCATCATTAGACAAAGATTGCTAATCAGACTGCAACTAATGACCGGCAGACAGAGAACATCTTGGCTCGGATATTGCCACATATCAGTTATCCAGGTATCCACCAGTCCTTCCATACCCTTGGAGATGTTTTATGTCCACACCGTTCTACCTCATTCTAACCGTGAACAGAAATTGGAGACTCTCAGTGGTGTCTGACCACTTTAAAAACAGAGTTTTAAAACAAATACGATGTCTATCCACAGCAGCGTTTTGGCTGCGTATCAGAGCTGATCTCTGTCTATACTAAAATGACTGAAAATGCACATCTAGTGGCCGTGCAGGTACACTGGGCATGCGCATGCCGGTGTAAACATGAATCAGACGGTCTATTCCGTAGTTACAGATGATTTGGCGAAAGAACCGCACCAGATTTTATTTTACATGGACCAATAACGAGCTGGGACTGTTACTGAATGTAATACAGGAGTACAAAGAGACTGTGGCGGCAGAAAACAAACTGAGAGTCCTCGCAAAGTAAATACGGCAACATACACAGTGCAAGTGCGGGCTGTTATCTGCACGGTACAAAATATTTTAATAAAAATACCAAATCAAAAACTTTGTCAGTAGAATCGTATTTCTGCTTTGCATGACTTAGAAGAAAGGTGACAAAGGTGAGCCTCTGCGTCATCGTTTCTAAAGTCCACCGTTTTTGCCTATCCGCACTTAAACGCTACCCAGGGTGTTAAAACGAAACAGTCTGGACAGGAGGTGCAAACTTAGCAAAAGGTCTCCGTTTTAAAACGAAAGCACAGTCGGGTGGATGGGGTCTTACTACACACTTGGTAGTGTGGATTTGTGAGGGTGCTAGGTTCCAAACATGGGCAAACGATCCTTGCTCTTCTTGCTTTAGATATTGTACAGACAGGAGAAACTAATGACAGAGGAGTCAAATGCATGACTCAGAACAGGCAGTTGATAGGAGTAACAGTCTTTACTTGCCAAAACAGGTTTGGCTCACTGGTAATCCGTCAGAGCCAGGCAAAAGACATGGTCCAAGTCCAAAAAAACAAGGTAAGACAAGACACAAGTAGGATGATAGACCACTACACTCATGGTACAGAGGCGAAATGGCACAGAGTGAGGGTAACAGACAAATAAACTAGAGGGGTGAGGATAGCGAGGGATAGGCACAACCAATGAAGGCAGAGCAGACAATCACACAGGCGGAACAAACAAGGGCAGGAAGTGTAGTAGAACAGGAAACACAGGATGAATGAATGAGACAAAGAAAACATAACCTAACACACAGAGCGTAATGCGTCAGATGTCTGTCATGACTCCCACTCTTGACTACAGCATGACATGCACAAGGCATCGTGCACACCAAATTGGAGTGAAAAGAAATGGCATTCAATCAGCCTCCCTAACTCTGTTTCTGTTTCTTCTCCGAGCAATTGCAATTCCAACTTGGATATTTCAGGGATTTCTGTCAGCTACAATATTTCCAACTTGTCAAAAGGAACTACAATGTCAAGTGTCAAAAGAGTGTTGGCAACATACCTGCAACACCACCATTGCTGGCAGCTGAAATGAAATCCAATCATAACACTACTTCAGTCAATTCAGCTAATGTAAAAGGGGCTATACACTGTTTGTATCTACGTACCCTTGTTAACGAACCACATCAACGTATCGTAACGCAACAAAAAAAAGCTACTAATAGTCTAGCATTGAAGCTAACCATGAGCACTGACAAGACAGAAAAAAGGAGGTTTTCCTGTTCATCCAGCCCTGCCCATCTTGCATGAATATCTCATATAGGGACAGCAGTGCTTTGAGCTTGTTAACGTCAGCATGCTAATACTGACAGTGCTAACAGACGGATGTTAAGTGTCTTAGTTTAGGGTGCTAACATTTGCTAATTAGCCTACAACACAAAGAACAGCTGAGGCTGATGCAATTGTTATCAGTCAGAAAGTATGAACATTTGTAAGTCAGTCTGGTGACTGGGGACTAAAATTTGAATTCTAATGCATCCACAAAATACATGAGCACACTTAACTTTGGCTTTGTTTGAACCCTCCGCCCACTGTGGTCAGCTGTGAGAAGCACACTGGCTTGGGTGAATTCAGGGACAGACACACACAAATCACCTACACATGGGAGGCAAAGTGAAGGGGAAGTTCAGCCAAGTCAAGACAAAGTACTCCCCTTTATTTTCTAACAAGCAGAAATCCTCATGGTGATTCAGTGACATTGTTGGACTGTCAGTACACCATCCAATTATGACTGTCTCCACAACAGTCTGGGGAGAGAAAGACCCACAGGAGCAAGACGTGACACGTGAGAATTGGATATCCACAGGCAGCCAGAGAAATGGAAACAGAAAGAGAAGTTGGGGGGGGAGACAAGGGCAAATGTAGGGAGAAGTGAGGCAAACAACATAATGAAAGGCAGGGAAGGAAAATATCTGATGCAAAGTGTCTGTTGGAGGACTTGGGGAGGATTCAGTGCGCGGGCTGGTGAGAACAACCATGGCAGCGTTGTCTGAAGTCAGGCAGAGAGGCAGACACATGCATCCTAACTCGCGCTTTCACAGTCTCATTTGCAAACAATGCATTATGCACAAAGCTTGCTCTTACACAACACCAAATCCACTGCATGCATGCATGCACAAACACACAAACACACACACAACATGGGAGCTCCTACATTTTACTGTCTGTGGTGACAGCTAGCTTGATATACTACAAATACTACTACTACTCACATACTACTCTCACATATGTACCTGGAGCCAGGAGACTGTTGTCTTTGTTTAGCATAAAGACTGGAAACAGCGGGAATCTAACTATACACATTATTTAGTGTTCATGCAAAAACTGAAGTGTTGTTTTGGCAGGGTTATATGTTGGACTTCTTGGTTGGGAGCGGTGACTTCCTGTCTGACATTTAACCCCCCCCCTCCTCAAATTACAACTTGTTGTTTTTATAGCCCATTTATTTTTTCATGGATAGCAAAAAAATAAGTAGGCTATAATATATACAATATAATTAAGCTAACCATCTCTTGGCTTCAGCTTCAAGACACAAGAGTGCTATTGATCGACTCATCTAACCTTGGAAAAGAGGGGAATGAATAAGTCTATTTATCAAAATGTTGAACTATTCCCCTGATGACTCACTGCAGGGGAGCGAAGAAAATCAACTGTGTTTTACACTGACAGGCAAGTGATCTCTGCTGTGTTAAACCCAGCAACTTCAATTCTCTGGGTCTCTTTGGAATTGATTTGAGGCCAGCTGCTCGGGGAGTCAATGGTCTAGTTTTCACAATGAGCCTAATTTCATCCAGGGCAATAAAACTGACTTAGCCTGCTTGCTCATGTTTAAATATGCGTTGATGCTGAAGGTGAGATACAAAATAGATGTGTCTTGCAATTGGACTGGGACAAAGGCAAGGGAATTAATGTAGGGAACCTTAACATACTAGCTGATCACAAGACCACCATTCTACAACTACTGTAGCCTAACCGCAGTGATTACAGAGAAACCTTAAGCACATTTGAGTTAAAACAAAGTCATGAGCTGGTTTAGATGTTTTTTGGTAAGTGACATTAGATGCAAATAAACCAGCCACTTCGTTTGTCCTTAATCCATAAACCCAGCTGCTCCCACTTGGTGACTGCATAAAGTTAGGCTGCATAGCTACCTCAATAAAAGGCAGTATATGCACATTAATTAAGGACAGTAAAAGAAGACAAATGTAGGCGACACGTAGGCTAATTGTTAACATGCACTTGTTATCCAAATGTTAACCTAATAGGATCATGCTTCAAGCGCCAGTGAATAAACTACAAAAGCAGCAGGAACATCGTGATTATGATCGGAATAAAACTATGAAAGGCATGAAGTGCCCTCCACCCTGTGTCTTAAAAGGTACAATTTAACAGGAAGTTGAGTGATGATACTTACAAAATAAAAGCATAGAATTAGACACGTTTAAGAAAAATACCTTTCAGCAACATTAAACACACGAACACATTCTATGCCATCGCTAAACAAACTATAATGCAACATCTTACTTGCATAATAGATACAACAATACTGAAGACAAAAGAGCGTTTTCACAAAAGTATTTCTTTTTGGACGTCGTGATCGGAAAACGTGTGGTCATGCTGGGTAGCTTGACACCAGTCACCTTTCCTTGATCCCGACCCTCCAGCCAATCAGCGGCTGTCAGGGACACATGAACGGCGATAATATCCACGGAACAAGCTGCAGGCAGGAGGAACAAAGAAAGCCGCCCGTTGCGTGGAAAACGTCCTTTCACTTCGTCAACACGGACAAATGTCGAGTTCGTAGAGGCAGTTTTAGCTTTACTTTAAACACTTTCCCCTGACTATTAAATGTCCCTCTGCGTCTGACGTCCGACTGGCTTGTTTTGCTGTAGAAAGAGGAAACTTGGCGTCGTGAGAGCTTTGTCGGGTCGCCTTTCTCGATACCTTTTTACCTTGGATACACTGGTTGGAAGGTAACTCGCGGTAAGTCTCAAATTTTCTCTTCCGCAAGACTGAAATATAGTGCCGTAAGCAACTGCAAGAGCATCGTGACTGTGTTATGTGATGGCTTTACATTGCGAGAGGCAGAAAACTCTTGTCCCAAACTTTCTTCCTGTTTTTTTGAGGCAACGACAAACTCATTTCGCACCCGGTCAGGAGAACGGAGCCTTTCCAAACTATTAAATATTGCGATATTTTAGTGCTTCATTGCTCCTTGATAAACAAACACACCAAGGGGAAGTGCCGTTAACTTAAACGTTAGATATTTTCAAACATTCGGTATAAAACTGCTAAAACTATTCGTTTATTTTATTTATATAAATACTTAACTTTGTGAATTGTTTTGTCACGCATTAAACTAACAGCTAGACCGAACCGGCGCTGCAGCAATAAGCACGAGTCACTAAAATATCAGGTATATAGCCTTTTTTACGTATACAGACCTAGTGAAGTTGCTTGTTAGGAAGTCATTCACGCCCCGAAACATCAAGGGGACACTAATAGTGACACATTAAATGTACTCAGCTGTTTACTAGTACAACGTGGATGGGTAATGTAAATAACAACTGCCAGAATGTGAATAGAGATTTTGGCTCGCTGAGTTCTCCATTCAAGTGAGAGCAGTTCACATGAGGCAACGTCTGCTGTTGCAAACCATTTAGCTGCCTTAAAGGAACACAAAAGGGTCTTACTTACATGGTTACGTTGCTAGCATTTTAAGTATATTTTGTGGCGTTTTAAACTAAGCAGGACCATTTTCTTCTTTCCCAAGCTTTGACTAAGCAAAGGCTTACCTTATAGCCTACCAGGCGAGCAAACAAGGCAGCCTAATGCCCTAGAAGCAAGAGAAAGCAGACTATTTGACTTCTTTCAGTGCCCATCCAATTTGAAGTCAGCCTGCTATTCAAAGGCTAAATGCTTCGCCTGTAACCACACCATCTGCTTTGCCCTCCTGGGCATTGGCGGGCTACTGGCCAGATCAAGTGTTATGAGAGATTTGTGTGGGTGTGCCACAGCAGATGGTGAGATGGAGAACATAGCTGGCTGATGTGGTAGCTGACTGTTGTGGTGGTTGGTGCAATAAACACAAACCAAACTCTGATAACAGATAACCAGTTTCTCTAGGACAATTTAATTTTAGTCAGTATGACAAATGCTTTGACTGTTAATTAGCTTCCTTAAACTGTTGAAAGCCAGGTCATATAGTCCCGTCATAGGAGAACTATTGACCCATGCACTCCCACCATCTGGGGTTTGACCAAGGACCAGTGTGACCTCAGTTGACCCTTCCTGTCTCCTCATGGGTGGGTGGCAAATGCACCCAGGTCCAGCAGTATTCAGAGGTCAACAGAGGCGTTTTTCATCATATTGAGTTCACCCAGACTCTACCAGGAAGCAAATTGGTAATTCTTGGCAACTTCCAAGCAAAAGTTTGTGTGTTTGGTAACATGTCGGAGAGGTCACAGATAAATTAATCGCTTTATGTCAGCCCTTTTTTTATGAACTGCAGAATCAGTATTTTTACTAGTACATGACTTAAAATTGTCATGAATTGGATTTATTTCATCACTAGAGTAGATATCTGTGATATGTATATGAAAATTACGATAATGTCTTGTTTTAGTAATGTGTGAGCAGACATTATTGAGTAGGCTATGTCACTTGCAAACGCCTTCTTTGTGTAGTCGCTGAGTCATGCAGTATTTGTGCTAGAGTTGAGCAACAGTTGCTGAAAAATTCATGACTGAAGTACAAAATGAGTGAACAAACACCGCCAGGAGACAAAACACTGACACCACTAGCCTTGCAATCTACATTGTCAGATTGAATTGCTGGACGTGGACCACCCTTTTTCGCATGGAGTTGGGTTGGCTTTGAAAAGATGCTGTCGTGGTAAAGTGCTCTGGGATGATTTTGCTTCAAGTGTTGGTGCACAGCAGTTGTACTGCTGTGATAAGCAATTTCCAATTTGCAGAGCTTAAAGAGCAACACATTGTTGGGTCTCTGTCTACAAACTTTAGATGTTAGTAGGCGAGGTTTTGTAGCTGCAGCTTGTTCTCTGGAGCAATCCCTTCTTTGACCGATCGCAGCATTTAATGCCGACACATGTCACGCACATTATTTTCGTAATTGTACTCATTCCCCACCATCTTTCTCTCACTCACACAAGCACACACAGTAATACAGACACACTGTCAGACGGGGCGGTTTCCACGGAGGGGCTGACTCAGTAGAATGTTAATGTTGTAAAATCCCATGAAGAGCAATCGTGTGCTGAGCAGGGCCACACATGGGCTTTATGTGACAGCAGGTCATTTTAAAAGGCCAGCAGCGCCCTTGTGTTTGCACTGTGTAATAGAATCTAATCATTTAAGTGGCTCGCACTAAATTGAATTGCTCTTCTACATCGCTGCCACTCATGTTTAGTTGCTATTGAAGGCCATTTTAAATGATTTGGGATGAGTGTCACTGGATGACAATAACTGTAATTACCTGGTAGCTGCGGTAAATACTAGATGGTTCTGACTATTGCTTTTGTCACTGTTGTGTTGGGAGAAACAAAATAAATTTTCATTGCACTGTCCTGATAAGGCTGATTGAACAGCAGGAACTGCATGCAAATTAGCAACATTTCTCAACAAGTTCAGTTGTGAGTGCCGGCTGCTATCGGGGGGTCATTTTGTTTCTTTTCCTACTGGAAGGCTGTGCTAAGCTCCAACTGCCCGCCCTGTCACCAGCTTGTCTGATTGTAGCATATTGCCACTGGCTGTCAGTATTGATTAGATGGGACATGATTCCCTTTTCAGCTTATAGTTACTGGGGATGCACTGACATGAAAATTCTTGTCCAAAACCGAATATAATTTGCTAAATTCCAAACAAGTACATTCACATTTTTTCCATTTATTTTGCATTTTTACCAGTGCATAAATTATATAGTCGAAATGTGCTTTTTACTCAGTGTTTCCCACAGGATTTGGAGAGACTACGGTGGGTGAGTCCGAGGCCCAAGAAGGTCCGGAAAAGTAAATTACATGTGTCCATGTATTAGGTCTAATAGCGAAAGTGCTTTTTTAAAATTTTTTTTATTTGCTATTTTCAGATGAATCATTTCGGTGGCCTAACATTTGGTGCATCCCTAATAGTTTCTATATCTTGCATATACATTTGAGGCAAATCCTACTCATTGCCTCTCCTTTAGGCATGGTGTGCATGATTATAACAGAATAGGTTACTGCACATGTCAGCCAGCGTTGCCTGTCGCTGCTGGGTGAGTGATGTGCGCTGAATATTGGGTTCTCACCCAGCTCTTCAGGCAGATGATGAATGTTTCTCCCTGCGGAGAGAGGTGGAAAGAGAGAGAGAGGGATGGGGCAAGAGGGATGTACCATGCAAGTTACTGGGGCTGTTAATCTTTCACATCTGAGAAAGATGTGGTGTAAAGCTCTTCTCCTGGAAGGAGCTTCCACCCACATGTTTCTATACTGGTACACTGAAGCTCTGCATTATTCTGCATTGAGCTTCTAACTCTAGTGAATTAAAACTACTATTGACAGTGGTCATGTTCACCATGTATTCACGAAATGCACTAGGCTATGTATTCAACGTAGCATTAGATGATGCTAGAATTCTTGGGTTTCAATAAAGATACCTGGGGATCAATGAAACAAAGTGTTTCTGATTCTGAATTTCTAACCACATAGCAGCACACTGTCTTAAAGGCCAAGACAAAAACAGAAACTGACAGTTTTCAGATGTAACCCACTTTTTCTTGTGCTTACATATCTTTGTGGTGTTTTGGCACTGTTTTTTTGCTGTCGGTGGGATGTAAAACTTTGACTTTACATGAAGTGGTTCCACATTTTTAAAATGAGCCATATATCTCGTACTTGGCACCAATTTTATAAGCCAGTGTAGGTAACTGGTAAAGACATGGGCTGGCTGTCAGTTGTAACCATAATGGTTTGTTCAAGTTCAACTTCTGACAGAAAGTGTGAGGTGATGCATCAGTTGGTCTTTGTCAGCAGTAGTTCTTCAAAGTCTGTTTGGTTTGTTAATGCCCTGATACTGCAGGACTGACGGTGAACACAGACTTTTTTTTATTACTATGATGGCTGTTTGCATACTAAGACGAGTCCACATGTGGAGTCAGTACTCGACAGAAACTGTTGAATACTGACATGTATTATGTGTACAACCGAGTGCAAGCTATGGATGCCTTCCAGGAGAGACTTAATTTGGGAATAACGACATACATTTTCAGAAACTGATATCGTGTCTTGTCCCATCTTATACGCCGCCTTTGAGCGTGGACATTCTGAACAGCTATAAACACTTGAATACTTGCCTGAAAACTTATATAATGATAAACTTTCCTGAATACCGAACAAGGTTGGGTTTTTTTTTTTTAACATTTTTTTCCCATTTATTTTGCCAATTTTTTTTACCGTTGCATGAACTAAATAGTAAAAATGTGCTTTTTACTCAGTGTTTCCCACAGGATTTGGTGGGTTGGCCCAAGGGGGTCCGCTAAAGTAAATTACAGGTGTCCATTTACTTTTATTGGACACATGTAATATGTTTCATACTTTCTGTGAATGTAATCCAATTAATAGGACTCTCATACTACAACACCTGTCGCTGTAAAGAGAGAAAATGTCTGAATAAAGTCGCTAAGCTCCCTGTCAGTGTCTGCAAATGGCTATTTTTTCTTGGACACTTTCAAATGCTTCCACACTGCAGACATGTCAGCGTAATTGTTCAGTAAAATTTATTCGGTCTTTTGACTCATTAGACCAAAGACCAAAAGTGTGGGTTTTATTTTTTATTGTTGCTATTTTTTATTGTTGCTATTTTCGAACGATTAATTTCGGTTGGTGGATTTAGAGCCAAATGGAAAACACAAAGATGGAGGAAGTGGTGGAATAATGACGTTACCAATAGCTGTGGGAAAGAGTGGCGCTGCCAGTGGAGTGCAGCTATAGTGATCGCTTTAATGAAGTCTCGCTCTTTCAGGCATTTAATTAATTAAAGTTTAGAAAGCCTCTTGTAACCCAAGCCGTTATCCCAAGCTCTTACAAGCAGAGATAAGGGACATGCAGGGTCTTCCCTGACTCTAAATGAGGCAGAGGAGGTTATCATCCTGATCTCACTGAGCACACACGTGCATGTATACTGTGCCTTCAACTGGCTCAAGTTTCTGTTGAGGTCCCCAAAATATTTGTTCTGAAGTGTATCACATGGTATGGTTAAGCTCTGTTTGAGAATGAGAACATGACTACATACTGAATATTCTGCTGGCAAATTACTATTTATGTAGATCTACTCCTGTTTTGAAGCATTTAAAAGTAAATTTAAATCTTGTTAGTCCCAAATATCCAATATCCAGAGACATTGCCAAGATGGGCGGCCGAGTGGCAGGACTTGCCTATTAAGGACTTTAGTAGTATACTGATGAAATTACGTACACAAATTGTGAAATATCAAACCTTCTGTTGCTGGCCCCACTCAGGCATACGCAATGATGATGCAGTGAATAGTGACGATTCTCTCTGACTAATCAGCAGTCTGCAGTGTTTTCATGTCACATTTTAGTATCACCTCAACTCAGCTCGCTTGGAACCTCGACGCAGGTGATGGGAGGGAAAAAAAGTACCAGGTGCAAGTAGGCCTATGACTAGGGGTGGGAGAATTAATCGATTCTTAGATGCATCGCGATGCGGACGTGGAAGATTATTAATCGATTAACAAATGTCTAAAAATCGTGTGCGCTCCAATTGTCTGGAAAAGTGAAAGCTGTTAGCGTTAGCTAACCCCCATCAGACTCTGGACTTTTGGGGACAGACAGGAGTCTGACAGCTGGTTGTTAATGAAATGAGAGACCATGGAGCTGAGGTTAATAAAGTAAATTAGGTATGCAAACTAGTCCTTTTAAGCTAATTAGGAGATGTTTCTTTTGGATTTTAATGGGCAAAATTAAATGCTTAGTAATTATCCAGGGATCCTGTATAGAAGAAATATGATGCATCGATAATCGTTTTATAATCGAATCGTAGCCCTCTGAATCGTAATCGAATTGTGAGGTGCTCAGAGATTCCCACCCCTACCTATGACTTTTCCAAAAAATGGTGAGTAGAGTTGAGACGAGTTGAGCTGGTACCACACGGTGGAAAAGAAAAGGGGCGTTAGACGGTGGTGATTCCAACACACTGTCCCCACGTCAGTGTAATGCCACAACTGCAGTTACAAAAGACAGAAATCCACAAAGTGCAACAGTGTTTACAATGAAGACACCTGTCAGACCCTGTTATTGGGAAGCAGTCAGCCGCCTTCTAAATCTCTATGAAGGAAAAACCTGTCAATGGCCATGGTACTGAATATAGAACCATGTGAGGTCTGTGTTTTTTGGTGTGAATTTAGAACTCAATCTGCAGAAGGTTGTGCTGATAACTTATCTTTATTCTGTGTTTTACAGATCATCACAGCATCAGTGTAATAACATTTTAAACAATGGTCTATATTTTTGGTGTGAAATGGTGCTTTTACATTATTTCCCTCCCAATCTGTCCAGCTAATGGCCTAGTTGGGGGCGAGACTTTTTAGAAACTCACATAATGTGAGGTTTTCCTTGTTCTATTAAACACATAAAACAAGCACCAAAGTTTACAAGTCTTTTGGATGATTAACACTGAGTAGTGTGATAGAGCAGTGCCTTTTTTTCAGAGCCCTGGTGGTTGTACCTCAGCCTCTCCCTCCCTGCCTTTTCCTCCTCATCTTTTTTCCTACTTTAACAATCTGCCATGCAAAACAGTGTACCCAAACCACTGGGTCGTTGAGTTCACATACACAATGACTGAATCATCTCACCCCAGGTGACCTCTTGCACAGGTGTGTGTGTGCAAAATTGCAGTCATACATGGCTGCTTGCTGTCATTGTGGTGAAACAGAAATGGAGGATAACAGGAGCACAGCGTATGCACATGTCAATATGCTGAAGCAGAGGCTTCTGATAAGAACGAGTGTTTTCCTAACAGTTCAGTGCTTTATTTGATACAGTATAAGTAGTGTTATAGCAGTTTTTCTACTAGTGTATTATTCAGGTGCAGCTGTGTATTTTGTGTACATGCTAAAACTTTAAATGATTGGATCTTGACTTTACAAAAAAATCAACCTGAGGGCGGATTAAGCTGGTATTTTCCAGTTATCCTGGCTGAATTTAGTTTTACAAAAGCAGTGGCACATAAGTTACCATGGTGATATATTCTGTACAGCTAGCCTGCTCCAGACCAGGCTAACAGCCAGGCTTGGTTAATCCTGGCGCCTTATCTCTTCAGTCAGCAGTCACGCTGATCAGAAGCCAATGTGTTTTTTTTTCAGTTGGCCATGTTATTATCTATATGTTTTGCATAATTTTTAGTAGCCTGCATTGAAGAGGTCATATTATGCTTTTTGGCTTTTCCCCTCTCCTTTATTGAGTTATATATCTTTTTGTGCATGTAATAGGTTTGCAATGTGAAAAAGCCAAAAGTCCAGCCCAGAGGGAGTTCTCATCTCCCAGAGAAAACACTGCCCTGAACTGCCTGAAAACAGCTTGTTTGTAGTCCAGCCGTTTCCGTTTCATCCCAGTGACGACACATGGATGAAAGCAAAATGAGCATCATAATGCTTGCCAAGACACGCCCTCAAAAACACTGATGGAAAACACTGAGCTGCAGCACACACCTCTCCTCTCCCTTTCAAACACTAACTACCCTCCAGACAGTCAATGGACAGAAAATTGTTACTGTGATGTAAAACCAGTGCTCAGTTATAACATAATGGATGAAAGATACATTTGTTACAGTTAATATCTCACCACTCTGAAATTCTTGCTCTACTCCATGTTGCAAGGGCTGAAACGATTCATCGATAAATTCGATTCATAAAATGCTTCGACACAAATTCTTTGCATCGATGCTTTGTTTAATCCATGTAACTATACACCACAGTGTTTCGCAGGGACATTTATTACTATTGCACATTGCAGTTACACAGTGAACATGACGTGATTGTGATGGCAGTGTTTGCAAAGTGGAGGGATTATTTCAAGCTAAAGAAAACAACAGCTCTGTAATGTTACTGTCTGTCCACCGTGAAACTTTTGTCACCTGGGTTACAGCGCGACGTCGCCTTAGCAGAAAGCACCGGTGTTCTGCCAGCGGACCACAGACAAGGTAACAGTAACAGCAACATTAGCATTTAACTGAAATCATGACTTATTGTTGAGTTGAAGGCTAGCCAAAGTATGCTGCAGTCCTCAGCGGAAAATGTGCGCACGTGCAATTGTTCTCCTTTTCGGGTCGTGAGTTGTAACCTCACAGTTAGTTAGGAGTTAACTGGGTGTCAGGGAGCTGCACCTTTTTAACTCACCTGTAGCTCAGACAATCCCTGCTACCTGCGTTTACTAATCCATCCTTTCAAACATATTTTTTGTCTTTATAATTGCCATCTTTATAATAACAAACAACAGCTGTTTGGTGTGCAAGATCGCTCATTTCCCGTTTCACATTTCACGTGTGTTTTCTTGATAAAAGTGGTTTGGAAACCAGCATCGGGTGCCAAGCCTTTAGTATAACTTGTATAGCACTCGAGTGATGTTTGTGTTTTTAAAGTGTGGTGCTTGGTCTGGTGTTTACTGTATGACACACTGAATTTCCGAAAGGACTACTAAATATCTATCACCTATAAAGGTGCACAGCTGATCCCATTAGCGGGGGTGATCCTAATGTATCACCGGCACAAAAGTACTTCAGAAACAACGCATCGCTGTATCGTTAAAATAATCTATAAATACTAAGATCATCGTTAGCTGTAGCCCTACTTGCAACCCACTCTTTTCTGCTTCTGATTGGCTAGTAGTCCTTAACTAGGAACTGATCCCAACAAAGATCATATAGAGGCAAAATGTATCACTCTATAGCAAAGCCATGAGTGACATTACCGTCCACTGCTCACTGTTAAGGCAAATTATACATCTGTTAATTTTTGAAATTAACGTTTAATTAACGTTAATTATGACGGTTTCAATTAAAAGCAGTGATATTTTCAGCTACTTACGCTTTTATTGGTCCGCTATTGTCTGCCATGCTTTTTCTTGCTGTTTTATTACCATGGCTGTGTCATTGTTTTTTTTAATTATGTGCATTCCAAGTAAACCTAATTTATTCACGGTTTCTCACTGTTTTTAAAGTATGTTGCACATGTCATTTCCATTTCAGCTTTAAAGAGGCGGTATTGTGTGTGAAGGCTTAATTTTAGCTATGGAGTGATACATCTTGTAAATGATCTTCTGTTGAACATGCACAGCTCCTAGTTAAGAACTTCTAGGCAATCAAAAGCAGAGAAGGGCGGGCCAATGAGTGGTTTTTTTGAGGGCGTGTAGGACTAGCCGATTGGCGAGCATTATGAGGCGCATTTAGCTTTCATCCTTGTGATGTCACAGAGATGAAAGGGAAATGGCTGGACCACAAATGAGCTGTTTTCAAGCAGTTCAGAGCAGAGTTTTCTGTGGGAGATGAGAGTTTTCTGTGGGAGATGAGAACTCCAGAACTTTTTCACATTGCAAACCTATTACATGCACACAAAAGGAATATTACTCAAAGGAGGGGGATAAGCCAAAAAGCATAATATGACTTATTTAATAAATCTATGATCTACTGTGTGGTCTCTTGAAGAACGCTTTTGACATGCATTTATCTGAATTACTTACACCTGGCTTGACATAGTCACTCCTCAGCAGCCTGGTTGGGTCTTTGTGAAACTGATAAAGCCAGGATGCACAGACCACACTTGGTCAAGCTTTTCTGTTATCCTGGATTTCTAAATTCTGCTGTTATGAAACAGCCCTCTTTTCCCTTTTTAAATTCAGAAACCAAAAGTGTTTTTTTTTTGTTTTTTTTTTTTTGCAGCATTGTCCTGTCCTAAACATCTTCTAAAGTAACTTTAATATGCTAATGCACAAACATCAGGGCTCGACAATAATGGTGACCCGATGGGCCAGTAAAAAGTAACGTTGGGACAGTTGGCAACTCACTGAACCAATCGGGCCAGTGCAAAAACAGTATTTTTAAAAATGATTAGAAACTCAACATCCTGCAGTTGTTTTGCAGCTCATGGCGCACATTGTTGTCCAATCCAGAGTTGTAATTATGTGACGAGTGGTTGTCAAATATTATTTCTCTAATCTTAATCAACTTCTGGTTTTGTTGTTACACTAATAAATAACTTTTAGAGAGAGGCCCAGTAAAAATTGTCTTCGGGCCAGTAACTTTCCAACCCACTGGCCCGGTGGGGCCAGTTGGAAAAAAAAGTTTAACGCTGAGCCCTGCACATAACCCCACCTCTAGTTTCAACCATCCCATTAACCTCGCCATTGTTCAGCCACATGAATAATTGAGATGCCTCATGTGCGAGATGCCTCATGTGCAAGATGTCAGGACCTTTGCTCACAGCAGTATTTTCCATCTGAAGAACCCTTGTAATCTTTCCTCCTTCTCTGTAATTTTGCATGCATAGTTTAAGGTTATGTAGGTCACAAGGTCTGTTAAAGGTGTGCATGTAAACTAAAAATATACTGCAAAAGTAGTACGTCTGTATTTGTTTAACATTTTGGCTTGCAGATGAATTGCACCATTAATTCCCTAGCTGTTCAGATAAGTTGCTGTGCCAAGGTACACTTAACCAACCATTTGCCCATTGCTCTGTTGCAGAGTTCTCCTGAGGTTAGGACAAACGAATACGTCTTTGAGGCAGAGTGTTTCTGGGGTGTTGGGGAAGGAAGAGGTTAGATCAAAGCAATGCAAAAACGGAACAGACAGTTTTTTCCACACCAGTCATTTTCTCCCTCTTTTCCAAATTTTGTTAAGCATTTTAATTAGAACTCAGTTAAGTGCTTGAGCACAGCAACCCATTAATTATCCAATTTAATTCACACCACGTTTGACTGTAGCTAATCACTTATTTTCTCAGGGGTAGATGAGGCCACAAGCTCAACAATGGCACATTGAGCTAATTTAGCTGCTAAAGTGACATGGTACTTTTGATCTGCTTATATGCCTCCCAGTTAAGCTGCATGTCATCAGAACCTTCCTGTGGCCTACATGTGAAGTGTGGCAAGTCATTTTGAGCATGGCCACTTACGCTGTTTGAATATGCTGCTAATTGGTTGTTGTAGTGGAGGAAACATGTCAAGTTATGAGGTAGTTTCTGTCCTCCTTGCTCTGCAGAGATGGTAAATACAGGGTTCCTGATGGTGATCATTTAATTGAATTTTGGACCGTTTTTGGGGATAGATGTAATTTGTAACGAGGAGCACCGGTTCCAAATTTGTCTTTTGTTTTTGGTCATCATGGTGTACCAGGAAGGTGAGAAAGCATTGGTGTGTGTTTATGTGAGAATCACTAAGGTCCTCATACAGTCCTGCACAGGTTTATGTACGTACCTATGTATTGTCTTGCCATTTGTTTTTTCTTCACAGAATAAATTTGAGTTAATGATTGTTTTTTTTTTTTCAAATTAATAATTAGACTCCTCTTAACCACAGCAGTCTCAAAGGTCTGATAAGGAGAAAATAATCAAAACAATCTTTGTGATTTACAACAACGGTCACCTGCTGCTGTTTTAAAACGGAGTGGCTGATACGGATCATATGGTCAGATTGAATAAATGAGGAATTAGAAAGTTCTCCTAAATGATGGTACAACCTTCCTGAAATTATACAAGTTGATCATGCATCTCATTGTGACATTGCTGACAAGCCTAAAAGATCTATGTCCTATATTCATATGGGGGCCCTGTAATATTTTTATTTTTTATAAAATAAGCCGTCAGTTGAACAAACGGCTGGGTATCATGTTTTGGGAGGTTCTGGGTTCATAATTTCAGGCTACCACTCAAATCAGCTCGCCATTTTGTAGTGCTGTCCGAATGTATAATGATGGTAGTTCACTCACTGTATCCCAGAATGCATTTTGAAAAGTAGTGTACAACTGATGGTCACTAACCAAGCCATACATCATGCACTGCGCTGATAGAAAAAAATGATTGTCCGACGGCAATGACATAATTAACGGCGCAGAAGTAACGATAGAGACAGAGTTGTTTTTAATAATGCGAGTGATCTCCCTATATAGTACTCTACAATACAACTCGCTACATAGGGGGTAGGGGGTAGTGAATGAGAGGGGATTTTGGACACAGCCTTAGTGTTCCTTTTTTTGTTGTTCACTGAAGACATTTGGGTTTCAGAAGATGAGTATAAGAAATGAGAGAACGCTGAAATGAGAGAAGGCATTGGAAGCGATGGTACAGTCCCCTCAAAGTATTTGAACAGTAAGGCAAATTCCTTTTGTTTTTGTTGTTCACTGAAGACATTTGGGTTTAAGATCAAAAGATGAGTATGAGACAAGAGTTCAGAATTTTGGCTTTTATTTCCTGGTATTCACATCTAGATGCGTTAAACAACTTAGCACCGTATCGCCGTTTGTATTAGACCACAGCATTCTTAGGTGAGCAAATGTAAAGGAATAAATAATCTTAAAGTAAATAACATTTAATATTTGGTGGCATAACCCTTGCTTGCAATAACAGCCTCAAGCATGCTACCCATCGGCATCACCAAACTGTTGCATTCTTCATTTGTGATGCTATTCCAGGCTTTTACCGCAGCTTCTTTCAGTTCTTGTTTTTTTCGGGGTGTTTCTCCCTTCAGTCTCCTCTTAAGGAGGTGAAATGCAGCTCTATTGGGTTAAGGTCAGGTGATCGACTTGGCCAGTCTAAAACCTTCCACTTTTTCCCCTGATGGAAGTCCTTTGTTTTGTTGGCAGTGTGCTCTGGGTCATTGTCCTGCTGCATGATAAACTTCCTCCCGATTAGTTTCAATGCATTTCTCCGTAAATTAGCAGACAAAATGTTTCTGTACACTTCTGAATTAATTCTCCTGCTACCATCATCAGGTATATCATCAATAAATATTAATGAGCCTGTTCCAGAAGCAGCCATGCACGCCCAAGCCATGAAATTACCCCCCACCATGCTTCACAGATGATCTTTATATGCTTCGGATCATAAGCAGTTCCTTTCTTTCTCCACATTTTGGCCTTTCGTTCACTTTGGTAGAGATTAATCTCAGTCTCATCAGTTCATAATATTGTTCCAGAACGTCGGTGGCTCATCTCTTCTTTGCAAATTTCAGTCTGGCCTTCTGATTCTTCCTGCTAATGAGTGTTTTGCATCTTGTCGTGTGGCCTCTATATTTCTCCTCTCTGAGTCTTCTTCCATCAGTGGATTGTGATACCTTCACTTTGCACTGTGGAGGTTGAATGGTGATGTCACTTACTGATGTTTTGGGGCTTTTCTTCACAGCTCTCACCATGTTTCTGTCATCAAATACTGTTGTTTTCCTTGGCCGACCCGTTTGACGTCTGTTGCTCAGTACACCAGTAGTTTCGTTCTTTTACAGGACGTTCCAAATTGCTGTGCTTGCTATGCCCAATGTTTGTCCAATGGCTCTGGTCGATTTTTCTTCTTTTTTCAGCTTGACATTGGCTTGCTTTTTTCCCATAGACAGCTCTCTGGTCTTCATGTTGGTTTATCCTCTTTCACAGGAAATACTGTCTTTATAGGTTTGAACCAAGGATGAAAAAAGACTAGTCATGCAGAGCTATTCAATGTTTGGACAAACATGTCTGTACTACAAAGGGAGTTCAACCTACTCAGAGATAACTCGTGTTATCAGGCAAACTCAGGGTTGGCAAACTCTGACCGCCTACACTGAAGTTAAACAGTACTACAAGAGTGGATAAGATGTTGATTAGTTGAGTCGGTGTTAACCTGGTGTTAACTTAATTGGAGTTAGTGCTCTAAATTTAATATTGTGGCGGACGACAGAGCCAGGGAGGCTTGTTGGCGTCGCATTGAGTAAATGTGTCGTCTAATTATCTTCAGTGTTCCGTATTGTAGTTCAAATCTCTATATTTTATGGGTTCTTATTTTATGTGGAATAAGATCAAAATGTAAAGGTACAACTGAGAATATTCTGACAGTATAGTCACACATGAGAGAAACTTCACTTTGTAAGGCTGCAACATCACACACACGTCTGTCGTGTATTATGCATGCATTGGAAAGATATATTAAACTTTGCAGTCGGATTTAGCAGTGAGGAAATACTCCTGAGTTTAGCTCACAATCAAGCACCTTAGATTTTTTATTACATTAATTTCAGGGAATTTCCGATTATTTTTTTTTCTTGTAAATTTCACACTTTCATCTAGGATTTTTTTTTCTTGTTATTAACCCTCACCCTGGGTCCGTATTTTTTGGACAGGTAAAATAATGTATCTAAATATGTGAAAACACTTAGGAGAATTCAATTATAGACTACAGATGGGCTACATTTTAGAAAATATCCCATTAATTAATTAAGATTCCTCCCTTAAATCACTGAGGCTACAGGACTCGCTGTCTGAACGTAATGCTGTTGTATTCAGAACTTCATTGCAGCCGCAGTGGAACAAATCAGGGTGAAATCTAAACATATTTTATGAAGTGGTGAATATCCTACTTCTCATCCTCAATACTGAGTACAGATGTGGTGTGTAGTCCACGTGAAGGGTAACCTTTGAGTTAACCACGAATAAACCTGCTCTGAGCAATTTTGTGATGCGGCGTAAATTACCATGGCAACAGATCTCGTAACACCTATCCACCTTTCGTAGTACGGGTTAACTGGGAAGTTACACCCGACATCACGAAGTTACTCCTGAAGTTATCTGGATAAGCCAGTTACCCCGCTTCATAGTACAGGCCACACGACAACAAGAAACATCTGTCAGTCACATGTTCCAGTAGTTTTACTCACTTGAAAAATGGATGGGTTCAAACAAAGGGTGGTATGTCCTGAGTTGTTTAACACACCTAGATGTGAATACCATTAAATGAGAGCTGAAATTCTGAACTCTTGTCTTATACTCATCTTTTGATCTTCAACCCAAATGTCTTCAGTGAACAACAAAAACAAAGGAATTTGCCTTACCGTTCCAATACTTTTGGAGGGGACTGTAGAACTTGATGCTTGGTCACTTGACAATGTCTTTGGATTGAAACACAGGGTTGGAAGCAGAGAAAACGATTGAGTGCCATAGTCTCCCAGGGGCGTGCTACTGATAAATGGTTCACCCCCTCTTCCCTCTAACCATCATTAAAAATGTCAAATCATTAAAAGCTGCAGCGCACACACACACACACACACACACACACACACACACACACACACACACACACACACACACACACACACACACACACACACACACACACACACACACACACACACACACACTCTGAAAGGAGACATCTTCTGCCAGCCTCTCCTTTCCTCTTGTAGAGTATCTGAAATTGCCAGATACATTTGAGTTGTACATCAGTCACTGTGCACTGTTTTGAATACAATTATCAGTGGCTGATACAATGGCAGGAGAACAGATTGCTAACAAATACATGTGCACCAATTCAGAGATACTAATAACTGAAATGGCGTTATGTACATGCCTGCAATGGCCTTAAAAAAAGAAAAAAAAAGACAGGAATCTGTTATCTTTTGACAGAAGAAACTTTGAGCTGCATGATAAAAATGGGAAGTGGAAAAAGCAGAACTTGCCCATGTCTCACTATTGCCACTGCTAAGGTGATCTTCAAGAGCAAAGCTGTTGAAGTACCACACAGGAGCATCTGGTGGTAAAGGGCTTTGGAACGAGGACATTGTACTCCTGAAAAAGAGAGCTTTACTGTAAGTCAAACCGTCTTGGGTAAGTAAAGGCCAATGCAGGAATAAGTGGTATTTGTCCAAAGAACAGCTCCAATTTGATAAAGGAAGCTTAACATGAAGCTGTCACGTTAAGGAAACTTCACCAATATAGTAAGGACTGCTTCTGGCAGTTCTGTTTTAATGCTGATGAATATTTTGGCATCATTCAGGTTGCAGTGACTTTTGTTTCCACCCTAGCTCTGTACAACAGCTTACGGACTGTTACAGGAGCTGTATGTGGGCAGAGTGGGAGGAAACAGGTGGTGGGGAGTGAGGGGCATTGGAGAGAAGGCTACTGTGTAAGCTGTGTAAGCCATCCTGCTGTCTCGTCAGAGCACACAGGTCCTGGATCAGTTAGTTGGATGTGTGTATGTGTGCCTGCCTGCATGCGTTTACTTGTTTTTTCGTCTAGGCCTGATCATTTGGAAGAGACGCACCCTGCTGTCATTATACTGAATCCGTGGATCATTACACCTGCACGTTGGCTCATAAAGACCCTGTTTGAACTACACTTTGCTGCCATGGGTGCACTCTGGCTCATCGACAGCTCATTGATCTTTTGCTCATTAAAATTTGATGAGTAGATTAATTGATACGTTGTAATGTCTGGTTTTACTAGTGAAAGTTTCCTAATGAACTCCATATCATAGGGGATCAGGATGCCTGTGCTCCGCTTCATTTAATCATTTTATCAGTGTGAGAATTCACAAGGCTCCAAAGCATATTAATTTCACAATTTTGGTGCTATTCAAGCCCACCCTGTACAAATCCAGCACGCCTGTTGTCGTCAGACATTCCCTCCATTGCTGATTTGAACACATAATTACAAACACCCCTTGCTGAATTGTGTGCTTGTGTGCGTAAAAAGGAGTGAAGGGAGGAAATTGAGACAGCAGTTCAGTGCTCATTGGCTATAATTATACACATACAGCAAACCAGGTTACTGGGAGAATCTTGTTAACTAGGTTTCTATTTGTCACACAACCTAATAAGAGAATTTTTCTAATGCGCATATTTAGAAAGTGGGTTACTGTCAAAGGCTAAAAATTATTTGATTTCATAAGTTAATAAAAATGTACTGATGGCTGCTAATTAGGGATGGGAAGATTAACCGATATGTATCGATATAGCGGTCATACGTGCTGCGATCTGCGAAAGTGCATCGGTAGAGCAGCAGAGGATGAATGAAATTTTGGAAGCAAATCGAGATGCATCGGTTTTTGCGAGATGCATCGGTTTTTCCAAGATACAGCTTATCCTTTTAATACAGAATGTATTTCTTTATTTATTAACAAGTGTTGTCAACTTGTTTTTGGCACATAATTTAATCGACCTACATAAAGTAGACGTAGGCTACAGCGGACTTCATGGATGTGTACACTACAACTCAATGTATCAGCTGCGCAGATGAAGCCAGTGATGCTCTAAAGGTAGTTGTCGGAAGCTGAGGAGTAAGCAAAACAAACATGTCGGATGCCGAGATAATTTATCCTCCACTGAGTTTTAAATCTAAAGTTTGGAAACACTATGGATTTTACAAGAAAGACGGACGACTTGACAAGACAAATGCAATTTGTAAATTGTGCCGTGCATCTGTAAAATACACGGGCAGTACGACTAATCTGATATCTCACTTGAAGCGGCCACAGTGTTGTTGTGGAGGAAGCATCTGCCAGTGCCCCTGCATCCCCTGCCTCCTGCTCTGATTCACCTGTAGCTACCAGCTCCAAAAGTGGTGAGAAAAGTATTGAAGGTTTTTCCATGCCCCGCTTGCTAACAATTCACGCATCTCACGGCAATAACAGATGCTATTGCATTGTTCATCTGCAAAGATATTCAGCCCTATAGTGTCAACGGAGAACGAAGGTTTTAAACACCTCCTCCATGTTTTGGAGCCTCGTTATAAGATACCAAACCGAAAGCTATTCTCCGATCTAAACAGATTCCTGCTCTGTACGACAAAGTCAGAAGAGAGATAGAGGAGTCTCTGCACAAAGCCCAAAGAGTTGCTTTAACAGTGGACGGTTGGACATCTTACGCTACAGCATCATATGTAACGGTCACAGCACACTACATAGATGACGGGTGGGTTCTCAAAAACCACGTATTGCAGACCAGAGTGTTCAACGAGGCTCACACAGGGGATAATCTAGCCGTTTTACTTAGGATGTTTGCCGCGAGTGGAAGATCGAAGAGAAGAGCCCCGCGTTAGTCACAGAGTTTTCAGCACAGCTGGAGATATAGTTACAGCTCAGCGTAGCTTGCTTCACCCTGATCATATTGATCAGTTGATATTTCTGAAAAAAATCCTTTAACTGAAGGTGACTGACCAATGTGCACTATTCTAAAAGGCATTTTTATTTAATTTTATTTTATTAGCCTTTTGTTTACAGTGACAGTGATGTTTCAAAGTAAAAGCAGCATAACACTGCTAGTTCACAACGTTAACTTTTGAATATTCAGTGGCAAAACATCTTTGTAAAACTTATTTTCATAGTTGAAAACTGAAATCACAATTCTTGTTGTGCAATGGTAAGCCTTCTTTCTGTTGAAAGAGTGCAAATATTTTTTTTAGTATATATTGCACTTATATCTTCTGTTTATCTTGGAAATACTTAAATAATATGTGCCATGTGTTCTAAATGGCCCTCTACTGTAAACCGACACTCAGGCTCTGAGAGAAAAGCCAGTTTGTAAAAAAAGTCTTGGTTTTAATTGGTTAATAAATTATCAAACTCATTCAATGGCACCGCATCCTCTTTCACATCACCACATAAACTTGATCTAATTAGCTAGTGCTGAAGTATCGCATCGTATCGTGATATGACTGTGAATCGTATCGTATTGCATCGCAAAATGCCACACATGTATCGTTAATGTATCGGATCAGATACTTTGTATCGAGATGCATATTGGATCGGCATTATACCTTAGATGCCCAACCCTACTGCTAATCTCTTCGACTGCCCGGCAACGCTTGGAGACTGAATTGCTACTCCACAGAAGCTACCCTTGTTAAGGAAAAGCAGCCAGCGCGTTGAGTGCTTTACTTAACAGATGGAAGTTTTAGAGGAGTAAAGTAGTGCTTGACCACATGGAGTAACGTTGGCGGCTCTCTAGGCTGCATTGATTCACATACCTAGAAAGTACTAACGCACATTTGCTGCTACTTAAATTTGTGTATGTCTGTCTGTGCACCCCTCAATTGTTGCATCAATATTTCCCTGGCCTGATAATCACACTAAGCCTTCCAAAGACAGTCAGGGGACTCCACCCTGTCTCTTTTAATGTTTGAAGAGGACTTATATTATAATTGGAACATTAAGATTGCAGAGGCTTATAAATATTCAAAAGAGCAGAAGTCTCCCTAGTCTTTCTTGTTCCTTTATTCCTGTCTATCTTATCTCACTTACTTTGCTTCCTCTTGGCCTGAATTTGAACTGGACTCAAACCAATCAGGTTTTCTCAGGAGAACATGCACCGGCACTGTAGTGGCATTTTAATATGCATAATGCAAAACATCATGTGGACTATTTTCTCTAATTGCGTGTGGAGTATTCAGTGTGTAAGCTTATTAAGATGATGGTGTGCCACCTATTGTCTATAATATTAGGAACACCTATTTCTTGGCTGCTGTAAATAGATCGGTGCGTAGTGACCACAATGAAAACTTGGTGTTTACTTTATTTAAACAACGCCATTACGACACCTATTCATGTGTATTAGTGTCACTCTAATCAAACCATTGCATCTTTTCTCAACAGGAAAAACCCAGAGCTTGATAGTTTGACCTGTGCCTGGTTGACTTGGCAGAGATGCACTTGTCTCAAGACGCCTGCGCTCAGATGGATTAAGAGGTTAGCTACCAATCCCACAACCAACTCTGCTCATCCACCTTCATTCCCTTCCTTAGCACTGCCTTTCATTGTCTTTTTACATTTACATTTATTCATTTTACATTTTTAGCTGCTTTTCTTTCTGTATATTCAAAGCCCAGATCTGGTTAATTCCATGCATTGTGTTGGATGAGATTGGTTGTGATGAAATGATGACTTTCTGTTCATTCAGCAAAGACTGAATATACTAAGACTCCAGTGTGTGTGTATATAAATGCCTTTGTTTGAAAATTATAATGTATGCCCCTGGTGATAGCAAGTGATTGATTGTTGTGATATGAAGATTTCAACTTGACAGTCTATAACCCAACTGTGGAAACCTGATCAGACTGGTTTAGGCTTACCTGTAGGCACTAGGAAGTTGATCATAGGCAGCTAGTAAATATTTTAGCAGGTCCTAACCCAAAACCAGCTAATATTCTACAGTCTTGGAGAGTTTCAACCCGCAGAGGCCCTATGTCACTAACCCAGTTGCTACAGCACACCTCAGAATTACAATACAGCATGAGCCCAGGTGCAGAGGAACAGAATAATACCACAGCCACAAACTTTTCATTGGAGCCAGATGAGATTTTCACAACCTGAACTAAAAATACAGAAGAGCAGCCTCACAACTTTCAACCTAACATGTAACCAAATAGAGAATGTTTGTGCTCAATGCTGACTGAATAACAATATGTTTGACATGAGGCTGGCTTATGTGTCACGTGCACAAAATCAGTTCACCACAACAGCTCCATGCATGATAAAATGAGATCTGTATTTTACTGTGTGTGTGTGGGTGGCAGTAAAACAGTCCTTTTTAATAATTGGCAGAGACTATATAACAATATTTCCCTTGCGGAAGCTGTGTTTAAAAAGTTCAGGGTTGTATTATATTTAAGGACCTGTGGCATCTTTTCTAAAGGCAGCTCAGAAAATCAGGGCTAATTGTGAAAAGTCTCTTGATTTTTATTTTAAAAAAAAGGTTTTATGTGACATAGGTGGTACATAGGTGGTTTCCATACCGTGTTTTACAAGCAACGCATCACATCTACACACTGGCTCAAATACCAATAGGCATATAACATGTGATAACAGTATATGAAACTATGCACTTGTATTTGCTCGAATGAGAAAACAGCATCAATTTAAATGTAATTTGTCGTCTTGCTCACCTTATTCATGAGAATAAATTCTTCATTCTTTTGTAGAAACGGATATCTCAAGTTTGTGTTTATCTTTTTGTGTATGCTGCAGATGATCTTAAATTGTGTTGGTTTTTTTTTTGGTTTTTTTTATTGTGCACTTTAGGGAAAATTATTCAAATGGGTGTTTGAGTATTTTAGGCCAATAAAACAGAGGTAATATTTTGAATTATTTTATATTATCCATTTCAAACATTTCACCCTTCTGCCATGTGAGTCGCCCTTTCTCATTTTTCCAGTTTGTGCGTACGCATGGTTCAGAGTTTGCGTGGAGGAACACTATTCTTCCGTCAAGTTTGTTTTTTATAGATCACAGCCTTTGTGTGGCAAGTGGAGTAAGCACGTTTCCAGTTCAGTTTTGTACGTACGCATCGTTTGTAAATGAGGTCCAGATCAATTCACAATGAAGACAATGGACATGAAAACACACACCTGATTTTTACAGTCAAAACCAGCACCAATGATATAATATTGAATAAAATATTTAAAAACATACCACTGCAGTATACAAAGCAGAAGAGACTGTTAAGAGGTGTAAATAGAAAGCAGACGGTCTACTCCTCAGTTGTAAGTACTAGGCTACTACTAACGAAGAAGTTCCACCCGGAGGAACAGTTACAGGAAGTAACATGGGAATATAAAGACTTTTTGCGCTAAAAACAGACTGGGAGTCATAGCAAAGTAAATATAGCGACATGCACAGTAACTTTCAAGTGTATAAATGTTATTTACACAGTACATAATGTTTTAATAAAAGTACCAAGTAGATTTGTGTTTTTGGTTTGCTTGACTTCTAAGACCAGTCAGGAAGCCAGATGTGAGTATTTGCATTATTGTTTATTGTTTTCATCTGTCCGCACTAAAACCCTACCCCAGAGTGGATGAAAAGTTAAGCTTGAGGTGAACCAGATTAGTCTGGAGGGATGAGTTTCCATGGTAATTTGGGTTGGACTTACTTAACCTCCCCTTTTATTAACAGGACTTCCAAAAAATTTGAATTACTGAAATAGACTAATGACTAATTTCACTGATAGTCCTGTTTAGTGAAGCACTCCTCTACACTTACTTATTGATAACATCAGATGCAGGTGGTGCCACTCAAAAATGTTATCTGACACTTTTAAAAAGTATGCGTTAAATGAAGGAGTAACATTCAGCTCATTTAGGCATAATTTAATGTTAATTATGTCAGTATATTTGTTTGCATGCAAAAAGGACTCATGTCTTAGAATTAGTTACTTCCTGTAGTCAGTCTGGGCCTCTTCAAGAGACTGATGAGTTTGGTTTGAAACACCGCCACAGATATTCCCTGAGCTGTCTGGGCTCTGTGCATGTGTTGCGTGTTTGAAGCAGGCGTGAGCGCCGATCGCCATAATACGCTAAGTTTATGCGTCTTTTCTGTTGTGTTTTCCAATGATTCACCCGCCACTGCCAAACTTCACGTGCATTTGGCGGGTGTCGGGTGCTAATTTCATTCTCTAATCAAATGTTCTCTTGAGTCAGAGTGAGTGCGTTAGGCCATACTTACACATGATTTGTCTACCACAAAAGCAGTTTCAGGAACACTACCAACACTACCATGCTGCAACAACATGTCTTTTCTCTGCATGCTAACTCTATATAAATATGGCAGCCATACAACAGGAATTTCCCTGTCAGCATACATACATTGTCCACACTAATCAACTGTAGCACATACAATGGATCCTTCAGCCATCATGATAACCAGAATAACATGAGGCTTTGTCCATTAGAGTTGGATGTCCACTTTTAAATGACTACTGGAATTTTTTTCTGGCTTAATGTGGCTCAATTTGTGTTATGTATGCAGTCTATTTTCTAATCACATCAGTGTGACTATTGGCGTGGTCATGGTGTATGTATGGGTGTGTGGAAGCTCACGAAAGCAGGACAAAGATGCGAGCCAGTGTTGAAGCAACCAGACGCTGCTCCTGCCAGTTTTCCAGTCTCACTCCACAGCTATATTCAAACAGTGGACTTTTATGGCTTCAGCAGACTAACAGACAAAGAATAAGTTTCTTCTGTATGCCTAAATGTCTATGACAAACAGATCCTAGTGTGTGGAAGCTACTGATTATTTTCATTATTAATAAATCTGCCAATTATTTTGATTGATCGTGTGGGCCATAAAAACCTAGTCTAAGCTTTGTACCACCTGGGCTAAAAGATGTCCAGCTCTTCAGCAATGAGGCTCTACTAGGAAGATCTTTTTTGAGGGTATCTCCTCACACTGGCCCGCTGCCGCTCTGTTCAAGTCAAACTTAAAGAAATGGTAGAAGCCCCTGCAGAGTTGTTCATGCAGGGTAGATGCCAAATCATACTATGGTGGTTCAGCTACTCTAAGAGATGGTCAGTTAGCACTCATTTAGATTCCAGGCAAATGGTCATCTCATTGAAGTATGTGATTGAGGTGTGGTATTGCTGCTGTACAGTGGAAACTCCTCAAAGGTTGAATTGGCTCGTCATGGTTGCGCATTAGCATGCAGACTGCATCTGAGCAGAGTGCCAGCAAACTGTCCATCACAATACTCAGAGTCTAAGGTGATGTCATTCGACTGTTGAGAGGTTGAGTGAGTTCAAAGTTGTGAAAAGAGCTGTTTTGATTTCCTGTCTTAAGGCCAATTTATACTTCTGCGTCAAGTCTAAGCCGTAGCAGACGTGAGCATTTGTGCCGTCATGAGCATCTTTCACATTGTCTGTTGCTCTGCAGTTACACCACCAAAACACTAGTTGGCAGTTAGGGCTGGGAGAAATAATCGATTCTTAGATGCATCGCGATGCAGACGTGGAAGATTAGTAATCGATTAACAAATGTCTAAAAATCGATTATTTAAATGTTAATTGATAACGTAATGTTGACGGAACGCAAAAGGCGGAACTCGTGGAAGCGCAGCGACCAGACAGTCTGTGGAGCGCACAACAACACACACAACAGAGAGACCAGTGTCCCTCTGTATTTGTCACCATTGTGGAATGAATAACCACCCCAAAATGCAACAGAATCATTAATATCAATGCACAAGTAATTCTTTTAAGTCGCACACTGTGAGCATGGTGACGCTCGGCAGCTCTCTGTGTATCCTGTGTGTGAGGCCAAGCGAGTGAGTGAGAGAGAGCAGCAGAACGTGACGGTGAAAGTTAGCGAAGGAAAATATTAACAGTAAGTTTCTGTCTGGTACTAAACATGCAGAGTAGGTCACTGTGTGTCTATTAATAAAAGTCTGTAGTTTCTCCAATGGCTGGAAAAGTGAAGGCTGTTAGCGTGAGCTAACATCTCCCCAGTACAAGTGTTTGCTCTCTGTCCCCCCATCAGACTCCGGACTTTTGGGGAAAAAGCCTCAGCCTTCAGTGACACAGCCCCCACCCTCTGGAACTCACCACAGAGACCCGAAATGCTCCCTGTCAGGACACTTTAAAAAAATCTACTAAAACTCAGCTCGTTACCCAGGCATTCAGTCCTGAGTGACTTTTTTTTGTTCTGTCACTGTAACTATGTGTAAAGCGTCCTTTGGTCCTGTGAAAGGTGCTAAAAAGATTTAATTTATGTAATGTTAGCTAAATTAGTAATGAAGTAATAGTAATTATCAGCTGTATGTCATTACTAACTAACCTACTAGTCAAGGGCTGAACACATCAGGCACAAGCTGAGACTAAACTGTGTACAGCTCTGTCCTGTACACATACTGTGCATCCTGATAATTATATTTCAGTTTTCAGGAGTCTGACAGCTGGTTGTTAAAGAAATGAGGGACCATGGAGCTGAGGTTAATGAAGTAAATTAGGTATGCAAACTAGTCCTTTTAAGCTAATTAGGAGATGTTTCTTTTGGATTTAAATGGGCAAAATTAAATGCTTAGTAATTATCCAGGGATCCTATATAGAAAAAAATGATGCATCAAGATGCATCGATACTCGTTTTATAATCGAATGGCAGCCCTCTGAATCGTAATCGAATCGTGAGGTGCCCAGAGATTCCCACCCCTATTGGCAGCTGGGTTTCTATGTTCCGGTGTGTGGAGGTCCTCCTTCTTTGTTGGTGTATGCCACTTACAACACTGACATCTGAAACTAAGTGTATCACATTGGAGTTGCAGCTGATCGATGTTAAACAGCAGTTTCCTTTAGTGAAATATGCAGAAATAAGAGAAGGCATTGGAAGAGATGTTACAGTCTCCTCCAAAAGTATTGAAAAAGTAATGCAAATTACTTTTTGTTTTTGTTGTTCACTGAAGACTTTTGGGTTTAACTTTTTTTTTTCCACTGAAGACTTTTGGTCGACATCACCACAACTGTTGCATTCTTCATTTGTGATTCTATTTCAGGCTTTTACTGTAGCTTCTTTCAGTTCTTGTTTGTTTTTTGGGGTGTTTTTCCCTTCAGTCTCCTCTTAAGGAGGTGAAATGCAGCTCTATTGGGTTAAGGTCAAGTGATTGACTTGGTCAGTCTAAAACTGGGACTTGCTGTGAGGCCACAGTGCTATCTTAAACTATCCAGTGGGCCACCGTGCTGTTAACCCAAAGTCCTGTAGAGAGTTCTGCCATTGCTGTAAATAAAAATGGTCCATTCAAGAGAGTTCATTAGTGAAATTGTTTGTTTTAATATTATTGTATAGTTGTTCAAGCTGTGAAATAAGCTATGACTCACTCTTGGTCAACACAGTTCAATAGTAATTAATTAATCGGTCTCTTAACTTGTGTAATGTGAGTTTTGTTTTTTTTTGTTTTTTCTTTCTTTTGTTCATTGCCATCTTGGGCTTTCATGGTAAAAGAAGTTTACTTCATGGTCACAGTTTGACATGAAAAGATTTCTTTTCTACTCCATGGGAAACGTTACTATAGAGGCAGGTTGGTGTTTGGATTGCAGTCCTGTGTGTGGACACAAAGAACTGGATTCTCAGAGAAGGTGTGCTTTGGCTCCTACTTCTAACACGTGGTTGCTAACAGATTCCTCTGGGTAAACGGAGACATGAAGACGGCAAACTGCTACTCATCCTAGGCTATTGGGTGCGTCTTTGTCTGAGACCCCATCCACACTACTCCGATCTCTGTCTACACCAGCGTTTTAGCTGCGTTTTGGAGTTGATCTCTGTCTACATTAAAACAACTGAAAATGCACACCTAGGGCCCGTTCAGGTACTCTGGGCATGCGCGTGACAGTATAAACATGAAGCAGATGGTCTATTCCGTAGTTACAGACGATTTGGCAAAGGAATAAAATACAGACAAACCATCAGAAAAGCATTGTAAAGTCATTGATTTAATTTATGGGGTAATTATGATTTTAATGTTTTTAAATTGCTGTTCTTTTTCCTATCTGCCTGCCATCAACTGCCCTCTTAATTCTTGTTTCTGTCAATGAGACAACTAAAATGAACAAACCCACAAACCAAATTGATGTCTATTGAGTGTAGTTCTGGCCCAGTCTTTGTGATCCCTACTTGCTGCACTCCAATCAGTACATCAGACCACGTCAAAACAAGATAGTCCTGCAGCAGCAGCTTTCAGCATCGGTGGGTGTCGAATCTGCTATAAATGTGGTGAGTGTGCATTTTTTGTTTTGAGTTAATTTGAGCAAAGTCATGTTGCATTAATGTGGAATTCAACATAAAACACTCAAACTGCAGCATGCACAGAGGAATACTGTTGTGCATTTGCAGGGAGTGGGGGGGGGCTGTGTTACAAGTGAGAGGAGGGCTTTCTTGTCTCCCAGGGGAGAAAGATGAGAAGAAGAGAAGCATGGAGACATAGGTACAGAGTGGGGGATGGTGTCTGAGCTGAGGAGAGAGGAAGAGAAAGGAAGCTTGTGTGAGGTACCGTGTCGTAACTGAGTGTAATGATACATCTTAATATCATTAATTCACATTGAGTTTTTCTGCTGGGCCAAACTTAGTAGCTCAAAACCTAACCAAAGCTCAAGGGCACCAAACACAACTCAAAGCTAGATCCACAGGATAAATCTGTTTTGAATTTAGGTGGCATGGCCTTTCCTCTGGTTCCACCCTCACACACAAACCCCAGTTTCCTAGATAAATTAGAAAAGCTGTCTGCGTTCAATATCATACAATGTAGTAGTTTGAATGAGCGCACATAAAGGCAGTGTAAAAATAAAGATGAAGCGATATACATCCATACTGGATAACACAAACTGAGGCATATGTTTTTCAGGCCAAGTGAAAAGTTTGAACTTAAAGGTTCAGTGTGTAAGATTTAGTGGCATCTTGTGGTGAGGGTTGTGAATTGCAATCAACTTTCCAGTCTACCACTGCCCACTGGACAGCTACGGTGGCTGACGCAGCACAAAAGGTGTCTCTTCTGAGACAGCAGAGTAGCCAGTTACAGAAATGAGGATTCTTTAGGTATATTTATTAAGATAATATTTACTTAATTATTCAGTAAAATCAAATGTTATTGCGACTTGGCAACTGACAGATAACATGGAAAATGTAAGCCAAGATTGTGGAACATTGTCACTATTTCTGCAGCACAGTCCATTATAAACTACACATTAGATAAAGGAAATTGACAAGGAAAACACATTAATTCTCTAATTATGTATCCTCACCAAAACTGTTTCTCAATCACTTCCTCTTTAGTGGTTTTGCCTACAAAATGTTTACTGCAATGCAGTATTTGGAGTTAAACTGAGCATTTACTTTGAAAAAATTCTGAACGACGCTGAAAGAGTCTGTAGCCTGCTCGACACACCTATGAAAGAGCCATCAGAGAATGTGATTACCCTAAATGTCCCCGGCCTTTATTTAAGAAGGCGTCTGTAGGTTGATGGATGTGGATCAAACAAAACACTGCAGCACATGCGGTGATCTGAGAAACCTTCGCTGCTCAATACATTTTTATTTGCTAACCGAACAACAGAACGATGCAAGTCATTGTGTCTTATATTCTCGTCCACCATCTAATGATTGAAAATATTGCGGAATGCGAAACTAATTTACCAACCCCTGCTGTATATTATTACTACTTCTTCTTTGAATGTACGTATTCAACATAGTGATGAGTGTCTGCACTGCCTGAATTCTATCAGAAGTAGAACAACAAGAACGTAGTGACTAAAACGCCCTCTGTTTGTCCGTTTTCAGCTACATGGAACGGAGGACCTGCAGTTATGTAGATAAAAATGGCTCATTCTAACGTAATAAAAGCATAATGGTTTATTATGAAAAGTCTTTATACACCACTGAAAACATAGTTATGGATCTTATATTGCATTTCTGTGGATAGGTGCTCAGAAATTTTACACACTGAGCTTTTATAGCTAAAGTCTCAACTTTTACTCCAACAATGGAGTCAGAAGCAGATAGGGTCTGTGTCTAGAGGAAAATGGGTGGAACATGACTTCCAGGTAAATGTAGAAATCAGTCTGAGCCGTCTTGCAGAGTCTGCTTGTTGTCACACTAAACATCTATTCGGTTAGTTGGGGAGAAATCCATGGGCTGCAAAACTACTCCAGAGATCGAAATGAGAAATGCTGAAGATGGGATGGACTGCTGTTATGGAATGAAAGAAGGCAAGACAGTCTGACCTCACGGCGTGATTAAATTCACGTTGTAGTTCACATTTTGGACTGTGAAATATTTTGCCATAATATATCATTATTATCAATATCATCTAGAACTGACTGCAACTCACAATGGATATGGGCCGTACTGATAAAGTTAAAAATACCTTAGTCAGCAAAATGACATGCTTTTTGAAATGGGTTTTACAAATGTTTGAATGCAACAAAAGACAGACTTTCAAGGGGGCTGCTGCTTTCTCCAACATTCTTTCTGCACTGACTTCTGTCCTGCTTGGGAAAGACTTGGAGCATGCTCCACGCTAAGCCCTCCCCTTCGCCCTCCCTCTATCTTTCCCTCCTCCCTCCAGCAGCTGTTTTCCTGTCTTAGCTGGGAAATGGAGCCAGGCTGTTTTTCCCCATCCTCGCGTCACAAGCAGGAACTCACCGACTTACTGACATACACAAGCGCACTCTGTTTTTGTCTGTCTCTGCCCTGTCCCCGCACTCGTCTGGCAGGAGACTCAATGTGTTCACATTGCTGTGTGAGAGCCGCCTGACTGTTCGGAGAAATGCTTTCATGGTAAGGCGAGTCTTCCCTTTCTCACAGGCCGCTTCTGTCTCTTGACCTCTTGTTTGTGCTTCTTTCAGTCTGTTGCATTTTCTCTGGTTTTCCCGTCTCTCTGTTGGCAAGACTGTTGTTGGACTTATCCCACGCTGACAGTTTCCAAAAGTCTTTGTGACTGTGTGCCTATAGCAATTCTCAGGGTGTCGGCCTGTCCCGGAAAAGTCTTCAGCTACAGCAGGTCACAAGTGAACTTCAACCTGACGTTCATTTCTTTTTTGTTTTTGAAGGATCTGTTAGAGTAGATATTTATTTACATTTTGAGATGTCTTTATAGCTCATGCTTATTGCTGTTCAAGTACACTTGAATGTCTGCTTTTCACATCGTACTTTTTTTTTTACCTTATGTTTCTTTTTTTTTAATGTTTGGGTCTGAATGTCAAAAGGAAGAACTGTGTTCAGTCACAGTTGTAGCTGGCTGCGGTGTCTGTCCCAGCTTGGGACCTTCAGTGTAGCGTTTCACACACGTGAGGTACTTAGAGGTGGGAGAGTAACATATGATTGAAGACTTTCTGGATTGTGTTACTCTGCTGCTACACTGGGCCAGTTCAGTCCTGACTCATAATTACACTTGGCAGAACCTGGGAGAGCGAGCTGATTAAGTGTACGTCTAATGTGAGTGGTTAGATTAAATACTCTTCCTCATTGATGCCTGAGAGATCATACTACCCTACAGTTCTTTAATCAGATTTTCTTCCAAAATTTGCGATAGCTTCCTGCCTCACTCTCAACTAAACATGGAGTAACGTGTTCAGCTATAGCATATATCTGCTTTGGACCTGTCTTTAATCCTATTCCAGGCGTTCCGATACACTTGGGGCATCTGTAGACTGCACGCAATTATTAAAACAATGCCAATTTTATTAAATGTCCCACTATGTGAGATGGGACTAACAAAATCTTGGTGACACAGACGGTAGAGGACAGAGGCACTTTGACTCCAGAGTTTGACACACACACACACACACACACACACACACACACACACACACACACACACACACACACACACACACACACACACACACACACACACACACACACACACACACACACACACACACACACACACACACACACACACACACTACCATTGTATCTGAACAGTGCTGCAAAACTGACCGTCTCCCACCCTCCTGCTTTCCCTGCACTGTTGGAGGTACGGGACATCAAGTACTTTGCTAAACAATCACTCACCGCCTGTCTGCTCCTGCAACCCTTCATCAGGCCAATACATGTAATACGCACACCGGGCCACCATGTCAATGTCACATTTTGCCTCGCCTAGGCCCAGCAGTGACACATTGTCAACATGTTCTCATTCTGTAGTCAAGTTAGCAATAATAAAAATGCAACGTGAGATAAAGTTAAAATAAGTCAAAATAAAGTTTGCTGAGGAACATTTCAGGTGAAGGTTGCAGTTTGGTTAGGTTTAGGCAACAACACTACATGGTTGGGTTTAAGACATGCTCATGGTTTAGGTTTAAATGACTTCCTTAAAATAAAACATTGACTATTGGTTTCGCATCAGAAACAAAATGGTTTCTGGTTTCCTGTGTGAAAGTCTTGTTTGATGCATGACTTATTCTTGATGCTGTGCATTTAATAGCAATGACTTCAGTACAATTGGTGCTTTTAAGTTGATTAACTGTTTATTAAAATAGTTTTGCTTCAAATTTTTGCTCTGGCCTCTTTTTAAAAAAAAAAAAGTAGTTTTGCACAATGAGTCCAAAAAATAGAAATTGAAGACACAACATTGCAGAAAACCAACCATTACATACATCTTTAAATGTAAAATGGCATAACAGTCTTGTTATATGCTCAGAATATAAATGAATGTAGTTGTTAAAGTTGCAACTGATGCTGTAGTTTTTGTTGAGCTTTCCTTTGCACTGGAGTTGTCAACTTGTGTCTTTCTGCCCACAGCGTTCGGTCAGCCTCCCTGCAGATTCAGGCCGTGCCGTAGTAATATGCCATTGCATGTGTACTGTATGTGGCAGAGAATACCTAATTAAAGCACATTGTGCTTCAGCCCTGCTACAGTGAGGATTTATGTTTTCATTTTAGTCAGTTCATTGTGCCTGCAGGCCCCGTATAAACAAGCTGCAGATCAGGAATGATCAACAGGTCAGAGCCTTACTGAGTAGTACATTTTTCTTATAGACAATATGACAGTATGTGCATTAACTCTTACAAGAACAAATATGGCTTATGGGTGTTTTATACCCCAAAATACAAGTTGTCTAACTAAACTAAAAAGCGATGGAAGTAAATTCTTCAGTTGCAGGAAATACAAAGTTTGTCACTTTTCATGGCTTGTGGTCAAGTTCTGCAAATGTTTGCCTGCAAGTGTGTACTTAGAGGAATCCCATTTAGAGCTGTTGGCCATTTATTACATTGTTGTTGTTGATTACATTTCTAAAATAAACCTTTTTAATATTGCATTGTTAGTAATACTGTGTTTTTAAAAGAAGCACTTGCACAGGTTGTGTACCTTCATGCTCAAACAGATGTCGTCATTGCCCCCAGCTGATGTTCCATCGCCATGCTGATAAGAATGTGGGTGATGCTTCAAAGTTCCTGTATTACCAGGCTGCGTGTGTGTGTGTGTGTGTGTGTGTGTGTGTGCCCTAAAGTCATGAGTGTGTATGAGTCTGTGCATGTGTTTGGATGGGAGCTGATTGTGTTAAACAGACTGGCTGCGCAAGTTTGATAGGTTAACAATGGCTGTCACGCTACCAACGGCCTTCTCTAGATAACAACTTTGTGCCGATGACTCTGGTGAAGTTGCATCTTAAACAATCGCAGCTCCTCCTTGAAACTCGTATCTCCTACGCACAGAGCAGAAGAAAATCACTGGGCTCATATTTAGATCTCCCTTTTAAAGAAAAGGAGATGAAGCACACATTGTTCTTGTTTTGTACCCATTGTACTAGATAATCCCTTCCACCAGAACGCTCCCTTTTCATCTGAAGAGGAGTCGGGTTAGATGCACCCCCCCTCCCCAACAGTTCCCATCATCACCTGTCACTCACCTGTCCAATCAGTGTTTCTTCTTTCCTCTGTCATCAGGTCTCTGATTGTTCATGTTGCTCCTTTGCATGTCCTTGCCTGCCACCTCCTTCACTGACGTTGCTCATCAACTATGACCTTTACAGCCAGATTTTATTCTGTCTTTCACTAACCTGTTAAATATTAAACTAGCTTCTTCCACATCTATCTTTATCTTCAACTCCCTGTACCATGCAGTGAAAAGAAGAGACTGTGTCCCTTTAATTGTACAGTGCATGTATATTGGAGGTTCTACATGTTATGTAGGCGCCAAGCTATGGAGACAATACTAACAGCTGGTTGATGGTCTGTTCTGGACTATTCCTCGATGCTCATATTGATGAATATCTAAAGTTTTGTCTGCTGTGACAGTGCACTCTTTCACTTTGGACTGTCATTCTCAGGCTCTATTAATTGTAAGTGTGGAGCCGGCGCAATGTCGACTTTTTGTCACATCACGATCTTGACTCCTGATCCTCCAAATGTCTCTGTCAGTCTGTTTGTCCTCAGTGCTAATTTAAAATGATCAACTACTGGATCTCTTTGTTATGGCTGCCGGTGTGAGCACACAGTCGCTAGTTCTATTTGAACTTTCCCAGTTGCAACTTTGATTTGTTTTGTATGTGTAATTTTTCACTTTCATAGTGAGACCAGCATAATTGGTGCTTCATGACAGTAGCAAGGCACACACATAGACAAACAACCACTCACACCTAAAGCCAATTTAGGGTCACCAGTCAACCTAGTCCGCATGTCTTTGAACGGTGGGAGGAAGCCGGAGAGAACCCACACAGACACGGGGAGAATGCAAACTCCTTCAAACACCTTCTTGTTGTGAGGCGACAGTGCTAAACAGTGCACCACCGTGCCGCCCCAGTTATTAACCAGAGCGTCACAATATATTACCTCCCTTTTTCAGCCTTTTTCATGTCTGCAGATGTTGTGGATAAAGGGCTCAATCAGCTACAATTAGGGGTATGTGTGTGGAACAGCTCTGTACTCAAGATCGCACAGGCGGCACTGCTGGTACTGTGGTGAAATTGATTTGAAGTTTGATAGTCACCAGCTGGAAGTGCCTTCTTGGTGTTACCAGCTCCATGTGGATGGCATCAAGTATTCCATAACAAGAAGAGCGTCTGACTGGACCACTTCTCTGCCTCTCTGTCTCGCTCTCCAAAACACCCTCCCCTCTGGGTGGTGATGCAGTCCAGCACTAGCAGAATTTAGAACTGTATACTATCCTTTATAGGCTGTGGAGGGCAGACAAGCTGACATTAATCACATGTTTTCTTTGGTGCTGCTGTGATATATATTCACCGTGCAGGACACACAGAATGAAAGTGCGGAACATCCAGTACTAACCATTATCAACACTGTCACAAGACTAATACACTAATAATTAAAAACATTCATGACATGTAATAACAGTCCTGGACCCAGGCTTTGAATACATAACACCAGATTGACTGATTCTAAATGTGTGTGTACATGTGTGCGAATTTCAGACATCTGTGTATCTATTAGAGATTAATTCGTCATTGTGAGTCTGGAACTCTGTCTAAATCAGAACAGACTTTCCTTTATTTCTCTCCATTTTCTCTCTCTGCCCCTCCTGATTCCCATGAATCACTTCTCTCTGGCTTGTCTCGTAATTGTTTGGCCCAGTGTTCCCCCATGCTCCAGCAATCGCCAGAAAAATGTTTACTGGCATTAGCAGTAAGGACTTGCATTCGTATAGATCTATGTTCACACATTCACAAATATCAGCTGAGTGGTCGATAGCCACTGTGTAATAAATATTGCTCTCATCTGTCACCATGTGGCTTCATGCGTCATGTCTGCTGGGAGAAATGGAGATGGAAATGCAGAGCTTGTCACTTTTCATGGGTTGTAGTCATGAGATAGGTTCCCAAAATGACTGTTCGTCTGCAGTAGCCTGTCTTGTTTGTTGTCAGAGCTGTTGCCTATTTATCACGCTGTTGTTGGTTACATGTGTTTGCTTCATCTCGCATCTCCTGTCTCCTCCACAATTCACTATGTATTTACTTGGTGACATTCAAACAGACACCGTAAACAATGATTTGTGGAAAAAACGTTTGCCTGCTCTTTTGTGATCAGAAGCCAAAATAATTTATGCATGCCTTTTTTGTCAGTTAAGAAAATATGGCACGTGAGATTCCAATAATGTAACTGGTGGTTGTTTTGTTTTTTTGTTGTTGAACTTGTTTTCATTTGTTGCCCTTTACTTTTAATTTTTTAAATGTACAAATCTTATTTTGTATTGATCTCCAATCTATTTATCCTACACACACAGGAATCTGTCACTTTGTCTGTCTGTCTGTTTCAAGCTTCCCCTTGTGGGTCAGTACCAGTTACTGATCTGTACTTTCCCTGGAAGAATCATGTGGAGTAATTTCCTTAGAAAACTATAGGGGGCTAAGAAAAACATTTGAGGGATTGCGTATAGGAAAGAGTGACAGAGGGCAAAGAGTGTCAGTACAGCACATTTGGAACAACTTCTCTTGATTTGGTCGTGAAGGAAACTCTTCTAAAAGGTACTAAATACATTTAAATCCTGATGGAAGATGGCTCAGTGGTCTGTAAGGCAGCCATCGGCCCACCCTCCAGACAGGTAACCGAAGACAGGTAATACTTTTCTAGAAAAACGCTATAAGTAATGAAGTTCATCCTTCATTTCTCCCTCCCAGTAGGATTGGACTGTCTTGCCAAAAAATATCAGGATACTTATAATCGCAGTCACGATCCACAATTTAAATTGCAATCTCAATTTTGAAATACCCTGTAGACTATAGACTTTAAATAGCCTTTGCACAATTACAATGATTACATTACAGATGATACACAAAATGGTGATTAAAACCTGAGTTCAATTTGAAGTTCTAATCAGAAGCCAAAAATAATTCAAGTATAAAACAACACACTTTAGGTACAAATTAATTGCATTGTTTGATGCATTACCCAAGGAAGAACCATGTGAAGTAATTCTTCCAGTCAGCAATAGCCATCTAGGCCTAGTTGCCTACATCACGCAAGTGGTTTGTTTGTGTATGTAGTGCAGATCCGTTAGTCACACAGAGTTTATATGATGTTTTGGAAACAGAAGTAAGAGGACATTAAATTCTTTGATCTCTATGATTGTGGACACCTTCTATATATAAAATTGTCAGATTACCCCCCACCCCGCAGCTCTGTTTCTGCCAGTTTCTTTGACCAGGTTTGATGTACATAAGAAACAACAAGTTGTTCAAGTTTTATAAGCAAAGTAGGGCTGCAGCTCACTATTTTCATGATAACAGTTTCACAGAATCCAAATGACATATTCAAATCTCTTGTTTTGCGATGTGGTGATGTTGGAACTAACAGTCCAACATCTAATGGTATTCAGTTTTACTGAATAGCTGCTGCAGTGAGTTTGGTATTCTCAGGGAAATACAAAGTTGTTTGAACAGAGTTTTATGGAATGTGTGTTTCTCTGCTAATCTGCATATTGGGAAGCTGGAACCATCAAACGTTTGGAATTTTTGCTGGAAAAAAAGGTTGCCAAGTTTCTTTTGATTGACTGGTCTTTGCAGCCAAGTGTGAAGTACACTGAGTTTAGTTTAATATTTTGAAGTTTCTGGCTATCATAATTAAAAGAACATTGTAAATTTGTAGTTCAATTTTGACACTGTCAATAAAAAGCTCCACTTTGAAACCAATGCAGACTGATTGCATTTTCAGTCATCTCTCCTCATATAGTATACCTTTTATGACATACCTGTTCCAATCAAGGAAATCCGTAAAGTGGTTTCTTTACTGATGCACAATAAATCCATAGACTGCACATAAGATAGATGCATAATGTTTTCATTTGGTGTATGTTTCAGGAGTCTGGTTCCCCCTGGCTGAAGACAGCGTGTGTGTCCAGCAGCAGCTTTCCACCCAGGACCCACTGTGTTGCCATAGCGTCCATGAGGTAACGTCAGGACCTTCTGCCCCCCTCATTACCACCCTTGGTCCATCCATTTCCCTCCCCTTTGTCCCTTCCTCCCTTGGACCCACCCAGCCATGGGCCAGAAGATCTCTGGCAGTATCAAATCAGTGGATGCACGCGGGGAGCCCTCCTATCGGCCAGTACGTCGAGAACTGCGGGGACCAGATTTCTGTCGGCCCCCCAGGCTGGACTTACTGCTGGACATGCCATCGGCCAGCCCTGAGACCCAGCTTCGCCACGCCTGGAACCCCGACGACCGGTCACTCAATGTCTTTGTTAAGGAGGACGACAAGCTGACATTTCACCGACATCCAGTGGCACAGAGCACGGACTGTATCCGTGGGAAGGTGGGCTACACCAGGGGCCTCCATGTTTGGAGGATTCACTGGCCGGCCAGACAAAGAGGCACCCACGCTGTTGTCGGTGTGGCTACTGCTGAAGCAGCTTTACACTCAGTTGGCTACACAGCCCTGGTGGGCTCGGACTCTGAGTCCTGGGGCTGGGACCTGGGTCGGAACAGACTCTACCATGACGGAAAGAACCGGCCCATTTCCACGTCGGCACCCACATATCCCTGTTTCCTGGAGCCAGATGAGTCATTTGTACTCCCAGACTCTCTGACAGTAATACTAGATATGGATGAGGGAACACTGAGCTTCATGGTAGACGGACAGTATCTGGGAGTAGCTTTTAGAGGGCTAAAAGGCAAGAGACTGTATCCCATCGTCAGTGCTGTGTGGGGGCACTGTGAAGTATCAATTCGCTACGTCAACGGACTAGATCGTAAGTGGCACAACACACACACATGCTCGAAAAGCCAGGCAGTGACAATATTTTTGTATTTCACTTTTAAATTTTTCATTCTTTTAGTTCATACGGCTCTTTACTGGCAGGCAGAATGATGGCTGTATGGTGTTTTTGATGTAAAATTGAGGGGTGTTTAAAAGTCAACTCATTATTAGGGTTGTCCCAGGCCAATCCGGGCATATTTTTATGGATAGTATCGACTAAAGTAAAGCAGATCAAAATCCTTTTACTGCACTCTACTGTATTTTGTCCACCTCAGCCTGCTAGCGTTGCTGCACACTGCTTTCCTTTATGATGTCCACATATGTTTGACGCCAAAAACGCATTGTCCTTTTCCACCTAATCCCGGTTGAAGTTTTGCATACTCTCTCATTATTAGATCCTGTCATTCAGCTTTTTAAGATCTGTTCATGCACTGCTCTGTGTATTGATGCCTAATTCAGCTTGATTTGTAGCAAACATGCACACACAGCTTTGACTTTACTATATAACCTGTAATAACTTTTATTACAGCAAATGTCAGTAACACCTAGCCCTGTTTTTATCCAATCGTCTCCCCAGTATATAGACTAGCGCTTGTTTTAGTACTGCCGTTTGCATATGTCTCTGCAGAAACTTGGATAGGCGGATGAGGTAGGTTAATATTTGACAGTGCAGAGATGTTTTGTTTATGTATGAAACTTCAGATTAGCCTAAGTTTGAATCTGCTCACTAAAACTGTAAAAGCCCAGAGAGGGAGAGAAGGAGGAAAAGAGATAGGAAACACAATTCTGGGAAAAGATGTGTAGTCAGCCATGAGTCCCGCCAGCTATGTGTGTCCGGTTGTATTACAACATGCCGTTGTTTTGAACATGGACATGGGTAGAGAGGCACAGAGAAAGGAGTCTGTATCGGGAGGCTGGGTCATTTTGACAACCTTTACTAAACCCATAACCCTCTGGAAAAGACAGTCATACTGTGGGTCAGTACTGGTGCGACTAATTTCCAAATACTTGGACCTGGTCTTGGCTCTCCAGAAATTTATAAGGGTTAAGACAAGACTAGGAAGGCTTTACTTTACTAGAGATACATAGTGCACATTTCTGTCTGCACTGATCTATAAAAAGCCCACAATGAGAGGGACTGCTGCTCTGTTTACCAATAGGAAGCAGCTTAAACATGCTCTCTTTGTACTATTTCTAGTCTGCTTCTCTTTGTCGCTTTTGAGCACTCTCTCTAGTCTTCAGACAATTTGTCCTGAAACTTTCACACACACAGAGGAAAACAAGACAACAGTTTCCACCTCTCTGATGCAATTGGAACATCTCTTTCACCAGTGTCCTGAAATCACCATATAGATCAATTGGTGTGTCAGCTCGTCTTTCTCAAGGTTTCTCTCTGCCCTGCTGCTTTTTTCCGCTAAATGTCATCATTCCAACTAGTAGAGTTATCTCAATCATGTCTGCCCCCTTAGATTGTGTACTAGCCCCCCCGTCCTCCCTCCTGCTTTAGCCTGTATGTTGCACAAAGACCCAAAGCAGGCTGGGGGCGTTGCAGACAGTGTGGCATGGACACCATGTCCGTGGCTGCTAGCCATTTGTGTGTGTGTTGGCAGACAGCAGCCAGTAGAGGAGGAATTCTGGAAGGTGTCCCAGTGTGCCTCTGAGCTCAGCGTCTGGCCTTTCATAGTGGGATATATCGAGTTAGGTGTGTGTGTGAGTGTGAAGTAGCTTAAGTGCACATAAAGTGTATAGAGTGGCACATATTCATGCTTCATTAAAAGTGTAATGTAAAAGTAAAATCTGTCATGCATTTTTGTTTCAGTGTACGATGAAAATATGTTCTTGAAGCACCAATATTTAGGAGACATCTGCAATGTATAATCATGGTAGTGGCCTTTCATTAGTTTAAAATTTAATTAAGCAGTATTTAACATTAAATACTGTGAATCAGCATTCTCTCAACAGTTCTCTGTGGCTTTTAGAGGTCTCTTGCTCATTGTTTTGGTTGTGTGCATCCAGTGCTGATTCATACAAATCTGTAGGAGAGTGGAAGGAAATGTGTTACTGGTGAACACATTTCATGCCATATATATTCCTCATAAGCTGGCACACTAAACAGAATACTGGGTTTTCTTGGTCTTACAGCAGGTGCAGAAAGAGGACTAAGAGGAAAAGGGATGCCCATGTTGCCCTTTTTGTGGCAAAGTCTCTCATTTTTAGCTGAAACAGAAACTCCGCTGATTTTACACATCAAAGTCTGTTTAGAGGTCTTGGGGAGTACTGCTGCATATGTTATGAAAGTTCTTTGAAACCTTTTTGTGGCTCCAGAAGGAGCTGTGTGAAGTCTGACAAATTGCCTCAAGTGATGTCACTTGAGTCAGCGTTTTTTGGGTCTTTGAGTTTGAAAATCAAAAAAATCTGGGCGTTTGAAAGAAGAGAGCTTTCCAGACCTCTGCAGCCCGCTCCTCATCTCTCCTTCAGGTCAGAGGCTGTAGGCTACATTAGCCGCTAGTAGCGTAACTCACCTAAATCTCTGACTGAACTGTCTGATTTGCATTGTGGATAGTTTAAGCAGCAGATTTTGACAAGAAAGAAGAAAGTGTGGAAGAGAAATGACTATATCTGGTTGTACTGCATAAATTTTTTGATTTTGCTCTTATCAGTGAATTTTATACGTAACTTTTCTGTCTCCTAGATGCAAGAGATAGAACAGGGTGTCTAATGAAACAGTTAGAAATAACACTGCCAAATGACTTCCAATCTGTTTTTGGAAAAAGACAGAACATTCAAGCACATTCTAGCCCCACAAGAAACCACTAGCTTGACCATGGCTGCATCAACCTGCACACACTGTCATCAGCAAACTGAACAATTGACCTTGACCATACTTCATTAATATATTCTACTACGTAGCTATCATATACAGCCAGAGGAAATAAAAAAAACTCAAGCTTGTGCTGTCAAGTACATTGTTTACTATGTAGTCTGGTTGACATGTCCTCAGATTTCAAAGCAGAGGTTGAAATAACCCCAACATTTAAAGGATGGGTTGTTTGGCCTCTTTCTTCCACCAATTGAGTGGACAATGACAGCTACAACATCAAGTTTGTATTTAAAATCAAAGGAATCAACATTGTATAATTATGCATTAACATCTCAACCATTTATATTGTAAAAATGTAGAGTAGGCTGTTGTGACATTGGCTGTATTGGCAAACTGCCTGATAATGTGAGTTTAGACAAATGTGTCTGTCAACTGTCCATGCAGCCCTTCCATTACACCTGACAAATGCATGAATATGACCTAAGTGATGAGATCCAAGTTTTGGAAACAGTAGTGCTGGGGTGACTCATCGACATCGATCATGACCATCTAAAGCAGTGGTTCTATAGCAGTAGATGCTATTTGCCCTGAATATTGTTGATTTTTTTGTTACTTGTTACTATTGTTATTAACAACACGGAAAAGGTAACAAAAAGCCATTTGAAAAGTAATTATATTTAACTAATAAGTGGATGTTCCTCCCAGAAACTGTGTGTGAAGCCAGATATTGTTTTCTTGGATGGGGAACTTAATAAGTGGGTGGGTAGGGGGGGGTCCTCCCCCCAGAAGATTTTGAGCATTAAACACTTAATTTCCTGCATTCTGGTGAAGAAATCTCCTCCAATTTCTGCCTTTTCTTCACCAATTTATGGTGGAAATGTTTAAAAATTCATGTGGCAGGTGACAATTATAATATAATAATATCATTATAACAGAATATAATGGAGTGAGGCGCTCAGGCATTCTTATTGCTTTTAAATATTTGTCTCCAGTAGAATAACTTATTTAATATCATCCCTGCTGAGTCAATGCACATGATTAAGTCTTACACCTCTTTTGTGGGGAAGTAACATATTTAAATGTGTGTTGTGTGTGTGTGTGGCCCCTTTTCATCTCAGGGATAAATTAATACGTTTTAATTATTATAGTTATTGACTGGACTTTATCAGCTCATCTGTTAATAACTTATCATATTATAACTCAGTGTTTCCCACAGAATGACAGTATAACTGTGGCGCAGCTATACAGCATGCTAGTCTTGAAAAACCAGCTGTATTTTAATGTTAACTTAACTCTCTTATTAGCTAGGCTCCTTACATGCTCGCTAATAACTTTTGATTGCTGAGACACGAGGGAGAGAGAGTGAGAGATCAAGGGACGGGTGAGAGAGAGAGGGACGAGCGAGAGGATGTACTCTGCGAATATGCGCTGCCTGCAGTATGGGAAACACTGTAACTTATCTGCTCATGTTAAAAAATTTCTGCACATTCAGAATCTCTGCCACGTATGTGTTCTGACTTGAAAAGAAAAAAGTCCTAATAGGAGTCTAACGTCATTAGCCTATTTAAAGAGAATTCATAATTTACTACATGCCTTATACTGCATTATTACTGATTCGCTGGAAGTATCCCCTCAACAGTCTAAAACTGACTGAGACGAGGGAGTTCTCATGCCGGGGGAAAACAAAACTAACCGACAACACCTCTGATCTGGCAGAAATCGACAAATGTTAAAACATGTTAACTTCTGCACCTCAGATAAAGTGCTGCTAACAGTCCCCAACAGAGCAAGTCAGGGCTTCAGTTTTTGACATTACATTGTTTTAGCCTACTGAAACTACTGTCCGCTTTGGCACTGTCTGCAACTCACAGCGTGAGGTGGGTCCACGTCACTCGCTGGTGTCGCAGCCAAGCCAAGTACCCAAGTTGCTTTCAGGGTAAGTCCGACAGCAGAATATCCCTCTTGTAAATGTGTGACCACTGCGATAACAAGACGTTCATGGTGCATTCCTCAGAGAGAAAAAAAAAACACATTTCCACAGAGACAGCGTGAACTTTCCAGAGTTTACATAATAAACGCCATGTGAGTCAAATTTGACTCTGACTTCCCTTTCCCGTGAAGGCAGCATGAAGCTGCACCACAAGTAGCTGAAAAAAATAGTCTTGTCCAGTTACAGTGGACTAAACTGGCAGGTTTTAATGGTTTTAACTCGTATTGTTGTGAATCTTTGGTGTAAGCTCGCCTTAGAATTTCCAACCTGTAAACTCAGCTCAGCTCAGCGCCCCCCGCTAAAATATTGCTTCCAGCGCCCCCCGTCATCCTCAGAACACCCCGTTGAGAAACACTAATCTAAAGTTTTGGAATATTTTTAGACGGAGACCGAACAATGTGGTGCAAACTTCTGAGGTTTGGGGTAAGGCACTTTGGGAGACTGTCAACACCTTAAACACAGACTTTGCTTTGCTAGCTTACTTGCTAGCTAGCTAGTTAGTGACCGGAAGCGCTACTAGCATTTGCAGTCATCCCAGAGTGTCATATAGAGAGCCTAAGTCACTCGCTTCCGCTTCCGACCCATGGGACCTTGTTTTGGAAAAAACAGACAACTTATTTTTTGAGCCTGTTTGAACTGCGTCCTGAGTTATACATATGATGATTGTCAATTTAAAAGATAATTTTGTCCGTCAAGAAAGTTGCAGTTTGTCATAAATCAGTAAAGTTACATGTCATTTTGTGTGAAAACTGTTCAATGAACTACATTTCTTGTCTCGCACAATATACGTTACTAACATGTTAGTGTGGTAATGCTTGCTAAGGTTCATTGCTTGGTTGCTGCAAGCTAGATAACTTAGCTATGTTCCATGTAGAAATATATCTCACCTGAAGTGTTTAATTCAACAACTCTGTCGTTCATCACATCATCTACACATGTAAATTCTTTGATGTTAGCTCTAGGAATGTTAGTTTCAGCCATTCAGAGGAAAAGTTACATACGCGGCTTTTGGGTTTCAGTTTGTAATTGTCTTTTCATGGTCTTATACTTTAGTTACACATCAAACTATGATTTTCTTGAGTTTGAAATGTATATTTTAAATTGACCATGTGTGTAATTCAGAGCACAATTGAAACGGGATCAAAGAATTACTTGCCTCTTGCCTTTGACTACTGTATATATTTTTTTTTCCAAAGTAAGGTCCCATGGCGGTCCACAGGAAGAGGAGGTACTTAGGCTCTCTATACAGACGTGCCCGGGGGGTCTCCTACATACGCCGAAGGGTACCTTTCGCGTCAAATAACTGTTTTGTCAAGAGTGGGTATATGACTCCTGAGATGAAAACAGGTTATGTGCAGCATTCTCATTATTCACTTTGCGTAGAGTGCGTCTATGTATGAGAGCTAGTTGAAACCAGAGAAGTGCACAAACAGTTTAATCAGTCTGTTTCTTGCAGGACTAATGAAGCTTGGAGATGGCAAAACAGAGTTGCTAATTGAAACAGCTAATGACGCTAACTTATGAGCCTGAACTCATGTCAGTCACTGTTTTGTGTTTTGTTTTTTTTTTGGGTTTCTTTTTCCTTTTTTGTAAAAAAGGAAAAAGAAACCCACATCCTTTATTGTACACATCAGAGATGACTACTGATGCATTTGTCACCATGATATTCACATTCCCTTTACTCATACGTTAATGTCTGCCTAGTACAATGTGTAGGATGTCAGTTGAGTTTGGCCATGAATGTTCAAAGGGCTTATGTTTAGTCAAAATACACATGCAAGATCAATGTAGTAATATCAGGCTAAAGCACATCTCCATGTTGTAATATAAAGAAAATGAAAGCATTAATATGTATGCTTGGAGGTGGCAGTGCTCCCCTATTCCCAGATCTTGCTCTTGTGCATCATCCTTCGGCAACTCAATGAGGATTCAGTTTTTTGGTCTTTCACTTTCTTGTGGTTTCTTTAAAGCTCTTTTCTTCTTTCTCCTTCCTGCTTACACGCTTTTATTCTCAATCTCTTACGCCATGGGAAGCAAGAAGAGATATGTATCTATATACTTTTCTCCTCTTTTGTCCTCTGTCTGTATTGTCCCCTGACACCCTGCAGTTATGCAGTTTTATCATCCTTCCTGCATTTTGGTGAACACTTTAGTCCTTTGGCTCTCAGTCCCAGAGACACTTGAAAACCAACCCTACTGAGACATGAATTATATTTGTTTTCATACCTCTGGCTTGCTAACATCTAGTACAAAACAATGGGGTTGCTGGATTTTGCCGTTCCTATTCTTGGAAACCCATCATTTTCTCTCCACCACAACAAGCCTCGTGACACCACAGTGGCCTGGCCAGCCTAATAACAACAAGCTGATCCAAACTCATTTACACCAGAAGGACTCGGAGAAGAGGAAGCTTTTTATACTGACGTGCTTGCCCTCCCCTTTTGCAAATGAACCCTATTTGACTCCAACTCTCCATTGTGTTTCATCTCGTCCCTCCCGCTCTCCTTTCTACGCCTTCTTTTTTTCTCCTGATCCTTTTCAACACTAATCCTTCCTTTCGGTGTTTACACACCCAATTGTGGTGGCAGGTTGCTGTGGAAACAGTTAAGTTGACTTGTTGGATAGGTGGGTGGTTAATTGTTGACCAAGCAGCTTGCGCACTAGTTTGTTGGCCAAGGGCTTACCTTATGCAAATGGGATCTGTTCCTTCTGCCTCTCTGCAGTTCAGAGCCGTTAGCAGTATTCTCAGCACAGCTGTAACCTGAGTTTAGACCTTGCATAAATTACAGTTGAACCCCTGCACTGCCTTACAGAATGCTACCTTGGATTAAAAATCAGCCAGTCAGTGTTGTTTGGCTTGTTATAATGACTTGATGCAGTGGTTGATCACAAATATTCTACATTAATGACTTAACATCACTTTGATTGGACTCCAGAGCACAATAAGAGTTTCACAGGGTTTAGAAGTCAAAATCAAAATTTTAGGCCTTAAAGTCTTAAAATCGTTGAAGTATTGTTTTCTAGGTCTTAGTCTGCTAAAATTTCACCCGATTGTTAATGATTTTCACCATGGTAACACTCAACGCATGGCTAGCTTTCTCTCCCCATTCTTCAAAGGTGGTGACCACGGAGGAGCTGAGGTTAGTAAAGCAAAGGAGGAATGCAAACTAGTCCTTTTTAAGCTAATGAGTAGATTATTCTTTTGTATGTACAAATGAAATGCTTGGCAATTATACAGAAGGTTCCCAGGTTGGCTATTTTATGTTAATTTCTACAAATGGAAAAGTCTGTAAGTTAAGACACAAAAGGCAAACATGAACAATGCTATCTGTAATAATTCTGAGGTTATTAACAGGATTTTCCCTGCTTTTATAAAGTTTACAAGGTGAGGCTCAAAACGACTTGGTGGTTTTTTTTTCTTACTTATTATTCACAGATGTATTAACAACTATGTTCCAAAATAAGTGGAATTGCATTCTTCTTTTTATTGGAAAACACAAAGAATTCTTAGGGGAGGACTCCCAACCGCCCACCCAAATTTGTTTACTTACTTGTTGTGTTGGTGGTACATATCCAGAGATAAAGCAGGGCCCACCTGCAAGTTTTTGCTTCACCTCTACTGCTACAGCTCCATCCTTGGGGAAACACTGAATAGTAATTTAAGTGATTGCAATGTTGTCACTTCTTTAAAGCTGAAACCAGACACGATCAAACTGAAGAACAGTTGAAAATACCTTGGTTTTCTCATTAACTTAGCTCTCCTTATTAGCTAGTTGGCATCTCAGAATACACCAGAATGCTTAGCTTGGAAACATGTCACCGTTTCCATCCCTTCCAAGTGTGTGTGTTTTGGATCAGAGCCAACAGTGAGAGCGGAGGGCCCTCGTCCCTCCACACAGTGACTAGACACCAGTCGTATAAGGCAAATGAGGAAATCGGAATTGTTTCAGACGATGTTCAGACTCAGCTTTATTCGCCATGCATGTGTACACACACATGCATGGCGAATTTAACTCAGGATTGTACATTGCTCACAGTGTGCTTACTTATACAATAATACAATAATAAAATCATATACAGACTACACTATAAAGAAAACATATATACACATACTAAAAGCAAAGAATGCAGGAGTAAATTATTACCATTATTGTTATTATATACATGTTTGAGGTGGTTGAGATATGCAGGTGCACATAGACTTACATGCATACTTGTACACAGTGTGATGGAGCACAGTGCAAAAGGATGCTGGAATAAATAAGTAATATGTGCAGGTATTATGTACTTGAGGTAGTTGGATTTGGTATACAGTGTATACAATATGACAGCATAAACAGCTCTGAAATAGAGAACGAGAGAATTATGAATAAATAATAGGTGATAGTACGTAAACAGTTGGCGGATTAGAGGCAGAGTTACTGAGTTAGTGATGTTTCCTGCCCGTTTCCTGACTCTGGAAATTTATATAAGTCCTGAATGGAGGTCACGTTGGCACAGATGATCTTTTCTGCCTGTCTAATCCTGACTGTCCGTTGTAGTCTGTCCCTGTCCTTTTGGTGGCAGATCCAAACCAGACAGTGATGGATGTGCAGAGGACAGACTGGCTGATGGCTGTGTAGATGTGGATCAGCAGCTCCTTAGGCAGGTTGAGCTTCCTGAGCTGGCACAGGAAGTACATCCTCTGCTGGGCCTTCTTGATGATGGTGTCATTGTTGGGCTCCCACTTTATAGGTCCTGGGATATAGTGGAACCCAGGAACTTGAAGGATTCCACAGCAGACACAGGGCTTGTTAGAATGGTGATGGGGGCAGAGCGGGGGCAGAGGGTCATCTCCACTGTTTTGAGCGTGTTAAGCTCTAGGTTGTTATGGACCAGAGAACCAGCTGATCAACCTCCCACATGTAGGCTGACTCATCACTGTCGCGGATGAGGCCGATGACCACTGTATCATCGAGTTTGACCGATGGGTCTCCTGAGGTGCAGTCATTAGTGTAGAGGGAAAAGAGCAGTGGGGAGAGCACGCACTGTGGAGCGTTTGAAGCAGGAGCAAACTTCACACAGCTCCAGTGATCTGTTCAAGATCTGTGTTGAGATGGAGGCCAGTTGGTCTGCACAAATTTTCAGGAAGGATGGAGACACGGTCTGGGCCAGTAGCCTTCCTGATCTTCTGCCTCTGAAAGAGCTGGCCTACATCCTCCTATCAGATCATGAGTACAGGTGAGGGGTCAGAGAAGGGGAGGGGTGTCAGCATGGCAGTTGGGGGAAGGTGATTGACGTTGGAGCGGGGGAGAGGTGTGACAGTGGGGTTCTCAAAACTACAGTAAAAGGATTCAGCTCGTCAAGCCAGTCGTTGAGCACCAGCAGTGTTGGGGGATGGTCTCCTGTAGTTATTGAACCTTTTGATGGCAAAATAACAAGCAAACAATGTGCTCAGCTCCTGAAATGCGTCTGAGATGCTTCCAGTGGAAGATAACGCTGTGCAGAGGACGAGACAAAACCGAGATTATCCTGGTTGTGTGAGTCCAGATACTGAAAATACAGATAATGCAAACTAGCATGAATATCTTGTTTTTCTAAGAATTTTATCCCCAGTGAAGATTTGTAGGTAAAACTGTAACGCATCAGGGCAGCCCGAGTCTCTGTCTTCGGCTCGACTAATTTATCCTTTTTATTAAGTGCTATCTTCGGTCTGAACAGGGCTGGTGAGCCATCAGTTTCCTGTCACAATTTAATCCTTTTTGATGCACTAAATCTAACCCCGCGGAACCTTTTCTGGACGGACAGGTTTGGCTTTGGGACAGTGGTGATAAAAATTCAGTGCCAGCTTACCAAAAATGGTGCTTCAGTGAACAAAGCCTGTTATATTGTTGGAATGATGTAGGATTTATCAATCTTTTTGTTTTAAGCCCACTTGAATTTAGTCTTTGTATTCTGTTACCATGTTGACAAATCTCTCCTGGCTTGTTTTCTCATCACTTCCTGTTTATCTTGTCTTTTCTAACTGCAGTGGGTGTACTTCAGTCCAACCACCAAGTAAAATAAAGAAAAGCTTAAAGATAAACATTTAGGGGAAAAAAAGTAGTTTTTTTAGTAGTAGTAGTATTTATTGGTTTGGGAAAGTATTACAGTGGTCCTATTTATAATCATGTCATGCCTGCTTAGCCTCTATTTCCTGAGCAGAGTTAAAAGCCGCATGAGGAGCAGGGACCAAATTGACGGCAGTCCATGCGTCTGTCTGGAACTCATTAGCTTGGCGGTGCGAGGTAATAGGAAGTCAGATATCGCCAGTGGAAGGAATCACTAGTTCAGTGAGCAATCGGTTTCCGCTCCGAGAGGACGATTCAATTTAAACACCTGCGCTTCCAATTAGCTATAGAGCGATGGTTTGCCCAGTGGCATCCTCAATTCTGCTCACCTCACTGTCCTGCTCCAATTTTCTTTTTTATCTTATACATCAGTGATCTAATTCTGTCCATCCTTAAATATACCGCCCCCCCCTTGACCTGTTGGACCGGAGACATGTCCTCACCTTAAGGGCTTTGTAAGACACGTCATCGTAAAACTAGGTCAGACGGCCCCAACAGTTTTATGCTAATCAATTAGACAAGCGTAGCTGGGAGTCTGCCCCTTTGCCTCGGTACATCTCTCATATTGAAGGGAATGCAGGAGAAGTGAATGGAGTAAGAACAGTAAATTGGAACTCGTGCCATAATGATGGTTCTATCTTTCCCCTTATTTTTAAGTAGGACATAACTGGGTCGTGTTGTCTCTCATGGTGAGCTGATGTACATGCTGTGCACACATACCCACACAAATTCGGTCGACTCTATCATTGGTTTGTTATTGGCCATCTCACATCAATGAGGGCAGACTGACACGCCGCCGTCCCTAAATTTACCTCCTCTTCCTCCACTTTGTTCTCGATTAAGTGTTAGGTAGGTGTGTGCCTGCCAGCCTGCGGGCCTCTGTAGTGTAACGGTGCATCAGGCACTCAGTCGTCCTTAACCACACTTTCCCACACTCAATCTCCTCTTTAGTGTGCCATAAAACTGTCAAAGACTAGTCTCTGGCCATTACAAAAAAAAAGACTTGAGAGGAAAGGGAGATTGCAGAGATAAGACATTTGCATGATGGACTGGAGGGAGGAGGAAAGATGAAGAATGGGCAAAGTGTTCCATTTTTCACTGCTGGTTAAATGAAAGGCTTCCAGCTGATTAGCATGGATTGGTTAATAAACCTGCCTGTTCATTCTGATTTAGTTTAGTCATTCAGCGTGTGAAACTCGACATGCAGGCACGCACACACTGGCCTGGTTTCAAATATGAAGGAAGATATAATGTAAATATTAAGATTATACATGTCAAGTTAGTGTTCGAAAGAGAAAATACCCCTAAGGTCTAAATGAGTTGAAGCGTGAAGCCATTTCATAGAGAATTGCAGTTGTCATTTATAATTGTGCTATTAGCCAGTGTATTGCAAGGGTTTATAACCGCATCAACTAACCCCAAAACACAGTGCAAAGATTTTGCTCTAGGTAACGAGGTGGGAAAAAGGATTTTAGGTGGTAATAAAATTCAAGAAATAGATTAGCCCTACGGAGTCAAGTTCACACATCATGTTCTCATTTAAGTAGAACTAAACCGGAGCAGCTTTTTCAATCACAACTTAAACCACTTGCAGTGTTGTTAGTCAGTTTTAACAGTTGATGGACAGTGTGCACTTCCTGTCTGCGCTCATCACCTCTGTCTGACAGGACCACTTGTCGCCCCAGGCAACCCTTACCATGGAAACCAGCTTGTGCCAGCTGGGATTGGCTGGTTTTCCGAAGGTTTTGCAGCATCGTCACATTCATCACCTTACCCAGGAGATCACTGTCGGAGAGTAATGTTACTGTCTGTGGTGGGTGGCATCAATCTTGTCACTCCAAGCAGTCTTTTTTGACTTCTAATTAACGTGTGATGAAGTAATAATTCACTTTTTCCCCCCTCCTTTGTTCTGATGATCCAGGCAGGTACAGTAACTTGAGAGTTACAACACTGGATGAGAAAACAGGCATTATATAAGTTGTGGATTAAATTAATGTACAGAAAATATGCTGACTGTATGCTGACTGGCATTTTTTGCCAGTTTATCCCAATCTCTTGTGAGATGAGGCTACTTATTTCGCTGTTTAACATTTAATTCGTCACAACTGTCCATACAGTTTTAATATATTATCTGTTGAACATTTAAATTGGCAACAACACGGGCAGCACAACATGTAACACATTGTGAGTCTATGACTATACGCTCCCAGTACATTGACATCACACAGCGGTGGCGTGAGGAGCTTGTTACTATGGAAACTACCTATGTGCGTGCTGGGGCTGTGCTGGTTAAGGTATACTGATTGATAGGTGCTGTTAGACCCAACGGAAAGTCAGCCCATCTCTGGGTCCTCCCTTCCACGGAGGCCCCATGTGAGCCAAGAGTGTGTGATCTGAGTCCTTGATTCACAGCAGAGTTCAGATGGTCACAGGACGCTGGACGAATGGAGATGTGATTGTACTACCAGTTGTAGGAATCTCAGTTCCTAATCTTGTAAGCTGATGTACTAACGCATGAACTTGAAACGGAGGGTAATGAGATGAGGGATGCGATTGTCCTGCCAAGTATTTTTTACCAGTGCTGTGAAGAATTATCAGTTGTGCTCATTGCACATGTCACTGAACATGGTCTCAGTTCAGTCCGGGCTCATTCAGCATGTCCACCTGATTTGGGCACTCGCCGTGTTGATGTGGCTGCAAATAAGTCCACACTCTGCCACTTGTCCCCAAGGTGCTGTTACAAAGGCTTTTCATTAAACCCATGGCAGTCAAATAAATTGAGATAGCTGCACTCTGTTTCTTTACACCCTGTCAGCTGCTGTTCACTGGTGGATTTCATTATTTCCCCTCGCTGCCGTTTCAAAGGTCACTTACTGGACCGCAGCTGAGAAATTCAGGGAGTTCAGTCAATTGTAGCACCGCTTGAAAGTTCATCATTGATTCTATCAGTGACATCAAGTTTGGATTTCTGTTAGGGCTGAACGATTAATTGCATTTGCGATTTAATCGCGATTTAATAAAACGCAATTTTCTAATTGCAAAGGCGGCGATTATACTCTGGTCACATGACACCCAAGCGGAAAGCAGTCTGATGCTTCGGTCTGCACGTTACGCTGTAAATTGCCCTTCTTGTTACGTAAAATGCCCTTAAGCTTGATAGAAGCTCCACGCTACATAAACTTTAATGTCACATCGAATGCCACCGCTGGTAACTTGGTGGTGGTGGGTGAATTCGTCGGGCCCTCCAGCGGCTTTGATGGACGGAAAAAATGCACAACAGAAAGAGCAGCGGTTAGTAAGGTAACTTAAGCTATAGCGATCGGCGCCTCGTCACACACACAGCCACCAGTCAGCTCAGGAAATATCTGTAAATGGGCTGCAAACTAAACGCCGAAAGAGGCCCAGTTTGTCCTGAGTTACAGCCTGGTTAAAGCCGCTGCGCCGCTCATCAGCATCGGTTGCTGCGGGGGAGGAGGGGGACTCCGGTGTTGTCGGAGAATTACTAAGCTTGTCTATTAAACACGAGAGGCGTCACTCTGTTCAGTTTCAGTTAGTCAACTTTTGAATTGAACCTCAAACTGAGTATTTTTAGTTTGCTTCCGGGGATACAGAAAGATGGACTCCAGGAGATTTGAACTGAGATCAGGACTCATTAATTGGTGGTTGAACTGTGGGATTTGTATTGAGTGCTTACTGTGGTGAAAAGGTAGGCCGACCTGATGATATAATATTATTTAATGCCATGACTTGATTCAAATTGTCTTTCTCATATTATTATAATTTGATATATCTTATTGCTCATAATAACAATTCTACCTAATTCATCATAACACAGGCCTGACCTACAAGAAAGAACAGTGTAAGTTTAATCTGTCTAATATCACACTATACAACACTGATTTACTGCTTGTCCGTTTTGAATAATACAGAAGTTAAAGAGCTTAAAAAATAATCGCAAATTAAATCGAAATCGCAATATTGGTTAAAAAAATCGCAATTAGATTATTTTCCAAAATCGTTCAGCCCTAATTTCTGTACCTGATCTGCTTGATGTTTCTTTTTTGGCTGTTTATGTGTGTGTGTACGCCTTCCATTGGCCATGTAGCCACCAGGGAAGCAGCTCATGCCCAGAGGAATGCCTGAGGTCTGACAGGCTCTGTCTTCTCCTGTTCCATGAACACACTGAAGACTAGACATCATGTATTTGCTGCTTATTTGTTGGTATGGAGGGCGTCAGTTTGTGGTAATGCGGTTCGCTTTTAATAGACTGTGGAGTAAAGCGGCTCAGTTTCAGTCACAGAAGAGGCTTGTGTGGATGTGTGCTTTTCTGTGTAATGTAAGGTGTGTGTATGTGTGTTTAAGCAACCCCTTCATCCACAGTATTTTAAATTTATTTTTATTGTGCAAAATACGGACCCAACAAGCATTAAAAACATCATGCGGGGTTAAGGAGCAGACTGCAGACTGAACGTTGATTCAGAATCACACTCTGAGCTTTGATGTTATTAATTATTAATACAACCATTTTAAGGTCTTTGCCTAAAAGATGAGCTTATTGTTAAAACGCTGGCTTCATCAATAAAACATCGCATCAGGGCTAGAAGCATGCGATTGCTGTCATGTAGACCGTGCAGGTTAGGCGACTTCATTGAAACTACAACAAACTTTTCACGTCCATCTCTAGCGTGTGTGTGTGTGTGTGTGTGTGTGTGTGAGAGAGATGTTTGTATGCAAGTGTAAACCTCCCTGCTCGTGTCCTTCGCACAGTGTGCAAGTGGACTCCAAACAGCAGGAACTCGGCCCTAACCAGATGGTGCTTCCAGGTGGAGCAGCTTGACATCCATAAAAGGGACAGAGCAGTTAAGAGTCTGTCTCTCTCTGACATATATAGACAAGGAAATTGCCATGTTCTACTGGCATATGTTGACAGTATTGATGGCGTGTGTGTAAATATTTTAATATTAATAATAACGGTAATATATGACCTGCTGCTTTTTTTGGCTTGCTATTAACATACATCCGAGGCTATAGTGTTATTAGAGTAACTGTAAATTAAATGTAGAGCTGAAAAAAAATCTTTGAACCACCTTTTTGTTTGAGGTCATTCATAAGGTCATTCTGGCATTTTTCGAGAAAGATAAAGCTGGGGCAATTTGTCGATAGTGTAAATATGTCAATTTCTCAAAACTGCGGAAGTGTCGGCTACGTCTGGTGAGTCCTTCGGATAAGCTGCAGCTACAAGACCGCACCTTTGACCGTCCTAGGTTTGGGGGTATTTTAAACAACGTGCTGCTCCATGAGCTTTGTGAATCGGAAATAGCTTCACTGCAGCACAACTGCTGTCCAAGAATACGTGAATCAGAAAGTATCCCGGAGCAGTGTATGTCGTCTTCACCTTCATATTAAAAGTAACTCCTGACCCACTGCTGTCATACGTAATGTAACGTTACACCGTGTGTCATCTAACATGCGGCCGTTTCATATTTTCACTTTATTAAATGGCCATGTATGGAGAGAACAGCTGAAAGTAACAATACACTGACTGTACAGTCTGTTTCAGTTGTTTTCTTTGCCCCACACTGATGCAGAAATACATTTGCCTGTGATCATCATATTACATTACTCAATACTGAAATAAATCCATGTCAGAAACATTTAAAGTTTTACGTAAAGTGGCCTGTCTATTATTATCATAACACAGCAGTGACATGGAAATTGGATTCATTTTAAGATGTGCTACTATTATCATTATTCTAAGAATGATAAAATATTGATTTTGATATTTATTTTGGATAAATTATTAATCGAGTAATAGGCTACATTTTTTGTTCCTTTTAGAATACACAAAAATTAGTCGTTAGATTTATCGACTAATCGAAAAAATAATTGTTAGATTAATTTATTTGAAAAATAATCGTCATGTGCAGCCCTATGATTGGACTTTTTTTGCATCCTTCAAAAATGTGAAAAAGTCACGTGTAAGCACAGCATGTGTTCACATGGTAGAGACAGAGGAAATGTGTGTGAACTTTTGGCAGCGGAGCAGACTGCTACCTGTCGGCAATAAGCCCTTAGTTTACAGTACTGTACAGTGTGACTTACAGTGGCCGGGAAATTCAGAGGGCAGCTTCTCAACACAGAGCTCCTGTTTGTTGCTTGCCAACTGAAGCATTTAAGTAAAAACTATAAAAATGAAATCACCAGCGCAAGTTTTACTGACACTGCAAGTATAAGTTAACCATTTCATCCATGACGATTAGCTGTGAGTTCTGTCGTAGTTGTTGTCTTAGCGGCTTAGATTCTGTCCCCAATGTAGCAGATTTTGGCCAAACCACCTCCATGCAAGTGAGGTTGGCCCACGTCAACCAACTCAATCTAACAGTGTAGACTGTGCGGCTGTGGGTGTTACTGCCCCTACTTGTTCATTTTTAACTTCAGTCAGGAACTTCTCTGCAGCATGCAAGTAGCAGTGTCTGTGCAAACTTGGTGGTTTTGATGGGTTTTTCACAAAGTTAGTGACGCTGACCTACTCGATCATGTCTGATATTATTATTGTAGACTAACTAAATCGCGCACCCCTACTATCCGTTTATGGAAAATACAGTTCCTGGGTATATCTATGTTTACACACCTTTCCACTAGGTGGAACCTTCTTTAAGCCCTTCACTAAACTCCTACAGCAGCCAACATTAGCCTCATGTTTTACCCATAAGACCCATGTTTTAATGTTTTCTTTATTCATCATCTGTTTGTCATCTAAAACTGCTTCCTGGTCATCGTGAATAACTTTCGCTTCACAGAGCGTGTCTCCTGCTAGGCTGCTGACAGCATCATCAGGCAAACACTCAGTCACACTGGACAGCAGCAGAGGAGGATGTACCTGCGAAAGCAGTCAAAAGTAGTTTAGCTGACTGGAACTAAAAGTGTCGGAGCAGCCCTCTATTTCCACTTCCCTTTTCAGTCAGTCAGTTAGTTTTGTGGTTTGGTCATTTTGAGACAAGACTTGCTTTGTAAAGTGTACAGGCTCACACGCTGTTGCTCCTGCATTTCTCAGTGTACAGTGACGCAGCTAAAAAAAAAAAGGTGTGCAGTGATTCAGCTAATAATATACAAGTCGACTCGGGGTCTTCTGTAATGATGACTCAAATCGTTGATTTTAAAGGGGCAGCCTGAGTTGTTTTGAACTATTTGATCAATATGACGTTGGTTGATCTAAAGGATGTTTTTATAAGCCTTTTTAAGTGCAAACATTTTGACTAGTAGTAAAAACACAAGTGTTACTATTAACATGTATGTTCTTTTCAAGTGCCACAGTAAGCCATGACTGTGTGATGGTGAGCCAGCATGTACTACACCAGGACTCTGAAACCAAAGCAGCTAATGTCCTCCATCAAAAATGCCCAGTGGCAAACGTAAATGTGATCACAACATGTCTCATGACTGATTAAGCACCCGAGTCACAACGTCAATCTTACTATGGTAGACCTGCTAACATTTCTGTGTCATGTCTGAATTGAATTCTGACAAATTTATATAAATGCTGCAACAACACATGATTTATTACACAGAGAAACTAAATGCATGTTTTCTTTCCCTGATTAAGATCACTGTCATACAGTCAGAAACATGTCAGATTACTACACCACAATAATTATCTCCATTAGTTTTCTTTTGTGTCTGCTTTATGGATGAATAAAGATCCAGGAAAGCATTTTACATACAGCATGTGAGTCAAGCAGGTGTTCGAACTTTTTATCCAGTCATTCAATGCTTGTGAACTGTCTCACGGCAGAATTCTTTGTCAGAATATATCAAGAACTGGAGGCGAGCGGCAAGAGGCTTACAATGGTCCTTAAAAAGAAAAAGAAAAAAGAAGGCTCGAGACAGTATGATTTTAAATCTTTCACATCGTTAAATTGTCACTTCACCTCTCAGCAGTGATCTGTCTCACGCACCATGTGCCAGATATTACAACGAATTATTGCCTTTTCCATAAAGGTGCTGTCATGTCTGAATAAAACCATAAGGAGCATTAACATAAAGGACACCTACATGTCTGAATGACAGTCCTTTTCTTTAAGAGATGGATGACGCCAGCAGTGTCACACAGTCCATCCTTAGTAGAGGGACTAAAGCAGGTGTCCGCTGGCCTACAGTACCATAGCACTTTGACGGAGGTGTAGAAACCAGTTTGAAGAGTAAACAAACGAAATCAGATTTAGAGGGTCTGTTGTTACATATGCAGTCACCGTTAGGCCCTTCACCACGTCTCTCCTCTCTCTTGTCCCTCACAGCGGAGCCCCTCCCCCTCATGGACCTGTGCAGACGAGTAGCTCGACTGGCTCTGGGTAGAGAGCGTATCCATCACATCGACACACTCCCACTGCCGCAGACTCTCAAGAACTACCTCCAGTACCAGTGACCACACACACACAGATGGGCCCATTTGTTCTTACGGTAACCAGCCTCCCATCTGAACTTAATCCTAACCATCAGACATCTGCTTGGGATGTGGACGATGGCAATGACTACGAACAGGTGGTGAAGACAGCGCTGCAAGGGGTTTTGTTTACAACAGTTGGGGGTTTTCCATTTTGGAGGTTTTTATCTTATGGTTTTCCGCAATTTTTTTTTTTTTCTTGTTTCTGACTGCTGTCTTTCTCCTGGACAGATGACGAGAGGAGCTGATGAGTAAAATGAAGGGAGTGAGAGACTAAAAGAGAATATTGCAATCCAGTTTCCTGCTAATCACATGTATAGAGTCAAACCGCAAATCCTCCATTTGAAAAGCCTTAAATGCCGTGGTTTTGGGCGACAGTTTACCCCGACATCTGTTCTGCACAGACTCTGTGGAAGCCTCCTCGGAAATGTGTTGGTATTTATATTTATATTCCCAACCACACAGCAGGCTCTGTGGAGACACAACAATCCCTCCAAGCCACTGGGGAGAGGGGGAGCAAGCGTGAAAGAAAGGGAGAAGGTTCACACACAGTTCTATTTTTGTTAGTGTGTATGCAGTGCAGCACACATGGATTACATATACCGTGTGTGCGTCAGGCGTGTACAGGCAAGCCCTACAAAGCCCTTACTGTGTAGTAGAAGACAACTCACCGACAACCAGGCAGTTGCCACCTACAAGCTAAACAACACAAACTCCAGTCTGGTTTGCACTTCCCTTCCTCCCTGTCTCCCTCCCTCCCTCCCTGTCTCTTGGTCACTCGCTCCAGTTTGATTTGAGGCTCCTTGTTTGTTCCTAGGCTTTCTGGCTCCTGTAACGCTGATAGAGATTGATCTGAAGGTGAAGCTGCGTCTTTGACTGCTAATGTGCCTGCTCTGAGACGATACATAGACACACACACAAAAAAGCACATGGCACTCCCACCCCACCCCAAGTTTTAAATGCTGCTTTTCTGTCTTTATTTTACCATCTTGCCCTGGTGTGGGTTTTTATCCCTGATTTACTTTTGAAAATGATGAGATTCTTTTTCCCTAAATGAATTTTGATATTTGTCTGCAGGACAGGATGTCGCGCAGGCATCGGTGGAAGAATGTGCTGCCATTAGAATCTTTTAAATGTGAATAACAATAAACTTAGCTAAACTCACACTGCCTTGCTTTCTTTGCTTTTTGTTGGCAACATCTACTGTCCTGAAATTAATGATGTTCAAAGTTGGGACATCTAAATTGGCCGATTGTCCAGGAACAGCTTAGCATCTGTGGTTGCGGGCCTGGAAAGCCTTGAATTTCTTCACATATTGAAACAGTGTGCATGGGTTTCTGGTTAGAGCAATAATCTGGTGTCTTTTGTTTATTATTCCAAAACCAGAAGCACAAGAGCAAACATGTAGGGAACGGATTAAACTGTACTACGTTTATCTGACTAGCTTACAACAGAAGCCTAGCCTTATTTTCAAAGACAAGAGGCTTGTCAATAGCTAACTGTTGTGTGTTTTAGATGGGAGTATTAGAATTAGCTTATGGTAGGTACCTACAGCTGGGATGTAGTAGAAATAAAAATTTATAGAGCACTTTTCAAAATCCATGTTACAAAGTGCTTCACAGGGGCAGAAAAAAACTAACGTCAAACCATTTTCATAATCATTTTAAACAGAAATAGAAAAACAAACAGATAAAAAAATCAAGGAATTCAACACAGTTAAAAAGAAAAGGAACCTTATCAGGAAAGGCACTCCTTAAAGGGGTTTACTGACTCAGCTGATCTGATTTCCTCAGGCAGGCTGTTCCTTACACTGAAAACCAGTGTAAAGAGGCTAAAACAGATGATCACATTTCTTTGTTCTAGTTAAAAGGCTGGCAGCTGAGGTCTGTACAGTCTGAAGTTGATAAATAATTTTGGTTCAAGCGAGTAAAAAGGCTGTTGTAACCCGTTAAACCTCAGTCGTTATTTCAGCAGCCGACTATAGATGTTTTTTTGTTCACATCTGGCGCCGGAACTGAGGAGGCGGGGTCAAATTCTGCCTCTTGTTTTAGTGATGGCTTTCTTAATGAATGTTTACTTTCTTTGTCAACACAAATGTCAATAACACAAATCACAAAAGGGCTGCGGTCAAAGCCCCAAATGCTGGTTTTAGTGGAGAGTCTAGATGAGCTGGCTCTAAACTGGATTCCCCATCCCAGGACTGGCTTTGAACACAGAACAAAGTCTGCCGTGTGATCAAAGTTCAGCTCAGCGTGGCTTTCCCTGGCACCACCAACAGAAAATCCATTAATGTTGTGCAGCCTGTGTTGATAACATCATAATCGCACTGAGAGGCATCTCTCCCTCTGCTTTCAGAGGGGGAGAGAGAGAGAGAGAGATGATGAGCACGCAGCGCAGGAGGACTGATGGACGTGGACATTTAATGCTTTAATGATGATAAATCTGTCTATCAAACAAGGCCAGGATTAAGGGTAACCGTCTGAACACCGCTACAGCACAAATGTTCATTAATGTTGTGACATCGAAATAAACACGAATAAAAAGAGATGCTGAAATGCAAGTCACTCCAGAGAGACTAGATCTGCCACGAGCCCCAGTCTGCAATTGATCCCCAGCCGTAACGTGTGTCTGCCTCAGCGTATAGTGCAGTTCAATAATGCAGGGACCAAGCCTTTAAAGGATTATTGAACAAGCCTGAAAGTGAAAGCTGATGACTTGTTTGATCTGGTTAAAAGTGACTTGGCTTTGCTGGATCCATATATAGCTGCCTTCTGACAGTGAGGCTTCACTTCAATTCATCTTGCTGTCTTTTCCTCTGCCTCCTCTCCTCCACCGCATTCTGCCAACTCCCTTCTTCTCTCTTTTTACGCCACTCTGCTCAGGTTATTTAAATCCTCCCATCCCCGTTTTTCCTTCTCAACAGCATATTTTCCATCACAGGGCTTCATCTTCTGCCTCACCTGCTTTTGAGTGGAGATAAACTGGAGGTGTTTCAGCTATGAGGAGAGTGAGAATAATCGTCCGTCGCACTGCTCAGCTCTTGCCTTCCTCATCCCCCTCCTCCCCCTCTCTATGCATACATATAATACATATGCATGTATGGAGAGTGAGCCGAGGAGGAGATGGATGGTTGGAGGCCGGTTGTCTGCTACAGAGACGGGCAAGAGATCCATAATTTATGGAGGAAAAATCCTTCGCCTGCTTTGCTTGGTAAGTCATGTAAAAGCTGACATTTCGCATTTCTCCCAGCTGTTGGTTCTCTCCTCCAGATCACACATGGAGATTTCTTCAGAGGCCACAAAAGTACAGGATGGTTCTTTGACCTACTTGAAGAATTTGTACAGAGTCACAGATGGGGTTGTGACTATGCCGCATCTTTGTTCAATCTGTGTTCAGCACCAGCCTCAAGGAAGTCTCTTCTGTTCCGCTTTGGTCGACTTTTGGGTTGTAGTTTGCGAATCAAACGAAGAATCGGTCAAATGAATTAAGCAAAAACAAATAAAGTTAAATTGGCTGAGTTTTCCATAATAGTTGGATAATAGATTTTAGAAATGCTATGTAAACCTCCATATTGTAACTTTTAATCCTGATTTTGACTATTCATATGTCTTTTTAGGACAATATCAACAGGGTTGGGGTTTTTTTTCTTCCAAAGAAAATCCCCAAGTCTCCCAAAAGTATTCCTTTCAAATGCCTCAACATCCTCCAGCATTAACTTAGGACAATCTGTATGTAGCCTGAGAGGCAAGGACCAGGGCAAAATAAAGTCCCTTGAAAACTTGGCCACGAAGAGAATTGAATCAACATGTTTATCCACTCAGATCTTCTCTCATCTGGGCTGTAGCAGCAGGGCAGTAAGAGGACAGTGATCAGAGAGACTTAAGCAGAAGTGAGGGGGACAAGAATAGGATTTTAGACAGCGAGGGGGGCGCGACTATGACCCCAATCCACAGTAGAAATAATGCCACCTCCAGAAATCTGCCCTGGAGACAAATTCAATGAACCAAAAGCGACTCACAGACCGTACTTAAGTTCACCGGGAATATTTTGTTTATGTAATACACTGGAACGTGCGCTCCCACAATGAACTTTGGTCCTGGCCCTATCTGCATCCTGCCTGCAAGCAAGGACACGCATTGCGGGAGATAGGTGAAGCGTATCTCTTCCATCAACTTCCTTTACGGGTCACTCCGTGGTCATTAAGGTGAGAACAAAGCCTGGCTGACACTGCTATTTTGCAATGAAGATGATGAAACATTTTCAGTTGCTTCGGTTTTCAGGCCATTAAAATTAGAGGTTTAACGTTGGCAGGAAGTAACAGCGTGTGATTAAACAATCAATAGCCCTGATCCAGGACAGTCATGCTGCAGAGAGTCATTTGAAAAGGAAACACTTAGTAGTTTCTGACTCTGGGAAGGTGAGGAAAAGAGTCAAACTCAGAAAAAATACTGTCTCTAAGTTCTTTAACCAAATCACACACGCGTGGGCTATTATATGAGATCTGGTTTTAATAACTAATGTAATATTTTTTTCCACTTCAATTCACTGAGCCTCCTACATTGTCTGACTGGATTCTTCATCTCATTCCACCTTGAAGTCTTAAATATCTCCTACAATGAATTAAGCTCCTTCCTGCGATGGATTTTTTTACTAACAAGTTCACATTAATATATAGGCTACTACATTGATTCAACTACGGCTTGTCGTTTTTGTTAGATTCTTGAGCTGTTTTAAACTGTATAAGGTAATTATTTTTTTGTTTCTTTTCCAGAGCCTGTACAGTGATAGGCTATAAAGCAGAGGAAAAACACCAAATCATCCCTCTTTAAAGATGGAAAACACATGTCCACTGTTTCTGCTTCAGTACCCTAACTTATGCAACACATCAACTGACACAACAGTATCTAATGTTTTGTTTTTTTGTTTTATCAACTCTATTAATCGACTAATTTCCCTATAAATTCAGTATGTGTGACGGCAGCTCAGCCTCAGCGACGCCACACTCTCAAGTCAGCTATCAAAAGAGAGCTCAAAACTCTCTTTGAATGCTGCCTGAACAGTCTGTTCCCCCGGCTGGAACACGCTGCTGATAACTGCGGGGAAAGTGAAGAGAAAACGAACAAAAGGATGCTAGAAAAAGTAGGAAGGAGAAGGGGACTGTAGGGTGACGAACGGAGAAAATGAGAGGGGAATATAAGAAGGTGATGGTGGAACAAGAGAAGAAAGAAGGGCTATTTTCAGCATCTGAGTGGAGATAACGGCACAGAAGCTTTTTACTGCCGAGGAAGAAAGATTCAGAGGTACAAAAATAAAATATTCAGAGGCAGAAAAAAACCCCAACCTCATCTTGGAAGTGTTTCATGTTTTGCAAACAGCAGCTTAATGAGCATACAAATGGTCAGAACAGTGACTTCTGATTTCAGCAGCGCTGTAGTTTTGAACGTTACCCGGGTACCTTTAGAGGCTGTGTGAGGGTATGCATGAGTCTCTTATCTCACTGTCGCACGCACACACACAGTCGGGGAACTCAGTGCGAGGCCCAGTAATAACAGTACGGTGGCTTGTTTGTTTTTTTTATCCATCTTTCATCCTTTTCCGTCTCCCTTTTATATTCTCAACTTTTTTATCTCAGTTTTTCTTCCCTCGAATAAAAGTCGGGACTTTGCTAGAGAAGTGTCACTTTCACTTTTTTTTTTTTTAGAAAAAAATAAATAAATAAAAAGGTGTTGGCCTAAGTGAGGAGTAAAACAAGCTGGTATGAAGTTGTCATCGAGTGTGCTTGTTGATATTTTCATAGGGTTCCACTCAGACCTCCTGCCTGCTATCTCAACCTTTTCAAATGTCACCCACTGCCTATTAGGCAAAAACAAACCACCTTAATGCAAGGGTGCATCTAAAATTAGTGGTAACATATCCCTGGGCGCACACACACACATACACACACACACACACACACACACACACACACACACACACACACACACACACACGGGTTAACTGACCGCAGCCTACAGGCAATAACTCACCCTCATCTGGCTCTGTAACCCGTGTATTTATTTGAATGCATTTATTTATTGTGTGTAGGCCTAGGCTACTATACTATAGTGTGTGTGTGTGTGTGTGTGTGCTTATTGGCAGTTTCAGCAAACCACTTGGCTGAGAGGATAACAGCAGAGCATGTCAGAGCAACACACGCAGCAACCATTGTTATCACTGATTGTTATCACTGATTCTGTGCCAAACCTTATACCAACTCTGTAATCCTCCTAATCTACACCATAGACTATGGTGGATGACTATGGATGATCTACGCACACACACAGTGTGACGTCAGTGTCCAGTGTACAATGTCATCAGTGCCCGCTGGCCTGTTCTGTTTCCTTAGCATGTGCCCGCAACACCTTTTTTTATGTAAATCTACAACCGGCCAATAACAGGCAGTAGCCTATTTGGCGTTCGTGACCTTTCGTAGTGTTTTGATGGCTTTATTGTAGGAAAAACAACATAATGTCTCCATCTGTTTCAACTTAAGCAGCCAAGCAGATGATTGCTTCTTGTTTACTGGATCCTGATGGATGATGGTGGTGGTGGTGACGACAGGTCGCAGTGCGGTGGCAATGCAACAACATGCAGTTGTGCAAGTTGTCATGTCAGATTAGGTTTAGAATATGTAATTTAGCAAAACAGTTAGCTCCAGAGAAATTGTAGGCTTGGGAGTTTTTGATTCATTAAAAATATATAAAAATGCTATAGGCTACAGTTGGTCTCCTGCCCCCCTATCTGAGTATCAAATGACCACACGTGGCCTTGGCTAATGATTGATCAACTGAGCTAGATGGATTCCGTTTTTACCACACCACTGCTGCCACCTTTTGGTTATCTGCTGTTACTACAACACCACAGCTCAATTAAAACCATGTGTGAGAGAGAAGGGGGTCACACCCTAAGATGATAAAGGCACTTGCAAATGACAAGGTAGTACAAAATGTAAACCATACTTTGGTATTTCTATTTTTTTTAACTTCTTTAGATTACATTGAACAAATGTCAAGATGCTGATCAGACAGCATGGGTATTGCACAGGTGTGCCACACCTGTGAGGTGGATGGATTATCTCGGCAAAGGAGAAGCGTTAACTTACACAGATCTTGACAGATTTGTGAACAATATTTGAGAGCCTTTTGTTCACGTAGAAAAAATCTTACATCTTTGAGTTCAGCTTGTGATGAATGGTGATGAAAACAAGTGTTTATAATTTAGTTCTTAAGTATTTCATTAAACTCTTCTTCAAAATTACTGAAGTGACTTACTGTGACTTTATTAGTTTTGCCTGTAGCTGCTAATTGATTACTTTGTTACTTTACTAATTTACATTACACTAACATTACCCATGATACAAACAATAGTATCTTTTTATAAATCTCCTTCTTCTTTTAAACCCTGTCCCAGTTTATAACTTTGGCTTTCCATTAAGAATTTGTAGTTTCAAAGCCTGAGTCTAATGGCGCGTTCGAGACTGGTTGGAATTGGGATTTTTCCCAGTTGAAACTTCCGACTTTCGACATCAAAACGTTCCAGGTGCATGGTGGTAATTCACGCTGAAAGTGAACGAAAACCTTGGCTGACCGTGACACAGTGTGCACACCAGTTGCACCCTCAGCAGTGCTTTAGGTGTTTATTAAAAGCGATGGCAGTTTAACTGCAACAACTGACATAAACAGCCCAGACGTTACTAGTTCTGTGTTCCCCTCTGGCTATATAAGTTGGTAGCCCTCAAGTCAGTCAATGTTGTACGTTGCACTTCGTAATGTTTTGCCATTTTTAACAGTAACTTTTACGCAGAAAAGATGACTTTATGAGATTCTTTACTGTAACCAGCTACCTAATGTGCAAAACATATTTCTACATCAATGTACATGCAGAACAAGTTTTACTATATGATCGTATGAATTATTTTAATTTAAATACATGCAAATATTTTTTATATATATATATTTTTTGTTGCCTTCTAGTTTATGGTTTACCATTTACAAAGTGTGCTTCCATGGGCGCTGACATTGTTTTGTGACGTCATTCAGCTGCTCCTTGTGAAGTCGGGGTACAATTTTTTTCTCCGAGTTCACAAGTAGGAAATCCGACTTCAAGTGGCGTTCCAGGATAGTTTTTCTAGTTGGAGGTCAGAAATTTCACAGTTTTGAGTTGCCTGGAACGCAGCATAAGTAATCCTAATGACATCACTATGACATCACCAGGGTTATTTTCTCAGAGTTGACGAAGCTTCTCCAGAGCTACAAAGACATTATTCAACCGTTTTACTTGATGACTACAATTCCACATAATGAGTTGACCATATAGAGAGTAGCCTAAAATTGGTGGTGTTCCCGTTTAATTTAACAAGTCTGGCTGGTTTTTAAACATTCACACAAATGTAGCTATTTCATGCGTTGATTGGCTTTATTATTTTAGAGTAGCAAATTCATTTCCCAGACATTAGTCTTATGGTGGCCTCATATTCGGAGCAAAATGAATGAGTGTCTGTCCTTGACAGTGAAGTGGTGGGCCCTTGCTGGCCACTGTAGTGCGAGGAGCTGTAATTGTTTGACGGTATAAACCAGACATGTAATCCCACGTCAGTAAGAGGGTTTGTTTGTGTGGTGATCATACAAAGGGATTTAGTGTGTTTGAAAGCTCTGAATTTCTCAAATTGCGTTTGCCCAGTTGCCATGGACAAGTAGAGCCTAAAACGTCCCATGATTGTTAGCACCACTAGGACTTCATGGAAGTCGAAAGTTATGTTAATAGTTAATTATCAAAATAGCTATAATCAAGATTTATTAACAGCTAACTGTTTTGGTTTTCCAGACCAGAACTTTACTCTTTTGCCCTTTTGGCCACAGCAAGCAGTGATACCGCTGAAAGCTCCAGAAACAAGGAGCAACTGGACCCTGAGTTGAGATTGTTTTGTCAACTACTGTCTCCGAGTTCAAGAATGAACCATCAAGCTCATCTTAAACTACTTCAGTCATTATGACTTCATCTGTGAAATCAATGAAACAAGTCTGCATATGCAGAAGAGACCATATTTTGGTAACCTTGGCATGGTTACACAACAGTGATTTCAAAAAACAGAATGAGTCTCACTAAAAACTCATGAGGCTGGAGAAGAAGCCCAAAATGTTTCACAGGCAAGGCAGCGCAACATGCTTTGCAGCTGAGTTAGAAAGGGTTTGGCAATACTTCTATATCTCATATTTAGGAGGTTTATATGAAGGTGTAAGTATTCCCAGCTGTTGTTTGTTTCGGGTGTGTCCAAATGCAAATATGATAGTGTTTTTCCCAAGTGTTCAAACTGTTCCCTCCTGTTTTCCCTGAGAGCTGACAGGACATGTGTTCTCAGGAAACATATTTGGTGAGTGAGATAATGACCTTTTTTTTTTTTTTAGCTCTTGTTGACTGTTGTGCCTCACACACTGCTTGCTTCCAGATATTGGGAAAGGGTGCTGCCTTTCTCAACATGGCAGAGATCTGGCAGTTCCTGTGGCTCTTGTGGAGGTGGATGAGTATGGAGTTACATTTGTGCCTAAATTCTGTGCATATGAATGGATATTAAAGCTAGGCTAGTTAGAGTTGGAGAAACTAGCAAGAGACAGCTAGATTTCACTCCCCCAAAACACATTTTTATGCGCAGTGAGTGCATGGGCAGAGTGTGTGAACAGGGCAGCAGGTATGTAGGTGGACAGGCAGGAGGCCCAGCAACACTCTCAGATACCATATTTTCTTTTTTATTAGCAAGATTTATTGATTGCACTGGGGATGTAAAGATAATTTTAACAAATATAAGCAGACATGCTTCTGAAAAAAATGTTACCTTCCTTTGCTTTAAGCACATTCAAATTTCTCTCCAAAATATAATGTAGCCATTTTTTATTAAAAATACATTTGCATGTTTTTTTAATTACAATCCTGTATCCTCAAGTTTGCCTGCACGCTCCCTGACAGAGGTAGGTAGGAGAGTATCTTATTTTCCTCTAGTACGAATGCTAGTAGGATTTGGTTTCTGGGGAAGTGGGATATGACTGGATAATTGCCAGTTAGCTAAGATTTTATAGTCATTAATTTATTTATTATTATTATTTTTCAAAAAGCTTAAAAAAACCCCAACTGAACACATTGCGTTAATCAACCATACACAGTTAAAGCATTTCAGTTTGGACTGGCATTACGTGGCTCCTCTGGTTGAATAATCAATTATGTTATAAAAAATGTGTTAGAAAACTGTGTTAGAAAATAACAGATTATTTGATAAAAAGCCAAACGCACAAGCTTGTGTCGAAAAAAAAATCTTCAGGGGAGAAGTTAACTACAAGGCAAGAAACATCGAATCACAATCTCTATAGGGTTGATTATGCAGCAGCTTATTGCGATGCATATTTGGTAGTGGGGTGGATGGATGTGTCAAGTAAACTAAGGACTTTCACTCAGGAGACTGAGGTTCAATTCAGTTGTAAAAGAAATTCAAAGATAAGATGTTTTAAGTTAAATAATGTTTTGTAGATGACTTGCGTCACATGACTTACGTAATTGTACTTATTTTACCCAAACCACAAACTTTTCCTGAACCTAACTAAGTAGTTTGTTCCTCAAACCTAACCGAACTACCACAGTTTCACAACGCTTACCATATGTTAACCATCATGTGAGTTAGGTAACATGACTTATGTATGTAGCTTACTTAAGGTCCGGTACACCTTTGACTGGACTTCTTGCCAATGCTCGTACATGTTGTTCTGAACGCTCATATACAGTATGTTGTTTTGGGACAATTGACCTATTTTGTCATTTAGATATGACAAAACGTTGTCCAGTCACCAAGGTTCTGTACGTTCATGGACATGTGAGCTGCTTTAATAGCTGGTGAAAGCTTTAAGAGGATGAGGAAATTTTAAAGAAAATATCCAGCTTCAATCAATGCACTTTAAAATTTTGGGCCGTTTTTGGATGAATTTAGCAACTACAGTGTGGCTTCTCATTTTGTTGACAAATGCAAGGAGGAAGCATTTTGAATTCACTACCGCTCGTTTTTGCTCCTCTCCATAGTAACAGCAGCCAAGGCTCGTGGGTATTGTAGTTTTTAGACCCATCATTCATACTGGAATGACAAACAAAACTTGATTTCTCAGAAGCAAAGTGTTTGTCAGAACATAGACCTAAATGTTTGTCACTTTGTGAAGTAACACTGATGAGATTGTTCAAGAAGCATTTTACCATTACTCCACTGCTTCCCCACTTCTCTCGTAATGTTAAGACATAAAAGGTCAAAATACCCCATGGTGCCCTCAGAGTTGGGGCACAAATCCAATGCCATACATGTGCAGAAAACTCACCAATATGAAAAACCCTGAAGCCTTCAGTGGCCAGCCTTTGTTCCATTGATCCATAGTGCTGCTTGTCTAAAGTTTTCCTACAGCCTGAAGGTGTCTCTCCCTGTCTCTTCTCCATGTGAGCAGTCTTTGTGTGGAATTCTGCTTGAAATGCACACACAGAACATTTTTGCTAGAACACCAATTCTTTATTTTCAAGTCAAATATTAATGATAATCAAAACCAATGGTCCAGTGGTTGTATCATGCTTGAGGACACTGGCAGGCTTAAAAGCAATGGTTTGCTGCATTGGCTTCGTACTCTCTGAGGACATGCTGAACTTTTCAAATCCTTTGCACACCAGCCACCACATGTGTAACCATCTGCTATTACTTTCAAGTATCACACAGCTGGTTGTGTTTTGTTATATCTTTGGTTTGTTTTTACTTCCATGCTCACATGTCATGCTCACCTTTTTTTCCCCCAGTGAATAAGTGTCAGGTTTGGCTTTCTCAGGGAGCAGATCTTTCCCGTGTATGTGCATATCAAACAGCCTAAATCCTCACATTCCCTCATTTGCATTTGTTGATTCTTTCATCACTGTTGCGTTTAGCTTTCCAAGGTTACAATTAAGGCTTTAACATAATTTTAATTGCCTTGGAGTGTAAAGAAACATTATAAATAATGCATACAGGAATGAGTGTAAGTCTGTTTTCAGGCAAGTTAGACTTATTTTATAGGCTACTACAGCCCCAACTTCCACCTGCAGGGATGCTTCTGTGATTGACGGGACGTCATAAGCCTGCAGCATCTTCCAAGCAACAATGACAGGGCAGAGGCAACATGTCCATCTCTCTTGTGACTTGCCTGTCTATAGAACTGGGTCAAATAAATAATCTAGTTATTCTGTACACTGGAGTAGTCTAACAGAGGCTCCCATAGTCTAAATTATATTTATGTTTGTGATTTGAGAGTGAAGATGACAGTGCCTGGGGCTCTGCCTGCTCTACTCTCCAACCAGGAAAAAAAAAATCATCTGAATTATTTTATATTTAGGTGGTGTGTTATGCAAGCAGTAAGCCATCATTTCCTCAGATTTTAGAACAGCTAGTGGGGTTTGAGTAATGCAAGGTTCTCAAAAATCATGTTAATCCTTAATTGGCTCATGGCTGAAACCATAAAGTGGATCATTAATACCTCTGCATGACAAAAGTATGAAAAGCACAAAGCAGTACTCAGGCAGCTGAGGTATGACTGTAAAACGTGGAAAGAATTTATCACTGGCCTGAAAATGCAGGTATGTAACTGTGCAGTATAATCAATATCCACTAGATGGAGACATTCTATTGATTATGGGCTCCAATCCCAGCGCTCTTTGGTGTGTAGCGCCAGTGAACTGACAACAGAAAATACTGTAAGTAATTGTAAACTAAATAATACATAAAAATGCATTTAGTATTAACTTAATTTTGAAGAATGTGAAGTCGATATTCCAATAAAAGTAGGCATTTAGATGGGCAATACTCTTTAGTTGCTCTAATCACAACTTTTGGAACATCAAATTTGGCTGCATATAAATGGAACCACATTCTGGATTACTTTAAGCAAGTATGCAACCCTCCCCCTCTCCCAAAACAATCAACATACATACTGTAGTAATTAAAAACTGCATGTTCCCATGCTATTCAGCACAGAGACATCCATCCATCCATCCATCCATCCATCCATCCATCCATCCATCCATCCATCCATCCATCCATCCATCCATCCATCCATCCATCCATCCATCCATCCATCCATCCATCCATCCATCTATCCCCAACCGCTTATCCTGCGTACAGGGTCGCAGGGAGCACAGAGACAAATATGATTAATTTGGCCAGTCCAGGAAGTCCTAGTACAGGAAACAAGGGGGGTAACAAATTTGCGTTTAGGAAATGAAATACAATTCAATACAACTTTATTAATCCATGAAGACAATTTGTTTACCATTACTGAAAATGATCCTGTAAATATTTTTCTAACTTACCCATTAAGTATTGAATAATTAGGGTACCAGCAGACTCATGAAAATGAGCCAAACTACATGGGGAACTTTTCTTTTGCTCTCCAGCAACACACACACACACAAAAAAATATTAAAAACAAAACTATTTTAATAATGAGTACCCAATTTACATTTTTAATTGCTATTTCCCAAAATATTTTTGCAAAAGAATGATCGTTTCAAAATGAATGATAATATGTCCTTTCAGTACCAACACTTTTGTTTCTTTCCACTTTTCCTCCATTGTTCGTGCCTTGTTACGCAGGAATAACAGCACTGTATCCTGCAATTATTAAACTTTCAATGTAATTTATTTCTATGGCCTTCTTAAACATAAAGTTGTTAACTCATGTTTCCCTAACCTTTTGTCTCTGTCCCTTGTACTTACATATACGTAGCTAGCTAGCTAGCTGGCAGTATCAATAGTGAACAAGGGTTCCAGAAATGCAGTTCCAGTCCTAGGATTGCAGTCCTGAAACTGCAGCCTCTGGTTTTGCAGCTACATACTACTCATTATTTACGTTATTTTCTACAAATGTAGCAAATAACATAAATAACTGCTTCTCTCTGTCTCACTGTCTGCTCCACTGAGTTTATCCATCAGCAGTAGGTTATGTTTTCATCAATTTATATATATATTATAAATTTTCCAACTGGTGATCCATTTTTCACGTCAGCAGGTGCACCGCATGCCAGCTTGTTAATTACGTAGCTTATCGATGTCATCGTCCATCCTGGTGTTTCATTGTTGACATCGTCCGATGCCAATTTTGTCACCATCACTCATCACCATCACTTTGTTCTGCGTTCTGTTTAATCTTAGTTCAGTCTGTTTTCCCTGTTAGCTGTGTTTTTGGGTATATTAGTGATCAGTCTGCTTATGTTCTGGTTCAGTTATTTATATTCTGTTACTTCCTGATTATTAGTTTTCCTATGGCCTTGGTGTCTGTCTGTTTCCCCTGCTGTCTCTCTACCTGCCCGTGACTCATTAGTCCTGATCCCCCTCACCTGTGTTGCTCCCGGCCCGCTCGTTAGTCCCTGTGTATATGTATGCCTGCTTGTGTCTCACCTCATTCTGCACACAGCGCACCTCTTGATCATTGTGTCTGTTAAATGTAGAAATGACGGAAGATGTTGTGAGAGGATTAAACTAATCAAGGGAACTTGAATTATAATAATAGAGTTGGGTTTTTGTGGACTACTGGACTATCTGAAAATGGGCATTTTGTAAATTTTAAGTTTACAAGTAGTAATTTTGAGTGAGTTTCCATTAGTATTTGAGCCTAGCACAATTAATTTTTCTGAGTATATTTCTCTCAGAGTATAAGTTGTGCACAGTTACATTTATTGAATGGAATTTAATTTTAATAAGCATCAGTGAATCAATGTAATTTAGTATGCAGAAATTAAAGTTTTTAATAAAAAAAGTATTATATTTAAGGTTTACTCAAAAATGTTATTAACACTACTTAAAAATATTTTGAGTATTCTGAGCTTATTCAGGTTTACAGTGTAAATGTATTTAGTCCTTTGAGTTTTCCTGTATTTGGGGTTGTGCACCTTTCAGGGCACACTTACATGATATGCAGGTATCCAGTGGAAGTAAAGCAATATCCTTTTATTATCATTAATTTATTTCTTCTAGGCTACTGTGGACTAACCATAACTTCAAATCTAACCTTTACATTTATTCATTTAGCTGACGTTTTTGTCCAAAGCGACTTACAATTGCTACATATGTCAGAGGTCGCGTGCCTCTGGAGCAACTAGGGGTTAAGTGTCTTGCTCAGGGACACAATGGTGGATGGGTCACAGTGGGGCATTGAACCCAGGTCTCTCTCACCAAAGGCATGTGTCTTATCCATTGTACCATCACTACATGCCTGACCCTTACCCTATCTGTCCTCCAAAAACTATTAACCCTAAAATGTGGTGGTTTTTCTACGTGTATCCACATAGTTCTTAGGCTCACACACAAGCACATGCGTTCTTTTATATTTATGATGACTCATTCACATAATGCATTTCCTAGCCCCAAAGCCTAAACCGATCCTAAAACTAATTCTAACTGTAACCTTAAAAACCAAGCCTGAATTCTCAACCAGCTCTTTGGTGGGCCTCACGTTGCAAAAATGTTCATTGCTGCAAGACCTAAAACTTAAATTGGTCCTTACAAAAACAGACGTAGAAGAAACACACACACACACACAATTGTTTTTCAAATATTGTTCCTGGGGTGGTGATGGAACAGTGGATAACACACATGCCTTTGGTGTGAGAGACCTGAGTTAAATTCCCCACTGTGACTCATCCCCCACTGTGTCCCTGAGCAAGATGCTAAACCCCTAGTTGCTCCAGAGGCTTGCGACCTGACATATATAGCAATTGTAAATTGCTCTGAAAATAAAATGGGGAAAAAACGCTTCATGAAGTTCTGATCCATCACATGTAGATTAGGTGCCATGGATCAGTACCATTTCAACAAGCAAATCAACAAAAATACGACCCAAACAGTGGCATTATTTTTATTGTTTGCAGATGAGTCTGAGCAGCTTTGAGTGTTGCTGTCTATGGTGCTGATCAGCACTTCAGCACCATGGAGAGCCCTACAGGTCAGTTCATGTTTCCAAACTGCTCACTGAACAGCAAACCATTAACCACATCACCTATAGTGCAGACTTGCTCTTGATGCTAAGAATAAACAGAGCTGTTTACCGGCTCCAAATAGGCAGCACAGACACCAAACTCCAGCTTCTATTCTCTCTCACACAGAAAAGGACGCAACCAGAACACATCTTATGTTTTTACTTTCCTCGGCCTGCAGCTGTGCTCCTATCATACCTTAAAATATAGAAGACATTGTTGAGCACAGTCAACAAAGCAAACGCCTTTCCTTGATTTCCAGTGAATGTCTAACCAGCACTTTTCAGCATTTTCACTGTGCCTCATCCCCTGCTGTGGCTCCATGGATTTGCCTTATAAATAATAACAGTAATACTAACAATAACCACCCCCAGCCTGACAGTGTGTGGTGCATGGTGTTTATGCAGAGTAGAACCGTGACTGGTCATATAACCAAACATGCTTGGAAAAACAACACTGTGGGACCTCGGTATAGGAAGGCAGAGGAAGAATAAGCACACAGTTAATAATATTTTGTACAACTTTCGCATGTTAGCTTGCTTGTACCATGATTGTACGGCCTATTTGATACAGTACTGAGTCTTTTATAAAAGAATAAGAAGTAATCAAGTGGGGATCAGTGCTGCACCTTCCCCTGAAGAGGATGAGTAGTTTTGAGAGTGGTTGTAAGATTGAATTCAATTAAATTAATGTCTTTAGAGAAATTGTGAAAAAATTGCCTGTGGCTTTGCATTAGATCAAATATTGTTAAAGAGACTGCGTAAAAAACAGAACATCAGTGTTGATGTTGGAGTCTTCTTTCCAAATGACTCTGTCCATTTTAAAGTTTAAAGAATTTTTGCCTTAATATTCTCTCTAAATTAATTTTACACTGCACTTCAGTGTTTTCCCACACCCATTGCAGTTTTTGCCATTTAACACGAACAAGATTATAAAATTTTATAATCAGACAATGGAGTTAAGATTAAATATGAGTCACATGAATAATGCAATACTGGCGGAAACAAATCCCTAGCTTGCGCAATGCTCAAAAAACAGCAGAAACACACACACACATCAGCCCCATCACACATATACGAGACCCACAGCTAGATTCCAAAACAAGTTTTTATTGGCCAATTTACAGAAAGTGCTGTAGTGACCATTCCAAAGGAAAACAGACCAAAGAGTCCAGAGAAGAAAAAAAAAACTAAAAAAAATAAAATTACTTTTACACATTATACAAGGTTTCCATGTTAACTTCACTGTCCTCCTCTTCTAAAACAAACGTTAGGACAACATTAGGGCTCGGGCCGATGCAAAATCCACCAAAGGTTCCAGGAGGGGGGGTAACGGGGGTGGTGCAAGGAGGGAGGTGACATCACAAGACTAGGTGTCACAGAGGATGAGGAAAACTCTTAAACAACATATGAGATCTTTACATGAACATACAGATACAGTATACACATACAGTAGGTTCTCCCAGCTACACCCACAGGACGGCTGTCAAAGGCTCACTAGGTTAGAGGAGGAAACTTCCCAGTGTTCGTGACTTACACCTAACCTTGATTTTATCTGTGGCAGACTGTGGCAGCCACTAACATCTGTCACATTTAACAAAACTTTATCCAACATTACAGACAGACTGGATGTTTGGATGACTACAGCCAGAGATTAATGCCCTTTCACTTCAAGGTGAAGAAACCTTCGACTGGGTTTTCTGATTACGTCAGATGTGACACTGCCAAATGCATTCACCTCTCTGTTTTTCCTTTTTATCCTAAAGTCGCACCAGGCAACTTCACAATTCAGTGGCCCCAAGTGCTGCAGACGAGGCGGGATTTATGTAGTGTGACATCACCCCCTAGACCTAAAGTTCTTTCACTAATGCTGCATTTCATTCCGGGGCAGATGTTAGAAAGGTTCCTTGCAGGTAAGGTGTAATTGTCCTTCCTTCCACATGGGGCAGCTAATTTTGTGTCAGTGATATTTGGCAGCACTAGCTGGCTACTCACGGCACAGACTTGACAAAATTCTGAAAATGACAAAAAAATGTACTTAAGGAATTATAGACAAAGATAATTATAGATAAAAAGTAACAGTGATCAGATTTGACATTTACATACATTGGCCAGGCTGCTGTCATCTGCCAATTTTAGCTCATCACAAATATAATGATACACGTCAAATGAATGACTTAAGAAATGAATGAATGAATGAATGATTTTATTGCCATTTAACTTGGATAATGAATTTACGTATGGCTTCTCTCGATTTAGTTAAACGACATGATAATAAGTTAAGGCAAATAAATTAAACAATAAAATAAGTAATTAAATACATAAATAAGCAGTGCCCTAAACACAGCAGTAATAACAGCTTACAATTACCACAATTGTTGGCTGATTAGTAACAAGAACAAGTAAAGTGTGTTTGGGTAAAGTGTTAAACCTACATTAATTTGTTTGGCTGCTTGGGAGCAGCCTAACCATCTGAAAACACAGAGCTGGCCTCATTCATTCAGCTCTTTAGCAGCGAAATTCTCCTCTGTGTTCAGCAGCTAGCCGCTAACTTTGTCAGTCTACCTTTTGGTGCTGCACAGTTGGTGTACTGTGGGTTTATCAGGTCTTTTTTCCAACAGCTGCCTGCTGCTGCTGGAAATGAGTCTGATAAGAGAGATGGGACATTAAAGTTGCGATGGGCTGAATGGCATTAAAATGCTCTGTCGAGGTGAGGGGAACTGCAGACATGGCTGCTAACTACGAATGACACCTTTCATTTTACATGTAGTCATTTGATCCATTGTTAATATAAAAATATTGACTATTGCCGCTTTAATTTGTGTAATACAGGCTTGATTTATGTTTATTATAGTTCTATATAATTTATTATAGCTCTTATTTAAATAAATATGATGCATTTTTTCATGTTTCAACCTTATTTTTCGTACCTCCTCTCTAATATTTCTTTGTGATATTTGTTGCTGTTTATAGACGTTATTCCAGTGAAGTTTAATGTTTAAAATTTTCTGCCCAAGTTTACTTTTCAACAGTAAAATTTGGGTCACAATCCTTTAACATGCTATTTCTTGCTATTTCTCATTTGTCAACATCTCTGCAATGCAGCATTAGTGATTAGTAGAAGCATTAAATGCATAATATGCAACATTTCTGCATTAACACACCCATTGTTCAAACCCAGAGAAAACCTTAATTGTATGCAAAGTAACGGTGTGTGTTTCATTCGATCGCCTCTCAATGGCCTCGTATCCCCTTTAACCCCTCTAGCTGCTATAACCTCCCGGGGCAAACATGGGATGCATTACAGAATGAGCGAGGAAGTCAGCAAACGTGACTAAACATAATGTGCATTAAACTTTCATACATTACCTCGTCTGTGAAAGTGATCATGTCAGTCATGTCAGCTAGATTTTCATTGGCAAGGGTGGCTGTTTAACAGTGAAGACAACAACTCCCATGATCCCAGGCTACTCAATGACATCATTAAACTATATCTTTTGTATTGGTTTTTAATGTGAGAGACCGCTAGCGGCAGAAATGACTTAGTGTGCGTTAAATAGTGCTTTCAATGAGTTTGTCGTGTAAGACCTCACTATTGCGACCACGCCTGAGACTAACATTTCACTTGGGCCTGTGTTGTGGTCTGTACATGGGCAGAGAGGGGACTCTCTGACTGATACCTCTTTACATGAACATCTCGCCTAGTGCAGCTTTAACTGGCCCAGTTGCTATGAAGGCAGTGGCACATCCATCCACACAAACCCAACTCGCAGTCAGCTGGAATGATCTGAACACTGAGCTAGAAACACACAGAGGATCGATGGGGAGAGTTCAGTAAGGGCTCCTGCAGGCTAAGGGTTCAGGGTGTGTACATACATATGAAGAGGTGGCATGTGTGTTGTGTACAGGTGCAGAGGAGGGTTTCTGGGAGGAGAAAGTGGTGTTAGGGATTGGGGGGGGGGGGGGGTCACCTACTATACTCAATATTTACAAGAAAGGAGCGTATAAAAATGTACAAGGAGACTCCTCTGTCTTTCCTAAAAACCCAGAACACCTCAGCTAGATCAACATGACTACATACAGATCTTTTTTGTTTTGTTTTTGAAAATATGCTATTTCTGTAAAATCACCTGGCTTTGCCACGTGGGCTAGGATAAAGACTGATAAATAACATGAAGGATACAAACCAAAAAATAGTCAGATTCTTTACTTTTGCAACTCAGTTTTGTTAAATAAAGACTGTTCTGCATTTTCGTGGGACACCAGAAATCTCACTGTGGGAGATGTATGGTGCAGGGTTTAACCGACCAAATGGGATTTGAACAACTTCATTTCACTAAAGACCATAGTGGTGGTGTAGACTGTAATGGGAAAGAGATCATTCGAGGAAAAGCAGCTCTCAGGGGATGACCGAAATTTGGCGAGCTGTCCCTTTTAAGAAGGATGAATGTCATTTGACTGACGAGCAGTTTTAGTGTCATTTTTCTTATCAGCTGTATAAAACGGAGAGGTTTTCTGACAAGGCTAAGGTTAAATCATTGATGACTGTGTGTGTACTGTGAGTGTAGTCTTCCAGTAGGGGGAGATATTAACTCATTTTTTGAGCATCAACATCACATGAAGTCTTTTTGTTTCCACCATCAGATTTGAGGTTTCAGTATGGACATGTTGCAGAGTGTGTGTGTGTGTGTGTGTGTGTGTGTGTTTGTGTGTGTGTGTGTGAGTGCTTGTGTGTGTTTGTGTGTGAGACTGTGCGTTTCAATAAGATATTGTTTTGTCCCAGTTGTGGGCCTTCTTGCTCTGGCACTGCATCCTGGGTAGCTGGACGTCCACTTCCTCCTCGCTGTCGTCTGACTCAGCGCTGGTGATGTCATCCTCTTCCTCTTCGTCGTCTTCCTCCTCCTCTTCTTCTTCTTCTTCTTCCTCCTCCTCCTCCTCGCTGGCTTCCTCCTCTGCAGCCTGGGGCTCCTCCAGGTTCTGTGGTGAGAAATATTTACAGTTTGAGAAACTAAATGATCAGAAGTTTTAAAGGCAAGAAATCATAGTAATTTCTCCTTAAATTTCGAATGTGAAAGCAGAGCATGGCCGTGTCTCTTCTTCTCTTGTAGATAGTCCAGTCACTAATAACTAGTCCATGTTATCCCCTCCCTGACAGCATCCTTCCACCCTCCTCTAATCCCGAGCCCTCCTACCTCCATCGGGTTGACCGTGATTGTCAGAGCCGAGTCGTCCCAGGTCACGTCCGCCTCTTTAGCCGTCTCTGCCAGCTTGACCTCCTGCTGGTGGGTCAGGTGGATGCGATAGATGCCCAGCACCACAACCGCCACCAGAGCAGCGATACACATCACAATAACCACTGTGGCAGCGCTTGGCACGCCTGAGGACAAGACGGGGAAGAGACGAGAGGTGAGAAAAATGGGACAGACCGTTATTTGGAAAAAGGAGCAGGGAAAAAAGCAATGCAGTCATATTGTAGTTGCCTCGCTCCATATGCTGAAATTAATATGAATCTTTTAACAGTTAACTGACTAAGACCCAGGAATCCCACACACTGTTGTCTACTTTATTTTTAATACATTTAATATTATGTTTTGGTCAGAAGACCTTCACCTGGTACAAACGTTTTTCACCGGAACATCATTTTTTGGATTCATACTTTTAAAACACTTGACGTACTCCACTACATTTAGTATTGCACTTGAACCATGAAGCATTTGGGGTACCAACAGCTGACAGCTAAAAAAAAAAACCCACCAGAAGCTCAAAAAACACTGGATCCTACATGTCCCATAATGCAGCTCAATTGCATTTCTCCATTTTAGACCATCCCTGACAACATTTTCAAACGCCACAGTCCTCCGTTATAACAAGGCCTTTCCGAGCCCATGTAATGGTCTGTATTTTGTGTTAGGCTTATAGATAAATCCATGTTTTTCTTTTTAACTGTTATTATGGTTATCTGATCCCTTAGGTGCTGACTGCCTTTTGGGATAGCTTATTGATTTTTAAATTTTCTGTCTCATGTCATTGTAAGAGATTTCTAACCTTTAAATAACATGGGTACTCTGTTGATGATTGTGATCTTTAATTATTGAGATAGTATATTGATTTTCTTATGCTGTTTTTTGGTATTGTGGTTGTTACTGTATTTTTATGCCTACAGTAATCAATATCTCTTTTTCTAGCCATGCTAGAGGCACGGCTCGAGGGATGGCAATGTCAGTCTATCAGTTGGTCCATTTCTTTGGTCCAGACTGGAATATCTCTACAACTATGGATAGATTGCCATGCATTTTTGTTCAGACATTCATGCCCCCTTCTGCATGAATTCTAATAACTATTATTTATGAAATTCCAATTAGCTTCATCTGTACTTTGTGTTCAGTGTTAATTAGCAAATGTTAGCAAGCCAACACACAATACTTGGGGAACATGGTAAACATTATAGCTGCTGAACATCAGCATGTTTGCATTGTTATAGTGAGCCCAGCTTCCAGGAACAGTTCTGGGCTGTAAAGCGATTTTAGCATAGTGACCACACCCTGGATTTCACAATCACGTGACGTGCATTGGCCCTACAGACATTTGTCTTTTTGGGAGTGGCTGTAAAATCAAGTTTTATTTGCATCGCAAAAAGCCTGAAATGGCTCTTTCAAGGCAATTTGGTCCTCCTTAAATTATTTTATGCCATTCACGTGTGTAAAGGACTTGAAGTCAGAGGCCCGGCCAGGTGAAGTCTCTAATGCACATGCTCTCAACTGCCAACCAACCAGCAACGGACTCTGATGTGCATGCTCTAAGGGGCCAAAAAAACACGGAAGCCTTTTTCGGTGTATGAGACCAGTGAGCAACTTTGAAGTCACAGTGGTGCCTTGAACCAAATGCTAGTCTTAGCATCACAATGGGATATACTTTCCATTAAGATCTTTTGGCTTAAATGTTTGTGACATATGAATCCAAAAATGGTGTTTGACAAATTGAATCTGAAGTGTAAGAAGCGATACATTGCTACTCATGGTGTTTGCTACTGATCTTTGCTCTGTATTTCAACTAATACTGTACATGCCTGAAAAAAGAACATCTTATGTTTATTTTTTTATTCGTGGCACAAATTATGGGTAAACCAGGGCGAAAGTAACAAGGCATTATCTCAGAGCCCTGACTGCATTTGCAGTCCAAGCTGTGACCGCACCTTCAGCATGCAACCCTTGATGGAGCTGCCAAATATCGCATGATTTCGGAAAACTGTTTTCGAGCACGGCAAGTACATTTCTGAAGCGGTACTGTTTTTCGAATTACGAGTTGTGTCTCTCGTTGCATGTGTCACAGTTATGATTAATCTACAGGTTATTTAGTGCTTTACCACACCCTGAAGTTTGCCCTGTCAGAGTTCTTCAGTGTAAAAATAAATCGTGTTGATATGTCAGGGGTTCCTGTTGCGCCAAAGGTGTTACTTTCGTCCCGCTACAGTGACCACAAGTGTTTCTTTTGTTCCGCTGCTAATGTGCTGACTTTCTCTGTGTTGCAGCATGTATTGAAACATGTTTATGTAATATTATACCAACAGATTATGCCAAGAGTGACGGTCAGAAAGACAGACAGAGGTCTGATTCAGACCGATGTTTTCATGCACATTTTGGAATTACGTATAAAAACAGCTGGATAGAAACATGACTATTTTTGCATTATTTTGAGAATTTATATTTATGTTATGAATATTCATTTTCATATTGTTTATACTGTTTATACTGAATAAATGTTTTATAAAATGGATTGACATTGCCAATAAAAAACATTTTGAACAAGTATACGGTTGAGTTACTTTTGAAACATTTAAATAAACTGTAAATAGATAATAAATAAAATGAAAATGTAATTTATACATTCAGTTGGGTCGAAAGTAACAATGTGCCGCTTATGTTTAAAGTGAAATTATACGGAAGTCATTCTATATTTGTACAAACTAACACCTGATATTGATAGACCACACCTGTGAGTTAGTGACCACAGCAAAAATATATCACTGTCTATTATCAGGTTTTTCTGAAAAATGGTACTTTCGCCCCTGCTCTCCCCTATTTAACTGACATACAGAAGAAAGCACAAAAAAAACTTGCCCCATGTTTAAACTTTTAGTTGGATTTGTATCCAAGGCCTGCTGGATTTGATTGAGTCAAATAAGAGCTAAGAAAGCCAAAGAGGTTGAACTGAACCGTGTGTAAGTTACAGATTTTTTCAAATAGATTTAAAAAAAAAACAACAAACTTAAGTGCATTTAATTTAGGTCTCAGTGCAATACACAGCTGCAAAGATGTATCACAAGCTCTATTTAGCAGCATAACCACAACACACGTTTAGGGATTTCTCTTGATCTAAAATGTTTATTTCTTCTGCTCTGATCTCCAGCCTACTGAGATAACACGACTTTTCTGTGCCTGCCCTCTCTCCACTAGTCCCGGCTGATGTGTGTGTGTGTGTGTGTGTGTGTGTGTGTGTGTGTGTGTTTAACGAGAGAGAGACTCACAGAGGACTCTTCAGTTGATCATTTGATTCACTCTAGTTCCCTAGATTTTCACACTAAATCCACGGCCTTTGATCTTCCTCGCAGTGGAGCTTCATGCAGCCCCTCAGACTAACTTTGTATGTGCATACACACACACCCACCCTGACATTTTCCCTCCACTTTGTACTCTACATACATCATCATCATCATCTGAAACATTCACATGTGCTAAAAACACATCATTTCTGCATCTACAACTGGAAATCTCTTCTATTTTTATTTACTGGCATACATTTATTCTTGATTTCCATCAGCCCACCGCCCTCTCTGCTCCTTTGTCCTCCTTTTCACACACACACTAACACACAGACATACAAACACTCCAACTCTCTGAGCTGTTAACAGCGCTGGCCACAGAACTCTCCAGGACTCTAAGTAGAATCCATTAGATGCTGATAAATAATTAAATCTGGTGTGGTAGATTAAGACCAATGTCTCTCCTCACCATGTTCTCTTTACTTCAGATCACTCACATGCACCAAGGGAGGGGAATACGCCTGGTGCATCATTTGAGAAGGGGAGCGAGTTTACACTGCTCTCTATCACCGAGGACCTCTGTGTGAGAGCAGCAGTCTGATGAACAGAACGATAAACAAACTAGAAACCGAGAGCTCCCTCGGATCTAGCCGTGTTTACCCTGGAATGGATAGCTGACAGAAAAAACTCATCTCAGGCTCAGTGGTTCGCAAGAAGCTCCCGGGTCTGATCCTCAGTATCGTCTGTCTGTGAGGGTTTCCAAGTGCCCATCAGTGTTTTAGCAAGGCATCTTTAAAAGCTTACTCCCCTTCAGATCTGTATCTTTACACATCACTCATTTCACATTGTCAGTGCTTCCCAAATTGCGTGTTGTAATTCATTTTTTTTGTGCAGTCCCTTCTCTCAACCTGCCTTGTATTATTGTACTTTTTCTTTGGTTGGACATTTACTACATTTCCCAGAATGCCATTTGACAATCCCCAGAGCTTTGGCATAAACTGAGCTGTAGTGATATTATTATTTGTTCTCGACAGGAACCTCAATGCTCCAGACTTTCCTGTTGTCACAGCGTGTAATGTTTCGATATAGGATCCATGACTCAGGCTTTTTCTTGAATAAAAGAAATTACTTTTTCTGTTAATACCTCTACTAATAATAAAAAAATCTTGATTTGGTGGGAGCACCACTTCTATGTTGGTGTTTTGGACCCTGCATATTCAATAAGCATTGAAGACTCCAGTCTGGATCGTGAAAAAGCAATACAATTGAATCAAGACCTGGATCGAAATTCTCCTTACAAGTGATGTCACTCTCGCATCACCTTACCTGTCATCTCTTCGCCGTAGCTAGTAGCTGCAGTTGCTGCCAGAGGTAGTAGCTCCGGTAAAAATGGCACCGTCAAAACAAGTCGGCGCAAAGAAAGAGAAAAATGTGTTCCTTCTACCCGAGGGAAGCAGATAGGGTGCTTTACCGCTCATTTGGGTTACTTTTATTTTAATTGGGCAGGTAAGACTTATTTTGGGCGGGTTGGGATAATTTGGACTACTTTCCTCCTACGCAAAGTTAGGCTATTTTCCAATAAATCTCCCCCCCTCCTATGTTTAGATTGAGACTTTTTCCTGTTCAAATTATTTTGGTCACGGCTCTGTGATAAAAGACTTGTTAATGTGTTCCTATAACATATAATATAACATTAATATGCCAGGATATAAATACAATAAAGAATGCAAATTCAATCTTATACATCAAACAGTTTGTTACAAAGGATTTAGAGACATTGAACGCCCTAAACGTGTGTGTTTTCTTACCTGAGCTGTGGCTGGGGTACAGCTCATGCATCATGGACGGATGGTGGACCACCTGCATGTACTGAGGCGGGGCTACCATGTGATTGACATGTTCCCCAGCTTCTGAACTGTGCAGCACGCTCACCTGGTTGGGCACAGATGAAGTAGAAGTGATGATGTTGGAAGGTATAATGATCACTCAGTCCCAGTGTTTCCCAAATGTACACCTAAACCTGGCTTGACTCATACAAATGGTGTATTTGAGACAGAATAAAGGAAAGATTTGAGAGAGAGGGCAGGCGAAATGGGAAAGTTAATGTATTTATGCCTTTTGGGGGACAGGGTCAGCTCAATACAGGGATGTAAAATGCAAACTAGATTTAAAGTAAACACCAGAGAATGTAGAAACAGCAGAGAGACAGAAAGAAACAACAGTTAGCTAACAAATGGAGCTGGTCTTGGCATTTTCATCAAGTAAGAACAGTGTGTGTGAATGTTTCTGCCTGATTCACTGTAGAATGGGTTAAGGTCTCTTCAGGAGAAGGTGAAGTGTTAAGTGTTGCAGTTTTGCCTTCATTTGATATGTTGAACCAGGCTGTGTCTGTGTGCTAAAGGTACACTTGTCTCTGGTTGCTTTAGAGTAATGCTAGGACTTTAAGTGCAGCTTTAAACTTAAAAGTTCTCATTAAAATGGATGTTAATAACCCGCCTGTTTGTATAGTTTTCACTACACACATTTTTCATCAAAAAGAGCTTCAGTTCAAATGTTTTTCTGCATATTCCTGGTATACATGGAATTTGCCATGTTTCTGCTGCTATTTTACAAAAGATATTTGTCACCAACAGTGAAAGTGATGCTACTGGAATTCCTGCTGCTCTTCTTCTTAAATTTGCTCTCGAAGTGACAGTGTTGGCAGACACCTGAGCTGAGTCAGCTCAGTTAATTTGTCTGTTCAAGCACTTTGGTCCAGTTGGTTGTAAGAAGTAGCATTATCTCTAGTGACAGCATGCAATAACTATTGCTGACTAACAAGTGTTAATAATGATTTTTGAAAATGTTTTCATTTTTGCAATTATGTACAACATTATCTACTATTTTGGAGCTGCTTGTCAGTCCCTAGTGACATTTTGTTACAATTTTAAAAATATCCTGCAAATAACAACCACATTTTTGCCACAATTAATCCTTCAAACCAGCAGAGAGCCCCTGTGCTGTCAGTAACAGCCAATCACAAGCATGCATTATTGATGACGAAAGCCCTGCATGTAGCAGGCGGAGTCCTGCGAATCCAGCTCATATGAACACCATAAAAAAATGCTGGTGCCTCCTTGATGAATGAGCATTTGCATCACTGTTTGCGGATACCTCATTATGCACAGGCCCTCCTCGCCACTGCCCAGTCAAAGAAGTGCTCTAGGCTGCTCTCTCATTAGTAGCCTACAGGGGTGTAGCCTAGGCCTAGGGGTGTTTTCTGATTTGTGAGTACTGGAGAACATTAAATGAATGTGGGGCAGGCTTTCTGATGTCTGTTTAAAATAAGAGAAATAGTTAATTGAAGGTGGAGATGTATAGCAAATTTAATATTATATGCCAAATGGCTGACATGATGTTTTTTTTTTTGGAATACATTTCTTCAAATGTGTGAAATTAAGCACTTGGCCTAATTACTTAAAGAAGGCCTTTTCATTAGGCAGGTAGGTTTATTGTCACAATATAACAAGTTATAGAGTGATAATAAGTTTTGTAACTTCCTTCTGCTACATAGCAGACAATATACATTAATAAAGAATCAATTATAAAAAATGGTAAACAGAAATAAACTATAATCACTGGTGCTGAGGATGAATTAGAAGTTAAGGTGACTAAGCTGAAAGCTCTCAGGACAGTTCCATTAACCTAAATTATCTTGGTTCAGGCTTGAAATGCAATAAAAACAAACTTTTTATGGCCTTAAAATATCCATTGTAACAATCTTACATTCAGCAAGGCTGCAAATAGTGATCATTTTCCTTTTTGATTAATTTGCTTTTTTTTGATTAATTGGTAAGATGATGTGTCTATAAAATTTCAAAAAATAGTAAGAAATGCACAATTTTTAGAGCCCTAGGTTCAAATTACTTGTTTTTTCAACTACCAGTCTGACCAAAGACATTCAGGTGAGCAGCTACAAAGAATGGCAACGTTTGTACAGCCGGAACCAGTGAATGTTTGGTGTTTTTGTTGAAAAAAGACTGAAATGATTCATTGATAATAAAATAAAAAATAGCTGCCAATTAATTAAACTGTCAATCAACTAATTGATTAGTCAATTCATTGTTTTAGCTCCAACTGTCAGTTTCATCCATCTCCATTTTTATGGATATGATGCATTGTCATTTACCTGTTACTTAACCTGTATGATATTTTGCTGAATATGTATCACTGTCGACATTAAAATCCCACATGAGTCAGGCTGGAGCCCACACTGACCTCAAGGTTGAACTCATTGCTGGTGTAGCGTCCGTTGAGCTCCGAGCAGGTGAGGCGAAACCTTCTCTCTGATAGTTGTTCGGGCTGCCGGTTATAGTAACGCACCTGTCGGATAACCTGTTCATAGTTGGACATGGAGTCAACACCTGTGGAAAGAGGCAGGGACACCAGAGGGTTGTTATCGCTGTTACATGTAGAGAGCGATTAGCTGAAAGTTAGAAGATAGAAATAACCCGTAACTTTTAGACGTGCAGGCGGTTGAACTGTTTTCTGCAGGTGATGATAGATGTTGTTGTTGTTATAATAATAGTAGTGGACTAAATGTTATATCAACCAACTGGCCAACAACCCACCACATGTAGCTTTTGGGTGTGGTTACCATAGTTACCTACCATATATGGACATGCCAGAGGTGGAGTTAGTGGCGTCGAGGTGTTTTCCGAGCATAGTGCTGCGCTGCAGTTGGAGGGACTCCTGCTCCGGCCTCAGCTCCTCGCCCAACACCAGCACATCACAGTAGTCCAAGTTATGAATAATCTCCTCCATCACCCCGGGTCCACGTGCTACACACACACACACACACACAGCTGTAATTTGCCTTCACTGATGCAACCAGTGAATATTAGTTTGCCATTACCTTGTTTGGTTAATCTTGGCTTTTCAAACATGAAAAACTGTCTGAACTTGTCTAATATTTGGAAAAAACGATCTCAGAATGAAGCAGACAGTTTTGCAGTTGCATTGTGCATTTGAAGGTTTTTAAAACAAACAAAACAGAAACTAAAGCCTACCAATCACAGTGTAAATGTGAACCACCGTATTATCTCACTATTGAGAAAGAAGACAAATATATTAAGGATCAACACTGTTCCTGTACAGCTGGGTAGGTCTCTATTCACTATATTACATTCATTAAAAAGCAGAACATTAGGGCTTTATAACTTTACATTCAGTAGTAAGTTAGGTAGCCAACATTTTTCTGGATTTGTTTTAGGTTTTGGAAAGAGATTAAATCATACTTCTCCTTTCAACCTCTCTGGGTAGCGACTGTAACTATTACAAGTGCCCCAGGAACAGCGTTACCATGTGACCATATCTTGGAAAAATACAGCAAAAGAAAGCTAAAAAACAACTTCTTTTTTCTTAGAGTCAATGGAGTGCAATCATGAAAGTGTCAGACATCAGTTAGAGCGAGACTTATACTGCGCTGTGATTGGCCAGCCGTGTATTCAGGGTGTGGCTTAGCGAAGGGTCTGTCTCACATGGCAGTCTGATTGGTGTTGCCATGCCAAAACATTTGTGGAAGAAAACGCTTGCCATTATTCAAACAGTACAGGGCACAGCACACTTGCTCCCACTCCCAATCTCCAATTATTTGTCAACTCTGTGAACACAGACAGTGCCATGAGCTGCCGTGGTAACAAGTCCCCTCAGGCAGCTTCCATCACAGCAGTGCTGGGTGGCTGCTGGGGCTCTGTGACAGTCTGCTAAGCACTAGCCTCCACCTCTCACTGCTGCCTAGCCTTCTCCCTCACTGGACACTCCTTGGGGAGTGAACTGGCTATGCCCATTTACCAGCTTCCTGTTGGATAAAGATAGATATGTGATGTGTATGTCTGGATGGGGTCTTTGGAGGGATGCAGAGATGAGGTGGAGAAACGGGGAAGAGTGAGCAAATCACGCAGAAAGAAAGTTGTGTTCCAGAAAAAAAGATACTGCAGTATTGTTTTTGAGTATGAAGGCATTTATTTAAAAGTGCAGTTTTTTGGACTTGTAGGGGCTTGCAGGGAACACTTTCATGTAGCTGTAGCGTTTTGGTCGAGCAGCTAGCAAGTTCTTTTTAGCAGCAGGGAGATGCCACTGTATGCTAACTGCTTAGCAACTTCCTGGCGAGCATAATAGAGCCGGTAGCAGCTAAGCAAACAGATATTTCCTTCAGGAGTTGACGGAAAACAAAAAAGAACAAAAAAGTAGTGAATACGGGACTGATATTTGTCCGGTGGCTGGAAAGGCCCCTTCAAATGAATGCTATAAGATTGCTCTGTGTCAGCTAGATGTACAAGTAAGCAAGTGTTTGCTAACATGTTAGCCTAAAACACAGATGAGTTTTTTTAAGTGGCAAAAAAAATATCAAGAAGAAGAAGAAGAAGAAATTGGACCCTGTAGCTCAGTTCAGTATGCTCACAGATTTGGTTGCTACAGGCTAACACCAGTAGCTTTTGGTGGCTAATGTTAGCAAACTTTAGATAGATATTTCTGTGTAACCAACATTACTCAGTAAATTGGCTAAATGCTTCTCTCTTTCTTCTCTTCTATCACAGTAAATCCACTCAAATGTTAGTAAGTAAAACAGAAAGACAAAAAAGTATACACCTTATAATGGAGACAATTGTTGTTTCTTGCTTTTGGTTCCTTTTCACTCACCTAAAGAGGATGCTTTATAGCAATTTTAAAAAAAATCTTGAAAAATAGAGGGAAGTAGTCTAACTTCAAAAAATTGAAAACCTTTTATTTCTCACATTTCCATGCTGTTATTGTAAACTTACAGGAAGGAGAGATATATGAATGGAGAACAAAAAAAATGAGTGTGAGTGTAGGACTGTCCCAGGAATAGTTTGTTTGCAGCCTACACTGCTCTTAAAGCTACACTGTGGGTGGGATGAAAAAAAATCGAGCTGGGCTCCCCAGAAAGAATTACTAACAATAGAAAAGAGATGGAGAGCCACAGAGGGCAGCAGGGGTGGGAGTAAATAAAAGTAAGCAAAAGAAAAACTCAGGAAGAAAAAGAAGAAGAGGAGAGAGAGAAGGAGGAGATGACCATGAAAGCAAATGGGTAAAGATGATAAGTTAAAGAGAAAACCGATGACATTGGCACTGAGTAAAGGCATCAGAATAAGCCTTAAAAAGATACTGTGGTTTGAGATAGAGCGAGGAATGAAGCAGTGCAGAGCAGGCTCAATAAAAAGACAAATGAATGACAGAGAGAGACAGAGAGAGACAAAGAGAGCGAGGGGGTGATTAACAGGGTCCAAAAGAAACTTACTACACGCCCTGCAAAAGAAATATGTGATTTATCTCGAATCCTTTAAGCCTCGAGTGAACACAAAATCTGCTCATTATGAAACTTCATCATGCCTCCCTCTCCCACACACACTCTCTCCTCATCTCTCTTTCTTTCCATTTCTGTGTCTTTCTCTGGGTACCAGCTAATCTCCTTCCCCCAGCTGCAGTCTCTATTTCACCAGCAGAAAGAGTTCCTGAAAGCAATGCCACTTTCTGCTCCTCTTCCTTCGCCGCATTACACACAATGGAGGGCTAAAACCTCTCTCTGGCTCTGCTTATCTGTTCCTAATTGGCTGTGAGCTGCGGGGCCCAGGGCCGAGCCGGACTATTCTTGCCGTGGTGGTCAGATCCTTGGACGAGACTAGACCGGTCGGGATTTAAATGTCATACTCATTTGGCGGTGTGACCCTGAGAATCGGTCTTGTGGTGCGTCTCACAGGTCTTACTCAGCAGGAGGGGGTCTGCATTCGCACAGAGACAGATACAGGTTGTATGGCAACAGTGGAGAGGCTCCAGACTTGTGTGGAGAGAGATGGATTCAGCAGGAAATTAACTCAACATATTGCAGAGCTACATGGAACAAAAGGCTCTAGCTTACATTGTAGATTACAGCTGAGGGACACTTGTACAAAGACAAACGGACAACTGTATGTGAGGGGGTGTTACATATAGCTGCATGTGTAAACTAGTGGTAGTATTATACATATATATATATATTATTGAAACACTGTTGTTACTGTAAATTGACATTATACAATGTAATATTGCAGCATTACAATGCATAAACGAGTAAGCAGTATTTTAATATTTGTTTACTAGAAGTTGCATGAGTCAAAAGTAGCATAACATCCTATATATATATATATATATACATTGTATAATGTCAATTTACAGTAACAACAGTGTTTCAATAATCCTGCGCCTAATGTCAATGTCAATTCTTCAGCTATTTCTTGTAATGCCAGTTATGCAAAGAGGTTTGCCTCCCCATTTTGCAGCCTACTTCACATACAGTAAGCATTAGTGGTTCTCCCACTGGACACTGTCTATGACCTGGGTCAGTAGGACGCAAACAAGTTTTTTTAAGGCTCCAGAAATGTTCTACAAATGTAAAACCTTTTGTGGGTTTAAATTAATAAGAAATTGGCAGCAAGGCTGAGAGGCAGGGCCGTATCCAGCAGTTCTGACATCAATAATTCCTCTCTTTTTACTTACTGTAAAATGTTGAACATGTTTGATGAATCATCTTGAACTCAGGGGCATTTACATACATTTTTTCCAATGGAAAGTGATCTGGGGAGACTAGGTTAACTTCGCCCATCGTATGAAAGCGCACTTGAAGATTAGTGTTTTGTTACAACTAAGTTAATGTGTTACAAGTCTTACTGTACATGCACTGAGGAGGGAAGCACAATTAGGTCATGGCCGTAGATAACAAGAGTGTTGTCGTGTGTATACTCTTTTGAGTGATCTAATAACCCAGGTGAGGAAGGTGTGGGCGGATAACAAAATCTGGAGGCCCTGATTTAAACACCTTTTGTACCAGCCCACATAGTCTATTAGACCCTGAAATACGTCAAATGACTAAAGATAAGGCATTCTAACTTTGGTTTTACTTCAACTTCTACTTCTTCCACCTTTGGTGCAAACATGCAATGGGAAAGTGAGTAGATAATTACTTGTTAATCACACAGACTCACAAGTAATTACTTTATTGGAGTTTGGATAAGCTTTATTCCCACCAAACTAGATCATTTGGCAGTGTGAGAGTAAAAGCACATCTTTTGTTTTGTTGCCTTCACAGCGTGAGCAGACGTACCAGATGAAAGAAATGCGCGCTGCTGCCGATTCGTAGTCTCATGAGGCATTATGAAAAGTTCAGCTCTCTCTGAAGGTTTGTTTTGATGGTGAGACAGGTGGAACTGCATAGGCTATGGGACTTCATGAGAGTGAACACATTATCAATATGAAAAACGGTTAAAATATTTAGTGAAGACAGATTTCTACCTGCAGGGAGTTATGCATCTCCTACTTTGTGAGGTACGCTCAGACTTTTTGGAGAATGAGCTTGTCACTGGATTGGTACTACATTAAGATCCCATTCCCTGCATTTGTACCTTCAAAAGCAGCATGCATGGGCACTACTGGGAAAATCTTAGGCTTCTTGTTTTTCCCCTTTCTCCTTCTGTTTTCCCCCTGCCCTGTAGTCCATGCTAAAGCTGCCTGCTGCTTTGTGTCTGGGCGTGGAGTACATGTAAGAAGCTAGTGAATTTACTCCAACCAGAACAATCCACAACTACATATAGCCTCCAACAATTTTTTTTCACTTGCTTTAAGCACGATGAAACCAGTATTTCAAAGCTAATGCTCAGAGCTTACCGATGTGTGTCATAGTCCATACCTGTGTGATGTGCGGTGGCGTCCGCCCTGGTGACTGTGCTGATGATGTGGAGGTCTTGGAACAGAGCTACGCCTCCTGGCGCTCTGAGGTCGGAGGCCGGCTGATTCAGTCTCTCCACTCCGGAGATGGTTATCCTGGGTTCACTGGGCTGCAAAACCATCACCACTGCATCGATGCCTGGTATGGTGATACAAGTGTCTTCACCAAAACACCTGGGCATAGAGAGTTGAAGAATGGCAGGTGAGTGAGAGCTGGATGACAGACTGAGACGTGAAAAAGCAAGCCGAAGATTTTTACTACATTAGCTGTGTTAAGCTTTGGCATGAAGATACTGGTTTGTGACTCTTTAATTTAACTAGCAATTGGTTTACAAAAACCTCAATACAGCCTGGACTACAATCAGATGCAGCTCGAATGTTAGCAGGCAGAATACGAGGGAAGGCTGTGTAAAACTCCTACTTAACATACTGTGCAATAAGCATGGTTTTGGAAATATAAGGGTCAAAAGATGTCTAAATCTGAGCTATATTTCCTTAAGAAGTACAACATCTTGTCTAGATTACATAACACGGTTTAAACAGCAGTAGCTAGGACTTGCTTCATGTTTATATGTAGTCATACTGTTGAAAACTGTAGAGAGATGTAGAGATGTCATGACACTTGGTTTAGCCAGATTAGCTTCATTTCAAAATCATTCCAGCATATAACCCAACCTGTAAAACCAGAAATTTTTGATTTTACATTTTTTTTGTATGGATTGAACTAAAAGGACATAACATGTTATAATTAGTAAAATTATAAGGTGATTGTTACCTTTGACAGAACCGGGCTTGCTGTTTTCCCTGTTTTCAGTCTTTATGCTAAGCTAAGCTAAGCTAATCACCTGCTGGTGCTAGCTTCAGTCTTATTATCTGACTATCAGCCAAAAAGCAAATGTGTGTATTTCACTAAATATCAAACCACCGCTTCAGTCTTTAAGGTTTACTGGAAAGGAAATGTTTTAATTTGTCAGTAGAAATACGAATATATTTATTTGTCCCAGAAATAGTACCATTTAACTTTTTAAACTTATTTGTGGTTATCTACTTTCTGATTTCTGATAAGCTAATACACTAAACATCAGCTGTGTCCTCTTTTTAAAAGCAAAAATAACATTTCTTTCTCCTGTGCATGTGTGTCAGAGTAGCCTATGGTGTTCTTGTCAGTAATTACACGGAGATGACAAAACATTTTTTTCTGATAAGGCTTATCAATATCAACAGGTCCTATTTGCTGCTCTAAAAGCTGTTCAATCCACATCCAGGCCTTTGTGAAACGCCCTGTCAGTGCTCAGGCAGCAGACACAGACCTGCAACAGTGTGCCTGCTGTGTTTTCATACATGCATGTCGGCCTCCCTGCCTGCCTGTCAGACAGCATGTGTTTAAACACACAGCATCCACTGGCAACCTTTAATGGACGGACCAACCTTGGCTCTGTATGACTTGAGCTAGCCAGCTGTGAGCTCAAAACAAAGCCACACAGAGATCGGCCATTTTCACACTAATGAGTGCAGACATCTGATTCAAAACCATTCTGATGCATCGGTTGATACAAGCATACACACGGAGTGAAGACTGCAGATTATACATCAATCAAATGGAAAATAAGAGACATTAAAAAGAGGAAAGGGGGGGGGGGGGGGGGGGGTACTGAGGGTGATGGAGGGGGTGGTGGTGTAAGAAGTGAAAGCTGAACAAACAAGCAGATTTTTTGTTTTTACATTTCACCGAAGGCCTTTCAAGCACACAAACATCTGTCAGTGGGAGGGACATCAATGCTTTCTCATAACAAATAACAAGCTTATTTCCTGCATTGGAAACCTGGGCTATAAGAGCTCAGCTGTTACGCATCCTGTGTTTTCTCACCTATATTCTGATGTAAAACGCTGCAATGCACAAATTCACATGATGAATTTCCATATGCTTTTCACATCGCTGGCTCGGTAGTTTTATACGGATTTTTGTGAAGAGAAATAGAACAACTGAAAGATCCTGGCAGTAAAACAAAAGGGGTATGTATGGCTGAACGTCAACGCAAGACAAGATTTTAAAAGTGGCTCATTCACTACTCTCTATATAACACTCAATATTTACTCTATAGTGAGCTATATAAATTGAGATTTCGGACCCTGATTGGCTACAGATAATTCCCTTTTGAAATTTGTGAATTGAGCCATAGTTTGTATATAAATGTCCAAACATTCAAATGTGCTTTGGATGAAAATTGTAACTCATTTTAAATACATATATTACATTCATTTGAAACCAGAAATATTTGTGTGTGCACTGAAAATTACTTTTGTGGAGAGAGTCATATATTTGAATCACAAAATTTTGTGAATCCTTCTGTGTGCATTCATTCATATTGAGAGTGATCTGACTCCACACTTTTTGGCATGAAGTGCGTACATTTCACATTACCGTATTTTTACACAAATCCGGTAATATGGTGGACAGTAAGAATATCAAGCTATAGTGAGTGAAACTTTTGGCAGCGACTTATTTTGAGGCCCTGCGGCTCAGTCAGCCATAATGCTCCTATATGAATCTTAAATACAGACATATGAACACCCTGTGCTTGTTCTTAAAAACATAATATAATGAGATGATCAAAAGTGGGATAAAAGAAGATCAGGACCAATTCAGACCAGTATTTCTTAAGAAAACAGCAGGTTATATTTTTTAAGGACAAGCCTGTACAGCCTCTTTAGTTGCCCAGGTTTATTTGGCAAGATTGTAAAGTAGCTCGTTGAATCTGATAAAATAGAAATTAGAATTTGATAAAAGAAAAAGTATCCACATGTTGAGCTGGACCTGAAAAATATAATGGTTAAAATAGCTAAAAGCAACCAAATGAATGGTTAAAATTTCCAGCTTCTGCCAGTCCGCACGGTAGTGGCAGCTAAATCAACCTAAACATTGCCAGTTTAACTGTATGTTAAAATTACTGTGACTTACACACACTTTCCTATTATAATAAATAAACAATATCCAGTTAAAACCTTTTCAAATAAACACAACAGGTGGGGAAACTCGTATGTTGTACAAACCAAACAAAAGAATTAGAATAAATGATCATATTCATAACATCTGACTGAGTTAACAGGTTTCATTATAATTTAATTGAATTTTTTATTTAACGCACCAAATAAATAAAATAACACAGAATTAATATCAATACACTTTTCATAGAGCAGGTCTCCACCGTACTCTTTGTAATATTATTTACAGAGACCCAACAATTCCCACTATGAGCGAGCAAGCTCTGCGACAAAGGCAAGGAAAGAGAGAGCAGGAAGAAACCTTGAGGAGAACCTTGACTCAGCGTGGGCGGCCATCTACCTCAACTGGGTGATATGATTGAAACCAGGATAAGACTGATAACAGGGACACCTGTGTGCATGTAAAAGTGCTAATTGACAGATTGTGATTGTGTGCTGCTGATGACACAACTCCGAACAGAATTTGAAAACAGAAAGTAAAATTGAAAGATCCTTAAAGAGACATGTACTTCTGAGCAGCCACTAGCAGTGCAGTTCTGATATTGCAACCAGGTGTGTGCTTGTACAGCGTGCATGCTTGAACTCATGAGCGTGCATAATCCAAAATACAACTGCTTTCATACAGAGATACATACCCACAGTTAACGTGGAAACACCAGTGTGATGCCAAAATCTGTGACCCCTCATATTTTGTGTCCCACACCACTGGTGTTGCACCAAATTATGTGAGCCATCAGATTCTATGTCTAAACCCACCACAGGATCCTTTCCTAAAGCTAACCAAGTACTTTTGGTGCCTAAACCTCACCACACTGTGGCCGCTTCACAACGTCAACCACGTGTTACAAAACCCTTAACTCTGTATTTGGGTCACAGAATCTGTTGGATTACAGATTTTGGTATCACATCGGCATATTGGCACAGTCCTCCAGCAAAAAAAAAAAGGCACTGTGACAGCAGCTATAGACAGACAGGGAGACAGCTTCACACAACATGCTTAAAACTCAGGTAAACACCCACTGCACCGTAATATTTTTATCAGCTTGAGGTTGAACTAATCCATTCTCTTCACAGGATAACGTTACATTTACTGCATTTAGCCGACGTGCTACATCGGTGTTAGCTTGCCCGCCTGCTTCTCCGTAACCAACAAGAATAGTGTGAGGCTCAGCAATGTAAGCACAGCTAAATGTATTAGATGATAACAAAACGGTTAGTGAGCTGGACTGAATATTATAAATGAGACTGTAGCCACAACAGTTAGACCGCAGTAAGTAACTTTACTAGTGTGTGGCTCTAAAGTTACAAACTTCTTTTTTTAAATCTCTGAAACTTCACCTGAAAGCTGGGACTTAACTATTGTTTGTAATCCTCAGTCAGTTGTCTGAGGCCACTTTTGAGACCAAAAACAGGTTTCGGGGCATCGTCTAATCTCTCCTTTTCTTTCCTGTGGCCACTGCCGGTGATGTGTGTCTGTTCGCTGTTCGGGCACTAAGCCATTGTTGTGAGCAGTGAGAGATACAAACTCAGTGATGCAGGGAGACGGCTGCTGCGTGGGCTTGCCGAGCGGGAAAAAACAACAAAAAAACCTGGAGCCAGTCCAACTTAATTATAAAGAAATATGACAGTGGAGCCTAAAAAGGTTGTTGCAAAGATTAGTGCTGGTTACTTTTATTTTCTCCATGCCCGCAGTAATTGCAGTTATTAGTCGTCAGCACAAAACAAACTGAATTGCATTTGGAGGAATTAATTAACATCTCTGTTTATTTGTGAGGAGTGATGCTGTCTGCAGCGGTCGGGGGGAGTTTTTCCCCACTCTTGCTGACGTTTTATGGCGGGAGGCCATGTTTCAGGCTCTCAGTGCAACTAACTCAGCTGAGAAGCTTTTCCGCTAGTGTGCGTTCTGGATGAAGTACTAAAACCACAACAAATTGGAAGTTAAATCACTGGTGTTATTATATTTCGAGACTCTTCACATGGATTTGCCGCTATAAAGAGAAGTTGCACACTGCAGGCACACTCTGGCTAACACACTGGCACAGCCTTGGAAACAGGAAGGCCATACATCAGTCTGGGAGAAAAACTTAACATTTAACACATTTAGCAGCAACATAAGCTAAGTGATCATAAGCAAAGTCCCATATCTTATTTTAAAGTACTGGATAGAGATGCAACTCATAGAGTCTCACTTTAAACTAAAAATCTGTCTTTTGTCTGAGCAAAGCTGTGTAGTATAAATACAATAATATAAAAGAAAAAGTGTTAAAACTGAAAATCATCCTGAATTGTGAGGCGTGTATTGTTACACCTCAAGTGTACAAAACGTAATATATATGCACACTTGCATATAATGGATGGATAATAAGAATCCTTAAGGCCCCCCCTGTCTCTCTGACATAATTGAAAATATTTACAGTTAATCACACTTTTACATCCGAGTTAGGATTCATGTCTAAACTCATCTTTCATCTTGTGCTGCAGCGCCAGAAAAAAAACCCTTGTGAATGGTTCTCATAAAACTGGCAATAATACAGAGATACATTTACTGTCTCTGCACCTGTGCTCATACACAATAATTCCATTTTCTTTCACAAGAAGCAAACCTGCTTCTGTGAGTTGACGTCTGGATACAGTATGTTATGTGTCGGGGCCGGCCTCGGTCACAGGCAGCAGGTTACGCAATCCCTGATTAAGGAAAACACATTCTACCTCGACCTCTAACCCCAGACACAAACTTGACAACCAACGGATGTTTCTCGGATATTTTGATTGACTGAGAGCGGGAAAAGCATAAAAACACAGGTGAAACATATTTTGTTAACGATTGCTTAGTGCCATTAAATGAGGTGTTCGTCAGCATGCAAGCTCTGGTTATAGCTCAAACTATTAAAAGAATGCAACCATAATAAACACTTTTAATTAGAACTGAAGCCTGCTTGGAAATTTGAAGTATAAATGATTAACACGGGCTTGACAATCTAAATAGGCCTGTCTGTCGGTATTCTATGGAGAAGTTCATAAATAGTAAGGAAGAACTAACAGGCTAGATTACTAAAGGAAGGTTCACAGTGTCTTCACACACTGTGGCGGAAATAACTCTCTTGTTCACTCATTCTCTTTTTCCTGTATAATATAAACTTATTCGTTTACTCTATATGGGGTAAACTGAGACTCCTATGCGTCGTTATTATTTAGTGTGATCACACACGGGTGAAGTGCCGCACGACTGCAATTTTCTCATCTATTATCAACAAGTGTTACATTTCATTGTTGGAACTTTTGAGGGCACTACATAGACCGTATATTTTATGTCGACATTTCAGAAGCAAATGGATTTTGGACACACAACTTCTTTACTTTTAAAGCCCCAACAAAGAAATCGTCCACCCACACATTTATGTTTTTCACAAAATGTCCTCATACCTAAATGTCAAAATAGGCACGCTGCCACTGACTCCCAGAACGACACATTTGACCGTTGCAAAGTACCTATCCAGAGTCATGCGAATTAAGGGTGATTTCTAGAGCTGCCAACTCTCACGTGAGACTCACGCAATTGACACTTTTCACACGCCCTCACGCCATACATCAATTTTCTCACGCACTGGAAAAACTAATGCCTATAACTAATTGCGTTGACTCTGCCCACACCACCCAGCTGATGCGACAGGAGCGGCAGACAGTTTGTGATCAGGTAATGTAGCTGGTTGAGTTTTGAGATATAAAAATGTATAATCTGAAGTACAGCCTTTCTCTGTTGGGAATGTGAGCTGCACAGAGCTGCTGAAGTTAACGTGAGGATTTGTGTTTTCAGTTAGTTTCATTTAGCACAGGTCTCAGTCCCAAACGGGTTCTGTATCTGTCTGTCTGTGATTCATGAACAGCAGATTCTAGGGTGGGGAGATTTTGAAAGATATTGTGAATTGTGATTAAATGAAGTTATTCTCATAAGAAAATGTGAAGATTCAGTCCAGGATTTTCTTACTGAATTAAAATGAATTAATATATCCTTGAGGTAAAAGGGTGCCACAGAGGAACTTCCCCAAACAAAGAGGAAGAAGAGGAAGGAGGTCTAAATCATGAAAGAAAAAGAAATGCAGAATGCTTGAAAGCCATACACCTACTGAATTATATTCTGGTATATTTTATATTTTAAATATTCACCTACTGCCTGTTTTATGTTTCCGTTGACATAGCCTAGATAAAAACATTTCCTCCATAAACTGATGCGGAAAAGGCAAGAATTGGTGCAGAAAATTTCACCAGAATGCAGGAAATAAAGTGTCTAATGCTAAAAATTTGCATGCTACGTGTCGAAGTGGGCAAGACACTGAACCCTGAATGTGAATGTGTGTATGAATGTGTGTGAATGTTAGTTTCCGTTTGAGCACTTAGGCTAAGTGAGTGAATGTGTGTGTGAATGGTGAATGCAGTGTAAAAGCGCTGGTCGAAAAGACTAGAAAGGCGCTATACAAGTACGGAGCATTTACATAAGTGCCTTCTCCATTACTAAAGGCTAACATATGCTCTTGCTTATTATGAACTAACCTATAATATTCCATGCATTAGCTAGAATTAAAATAAATACAGATTCTTTGTCAACATTAAAGCTATCATGTCTGGAAGTTGGCAAGTAATCTGATCGAGCTGATCTGACCATGATTATTGACTTGGCTTTTCATCTACACATACATGTGGCTGTGCCATGCAGCATTAGAAGTGATGACCCCGACACTTGCGGTGGGATATGACACAGAAGGCCTAAAATGAACCGACCTCGAATACAGAATCTCACTTGAAACTAAATTGAAAAGTTGACAGCCCTGGTGCTTTCACACCTGCCTCATTTCGTTCAGTTGAATCGCACTGGAGTTCGTTTTCGCCTTTGGTGTGGTTCGTTTGGGCAGGTGTGAATGCAGCAATCGCACTCGGGCTGCGCACCAAAAGTGGACCGAACAAGCGTATGCTTTCAAACGAACTCTGGTGCGGTTCGCTTGTGGTGTGAAAGCAAATGACCCGCACCACAGGATTTTATGATAGTAGAGATGTGACCTGAGCATTATTTCTAAAGCAAACCACTAACAAATCTGCTGACGGCGAAATGTGTTCTGACTGAACTTCTGTCAGTCACCGGAGATTGATTTCCCCACATGGGTTCTGATGATGCAGGACGACAATCGCCAAAGCTGTCCAATCAACCAAGTTACCTGTAAGTCTGTGTAACGTCACGGTTACTTCTCTTAGTTTGTTTGTAAAACTGCAGTGTGAACATGAGCCGGACCAGAACTGAAATGCAACAGTTTATCTTTTTTATATTTTTTTCACTTGGTCCAGGCAAAATGAACTGAACTACAGGTGTGAAAGCACCCTAAGACATGTGACGTTCAACAAGTGGTTAACCTGAAATGGTCGCAATTTGGTTAGGTTTAGGCAACAAAACTACTAAGTCAACATTGACTTGCTTTCAAATAGGACTTAAAACACAGTCTCCTGGGTGAAATTTCTGTGTTTGTTTGCGAGTATTGGCTGTTCCCTTTATGAGAAGTATGTGACACATTTGTGTGTGTATATTTTTTCCATGAACCATAATCCCTAAACTACTCTCTATGAGAAAAAGTGGAATATGACAGAGGAGCCCACAAGGGTTGTTGTTGTTAAGATTAGAGCTGTTTAAAGCTGCTTAATTATTTTCTCGATGCCTGCAGTAATTGAAGTTATTACGTGTCAGCAAGAAACAAGTTTAATTGCAGCGTCAGGAAATATTCAACATCTCTGTTTGTTTGTGAGGAGCGATACTGTCTGTAGGAGTTGCAGCAGTTGCTGACACATGTTATAGCAGGAGGCAAAGTTTCAGGCTCTCTGTGTAACTAACGCAGTTGAGGAGAAATGTTCTGGGTGTGAGGATAAAAAAACCCAGGAAGCTAAACTACACCTATAAATGTGTTTTTAGATCGACACCCTCTCACACACTAGTCACACAGTGTTTCCGGCTGTTTCCATCTTACATACACAGACGCATACACTCAGGCATGCACGCAGCTATGGCAACTAGCAGAGCAGCTAGCAGTCTGCTAGAGAAACTTCATTTGAACAACATTTAGCGATGATGCAAGCTCAGCCGTCATTAGCATAATGTATTACTTGATAATTGGTGTGCCTCTAGCTACAATGAGTCTGCTTCATCACCAGCAGCATGTAGCACACCCCCCCAACCCCGACACACCCACACACACACCCACACACACACAACCACATACACACTGCTGTGTTAGTTGTTCACAGGCCCGTGGCCATGCATCGAACCCAACAGGGGGGCGGAGTGTGAACCCCCAGGGCTGTGCTGCAGGGGTCTACATATATTTAAAACAATCATAAATTTTAATGGTATCCCACTGAGGGAGGCTGTCTTACCAGCAAGCCCCTCTCTCTTCCTATATCTCTCCCTTTCTCTCTCTCTCTCTCCCTCTCCTCTATGTCTCTCTTACTCTCATTCCTCTGGCAAAACCCATGCAGAATTATTAATACATGACATGAAAATGTAAAAACTGGCCCCAGTGGCGACAGCGAACAGAAAATGGTGTATTAAAGGAAAGGGAAAGTGACAGCAGAGGAAAGGAGAAACAGAGAGAGCGGAGTGAGAGAAGGAGGGGCCGGGATCTATGTGTGAGAAGGGAATTATATATCAGTCAGGCTGTGATATCTGCTGTGTTGTCTTAACACTTAACAGAAGTGTCGAGGTGGGTTAACGCTCCTCATATCTGAGAGAGGAGACACAGAGAAACAGAGGCAGCAGGAGAGGGCTAAAGGAAACAAATGTAGGAATGGAGTTTAAAAAGACAAATGTAAGAACAAGAGGAAGGAAGAAGAAAAGATTTGCACGTACTGGACGACAGTGGAAATGTGCAGACGCCGGATGCCTGGTGTGGGAAACTGGCGAGAGTTTATGTAGGAAACTTTCCTCACAGCAGCGTTCATGTTTTCCAAGTCCTCTCCCTCCATTACCAAGATAGACTGGGCTGGGTTGAAGTGGAACTGTGGGTTGAGAAAGAGACATGTTAGATGGATAGAGAACTGAAACAGTTCGTGACAAAATGTTAACAGGAACAGAGCCATTTATAGCTGCACTCAGTTGAGATGATGTATATTTTGCCTAGTGTCCGTTGTATGCACAGGTGTCCGGTATGGACACCTGTGCATACAAAAACTGACAGAGTGAAAAGAAAGCTCCTACACATGAGAGGGAATGGACAGATTAACCTGCTTCGGGGCCCTGGTGCAAGAATGCGGCTGCTCTCATATGATCACCTTGTAATGTTGATATGGTGGTTAGCAAGGAGTTGGCTACTTACAGCAGACACAGAGCAACATTAGTATTCATTTGGCATATCCATTCAGTTCCCAGTTTATGAGGTACAGGTAGCTAAACTAATGCAGTAGACATGTGTTATGGTGACAGGTTATTAGCAGTAGTGTGAGTTCAATATTTACTCTCTTTTGGTGTCCGCTAACTCTTGAGGGAAACATCTGGCTCTTTAGCTGCTAAATGTTTCACTATGTTCACCAGCTAGTGGGTAACAGCTGTCTGCTGTTTGTTTCTGGGCAGGTGGCCTTAGAACGATTGTTTTTTTTCACAGAAAACAGCTGCTTGTTGCTGCTGGAAACACCAATGATGAGGGTGAACCAAAACAATGAGCTAAAAGACGCTAAAATTCTTTGTGGAGCTGGGAGATGATAAGAGTCTGGTGATAATTATCTGCAGGTTTCTTACTTTGAGAAACCTATTTTACATTATGCGCTCTCAGTTCATCCATTGTTCATATGAAAACATTACATAGATCACCTTTTAAGGCCCTAACCATGTCATTTAAAATGTGATTTTAGAGGCGCATACACAGAATCTGAAATCAAATTCAACAAAAAACTTTTGACACAGCATGTCTGGAGCTATTCAGTTGGACATTTTCCCCACTCAGTCTTTTAAACTACCATCGGATATCTTGACCTGGTGGCCGAAGTCCGATGCAACACCTACATTTCATGTTTCAATTAGAAAACAACAGGAATTATTTACGTATAGTGTCTGTGTAAATGTAATTGGTTAAAAGGTCCAAACCATTGCAAAGCATGCAGTAGTGACTTTAACTTTTCCTGCCTTTCTTGCAGCCATTGATTTCCAATAATTTCACCACACAGTGGTATGAACGCCAGCTTGCAGAGCCTTGAAACTTGCCTGAATTTAGGTAATCCATCAAGGTGAATATTATGGTTATACTGCATAAGGCTACCATGCAACTGCAATGTCACTTTTACCAAAAAAAAGCAGATCTGATGTCCAGTGTGATGGATCACCTGTTTTAAGGTAATCTCAGGCCTTTGCAAATGCATTTTTATACTTCACTGAAATCAATGGAAACCAGTGGCTGTGAAGAAGACATTGCAGAACAGTAGTATAATAGTAATAATAATATGCATGTGCTTTGTAGTAAATGGACTAAATGCAAAGAAAACACTGGGATGGCCCTTTAAGTCACAGGGCTAGAAAACAGTCGGTGGACTCTCCTCATAAGTACAGTTTGACAGAGGTGTGTGCTCTCCTGCAGGGTTTGATGGAAGGGATTTGAGGCCCTTTTTCCCTTAAAGAGGGTTTAGTGTTCTCCTGCTAGAAGTGTCTCCCATTTCCTAAAACCGGCTCTCAGCAGCAGTGTTAACAGTACTTCAGCACTCCATGAGGCTCTCCACGCACTCCCTCTCCCCTGTCATTTTCTCCTCCACACCTTCCCTTCCCTTGCAGTCCCCACTCATCTTCTGTTCTCTGTCGTTATACTTGCTGTCTATCTATCCTCTGCCTCCCTCCGTCTCTCCTTCCGTCCTTGCTATTCTCCTCTGATTGTGCTGTGCCAGCCCTCCACCTGCTCGGCTAAATGCTGTCCTTAAGCCTCCCGCGGACTTATGGGAGCCAGACGAGTGTGCGGCTAAGAAGAAAATGAAATAGCTCTCAGAAGATAAACTACACTGGCCCTAGAGAGGTTGAGCTCCTCTCCTCTTCTTCTTTCCTCTTCTTAAAAGGCTGGCAGCGTTCTCTTTGCTGTACCACAGCACGTGGAGCTCTACGGAAAGAGCAGCAAGAGTGAGGGAGAGAAGACGAAACGAGAGACAGAAAAAGAGTTAAGGGAGCTAAGGGACAGTGGGTGGGTTGGTAGGTAGGTGGGCGGCTTTGTATCTACACAAACCCCTATCCATCTTGTCTGCCCTCTACCTTCTACAGTGCAGGGGGATGGATTAGCAGCGGTGGTGAAATGGGGGAAGGGAAGGAAACCAACTTGTGATTTAGATATTATGATTTTCAGAAGTAGTGTTTTTGTATCAAAATGTAGTGTAGAGTAGTGTTTTTGTGTATGTGCACGCACCATCTGAGAAAGTGTGTTGAATGTATGTATAGTCAGAGCAGTTGTTAGAAAAACCAACTTATGCTGCCACCAGGAACTGAATTTAAAGAAAATTCACTTGCTAGCTTTCTTGCCGAGAGTCAGATGAGAAGACTGAGACCACTCTCATGCCAGGACAGTAATTATGACGCCATAGCCAGCATCTGGTTAGCTTAGCTTAGCTTAGCATACATAGTGGAAACAGAGAAAACGGCTAGCCTGGCTCTCTCCGGAGGTAACAAAATCTGCCTACCAGTACATCCAAGGCTCACTATTGTCACAAGTGTTACCACTATAGATCATGTTTGTTTAATTCCACATGCTCAAACTTCAAAGTTGTGGTTTTATGGAGCTGTATGTTCTATTTTATGGGGATGTAGGGCTTTTAATTGGCTGGCGCACACTGGCCAGGCAACCAGCGGAGAGTCCCCATTTCCTGTCTTTATGCTAATCGGTTGCTAGCTGTCATATTTAACACACAGGTTGAGAGTGGTATCAACCTTCTCATCTAATGTTCAAAAAGACAGCTGGGAAGCATTTTTCCCGAAATGATGAACTGTTCCTTTAACATGAATTTAAAAAACAAACTCGTGCTGACAGCGTTGGCATGTATAGGCAGCCTATTTCTGGTAGAATATGGTGAGTGAGTATTATAAAACTTTATCAGAAATTAAACTTTTGGAAGGACATGCAGAAAATTGCACAGTAGTAGTCCACCTGTGAAGTCCAGCTGTTATAAGTTTATGGACAATTTTTTGAAGGTTGAAGTAGCAGCGTTGTTCTACTTCTTCTATTACTTAGCACAAAAAAAATAAATGAGCCTTATGTGTTTGTGTATACTGTAAGTGTACCATGCATTTGTGTGTATGTGTACACCCCCACAATGATTTGTTTCTTTGTAAATCTGAATTATATTTGTCCAGTGTCTTATACCTGAATCAACTATTTAGGTTAACTGAAATCAGGCTTGTCACTTCAAGTCCTGTGTCTTTTCTGGAATAGCCCTGTGTTACCGTGTGTGTATGCGTGTATGAATGAATACCTTTATGCTCTTATCCAGACTTTCGAGGGAGTTGATGTCCAGTCCCTCTTTGCAGGCTTGCAGACAGGAAATGACTTTCTGACTCTCAATCTTCCCCGGTCGGACGGTCAGTCCAGATAGGCTGCCCCGGAAGTACTGAGTGAACCGCGACTTGGTCACTTCCCCACCTACACACACACAACCCCACACACATACACAGTAAAACAGTTCATAAAATGCCTTTCTCTTAATTTAAATGCTATTATTTGCTTTGGGGGTTTTGCTTTACTAATGTCGGTTTATAAATGGAAAGTGCACAAGAAGAAAACCTACTAGAAGTAATAAGAATATCTACCAGAGTAATTCTCCTCTACCCATTCTATAAAATCCTCACAATGGGTTGCAGAAAACTCAGAGTAGTAGTACATATTAAATTTGTGGGTCAGGGTTAATCTACAGTAATCACCATGGTGTCATGTTTGTCTCGAGTGGGTGTGGCGCATATAAGTCCCTGGCACATTACAAGATTATTGAACTAACAGTGACCTTGTCCACTCTTTAATTATTTGGCCTGATGACCAAATTATGGGTATAATTGGCCTTAAGACGCATGTTTTGCGCCTCCATTCTGTGACTAAGTGACAGGGTGCTGCTGTAAAAGTGCAAGTGTTACTCAGCCAGCCCCATCCAGGCTAAATAAAGGTAAGGAAAAAGTCAACACATTTAGAGAATGTCCTCTGAACTCTGTAAAGGCCAATACCAGAAAGAGGAGTCTCCAAACCACTCATTAGCTGAAAGGTTACTAGCTCTGGGCATCAAAACTTCACCTTTCTATTCCTTTCCTTCATCTCATTTATTTCCTCACTTCCTCTTCCCTTCTCTCTGCTTTTCTCCAATTTTGGCAGTAATCCACCAAAGCACACAGGAATACAACAGTCACTTAGCGTAATAGCATTTATTATTAAAAATCCAAAATGTTTAGTACATCAAAAGCATTGGGAGTATGAGGCAATGATAGATGGCCGAAGATATAGCTAAGGTGCGTCTCTTCTGTCTCTCCATCCATTATCTGTCTAGCTTCTCAGCACATTTCTATGACACACCTGCTCCCAAGTGACTGATGGATGCAGGCGGCAAACCGTGGCCTTTTGTATTATTTTCATGCTTATTTTCTTTACCGTTGGGAACATGTGTGCAGTCGTCATTATCCAAAAGCCAACCATTCTACATCTACCACAGTGTGAGTGCCACTTTCTGTGTGTTCAATCACCGAGTTTATTATCCTGTGTATGCTTGTCTGTTTACCATGCACTAAAACAAGCTACTGCTTTCTACGCCTCTGTAGCCTAAGCAAATGTTGCAATAGCTTCACCAATAGATAGATAAATGAGGCAATCGGGTCAATCAAACATTTGCATTGAAGATACATTTGCATTGAAGCTACATTCTCTTTATGTTGCTAAATCAGCTGGGATGGAAGAGTATAACACCATTTTTGACCTACTTGCCTTGAGTATAACCTCCTTTTGGAAATGCAAGTACATCTGGCATTGTTGTGCACTGTGGCCTCCCAGATATAAGAGATTTTATTAGGTCAAGTATTCCAATAACGCCAAGCAACTTTGACTGGCAGAACAAATGCGTATGGGGAGCAGGTGGTAGAAATTATTCTACCTCCAAACTCCCTGAACAACTAACATCTTGTTCTAACCTTATCATTCCAATAGAACCAGTCTGACTTTGTTCTTCTGTTAGGTCTGTGGCCAGACTTGACACCTCTTTGCGCTTGCAAGGTTCAAAACAGTCAAGCAACCCATCCAATATTATTCCTCAATACTAGGTAGACTCCACCAGATGACAGACCATATTGTGACGATGTGTCAGACAGGAATCTAGCCATGGAAGAATGGCAGAAGTCTTTTACCATCCATGCTTCACCTTATGTGGAGATCAAGATGGAGGGGATGTGCCACTATGGGCAATGAGCCTTACAAAGGTATTCGCTTGCATGGGAGCTATAAGATGCGTCGTGACAATAGTCACTGTTGCAAGAGTGTAAATGTGAGACCAGCCACATTGTCTCCATATGTATTGATTGCTTTGATCTTTATCACATCACCATCAGCTGGAGAAACCAAAGTAGAGGTTGAAGATCAAAGGTGTCAATATATGTAAAGCTATGCGCCAGACCTCCTCTTATAACCTTGATATAAGGACCTTTCTTGCAAAACCTTTAGACCTTTATGAGGCTGAACCTTCAGCTTCAACTTCAGATTTTATTGGTATCCAAGGTGGCAAACGAGGGCAGAGGGACACTTTCAAGTCCCAATGCTCAACTAGATATGCTGCTTGGCTTGCTTTTGGTTACTATAGCAAATCTGGTTCACTTCCAATCCACACACAGCCATCCATTTTGGTGCTTACTGGTAGAGATACATTTAGACTTTGAACCAAATAATCCAGTCAGTAACTGTGAAAGTGCTCTGTAATATTTTACACTAACTGGAGCTGGAGGAATACTCGATTCAAAATCCCTTGGCTACACTTCATTAGTCATGAAGGCCTATCACTTCCCTAAGTGATGTATCCAGGTTTCAAAAAGCTCAGTCGGTGCAGGTGGAGACACAGCTGACCACTACTAGAAACACTTTATCATGCCCTATACTTTTCATGGTATAAAAACATGCGATAAATGTACTGCAGCAACATTCAAGTTAGAATCATCCCTTAGATTGCACCTACAATGTGCAGTATGAGCTCCCCAAGTGCCCCTGAAGCAGACAAAAGCGATCTACTGGTTGTGTGATCTACCCAGGGAGCCAATTTAATCTACTGGTTTGTCTGCCTGCCTGCCTGCCTTCCCAGACAAAAGGCTGATGAAGCCTTTTTCTTGACTGAGCAGATAGAAATTCAGAGGCAGCTGTAAAAGTTTTTACACCTGAACTCTTCCCCATACCTGTGCCTTTCTGTCATCACTCTCTCTTTGTTGCTCACTCAGTGTTTTTCCTATTCCATGAATTTAGGTAGGCCTATCTCTCCTCGGCATGCTTGTGCATGTGCCCTCATGCACCTGCTCCCAAATTACTGAGGATTTTGGAGAAGCAAGCAAGAAACAGAGTTATTGATGTTCTTTTCATATTTAGTTTTCTGTCTTGCCAACAACTGACCGCTCACTAAAACCTTCTTCCAAACCTGTCCTGTCAAGCTTTGGACAGCTGCCTTTATAGTCACTTTTTAGCCATTCCAAAAACACAAGAGCAAAAGCTGACTAGCTTACTATCTACAGTAGTACCTTAGCTTTACTTGCAAGGCGAAAAGTTAGTTTGTGGGGTTAAAGGTTACCTAAAAGGAAGCTCTCTCCATGTTTAGCGCATCCTTTGTGTAGTACTCCTGGACTAACCCATGCTGTCATCTCGTCCACCCTTGACTTTTGAAATGCACTTTATTCTGGTATCAGCGGGCAAAATATCCAAAGACTGCAACTTATGCAAAACCCTGCTGCCAGGTTTTTACCGTGGTTTAAAAGAAGGCAAGCGCATCGCAGAAATTCCTGCTGCCCTGTTTACCTGTGAGTTTTAGAATTGATTTGAAGACTTTACTGCTAGCCTGGAATGGTGAGGCTACTGCATATGTCTGTCATTTCCTATGAGCCCGATCACTGCTTGAGATCCTCTGGCAGGGCATTATTAATGGTTCAGAAATCTCGACTTTCCACTAAAGGTGACCTCTCAGCTGTGGAAGTTAGTATCGCAGGCAGACAAGTTCAGTTACCTCGAACTGATTATGAATTCCATTTTTTACATGCATCATCAGCTGGTGACTTTCTGCCTGGGACATACAGCGTTAGCCCCAGACTTGTAGCACAATATCATGTACATAATCATAATTGTACTGAATATCAATAATTAGTCAACTGGAAACATTAAAAATTCAGCTGCAGATGGCATTTTTAACTAACTCATGGAGCTAATGTTAGTTTAATTAGCTAGCTAGCTACAGATGTTAATATCCGCCAGTGACAGTTGTTTTTTTAACTGGCAAAATTATGGTCTGTTGCCGGCTAGAAATGAGATGCCTGCTTTTGTCTCTTTATGTTTAAAATCAAGGACCCATTGTTATAAAAGCTATTATGAATTCAAGTGGTTAACCTGCTACCGTTCTCAGTGTAAACTGCATGCTGTGCCGGAATGGCAAGTTTGATATCTACATAAACACTTCCATGCACTGCACAAATCAGGATCCTGATCTACATTCTTCCTGTGGTTATGGTTTATGTTGCTTATTCCGTATATCAGGAAATACATATATTCGTGCTTCTTTTGGCCCCACATTAATCCCACTTGTCAGCAACTTCACTGGATAACGTTGGTTATCCAACTCTCATTTCAGTTTAAAATAACAACACCAGCTGCTTTGCATATTTAAAGCCTACTCCTGCTTATGTGCTTGCTGATGCCAAGTACCAGGGAAGAGGCTATCTTACAAAACCACAAGATCACATTTGGTTTTACGTATATCAACCTATGCCAAACTCATTCTTTCCTCTTTCTTTATGCCTTACCTGCTCTCCCTCCTTAACTGAGTTACTATTTTCTTCCCTTTTTCTTCCTGCCCTCTCAGTAGATCCACTCTGTCCCACCCTGACAGATGTTATCAATTTAGACCGTGGCCAGAGAAGCCATTAAGGGTCCCAGACAGAGGGTAAAAAAGGAGACACAGAGGAGAGGGGATTACCGAGACGCTGCAGAGCAGGAATGATATGGGTGATAAAACCGATGATCATTCCACTTTACAGAGGCTGGTTTTTACGTGGTGTCAGCTGTCTTTGCTGCTCTGTGCCGCTCTTCTTGCTCTATAAATCTTCACTCTACAAACTTTATTCATGTCATCTCCAAAAGAGCAACAGATGAGATTGGAGAGGCATGGGTGAGCTGACAATTACTTAAGTGTAAGTGTGGGAGTATCTCACGGTGTTATTTGTGGCACATATACCTGCATCAACACTTGTGTTCATGCATTATACTGTATATACACAGATATCTTTTGTACATGCGTGTAATTATCAAAACATTTTCCTGCATGCTTGCTGCAGAGATGACGAAAACCAAGGAGGCAGAGTAGCAGTGTGTGATTACACAGTCCAGGGAAAAGATGAGTGTGTTGCTCTTCGCTGCAGGACTGTACCACACGTCTGAACATGATCACACTCCGCCAGGTCAGGGGGTAAATATAGGCTGACTGTGGGAAAACTGCACAGCCAGCACTTACTCTCAGAGGTGAAGGAAGAAGGATGGATAAGGACAGCTCTTCTATTAGAAAATAGGAGAGAATGAAAATGTACAAATGCAGGCTTTATTTCACTGCTTTGTTGCCTGCAAAGGCAGTCTACACTAACACGTATATCTCATGCATGAAAATGAGCAATGCAATCTAGAAGTCCAACTCTAGTGTTAATAATGTGTTTTGTCCACAAACAGGTATCTGAAGGTTCATTTTGAAGGACTGTATGCTGGACCATGTACCATGTATTGTAAGCAGGGGTGGATTGGCCATTCAGGAACCTCCTTGAACGGCCAGTGGTCAAGAGTAATTATTGTTCAATTTTTTATGTTAGTTTTTATGCCAGCTGGTCAGCTGCAGCGAACGCTGTCTGTGTGTGTATCAAATTGGGCCACCTTCAATATTGAGGGGGGATATGAGCGGCCACTCCCAACTTGGACCGATCCTCGTTTTTGCTGAAATCTGACTGGCTCAACGGTGCCATTCAAACTATTTTACTTTCCATCTGGGGCGAGTTCAATATCACTCCGATTTAATGTCGAGAAGCTGCAGAGCTGCAGTCTCTATTCATTCAACTTAGACTGTAAATTTCCAGCTAAACTGAGGCTTTTTGAAGACTCTTTTCTCTGTCTCTGTCTCTCTCTCTCTTGCCTGCCATTCACTGGTCTTGTGCAGAGTTTAGCGTGCATGCCGCGCTGCAGACAACTGCATGCACGTCGTGGTTCCCCGCGGGTCTATTTCAAGTAGCCGGCTATTTAAAAACTATAAAATTTGTGTGGTTCATCAACATCATTATCATCATCATTATCCGAAAGTCCCACGAGGTGCAGGCAACTCGGCACAACACCAGTGAAGCTGGGGCTCGGACACTTCAGCAAGTGTTCCTCTTCCACCACTACACACACGCACGCTACGCCTACACAGGCGCACTGATGACGGTATACATGTCTATATATACATGTATATATACACACTCACACATACAACAATGTGTTATCACACAAACACAACATTGTTCTATATGTGTGGAATCTCTTTCTATCTATATTAGCTGTTATGGTCTGCGGAGGTGATGCAGAAAGACAGACTGATAATGACCCCAGTCATGTTGATGAGGCGAGACAGAAGGAACAGGGGGAGCAGCAGGAACTGCAGGAGCTGCAGGAGGACGATGAGGAGGTCAATGGAACCAGACATAACAGTGACAGTTACAGGGGCAGGGTGCAGGACTGGGTAGGCAATCATATTATGCATAGATAGAATAGAATAGAATAGTATTATTGTTAGTCATATTTATTACTAATGTTCTTCCCAAGCATATGTAGCTGTACAATCAATACAAGCAGAGGATTCAGCACAGGGGAAGCTGAGCAAGGGAGAGGCGTACTCAGAGCTGAAGATGAGGGATTGGATTTTTACGCACACATACTGCTCTATTTTATAGGACTGCATTGTTTTGATTATATTTAACTATTTTAGCCCTCTGACTGACTCAGGCTTGCCTGACCTGGTCTTGTTCAGTGCAGAGCTGCCTTGCTTATACAAACTGAGGAGGCAGGTATCATCCTGAAGTTTCTTGAAGTTCTTTAGCATAAACTGATGCACTGTATACAACAAAAAAACTAATATGTATTAAAAGAACTGCAAAAAATATTTCTCCACGCCCCCAAAGGGCGCTCGCATAAAAGGCCTCTCCATCTCAAAGTCCCAGATTGAATTTCAGTCTCAGAACACCCATGACTCTAAGTCTGTGTTTGAGTATATCAGGGCATTTGTACTTTCTAAGCCCACAAAGTTGCAAGTGTCCTGTCATATATGATGTAATATCATTGTATGTAAAAATGCTATCCATCACTTATATAGATCAGGAGACCACTTCCTTTACAGTTCCTAGTTAGAAAATGGGTTTGATTGTAGTTTAGCTTTTAACATAGCCTCTGAAAAAGTATTAATGTAGATAATCTTTAGACATTAAAACCCTACTGCCCTACTAATAAAAACTGATTCATGTGTTGGCAGCTCCAAATGGCTGTTTGAGGCAGGATTCATTACAGATTTTACAAACTGAACCCCTAAAACCTTGCCACATCACGCTAGAATGGTTTCTTTGGATAAATATCTGAAATATGACAATTCTAAATTATATTTCTTTGCTGTGGCCAGAGCAGAATTTATTTTCATATGACAATGATGACTGACTAGTTAAATGTTATGAACCATGAAATTAGATAATGAAATTGAATTAAATATTGCAAAATGTCACTGTTGCCTTCAGCCATACTATTTAGAGCTGACAAATCTTTTTTTATTTACTCTGCCATCCATTCGCACACTGTATCATGTTGTCCTGTCTGAACTCTAAAATCATCATTTGACAACTTCTCTGTAAGGCCATTCGGCAGTGCGCTAGAAAGGAGAGATACATCCTCTACTGCTTTTCTGCAAATGTTGAATTTCATTTTCACCACTGCTCTAAAAACACAAGCTGAAGCGTCAGGTGCCAGTTTGACAGTAAAAAAAGCTCATTTTTGCAACACGTTTGCAATCAGTATGCCAGACACTTAAAGCTTAGTGCTCTGCAAAAGCAATCTGTTGTGGCTAATGGCTTATGTTAAGATTTCAGCACCACCTTTACAACTCTTTCATGAGACTTAGCCCACAACTAGAAAAGCAGAAATAGTCTCTGAACTCCCCTTTCCATTCAAGCCCATTTTAATCCTCCTAAAGGCTTGCAGTGTTCGATGAAAGAAAGGAGGGGAGGAGGAGGTGGAGGAGGAGGAGCAGGGTCACCGCTGCAGATGAAAGCGACACAGGATGACCTGCTCCTGCTCTGGCACAAAAAAGATATCTTGACTTTTTATGTGAGGCTAAGCATCACTGAGCAGTCTCATTTGGGCCATCAAATCAATGGTATCCTGTTCTATGTGAAAAAGTGCCCTTTCTTCAACCCTTGTGTAATTAGTGGCAGCTAGTTTAGAGGACAGTTTAATTGTACGCCTTCATTCAGACTGGTTCAATCATTTGTCAAAGGCAGACTAAGTGCTTCTCTTAATAACATTATTCATTCAAGGCCAAAGAGTCCCTTAGTAATGATACTTTTGTATTATTCATTTTCTTGAACTTGCTCACATAGAAGCTATACTAATTTGGCAGAATACCCAGTAAACCTCATTTTACTATGACTTTTCTATTAAACTTTTGCTTCAGTCGTGGGCTTTTCACTATTTCATTACCACCATCATCGTCACCACCTCTATCACCGCTGTCATCATCATCAGCAGCACTCAGCACCGCCCACTCACCTTGCCAACAGGCGCCGACTGTGAGCTGCACATCAATCTGTGAGGGGTGGATGGGCCAGTCGTCAGTGACCAGGTAGGGGTCGTAGGTCACACCGTCCACATAGAGCGTCACCCCTGGGAACTCTACATTGATGACGTAGTAATGCCATTCCTTGTCACAAATCTGTCATAGAGAAAAATATGATGAAAATGAGATATGTGGTCATCAGCTCTTGATTAAGTCAAAAGTCAAAGTCACGTTTATTTAAAGTGTGTCCCCAAACACTTCAATACAGAAGGCACAAAAATAAAATACGCAAGGTAGAATAAAAACACATATTAAAATTCAACAAGATAACACATTAAGAAAATTCTTCAATCAAAAATTAAACAAATTATAAAAAAAAAAACTTCCTGTCAAAAAGAAAGGTCTTAAGCCTACTCTCAAAAAGGAAGATGTTTTGGCTGCGACCCAAACCCAAAAACAGGGACTTGATTCCATAACAGAGGGGCCTGATACCTGAAGGCTCTGGTTCCCATTCTACTTTTAGAGGCCCTAGTCACCACAAGTAACCCGGCATTTTGGTTGCGCAGTGCTCTAGTGGGGGTAGTACAGAAATTTTAGCTCTTGGGGACAGGATGGTGATAGAAGAGCCAGCCTGGCTCTGTCAACGGGTAAGAAAATTCATCTTATCTTGTCAGACAACCAGCAGTTACTGAACTGGAACCGGAACTGGTCTGGCCCAGAACCACAAATTGTAATTTTTACACTTTGGTTTTTCTACAGATTAAACAAATGAGATATAATGCATTAATTAGTGAGCTTTGCAGATGCTTATAGGCAGAGTTTTTTTTTTCGCTTCTGGTCTTTATGCTAAACTAAGATAACCAGCTGCTGGCTGTAGCTTCACAAACATCAGAGTGGTTTCAACCCATCTAACTTTCAGCAAGAAAATAAATAAGCGTATTTTCCAAATATTCCTTTAGCTATTCCTTTAAAGGGATATCTATCTGTGTATCACAATATTTTTTTAAATCCACTACAGACTTTAAACCTAATTCTGAATCCAACCTCCTTGTTCTAACACAAGCCTCCAGAGAAGCAGCTGAAGCTCTACTGGAGAGATGAACAGCGTTTTACCAAAGGTGATGGTGGTGGTGTGATGACTGTAAGGATGTATAACCCCTATATCAGAGAGAGGTTAACATAGCATACATGTCACCTATATGGTCATATATAAAACTAACGAACAGGATACAGTATAACCTTTTTAATTTATGACAATATTTTGTATACGCAAATTACCGTAGGTTACGAGATTTCCATACTGATAGAATTTTTCCCCAAAGTGCAGTAAAAATGTAAACAGTACAAGAAACATGCGTCCAGAACACACAGATTACTAGTCACATAAAAGTACCAACCAGGTACCCTGAATCACAATTTCAAGTGGCTTAAACGGAGAGACTGTTTGTCAGTAACAACAGGAGCAATGTACAGCGGGCATGAATATTTTTCTGATGCGCAACAGATAACAGTGTCTGTGTTGTGCATTTCTCACATCACATTTCTCAGGTGAGAAGACGTAAAAGTAAACACACACACACACACACACACACACACCAGCATACTGAAACATCAGACTCACACTTGGGCCATCTGATTCTTTGCTCTGCTATTCCTCTTTTAGTCCCTCTCATTTTATTATAAAACTTTCTTAAAGGTGCACTTGGAAACTTTTTTGGCAAGCCCTTAGTAGCAATGATAGATAGTGTTTTTTTTATTCTAACTTCTAGTGTTACCAGGAAATCAAGCAAAGTGGCATTAGTAAATCAAGTGTCTTTTCCTCTTGCCAATGATTGGAATGAAATGGAAAGGTGCAGCATGTTTTCTCTGTTAGGAGGGACGTGTGCATAAACAGCTGTATTTTTTTTTTTTACACCAATTCTTGGAAGTTTTAAAACAGAATGCTTTTCTCTGTGCTTAACTCTCACTGAAATGCATTAGTGCATTACCTGTTTAACCTCTTCTGAAAAATGCTTGACAGCGCCACTCTTCAGCATGCTTGACCGTTCACCCTGCCTCGCTGTGCATTTTAATTGATTGCACAAGCCCACTCGTGGCTGTCTGTCTCTGAGCACATCTGTCTCTCCTTCCTCTTCCTCTGCTTCAGGCTGTGCTTTCCCTCAGCAGTGCCAACACTCATCGGACCACGCTTCACCTCTTCCTCTCAGCTCCTCTGATATAACGTGGGACAGCCTTTGAACACTTAGCCTTGGGTAACCGCCCTCTCTAATGAAGAGCGCTCTGCAGCCTGCTTATTAACACCGTGCTAGAAGAGCAGATGGGTGTTCTAATCAATCCGGTTCATTTTCTCTGCTATTGAGGTGCGAGATACAACATCTGGCCTGTTGCTGATCATTCTGCACAGCTGCCTAACACATATGCAGCATGTCGATGTGCTGAGTCGGGGCTCAAAATCAATGGGGGATAATCTGATTGTAGATTTGATGGTGCTGCAGATGCGATTAACACTGATGGGATTGACTTTGATTAACCAGTTTGAATGTTTGGACATGTATTAACACAAGGTAGTCCTGCACATGCAATTCCGTTGCCTTACGTGTATTACAGTGTGTTTTTAGGAAAACACATGAAATACATGTTGGACTTGGCTCGTGCTCTTAATCGTGTCTGTTGCATTATCAACTGGATTTTTTTTTAAAATTTAAATCTGGTTACATCTCATTACTCATGTGTGGAGTGTAAAACAACTTAGTACATTTGGATGCACACACAGTAATCCCTCTGACATTTATACATGCCGACAATCCCCTCCCCATGCTCTACCGCTTCTTCCATATATTTGCTGTTCAGTATTTCAAAGAGAGCTCGGGCCCATATGGGATCTGAGTGCCTAGTGGGTGACTTCCTCTTGCAAGCTTCAAAGGGGCGGGGGTGCCGAGGCGCTCTTGCCCAAGAGGAGGCTGCCTCTGACGGGTTGGGAAGTCAGCCTGAGATCAGGGACGGAAGGAGGGAGAGAATTTATGTAGCCACACATTTCCACACTACTTTGTGAAGCAGAGAGAGAGCTTGTGACTAGGGTTAGACTGAATTTGAACAGTGACGTGGATACAACTATTCTTGTGTTCAGTGTTAGGCTGCTGATGGCTGGTGGATATGTTGTTCAAATATTTAAAACCATTAAATATTAAAAATAGAAAGCTTTAAAGATGTCTTGCCAGGATGAAAACGCCTTTGGAACAACAGTTAAAACTATTGTAATCAGTGCCGTGAGAATGTAAAACGTTTTCCTCACCTATCCATGAGAGAACAGTGGTGCTTATGTGCAGCTGATGTCTCATGCCCACTGTGAATTTAGGGTATAGGATATGATTTGGGTTGGGTCTCAGTTAAGGTTAACTCTCAAGTCGCATTGCTAACACACACTTAATGAGCCCTTGACACAGAGGTAATGAGATATTTATTTAGGGAAATTGCTTTCTAAAACCATTTGCCAAAGTCTAATGTTAGCTGTCAGTGATGTAATGCTGTCCTTAACATCTCTACACAGCAAATTGAGAAGAGTGAAATTTTTGGTGTAAATGAAATTTGAGCAAAGGTAGAGGTAATTCTACTCTCATAGAGTCACATCCATTATATCTGACTCTTAGTTGATAAGGTGTTGGTGTCAAAATAGAGCTAAAAACAAAGTGTCTCTAAATCAAACCTGTAAGTGTTAAATATTAACTCTGAACTTCTTACACTTAACTCTGATCCCGGCTTCTACACTCGAAGTGTTAATGTCACCCCGCCCCCGCTGCTTAGACCTACACACCGATTGGCTGAAGCCAGGCGAATCTTAATGAAAGAGATATGAAAGTGAAATGAAGAGATATTGCTCTACTAGCACCTGGTCGTTTTGCAATGGTAAGCCACCATAACTTAAACTCATGTAACACAGACACCACTAACTTAGACTTAATTAGCCATGTTTTATTATGTGGAACTGGGCCTGGAAGTTGATTCTGAGATGTCCTTAAGTGGCCACTACAGAAAGAGCGAAAAACTCTTTTGAGTTAGGCAGAAGCATGGCTTTACGAGCACCATCAGGCCAAACCTGCCATATTTTGCCCTAATGACTCCATTTTAAGTGGCCCCCTAAGTCCTGAACTGTATCATTAAAATCCATTTGAATGATGATAAATGGAAACTTTCAGATTACAATGAAATTTAGTCCAGTTGAGATGGATGGCACACACATTTGGCATCTTGTCAGAAAAATGATTAGAGATTGACAGAACAGGTGCACTGCTATGCATGGGAAGACGCCAGCTGGACACAGACAAAGAAACCTTGTTGTGTGTGTGTTTGTAGGGGGTGGAATGATGTCCATCACAAAACCTCAAGACTGGAATAACTCAGAGAAACCATCCACTATGGAAGCCACAGGCCACTGCGAGTGTGTGTACATGTGTATATGGGGGGGGTGTTTGTGTGAGAGAGAGCGAGACAGCGATTCCACAAGGATACACCACTTGTAATAACACTTACCCACAAACAGTCATGCATACATGAATGCACAGACATCAATCCAGCACCATTAAGTGTCAACTTCAGAAACATCAAAGCCGGAGTTAAAGTTTAGGAGAGAAGCTCTGGCTTGCCTTGCTTATGAAAGCAAAGCAAAAAGTTTTGTATTCCCCAATCCCTCTACTTTCCTGTGTTTCTGCCTGATGCAAATTGACAGACGGAAGGAATGAATGAAATAAATAACCACACAAACAAAGGAGAGGGAGGACGTGAAACAACCAGAGGACAGAGGGAAAAAAAGTGAAAGAGAGAGAGAGAACGGAAACATCACACATCAAAGATCCCTCATCATCTCTTGGGGCACTCGATGGCGAGGAGAAAACAAAATTGCTATCTGCCCCCCTCTATCTCACTCTCTTTTTCTCTCTGCAGCTTATTTGGTCTCCTTTCTTCTTTGCCTGTCTCTCTATTAGAACCTGACTGTGGGAGTTGTTGCCTCAAGTTCTTTGGAGTTGAAAGTCTTTAAGAGATCTGTCACCCAATCCAGCCTTCTAACTTCAAACAAGAGATGGAGAGACGAGATAGAAAAAGGTGGAAGAATGAGGAGAGATGAGGTGATCTGAGATCGGAAGGTGGCGGGGCAGAGAGATGACAGTGAGCGAAAGAGAGAGGGTGGCTGTGAAAGAAAGGGAGGGAAGAAAAGAGAGCTTAGAGGAAAACAAATTCACAGGTCTCCCTTGTAAAAGAGACTGTGTCTCAATGGGACTTTTCCTGTTTAAATAAAGGTTAATATGTAAATGATATAAGAAGAGACTTTAAGAAGAAAGTGGGAGAGGAAGAGAATAAAAAGCGAGGAAGACTTTACGCTGTAAACTTTATTACACTAAAAGATGTGCTTACAAATTGCTAAAAAATCACAATGGTGGTAAGCAGTAAGTAATTAAAGAAAAGTTTGACATATTGAAAAATACACTTATTTGCTCTCTTGCTATTTTATGTATGTCTTTACTCTATGAGTGTGTTTCCATTTATCAAAAAACACATATCATTGGGGACACACTCAAATGACCACCTGTGGGTCCCATAGGAGAGGTATCAGCCTCTGAACAGCAGAGCTGAGAACAGTAGGATGACATGCTTTTGAACGCTGAAAAGGAAAATAAGCAGTACACCTGGGCAATCTTTGTAATTTTAAGTAACTATAGTAAGATATTTTTTTATGTAGCTCTCATCATAATGAGTAAAGTCACTAAGAATTAAAACGTCACTGTTTCCACCACTGGATATCTTGAACTGAGGGTTTTTTATTTGAAGTGACACTGGTTTCATCACAAAAAACACTGCCTCAAATCTAACAGCTAATTGTGACCATAGCAAGCTTCACACGGAGATGATTTATTACAGGGTTGTTAGATGGTACAGGTGCCCGGTGGACTGGCACATCATGTGTAAGAATGACCAGACAAAGACAGCAATGATGCCAATAAACATGAGGTTATTCTTAGCTTGTAGTGTGGATGTGGGGGAACAGGGCTGAGGAGAGAGATAGAAGAAAGAGAGGAGTAAAGGAGGTGGAGGGAGTTAAGGGGGGAGGAGGGCCAATGGGGCCTGCTGGGGAAGGGATCCACAACAGAGATTGATGAGCACTCGAAACAAGGTGACTTTAAGGAGGGCTGGGGAGGAGGAGCAAGGGAAGAAATGAGAAAGTTACTGTAAAGGCAAAGCGAAAGCAGAGGTGTAAAATGAACGGATTGAATTGGCTGGAGGGATTGGATGGTAGGGTATCAAATAAACCTTAGAAGGGATTACATTATAAGAAAGGAGAGGGAGAAGGACATCACTGTAACTTTTTTGTCTGTTCAATTACTTTACTGTTATAACTGTTTTGGAACATCAATGAGAGCAATAATGCTAACCTATTCGTACATGAAAGCAGATGACCAACACGAAATACACATATTTATTCATGAATATAAAGTTAAGAAACGGACAGCTTCACTATTAACTGATTTAAGTGTGGCCCTCTCGTGCTCCAAGGCCTGTCTGAGCGGTCAGGGTGAAAGCATTACACTCCACTCACGTAACATACCTGCTGCTGTGAGAGAGCGGGGACGATAATTACGCGCTCCCAAAACGCCAGCAGAGCAGGAACAGGAAGGCAAAATAACTCACTGAGTGTGAAGTAGAGGAAGATAGGAAATGGCACATAGCAAGTGCGTGCACACACACACACACATACACACACACACAGTGAACTCATGTTGGGAGAGCAGGTATGTCAGGCGTTACGCACTGTAGCAGTCCCAAAACCTTATAAGTCCCCTATTTAGGTAAAATAAGTAAGAAGAGAACCCCATTATATGACAGCTAGCAGTTGTAGGCTACAACAGTTTTAATTTGTTTCCCATATGTCATGTATGAAAAGACCCACAATGAACACTGTAAGCAGACAACTTGATTACTGTAAGCAACTTATTTAAACAGCATTTGTATTGGAATGATACTGTCCCAGAAGTGGTTGACCACTGTACTCGTACTAGCAGTAAATTTAACATTGTATATATTTATCAGTGTAGCAGCCCAGTGGTTACCTGCAACCTCAGAGAAAGTCTGTTCTGTTGGGAGTTGTGTGCTCTCCCTTCTTTCATGAGTTTTCTTGAGGCACAGTTTGATAACCCCCCAAAAGATATGAATAGCAGGAGGTACAAATACGCTTGCCATTGTCCCTGACGTGCAATCTGAAAATGTAGCACACACTATAATGTCAGTTTCACACCAACATTTATCTAAGGTTTTGCTAACGTTGGTTAGCACTAGCCATCATACGCTACTGGTCACACTTGTAAGAATGTAAGCACATAGCGGCCTATGCTCCAGAGTTAGCAATGACGAGAACTGCAGTGGATGGCAAATGAGACACTCAACTGGGAGAAAGCAAAACGTCAAAAATAAACTTGAGTCTCATGGGACTTTGAGGCCTTAAAATGATGAGTTTTATCTCTTTTAGCATCAACAAACACTCCATATGCTAACATGACGTTATGTTACAAGTTGTTGTCTAACAGCTCAATGAATGTTGGTATTGTTAATGCTAAGGCTCTCATCCAGTCCCATTTGTTTGCCCTCAGAAACACTTAGCCTTCAGACTCATTTGCAAAAGTGCTGTTTGCTAACACATAATTGCCATAAATCATCGTCAGCGTGGTGTCAACATGGAAACCATTATCATATCAATTGTTGTAAGCATCCAAAATTGGGTGCCTGAAAGCTTCTAATTACAAAAATAGAAGAAACAATTAAAAGAAAGTGATAGTGAAGTAACAGTTTTGGGTTGATGTGTGTGGGTATACTGGACATACTGTACGCATGTTTGTGTGTGTGTGTGTGTGTGTGTGTATGGGAGAAGTACTTGAAGGTGACTATGAATTACCGGCTGGCAAAAGAGACTAATTAGAGTAGCAATTATACAGCCGCTCCCGGCAGAGACTGAGAGTCAACAGCCAAATGACCTCTCCACAAGCTCATAATGGGCCACACACACGCACGAACGCACACACACTCGCATGCATTTGTACGCGCATACGTAAACACACACTAATATCCGAAGGGTTTTTAAGCTACATGGCAATTCTAGTGAGACTGATCACATTGACTTTCTCACCCTGTCAGGTTTATATAGAGCAACAGGACCATGTATACAGTATGTATGTCCTGAGTTTGAATTGAGTCCTGCTTAAAGCTCAGAACAGGTCATCCGCCTGTTTAACTTCTGATCCATGGTTTCCTTATGGTTCTGGTCCATTTCGGGTTCACACTGATTTATTTCAAATGAACACAGTTTGAAACCACATTAACAGACAGGTAACCATTTCACTGGTCAGTTTTAGTGACCTATTTATCTTGTATCATCAGCGTCAAAGTTTATTATGAGTCTGACAGTTGGTTATGCGCATCATATAAGACAGGTATGTGTCACTCATATGAATTATAGCCTGTGTGGGTCGTAAATGTCTGTTGACAAACTTGCTACTGTACCTAGACTTTTTTCTTGGTTAGTTTGCGTCAGAAACGACAGTCTCCTTTCTCTGTGGGATTGTTACTGTAAAATGTTTTTAATTTGAGTAGATGATAAAAAAATGTTTTTTCAAATTATATAAAAACAAAAAAACTTTCGTAATTTTGTTTCTCTCGTGTACTTCAGGAAATCAAACCAGCCATCAAGTAGTGGAAAGTAAAGCCTATATGAAGAATAATTAGATTATCTCCGGGGTGGTGATGGCACAATGGATAAGACTTTGGTGTGAAAGACCTGGGTTCAATCCCCCACTGTGACCCATCCACCAATGTGTCCCAGAGCAAGAGACTTAACCCTTGGTTGCTCCAGAGGCGTGCGACCTATGATATGTATAGCAATTGTAAGTTGCTTTGTATAAAAGCATCAGCTAAATGAGTAAATGTAAGATTATGATGTTCCCACAAAACGTTAATTAATGTTGCGGCCATCTGAACACTCTGAAAAGGATACAATTTTCATGGTGGTGTCAATTTTCTTGTGACCTTTGAGTAGCTTAGAAGGAAAACATTGGCTTTATCTTCCAATGTCTATATTTTATGCAATAAATCACTTTTCACTCTTAATACTACTAGGTGCTCACATTCATTTAATTTTTGTGTGCTTTATCTTTATGAGCTTTTTGTGATCACTAATGAAGATTAAGTCACTAAAATAAATTTTAATTTTCTGCAACAATCTAACAATGGCAAAGAAATCTGTGGTTTTATTTAATCAATTTCAAATTGTTGACGGACAAAGTGGAAACCTGGAACAAATATTTAGGTTGGAGAGCAACAACACTCCTTGCGAAGTACTTGCCTGAGAATCATGTGAAGTTTTTTTTGTCCAGTCTCAAAGTAATCTGGTGATAGTTATCTTTACATCAAAGTGTACACTCCAAACATGAACTCTGTGCTAATAGCTAATTCATACTTTTAATGGTGACAATTTGTCAAAATGTAAACAAATAAAGGCTAAAAATGGGGCTCCAGACGTGGTCCACAGCATAACTCACTGTATTTCTTTGTTGTCTTAATTTGGGTTGGCTCACAGTGTCAGGCCTGTACACTTACATGTAAGTTAGAATGGGAACACATAAATACAGTTTAAGCAAACTTCTACTTCACTCCAAATGCTTGTCAGGGGCTAAGGAGAGGTGTTGGTTTGCGGGACAGCAGGTAATTATCTATCAGAAGTGCTCCTGATTACCTTGCATGTTTCCTTTCTAATTTCCAATGAACAGAACAAGTCTATCGCAAACTGGGAACAGAGGGAGGGAACAAAGAAAACAAAAGTGCTAAGAAGATCGAGGGGGGGGGGGGCTGAGCAGAGAATGTTTAAAACCCAGCAGGATGACATTTCCAACCATAAAATGGTATTACGATATTGAACATGCACTTACTGCAGAATGGTTTGATGTTTGCACCACCACCACCTTGACTCACTGGTTAAATATCTTGCTCATCATCTACTTTTCACCTAAACATGGCCACTTTGAATCTGATTTTCACAGTTTTACAGTGCCACAAAAAAGAGTAAATAAAGAAGCAAGTCCTTGCAATAATTTAAAATAGTGCTATTTGTTGTGCCCAAACCAGTTTTATGTACAAGACGAATGAAGACAGGACTTTGTTTACTGCTGGATATAAAAAATGGTGACTGGGAAGCATGTAAACCAAAACACATAACAAAACAAAAATGCTATTCCACCATTTTCAACCATTTTCCTCCATAATAATTTCTTCTTTAATCTCTGACTGGGAACAGATTTTCTTGGATCTGAAGGTTTTCCGAAGTATTTTGCTTTGGGTCTGTTAGCAAACAGAGATTCTGCAGTTCCAGAAAGTGGGATAACCTTATTTCACCCAAGTTATTCTCCAGTAGGAAACTCAGCTGAGCATGGCACCCTGGAGCCTCACCACAGAATCTAGCTGTGTTAAAGCTGGTGTACTGTCTGCATCAGGATCTAGTGTTTGAGCCATGATAGTGATATTTTCGGACTGGTTGGAAACAGGCAACATTTTTTGAGCTTGTTCTCAGTATTTTTAGATGTGAATTGTGGCTGGATGGATCGGATGGGTTCTTCCCTCATATCACAGGTAAATAATATAAACGGAACAATATGTGGCCAATAATTCATTAAAATTCTCTGTTTATTCTCCAGCTGGACTGACATGGTGTAAAAATGCAAACATGTCAACATTACTTTCAATTCAAATAAGACAGAAACACTCTGATCTGGTCATGTTGAGTGTCACAGGCAGCGGTTCAGAATAGGGCCACATAGGAGTGCACTAAAGTCTAACACTTGCACCAGGGGCTCAACTGTGCGTACAGTGTATGTGCAGGGGTTTAAGTGGAATTTGAAAGGAGGGAGAGCAGGGGCCTTGGAGGTCGAGAGCCTAGAGGCTGTATTCAAAGTAATCACATTAGGCTACATTTAGAGCAAAACAATCAAAGTCAGGGCTATGTTTGGGTTAAAAGATGGTGATGAAGCTAACTTCCATTTGAACTAACTGGCTTTAATCTCAACAAACTCAAACTCAACTTCCTAAATGGTGACATTTGTGGGACGTTCTAAAGAGTTTTCTGTTTCCTGGTAGCAGAGATGGGGACCCGAGTTAGAGACTCTGACTCGAGTGTGACTTAAGTCGCACACACAGTGACTTCAGACTCTACTTGAGACTCGTCCTCAAAAGACTTTAGACTCGACTCGGACTCGAGGCGCGGGACTCGTGAACAATGTTTATTTTTAGGAAACTTCTGATGAGCTTGCTGTTATTCCCTCCATCCGTTACCTATAACCTGCCTACGTACCTATGTAGCATCTGCTGCACATGGCCGCACGTGAGCGAGAACAACAAACACCGGCAGCTGTCATGCCATTCATCATAAACTTTGGCTTTAAAACTTCATACAACAAGACCCAAAAAAGACGCGCTGAACGCAAATAACTTAATAACCTGTGTTGAGTAAACCCGCTGGCTGCCATCACGTTACTTATTACTGTTGGCTGGAAAGAGGGTACAGGTTTATTGTTGATTATGTAACCTTACAGTTTTATTTAGTTATAATGTTACGCTGGTTTGACAGGCTGCAGGGTGTGTTGACTTACAGTAGTTTAAAAGGGCATTATGGAGTGCCACTAGCGGTGCGGTTTTAAGATTGTAACCAGGTGTGTGCTCGTATCGTACGCGTGCTCGCTTAAACCCATGAGCGAGCAGAATCCGAAACACAACTGCTTTCATACAGAAATCCTGCAATTAACGCAGGAACACCAGCATGCTGGCTGTGGCTTTTCACACAGACATGTTCAGGCTCTGTTACTTTCCCGTCTCAGAGGCGGATCAACACCGGCGCCGTAACGTTACTTCATTCAGCGCAGCGAGACACCGGCATATTGACACGGTACTCCCGAAAAAAGGCAGAGTGAGAGCGGCTATAGACAGACAGAGCTGGGACTTCCAGTAAACTCCCACTGCAACGTTACAGTAATAATTTTATCAGCTGCAGGTTGAACTAATCCACGCTCATTACATGATCACGGTACATTTACTGCATTTAGCCGACGTGCTACATCGTTAGCTCGCCTGCTGCTTTCAGTAACTAACTTTACTATCTGTGAATCTGTCACCGGAGGCTCAGCATTGTCAGCACAGCTACATGTACTGGATGATAATGAAACGGGTAGAGAGCTGGACTGAATATTATAAGATTGTGTCACACTTTATAACAGTTAGACCAAAGTATGTAACTTTACTGTAACTAGTGTTAGTGGATGGCTCTTCTTCCTCTGGGTTGTATATTATGTGGGTCATGTTAGTTACAACGGCTGAGAGGTGGAGAAGCTGTGTACCTATCAGTAAAGGCAATAAATCTAAATTGAACATTATGAAGCAAACAGCGGCGGGTCCGAGCTAATGTAGCGTTAGCCAGCTGCTCGTGGCTGCATCACTATGGGATAGTAAACAAATCGCTCCACATTAGCTTTTAACCGTTAGAACATTTCTTGCAGGCTTTGACACTTTGACATCTGTGGTACAGAGGAAAGTAACATGGGTGATTGGTTGGTGAAGTAACGTTAATGTGAAAGCTATATAACTTTGCACCGGACAACATTAGCAACTGCTCGGCTAGCTGGCGAGCTAACGCTATCTAACTTGATCGAACTGCAGCACAAAATCAAAATATATTTTACATGCTTTGCAGTAATGTTAACTTAACTCTCTAGTAGGATGAAAGCCAACTCCGGGTCTGTTTTTATACCCAAAACAAAGTGGAGGTTTCTCTATGATTTAAAATCCCTGCCGATATTGTTCCGTGTTTTCGTCCAAAGTCTATCGAATCACATTTGGCCCAATTATCAGCAGATTAAACTATTTTGTTTTTTTTCCTTATGTGGAGTTTGTGTTGGAGTCTGTGTTGTGCTGGGAGCAGGTCTTTCTTAGTGTTTGCAGACTCCATGTCGAAAGTTGCAGTGTCGTCGCTGCTGAGTGCAAAGTCTCGGGAGCGCACATGCAGGTGTCAGTCACTGGATTCGGACCCGGAGCCTTCGAATAGGAATAGAAATACCTGCCTTCAGAGTTAATAGCCAAACCCGGCAGGTGGATCATTTTAATGTCAAATTACAGCCCTTTCACACACAGACAATAAAAAAAGGATTCATTTTAGTAGAAAAACTACATATAGAACATTTAAGCTGTCATTAACTGCATTGCACATTACATGGTTGTGCTGGTGTAAGTTAAAAACAGGTTACAGCTTTATTGTTGACCATGTAACTTTACAGTTTTATTTAGTTAACTTTACACTGGGTTTGAAAATCAACAGGGTTTGTTGACTTACAGTAGTTTATAAGCTGTCATTAATTGTAGATGCATTGAACATTAGGCTGCATGGTTGTGCTCTGTAAGTTAAAAACAGACAGGTTTATTGTTGATTATTCTACGTCACAGTTTTATTTAGTTAACGTTACACTGGGTTTAAGAGTCTGGGGAGTGTGTTGACTTACAGTATTTAATAAGCCGTCAATAATTGCATTGCACATAACATGGTTGTGCTCTGTAAATGAAAAACAGGTTACAGTTACAGTATTTCTTATAGCTATGCAGTTTTATTAGCAACCTGGATTAAACGCAGCAGGTGATACAACATTCGTAAGAACCATGAGAGACTTGAGACTTGACTTGGACTCTAGTTCAAAGACTTCAGACTTGACTTGGACTCTAGCTCAAAGACTTGAGACTTGACAAAGACTTGTGAGCATCTTGTTGTGTATTATTTTGGAGCATTATAGCCTAAATTGTTATCATTAATTGCTAGAGTAAGGGTGGTCCACATAGTCATTACTTAAAGTGTTATTGTATAGTGTAAAGTTAGGATCACAGTGTTAAAACCCTATAGTTCTGGGTGTGTGTGCTCCTTTCTGTATCTAACTGCCCAGGCTCAACAGTTGCACATGTTTGTGTGAGTGAGCAGGTTCGTGTGCTTTGCAGGTTCATGTGCTTTGGGAGCAAAGGGAGGGAGCAGCATAGGATAGCAAAGGCAGCATCAAAATACCTGCTGGAGAGTTTTTGAGGGAAGTGTTGAATATTATTTCTGATCCATTTCATTCTGATCAAGTGTTGAATATTATATTTGATCCAAAGTGTAGAATATTATTTTATCATGATCATTTTTATGCCATCATAATTCCTATGAAGATGCACTTTGGTTGCTGAAGCATTTTGGTTCTTTCATTCTGATGAAGATGCATTCCATTCCGATCATAATTCCTATGGTGATGCATTTTGATCCTTTCCATCATGTACTCACATATTAAGACTTATGTACTCACATATTATGGGTTGTTAGGTTTGCATACACTTATTAATTGGTGTAGTCACTAAAACTAAATCATAGATCAATCAGTCACCTTATGATCAGTAAGGGATGCTGTATCAATCACACATGCATCTACTGTAACCACGGTATTGTTATCAGATGTGGGTTTATATGGTTTCTCATATCATTCAGTATGTGTACTGGAGTAAGCTGTGCTTGTGAGCGAACAGGATGATATAAAAAAGGAAAACATCTCGGGAAGATCAGGTATCATGTATCTTGACCAATAGCAGTAGAAACATCTTAGCCTATCATAGACAGGAGACAGAGGTACCAGGTACGGCACGAGGGTCCGCACGAGGGTCCGCACGAGGCCCACGAGGTACGGCACGAGATCTCCCAGCTGCCAAAGCGGGGAAGGCGGACTGCTAGGTACTTTCCAGATGCAGCCTGTGCCAAGGTTACTAGCGGACACAGCAGTTTGAGATATGACGCAGTATACTCCATGGATGATCTAACTCTGTTTTGATATGTGAAAACATGTAATGCACTTATTGATTATATTGATTATATTGATTGTTTTTTAAAAAAATGCACTGATAAAAGTTTAAGTTTTAATGGTGTCAAAAACATGCCTTAGGACTTTTGAAAAATATGGTGAAAGTGAAGTTGAAACCTAATGGTGAATTTCTAGTCCTGAAATACATAAAAAATATAAAAAGGGACAAATTATGATAGAAAACACTAGCATTACCATCAAAGCAAAGCATCCAAAAGGGTTAAATCTTGAATATGTTTCGATAAATAGTACACACAAGTGGCCACACCATTTGAGAGGAGTGGTCAGCGACACCTACAGGAGGAGTCATGGTGTAACACCCACTTTATGGGTGGAGCGAAAGGTAAATATATAAGGCGATGCACGCTGACCACCGCTCAGTTCCATCCTTCGGACCTGCTAGGATGTTACTCGGGTTTATCTGTCCTTTTTTGGAATAAACTCTTTTGCACCGACTCTTGATCGTCTCCAGTGAAGTTTTTTAACTACGATGAATCAGCTAAAGAAGAAAACTAATAGAGTATTATTTGTTAAGTTTATTACGTTGGCGGAGGTAAGGTCCAGGCCTTTACTGGCCCAGCCTGGCCTTATTTCTGACCCGACAATCTCTGCCTGGTAGTTTCGGTATAGATTCAGTGGTGTTTCTGCTGCTGAATCCTGGTGCGGGGTAGTAGCAAGTGCAGGCCTCATAGCATGTAGGAGGCAATAGTGCTGATTCCTTATAAGGCCTGGATTCATTAATTGATGCATGCATGATGCTGGATATGTTTGTTGCATCAGTATTGCAAATATAGTGAGTCACTCATGGAGCCACTTTGTGATTAACTACTATATTTGTACATGCTACTTTAAACACAGCAGAAATAGAAAAAAAAGGTGGATGTCTGGGTGACAGAGAAGAGTTGGGTAACAGACACACATAGAGGAGACTGTGAGCAGGTTCAGCGAAGAGGGGGAAACAAAGTGAAACATGGTCCCTCCGGTTTAAACTGTCAGTACAAACCCAGCAGTGGTGAAAGTTGCCACAGACCTTTAGCTGAACAGTGGAAGGAGACATACTCGGGGGGAAACATCATGCCATCTCTGCTACTGCCACACTACATCTATCACACGCCTCCTCTTGATTACCTAAACCTTGACAACACACGCACAAGCCGATACTCCTACGCCAAATTCACCAGCCCTCCACCAGGCTCACTTACTCCTCCGCCTTTCCGGCCCTATCTCTCCCTCAATTCATCTCTCTTTTCTCATCCTTTTCTCTTACCACACTTAAGGTCAGGGTGGGATGTGCACAATAAATCTTCACTGCAGATTCTGACAGCCACCCTCAATCCAGGAAGTTCTGTAGCCAGTTGGCCACTGCACATAAACTTTCTCTCTTAAAAACTATTTAGGTAGGCAGAAAGTCTGGGTGGAGGGTTTGGGAGTGTTATTTGGCAAGAAGGTAAGACAAATAGGTGGTGGTGGTGGTGGTGGTGGGGGTGAAAAAGTAAGTGAGGAGGAGGAAAAGGTGAAGGGTAAAAGGAGAGATATGCTGGAAGAAGAGAGGATTCAGCAAACCCATTTGCTCCAGATTAATATGATGAATGGCACAGAACAGTAGCTTTAACTGTGCTGTTATTCTCTTTTATTTGGCTTTTGTGCTCCCTTTTACCACAAAGTGGTAACAAAGGTCTCCAGGTTCTCAAAAACTCACGCATAAACACCTACACACACACTGCGGGCACCAAAATGTGTGAACAACTGCATAACTGCTGTACACTCATGGGCACACTCAGGAATATACAAAACACATTTTCGTATTTCTGTTCATCCATATACTCACACATACACAGACACACCACATTTCCACATTTGAAATTACTACATACGCTACGAGATATGTAGACCTGTGACTCTGACACAAGTAAGACTTAAGTCACACAAAGGAGAGCTCAGGGCTTGAATTGGAATTAATTGCTCAAGACTTAAAGTGACCTGAGATGTAAAACCAAAAACATTTAAGTCTAAAGTTTTATAACATCCTGGAATGACACAAAATCAGTATGACAGCCACAGGCTGGCCTTGCAAAGCTGAAACTCTTCAATATTTAATTATGATGAACCCAGCTTTGAATGTTGAAATGCCCATTAACTTAATGGTCAATATTCAAGAGACCTGGGGGACTTGCATATTACTGGCATTTATTTTATCTTTATCTTGTATTGTGACTTGACGTGTCCTTGGAGACTTGATTTCATTGTTGCTATAATATGCCTCATCTAAAATAACTGATGAATTGACTTGGACATGTCACAAAGGACTTGTATTGGACTTGAAGTGAGATTGTCATAGATAACGTGAGACTGGGGTTGATCGTATCTCCAGAGACTTTACGTGGGCTCGTCCTGAAGGAATTCAGACTTGACTTGGACTTCTTTATAGAGAAGTAAGACATAACTTGATACCTGTTACTACTGGACTCGTCTCAAATGACTTGAGACTTGACTTAAACCTGTCAAGAGAGATGTAAGACCTGATTTGCACAAAGTAATTTGTGACAAAGGACTTGAATCTTGGACCCGTCTCAAATTAAACTAAAACCCCTCTGCAGGCTACAAACTAAGAAAATATCACATTACAGCTTATGGAGTCTAACACACACATAACGGCCCTCACCGTCTCACTGACACATGGATAGGAAATGCCACACGCCACTGTGCACAATCACAGAAACACACACAACTATTTATACCACTCTGCACGTCACTGATATGTGTCTCACACGCGGAGTCAGAGTCAGCAAGGTAATAAAAGCCATTGCTCCACCCTGTCATTTAGTGGCCTCTCCAGCACGATTTCCACCTATCTAAGACCTTTTCTTCCCACTCTCATAAAGGGGAGGCAATATTATCCAGGGATTGTGGGATGTGAACAAAATAAAAATGATGGAAAACTGCATGGAACGGGGTTTCGGAAAGTGCGTTTGTAATAAAGGCTGATTTCGTTTGTGAAGCAGAATGTGATAGCGGCGGTTGAGAGACATCCGGCAGAATATGATAAGAGAAGATAAGGTTGTGTGTAAAGAATTAGTGATATCGTACTGAGAGGATTGCAACGACGGAACCTGCCTGCTCTGATTATTCCTATTAAATTGTTATTTTGCATATTATTTTGGTCCTTACATCCAGTGTGACCGTCTTGATCTCTTGTCCGTCTAGCATCCTCTGTGTCTTGCTCATTAAAATGTACCCGACAGATTGTGCTTGAATGATATCCGCAGTAAGAAGTAGCACTTTTGTTGTTATATTGCTTATTGTCTTTTTCTATTTCTTCATGCGACTCCCCCCAATATGTTATATATTGGCATGTGTCTATCCCAGTGGGAAGTCATTCCAGGCATTTCTTTCCTTTGTTGCCTCCATCTCTTTCTTTCTTTGCTTCCCCTATTTTTCTCTTTCAATGTGTCCCCTGAGGTGTTTCTCTCTTTCACCTACCTTTTCTATCTCATTTCTCGCTCCTTTACTTCCTCTGTCCTCTGTCTCTACCCCTTCATCTTTCCGTGGCTATTGATTCTTGCTGTCAATAAGATCCTCCACCTGAATACAAACAAGGCCATTTGCATGACTGCCAATCAATATCAAAAATCCAGGGATAGCCACTGCAATATATCCACAGTTTTATTGTGAATATGTGCAGTGCGAGTAGGGATAGAGGGATTTTGACACTGAAGAATTGTACGCTCCACTTGGTGCAATTTTACAGGTAGAGCGGCATGGACGATCGTGTATAAAGGCCAATGTAAGCCCCCTCACTCTCGAGGTGCAGCTGGACAGCGGTCACGGTATTTGTGAGTAAAGCTGTGAGATGTTAGCCCCGAGCAGGTAAACAGTGAGATCTTAGTCCTGACCCAGAGCTAGATGATGGCTCTGAACACGCACATACACACACACACACATACACAGACACACACACACACAAACACACACACACAGACATACAAACATAGAAAAACTTCTAGGTATCTCGGGGAAAAAAAAGTGGCAGGGTGAAATTGTGCAAGTTGGCAGGAGGCTCAAACAAACAAACTGGGGTTTATATGAGGGAAAGTATTCAAGTACTTATGTGTATCAAACAGACGGTCAGGACGACCCTTCAAAAACCTCTGTGTGTGTGCCCATCATGTTCTTTGGAGCCAGTTGATGCGGCAGAGCTCTAAATTTAGCGGGCTCTTTAGTCTGAGTCATCTATCATTCAACAGCACCACTCCCTTGAGGAGAGAAATGCTGTGTGTGAGTGTGTTACAGAAAGACGTAAAATAGCAGCACGGCCAAGGTAAGAAAGAGAACGACCTGATGCATTTCTGTATAGGAACTAAGGCGGTTTGCACCCTCATTGATTAATGCTGGACACAAACTACGGGAGTGGTCTAAAACATGGAAGTCTAAAATATATTCGTCACCTCTAACACTAATAAATGGGAAAAAGTATTTTTTTTAAGACTCAAACCTTTTTTCTTTAATAAGTAGGGCACTATGAGACGGATGACAGCTTTAGCCGTTTTAGCCCGTGCCCCAGAACAACATACTGTGTGTTTAAAGAATTTGTAATACAGTCCACCTCAACTCTATCAGTGCTCATTATTATTACTATTCATTCATTACTACATAAATATCATTACCCTTCTGTCATATCCTGTAAAATACTGTACATTTCCAACTTTCTATTATTATTGCTATTCTTTTAATGCATTGAGACACAACAATGCCAAGAATTTCCCCTCAGGGATCAGTAACCCTAACCTTAACCAAGTACTCATTAAAATCAAAACCATGGTCTTTCCCTAAACTCACTTGTTGGACTTGTTGGACACTGCTGGTGCTTGGTGTTTAAGGAAAAAGAGCATGCAGAAATCAGATTACTGAAAAAAGCCACGTTTGTGGATCAAAACTGCACCACCCTCATTTTCACATTAATTTGGTGCAAAATGGGAGACAGCTGCATGTGCTATTATTTGAGCGTGAAATGGTTTGTGCTCATCATAGCAGGTCTTGGCCTGAGAGACAGCCAGTGTGTGAGAATGCCGTGAGCCTTTTCTCGATCAGAATCTCTTCGAGCGAGGCAGATGTTGTGCAGACCTTCACTGTTCTCTTGCAAAATGCATCTTTTTTCCCATTTCATAATAAAACAACATAATTTCATAACCTCATCAGGTAGTGCACTCCCTACAGATCCCGTAGTTTACTAACAAGGAGTTTCTGATGACAGCGGTCCATAGCAGCACATCAGCAATTTGAAAATGCCAGATGCTCTGCGTTCAAATTGTGCTCAGGAGATGTTTGTTTTGACAAAGAGCCTGGACCAGTTAGAAGGCAACTGTGGGGGAGGATCATGCCAAGTGGTTGGCGAAAAGAAAAATTGCTGTTCTCCATCTTTTCATTGTCATAACTGAGAATACATTCAGCCATTGTTTGTGTGCACAATGGATGTGAGTGCACACATTTGCTATAGATTTGCAATTGTTTAGACCCAGAAGATGTGTGAAGATGTAGGAGGGGGAAGGGAGCATATAAATCAATAGTGAAAGACAAAAGTGAATTGGTATCTTAAACCATAATTTACTTTCATAGCATTATACCAGGGTCCATAGTCTTTAAAATCAAATTTCAGTTCATATTCATGTTAAACAGGAAAATGCCCAAATCCAGAAATACGATTCTGTAAGTTGCTAAGGTTAGGCTTGCAAGTAAAATTTACCCTCTGAGTTGAAGAAGATGTATTAAATTTAAAGTAGTCAATATTTTTCAGAGAATTATCACGCCACTCTGCAGTTCAGCTTATTGTTTTGGTCCTACAGCCCTCAACTTTATACTGTCTCGGTTCACTCTCACCGCTCTCCCCAACATGCGAGCTGGTAGCTGTTGTCAGTGAAAAAGCTCTGAAAACCACTGTATGCCAGCGACAAGCACTAATGCCAGCAGACACAGTTAGCGACTGGCCTGGATAAACATGCAGTTAAGTAAGTATGAGACAACTGCAAACCATTTATATAAACATTTACACATATTGTAGCTGTCTCACTTGCTTTACCTTCCCTGACTCCAAAGGACACTCAGGCTTTTAAACCTGTCATATGTACTGCATGCACAGGAAGAGACTAAAATTTCATATTCCTACTGCTGTCTACTTATGAAATCAGAAAAAGTCCCCCATCAGTGTTTGCTTGTTTGCTCTACTGAAAAAAAATAAGTGTTTTTCATGGGGTAGCCGAAGGTAATGATGTCACTTCCACATTCAATTTAGACTCCTGGTGGAAAGATCATTTAGATCTCAATTATTCCAGTCGTTTTTTTCTCGTTCTTTGTGCAGCTGAATGGCTTGAGGTGACTTCTCATTGATTTTCTCCTCTCGCCAAAGTCTCTCCTCCTTGTCAGGCGAGAACACAATGCAGGCTTTGTTCTAACTGTACACAGAGCATTTCCATTTATCTCACTACGTGGGACGGGGACACATTATCAAACTCCGCGGGAACATGGAAGCAATGCAAAACCACAAAAAAACTAGTATTCGCCGGCCTCAAACAGCAGTTCTGCCTTTTATGGTCCTAATGAGCGGGATACGTATCCCATCAGTATTTCATTAACCGCTGCACTCAAAATGTGGAACATCACCCAGAAGATGGTCATTCAAATGATCTGCCAATGCAAATGATTGTTAACGGTGGTCTCATTGGGTCACAGCCTTTTGGGTGTTGTAAAACTTACTCACTGGTGGCAATTACTAGACCTCATATAGTGCTTGTAAGGGTCTTTTTCTCATTGTGGCCTCAATTATAGAGAATTAGGAAAAGGATCACAGCCAAAACAACCTACAGCCTTTTGTGAATGTGGGGTGTGTCTCTTAATGTTTCCCTATTAAACTTCTTTTACATGAATCTTTTCAAACACTAGTCTCAGAGTCCACACAAAAAATCCCACAGAAATGACCCTTTTGGTGATAGATCAGTTCATTGAATTTTACTTTGAACTGGGAATTACCTATACTGATGTAGTACAGCCCTAGCCAGGTTATGTAATTAGTGAAAGTAAACTTAAACAGTGCTCGAAGTGGGCCGGTAGTCACCGGTACTTTAACATTTTACTCTTTAGCGTACAGTGATTTTCTTCTTGGACAGAACCATTACATAACCATGCCTATTAAGCACTTGTCACAACTTTCCCCAACTTTCTCTCTTGTCCGTCTTGCTAATCTAGCTTGCATTGGATCTGTCTGTGTCTTGTGTGCTTGTCTCTCAGTCAAGGTTATAACTCTGGATGCAAGATGGAAAGCAATGGATTGACATTGACTAAGTTTAAGTTCATTTCTTGTCATTCATCCACAAGCCGAGCATGCAAATGAACAAGATGCCGTTTCTCAAGGTCCAAGGTGCTAAAAACAAAGTCACAATAATTCAACTTACCAGACGAGACACTATACAACACAGTAACGTTTAGAGAAGACAGAGCTGATCTGTTACTGTAAGGCGGAGTGAGCATGGTGTGACTGGGGCATTATAAAATATGCAATGCAACCATTATTTGATATGCTATCTACTTTAATAATAGCAGCATCGGATTAAGGCCTAGATGACAGTTGCGGGAGTAGCCTAACAAGAGTGTGGAAGTGCTGTAGTTGCATGAACATTTACATTGAGTGGACAGTGGAGCCTAATGTGAGGCATGCAACTACATAAAAAGTCTGACATTTGTGAAACATAGTCCATCCACTTTGACTGCGTTTGTGCACCAAAGATCATCGATGTAAACACAGAGTCCGCCTCCTCACATCTCGCTGGAGTCTCTCGCTCTGACAGCTTGGAACAGGGTCCACCCGGCGAGTGCTGGATCTGGGATATTGACGGTGCAGGTCTCTGTAAAGATGTGGGCATAACAGTCTCGGATTTCCCATTGCATGGCAGCCTGAGTGCCATTTCGTCCAGCCTTAAGTCCAAGCTAGGCCAGCATGGCTCCTATTCTGGCTCTCTTTTCTCTCCTTTGGGGGTGATCACAGCACCGGCTGTGGAACCTGGTCTGGTTTGATTAATTACATAACCATGCCTACAGAGCAGTAGTACTATATCAGCATAGATAATGCCCGGTTCAAAGTAAAATTCAATAACCTGATCTACTGTATACAGTGGGGCGTTGAGCGAGGAGAAGATGAGGGAAATAGACACAGCCATTGCTCAGAAGGAAAGGAATAAGTATTGCAAGGCAATGCAAAAGTATTGCACGGTTATGCAAAACACATTGCAAGGAAATGTAAAAGTAATGTGTCATCCTTGGGGGGCTCTGGTGTGCGTAAATCAGACTGACCAGTAATTTGAACGGCCTGAAGTTTGACAATAAAAACAGTTTTTATTGTCAAAATTCAGGTGATCATCCTCATTTTTTATTTTAAAATGAGGATGATCACGTCTGTAAAATGCCACCAACCAACAATTTAATTTACCACTTTTTGCACACAAAATTTTTAAAAAAGGCATAGCTGACTCAAATAAAATGATTTTTATTTATCTAGATCAGTAGGTTCAATAGGAGAAGGTCTCACTTGCTGTTAATACACTGTTGAAGAACTAAAGTCTGAGTGTGGGAGCAAAGTCACATTTTCAGCTGGTGAATTTCCTGGACACCTGTGTTTCCCAAGGCTATTTTTTAGACCGTGCAGACTCAATCCAATTTTCTACATAGCTATAACCCATGCAGGGTCTCATTCAATACCGGCCCATGCAGAAAACAACTTCAAGATTGACAGTCTCCTTCTTAGAGATGCTTGAATGTAAGTCTGAATTTTAAGAATATGAAACCATGTACAAAAGACATGTTCAATAGAAGCTCAATACAAATATCTTCAACTCAATAAAAACCTCAGCCCATCTCTCTCAACAATGCACACAGCATAGATAGCAAAGCTTAAAATACTAAATCACACTGAACACAATGGGCCTGTACGCATAAAGCTGTGGTGCCTTAAACTACTCTGGTTCTGTTATTAACTCATTTTTTTCCTAGCAGGTAAAACTAATATCTGCAACCATCTTCCCCCCTCGTTCCAGTCATTATGTAGCGACTCGCAATGCCTGATTGGATTGTATGAGAAATTAATTGGACGACTGTGATAAACCAATGCAGGGAGAGGAGGTTCTCTGGGTTGGAGGTATTCAGTCATTTTGTTTAAAAGACATTAGCAGATGAGGAGAAAGTGGCGAGAAGGCGAGGGGAGATAGCGACTTAATGAAAGTTTCCTTTCATGCCCCTTGGTTTCAGAGACAACTATTAACAGGAGGGAGGGAGATGAGAGAGAGCGCATAAGAAAGAGAAGGAGATTCAAAAAGTGTTCAGGAAACTCTACAGCTTAACAACTATTGTGTAGCCGTGTGAAAGATGTATGTGGTCCCTAGATCGTCCAGAGAAACTTTTATCACCAAGATTTAATAAAATAAAGAAATCAAGATCATTTTAGGCAAGGCTGTAGAATTAAAAAAAATATATAAATCCATCCTAATCTACCAATTTAATTTATGTGAAAGACCAGTTCATCTGTTCATCTGGATTCACCCTGTGGGAACCATGAATGTCTGTAAAAAGAAATCCAATAGTTATATAGATATTTCATTCTGGACCAAATTGGTAGACCAATCAACTGACCAGCACTACCATCTCTCAAGCCACACCACTAGTGTGGCTAATAAAAAGTCAAATACTTACGGGGTTGTATCCAGGATTTTTAGAAATACTGAGTTCATGAGTCCAAGTTCCCCAAACATACCCCATCTCCCTATTTCTTCCTACTTCTCCCTATTTTGCAATACATGAAATTATTCATCCATCCATCCATAATCTATAACCACTTATACTTAGAGGGTAGCTGGGGGCTGGTGCCAGGCAGGGTATTTCCTGGACAGATCAATGGCCAGTCAATCAAAATTATTCAGTTAATTAGTTTCTGTAAATATTTATCCCCTAAATGTAGATTTTAACACCTTCTCTATATTGCCAGAAACAAAGGTTTAGAGAAAAACCGATTCCTTTATTTTCACTTAAAATAAAATAAAACAAATTTTTACCGTGAATTTTACAGCTTGCAAACCAGGCTGATGAATACAAGCACTCAAGCTATGTGTATTGGCCAAAAAGACTGTCTTAATTAAAAAAATTAAATTAATTATTATTATATTATTAATTACAAAAAAACAAAAAATCCACGTTCAACATTTTCTCACCCCCCCAGGCTGCTAAACCCCTCAAATTAGAATGGATGGATCTAAGTGCTAATAATAAAATTAACTTTTTACACATTCACAGATTATTTGGATCTTCAGAATGTTAACATTGTTTAAAAAATGTAACACGTATAGCACCAGAGAAAATGTGGACTGGATGAAAAAACAGACAAGTGACTGATACTCTGTGGGAACCATGTTTCTAAATTCCTCCAGACGATGCCTCACACACGCCATGTGCCGTCAGGAGGCAGATGGACGACCTCTGTCATGCTCTCCCCAATCAAGACCAGTGATCTGTCTGATCAAATTAGCGCTGGGTGCTGCATCTGGATGTCCAGGCTCAGCTGTGTGTCTCTTCCCTGAATCAAATGTCCTTGCTGGGTGAGTGAGGGGTCTTGTGAGTCGAGGTGACCTGTCTGACTTCAACACAGCATCCTTGATCAACAGACAGCTGCCGTTTACACACACACACACACACACACACACATACACAAAAGAGTTCCAGTTGTGCCCTACTTATACTAACATTTCGCTTAACAAAAGCCTCCCAAAATCATGTTTGCAATTATCCCATTAGTAATACAGTGTTTTATCTCTGGAAATATTTGATTCCTTAGAGAAATATTAATGTGACATGTCAGGTCACTAGATCCATTGAAAAACTGCACGGTTTTTCAGGTAGAGTGGTATGAGAGTTTAAAAAATTATTATTGGGGTGAATTAAGGGTTAGGCTTGAAGGATTTTGAGTGCAGCCAAGCACAAAATAGAAATGCATATATGCTCTTGTATGTACACACAAACACACACACACACACACACAACCATAGATGTGTGTAAAGCCTTTTATCTGTGTGATGGGCAACCAGTAAGTGAGGTCCCCGTGGACTGACCAGTGGTTCTTCCTCGTAAACCTTACGCAACACTCTGTAAACGAACACTCTGTAATTCTTACCAGGAGTCTTCTGTTACGAGTGTAAAATACAGTCCAACATGGATTAAGCCGAGAAAAAAATCCCATGTGGATGTTTAATACAGGTTTAATCCAAGCTGGACGTTTCATCCCTGTTTGTGAGATTGGCTCATGACCTACTTATCAAATCCACAAAGGTGAGTAGAGGTATAAACTGAGATCATTTGTTTTATATGTCATACAAGTTCTCCTGTCTGTCGTTAAGTGTTCCAGAGTATCACAGTGTCTTACCTGATCCAGTTTCCAGTGGAACTCGGCCGGTCTGAAGGTGTCCACCTGGGTGAAGTCTCTCCTCAGCAGGAAAACCAGGCGGCAATTATGGACATACAGCGAGTAGTGATGACGGTTCATCTCTGTGGGAGGGAGGGAGAAAGAAGAGTAGGCACCAGGGACCAAATCATCACACCTACTCACTGTCAGATAACCTGACATGTAGCTTTATGAAACCTCACAAAAACTGGGACAGCAGCACTGCTTCGAAGGAGGACATCTCACATTATTATACATTTAAAAACAAAATCATCCCTTTGCGCAAATGCTACACTTTAATGTTACTGAATTTTTTTGTGCTGATAACACAGAGCTAAATGATGAGCATTAGGCTATAATGAGGAGTCAATTGACCTCGTGAAACATTGTACCACAATCACAAATCAGATCGGCTTGGTTGGGATCGACAGATCCACTCAGATGATTTATGGTGTGTAGCGTTTACATTGACCCTCAAGGTCAAATCAGATTATAATAAGGGATATGGGTGGTGTTATGCTACACTTTTTTTATTGTGAGAAAATCCCACTGAGAGACCAAAAAACAACAACTTAAAAACAACTCACAAATATATAGTTTCACTATAAAAGTGAATGTTTCTTCTTAAACAGTTGGCCACTGTAATTTTTAAAAAATGTCACTCAAACAGGAGTAAACAGTGCAATTGTCTGGGACTATTCTAGCTGTGGATAAATACACATTTGGAGTTCTAGTCAGCATTTACAGTGCCTGCAGCGCCCATCTTCATGATATTGAAGGAGCATGTCACCCAGGGTAACCACGTAGCTCAATGACACGTTTTTGGGCAACAATGGGGATAGATAGATTGAAGATATACTTGTCCACACATACAATAGCTGTTAGAATCATTTCATAGTTTTAGATTGTTAATGGGATTTGTTGAAAAATGTGAGAAAAATGTAGAATATCACCAGCCTTATCATTTAATTGCAATTAGAAAGAGTGGCGAGACAAATGCAGAATCTTCCGTGCACCAGGGCTCCTTGAATGGGTTGGTGAGTATGAAAATGATGTGACTAAAATGCTGCAGCCTTTACAATTACCGGACCTCAAATTAGTTTCACACCTATGGAAGACTTTGGACCAACATGTAAGACAATGCTCTCAACCACCTGACCTGATTTGTGCCTTTCTCTGATCCTTTTTTGTTTTTCTGCGGAGATCTTGATCTCGATGATATAAAGTTGGTATATATAACTGAGGGAATATCTTCTGGAGGAATTGTGTTCATTCCACAGACTCGGCAAGGAGCACTGAAGCTGTTCTGGAGGCTCGTGGTAGGCCTGACTCCATACTGAGAGACTGCATGTTGGTTTGTGTCACCCATCATTTAAACATAGACCAGGAATATCAACGTCACCGCTTCAAGGATGTCACTCACCAGTCTTGTCGGAGTTACAGAGTAGTGTCTCCTTCTCAGCTCTGAGCCCAGGACTGGGTCCGTGCTTCATCCAGGTTGCTATCGTGAACTGGTCTGTCAGATTCTGGGGTACAACCCAGTCAGGGATTTTAGCTGCCTGACGACCGTCAAACCTGAAGATCAAATCGCTGTCCCTGCCACTGTCAGTCACCAGGGAAGCTGTCCAGTTGGTGGCAGTGCTGGGGGCAGGGAGAAGGTCAGTGCTGCCTGAGGAGGCCCCTGGGATCAAGATGTGCGACAGAAGATGTGTCAATAACAATCACGACAGATATGCAGTGTATATTGGCCTAACCTTGGCTATGATTACTTATGAGTAAGGCAGATGGCAGGGCTTAATATGTAATCAATGGGCCGAGATGGATAGAGGATGTGGGTATTGATTCATGGCAAATGAAACTGACTTTCAGAAGGAAAGAGATGTTGGGCATCGTTCACATAACATAACTCACCACTAAAATGTGCCTCTACGGAAACAGAAAGGACATATTGACCGAGTACTATGGTAGCACAAAGAGAAAAGACACAGCAAGGACTTGGTGTGGAGGACGCCACATGGTGTAAAGCAGCCATTCACCTGAATTGTTTACAGCTGACACTTTTGTTATATGATCCCTATACGTCCCGACAAAACACACCAATCATTACTGCATTGCATTGAGTCATCCTATTCCCTTTCTCTACTTCGCTTTAAAAGCAGCTCCATCATACCTTTGACACAATAAGCTCAATATGTCGAGTCCTGTCACCTTGACAAACGTTATTTTTGCCGTGTCGCTCACCTTGCTGCTCAATGTATTTGACATGCCCTTCCTGATCTATCTTTGCCCTTCTGTCTGACAGTGAAAAATGCATTTCATGCGTTTAAACCACATTTATAAATCATTTGTAACAGCTTACAGATGGTAATAAATCAAAGTGATACGGAAACCATGCTGTGCTGAGAAAAAAATGGGCAATGTCAGAATTCACTATGTCTCCCTTGTCCAGGCAAACAATTGCAACATGCATCTGTTCATTTTTGCTAATAACACAACATTAGCACATTAATTGATATTTTTCCCCCGTCTGTAAAGCTCAGTCAGCTAAAGCTGTTTTTCCTCTAACTCGTACTAATGCCAGTGTCGACGTTCTGACTCCAGTAATTAGATTCCCTCAGTAAATAAATACGCATCGACTTCTCCAGCATCCAGCTGCAGCCTTCTCTATGCCCGATGTCTTTGTACATTATCTTAAATTGATTGTGCTTTAAAAAAGCAATTACAATTTATTCTATTCACTATCAGATAACGATTATGAGGTGCCTGAAAAGGACTCTTTAGTGGTAAACCATGCATGGACCGGGAGCCAGGGGAGACAGGGAGGGAACGTTATGCATTCAAATCAGCTGGAATGGGGCTTGTGAAGGCCGTTAGTCAAAGATGATGACTCCAGCCCCCCTGCTGGCGGTGCAATGTGGGTGGGAGGGGGGAGCGGGTAGGCTTGGCTGCTTTGTTGGTGCTTTGGGCACCGACACGGCAACTCGGCTGTTCATCAGTCACCGAGGTGAAAGCGTGGCTGCATCTGAGGCGGCTAATGCCCTCGCTCTGTCACATCATTAGTGACACAGCTTTAAGTTGCTATTCTAGTGCCTTCATTTAGCACAGAGGTTTACCAGGGACACAAGCGGAGATAAGAAAGCAACACGGACCGGGAGCTTTCAGATGTTGGTTTAAAAAGGGCAGAGAAAGGCGCCTCAGGCCCTGTCTGACCCTGGTACTCAGACCGTGGCTTCCACTGATGCTTTTAGCAGCAGCTTACTTCTAATTCACTGCACTAACTTTCAGTTTGCCACCTCAGTCAGAAGTTATCTTTGATCAGCCATCCGCTGTTTATTCTTTATATCCATCCCCACCCCAATAGCCACAGGTCCAACTCTCATGTGATTTTCTGCTACATGCCAGAAATGCACACTGTCATTTTGGTCAGTCCAGGACGATTGAGAGATTCAAAACACAGCGGAACCAACCACAGAGTTTCTGCAGGGATTTCTCGGAGTAGGTCTCACGGTCGCAGCCTTTCCCGATGTGGCTGGTCTGCAGCTCCACTGTGGTCCTCATTGATGACAGTGGCCCACCACAGGTCTCCAGGTGCATCTTGGGAAACAGCTGCTTACTTCCTGTTCCTGGCTCATAGTCCACTCTCTTATTCCAACCTGGAAAAAGAGGGAGATGGAGTGATAGTGTTAAGGATGGCCGAGAGGATAGATTTAACCGCAGTCGGTCCCCCTGTGTGGAAACACCAACCCTGCAGCAGATTATTATCTAAAAATGATATCTGATTTTCACAAGCCTACTTGTTGCATTTGTTATTGTGCATTTGTCGCTTCATTTTATCCACTTAGGCTACCATCAAAACAAGACTCCACTTCCAATTTCTCACTGTCACAGATTTTTCTGGCATCACAACTCAATATCCTTCTGGCAGAATGTGCCCGGCTAATGAAATTGCTGCATTGTTGTTGGAGTGCAGCGCAGTACCTGCATTAGCGGCAGTAGTCATTATGCTGTCACTGTCTGCCCTGTCAGCTGTGAATTACGTCCAGGGCAGGCTATTATTTTGTGCGCCGTGATGTTTTTGCTTTTCCCTTCATCTTTCCCAGCTTTTGTGGTATGAATTTGTGTTTGTCTGCACAGTCTCTTCTAGAGATAACAAGAGAATGAACTGCAAAATTATGTTGCCTATTTTGTTTACATTGAGCCCATCTGACTCATTATCTTAGTTTTGAAAGGCGCACCCAACATTTCCATAAATGCTGTCAACACAGATTTCAAACATTTGCTCAGTCAGAAGCCTGTCAGTCCGGTTACTTTCTTTTGTCATGCAGCAGCATCATCGCACCATCACTGTACAGTATAAAACTACTTAGAAAAAGTTATTCCACCTCACAATTAATTGGGCACCAAACTCTCGACCATCCATCCAATCCATGTTGTTTGCTAGTATACACAAATGAGCCCCTATCCATCCATCTATCTATCTGTCTATCTATCAAGCAGTACTAGCTAGGAGCTGGAGGCACAAGCATGAAGCCGAGCTGACTAGAGAACAAGAAAGGGAGCAGCCCTTTGTTGCTCGCCAGCCTGCCATGTTCGCTTCCTCACACTCTCACCACCTCCTGCTCAAACACATACACTGCATCTGTTTTGTAGTTGATTTACCTCCTCCAGAATGCGAATGCTGTGGGCTGCTGCAGCACTGTTATTATGGGATTGTCAGTGGCTGTGATGAAAATAGGCCCCAACAATGGTGCGCGCTAAACGAGAACAAAACCACATACATGAGCACAAAAACCCCAAAAGGCTCTGCTGATCTATGCATTTCTGTATCTTTCTCTCACACACAATTCTTTGCACACAATTACTGTACATACTGTACATACTGTACATACTGTACATACTGTACATACTGTACATACTGTACATACTGTATATACTGTATATTTGGCTATGACTGAAGACACACCCTTTAAGTTCACAGTGACCAGCAGCATTTATGTATGATGGCAAAGCAGATTGCTAACCACGGTGATGTGGAGAGTGATTTTTTTGAAAAATGCTTAGACTGACATCAAAAGGTCAGTTATTCTTCTATTGGCTTTCCTCTCCTCCACCATTAGCCATTGCTAGAGATAAACTGTCCCTTTGTGCTGAAAAGAACAGCATCTTCTTCCTGTTTTGCACCATTAAAGTGAATAAGTGCTGCATGTTTTAGATTCACATTGGAGAGAGGGTGTAGCAGTTGCTCTGGAAATAACACACTCCATCGACAACTGGGATTCAAATGACCTGTCTGAGGACCCGGCTTTAACGCTACCAAGCTGGCTTCCTATCCAGAGAGGGAGGGGAGGACGGGGCACAGCCTGGTTAAGGATGCATGAGAAAGTGTGAGGGAACATGGAAGGATAAATGAGGGTTAATGGGTTGAGGACGTAGTGAGCATATAGATATGTGAGGAAGTGTTGAGTTTGGAAGGGTGATAAAGGTTTATGGGTTAGAGAGCATTGGAAAAACATGAGAGATACTGGAAGGTGCTGACTCTGAGGTAGTTTCACTCTCATCACCTCTTAATATTTTCAATCTCATGGACTGAAAGCCTGTAATCTATTTGTCTAGAGGGGACAGTGAGCAGCATCTGTTCACTAACACTGGTACCTTCAGATATATGGTTACATACCAAGGATGTAGATTTAGGTAAGACCATGTCGCTACCAATATCCAATACTTGTCCCTAGCAATATTTTTTGTCAAAATATTAAATATAATTCTCACTATATAGCCAGTGTATTTGGGACACAAACTGTTAACAGTCAGCCGCAAAGTAGCGAGGGAACAACAAAAACCAAAAAACGGAACGGTAGTCGATGGAGTCAGGGTGCGAACCTGACTCCCTTTAGCTCCCTTTGATAAGAAATCAGCTCCCCTAAATGCATGATTTGTGATATTTGGGAGGGTCTCTATACATTTCTCTATAATCATGCATAAATCAGGAGCATCAGACATCATCCAGCCAGAGGGACAGATCAACAACAGTTCGTAGCAGGCCAGTCGCTACATGATCTCCTGTCTGTGGCTCTGTTGTCCACTGCCCCACTCCTTCTCTGGTACGGGTTGTGTCGCTAGAATGACCAACGCGCTGTGATCGGTTTGTGATCGTTCCCTCTGGCGGGGTGAATATTACGCATGATCTATGCACTACTGCAGCAGGGGGCTCCCTGCAGCGCCACGCAACTTTCTAAATTCTTCCATCTCACTGGATAAAGAAAGGTCAGATCGCAAACACAGCCGCAGCTGTTGCGTGAAGCATAAGTGTAGCAAAATGGCTACATATGATAATAATATAATAAGACAAACATGCCTGATAGTTTCACAGTCAGCCCCTGGCTTATTGCAGCTATTAATGATTCAGTAGTAAGAATCACAGTCTGTCTAAGCCTCGCTTAGAGACACCTTTGCTCTGTTGGGGGAATGTCTCACTGCTGCAGGACTCTTCCGATGTTTACATTTGATACTGTGTGCATTAACTAGGATGTTGCTGGAATCAGTACAGCCAGAGACCCCTGGTCTTCTACTACCAGTGCTGTGAAGAAGGATGTTACTGCAGTCTTGGCAGAGACAGGGAGGAGAGTGGTGGAATATGTGCTTTAGGTTTGTAATTAACTCTACAGTAGTAGTTTTTACTGTACGTGTAAATTTGTTATAAACTTGTGCTCTTTAAAAAGTAGTAAGCATTGTTTGCCAGTCACACACAAACATAAATGTTTAAATATCTGCTACATATGGTACTGCTTATATTATTTCACCATCTGTATGCAAATGTTAACATTGTGTCCATGGGTGGGGAAGTATGGCAATGTGGGCTGGTGTGGCTACAGTAGCCACAGCTACTATAGTGGTTGCCACACCTGTGTGTCAAAGGACACAATGCATAAATATAGAACTTTTAAGACTTCCCATGTGTGCATTTCTGATCACTGACTGTTCCACCATTGCATGTGTGTGTATTAACCATTCTTATTCTATCTTTGTATCTGCATGCTAAAATCTGTTTTGTTCTATCAATGTGCAGTGTTGTAAAACACTGGGTAACAGGCCAGGGTAACCAATGAGTGACCCCACTGTGACAGAAGATGATGATGAATGTAAACAGAGGGTGTGAAGTGCACCATCCTAAAATATAAAGAGGAATTGGCTAGCTGGTAGGAGGGCGAATGAGTTACAAGGAGCGTGGGTGCAGCATGTCATGAAAACAAGTTGCAAGAGCAAGTACAGTAGCAGATGATCTTTCACACCAAAAGACATTTTTTTGGAAACACAATTCCCCTCTGTGGTAAAAACCCTGAGGTAGGGGGTGTTGAAACAGTGTGGAAACACTAAAGTAGAAATATGAGCTGTTAAGAAAAAGAAAAGAAAATGAACAGAGATACACTCTCACCAAAAAGAAAAACAGTTTTACCCTTAATTTCATAACTTATGCTGATGATAAGACCCATACAAATAGCCTCAAATCACTGATACATATTTGGCAGTGGCATTATCTTTAATAAAGGGAAACAGTGCAGCAATAAAATGGAAAAGGTCCCTTGCCAAAAATCCACTGGACCGAAGTGTATTTACTGGGATAAAACAAAGAAACACATCTATAACTTGAATCTGGCCATTTTTAAATTGTTGATTATGGCACATTTCTTCAATGTTTTTATTTCTAGAAGATAAAAAAAACAATACCATTTTATGACCATCTTCTCCGTGCCATAGGTTTGTAGAGCAGAGATGTGCTCGCTTCACAGGTGGTTATAAATGCATTCAATAGTAAATACTTTCTACAGACAGCTTGTGTTAGTTCATGAAATAACACAATCTCTTGCTGTACAATGTTGTTACTCTGACACCCGTACTGTGATACTTTCTGCTTTGTCACTGTGGCAGAGGTATTTTCTTTCTTTCCAGAAGACATTTAAATTGAAATGTTTTGTTCTCTGGCAGCTCAGCCTTTTGCCAGTTTATGCCTGTTTGACATTGAAATAATGGCACAGTACTCGTGTTGCTCTGTGTGTGTTAAAAAGGCTCAGGCTCCAGTGACTTTTGTGACTTTTTTGCACAGTGTGTTTTATTTAAGCTCTCATACTCTGAAACTAAAAGCTTTTCATAATGCAGTGAATAAATGCATTGCAGTAACAAAAACCTTAACCATAGTCGCATCATAAAACAATTTTTCAACAGTGGTTTGTGACAGTTTGAGAAAGAACAGACAGGACATGGACACATTTAGTTTAGCGGATACTATTTTGAATATGGTTAAAATAATGATAGTATGCAAGTTAAAATTTCAATTGATTTCCAGCCGTATTATATCTCGACACATAGGTTTGCAGCTTTATATTTTAGTCAACTGAATGCATCCTAAATGTTTTGCATTGTCATTCTGGGCAAGCGTCTAACCCTAACATTGCACACTCAACCATCATAAAAGGGTTTATTTCAGGGCCTGCTATCATGAATGAAGCAGTTTTTCCTTTCACCTTGCAGAGCCACTACCACGCTGCATTTGAGTCCCAGCTAAATAATTTAGTCTTATTTAAGAGTCTCTGTAGGACACTGCTGATGCTCCCACATAAACTGACAGTACAAAAAGGGTTCACACATACACTCACAACCGATGCACAGGCACAATAACACACAGACTTGCACTAAAGCTCAGCTGTCTTACAAACACTGTGGGTTTAATTGGACGCTATTTGGTCTCTATTGAGTTCAGTGCTTGCCTGCAGTACACTGAACAGAACTCACACAGCGGACCCACGAGTTTCTCTCTTTGTGAATATGAGAGCAAAACAAGAGGCAGAGGAAGCAAGGCAGACATGAAAACAACCATGTGGAGCTGGTTCACCAGTGTAGTACAAATTTCTCACCGGGGCTGTGATCATGTGAAAAAAAAACACTTATGTGTGCATGTGCACACAGGTTTTCTAGTATTTTGATGTAACCTCACCATTATACCAATTATACCAGTATACCTGTATATTGTTAAGATAGAAATTCCCACTAATATGGTTAAATGCTCGCATGTGAAAAACAAGTTCAAAGCAAATGTAACTACTTGATGTGTTTTTCATGTTGAATTTTCACACGAACACAACACACTATATGTGTGTTTTGTCAGGAGTCCTATTTGCAGTTAGATAGACTACTGTTTTCCTGCTAGATTAGGAGAGATTCACCAACACATATGGATGCAATACTCTCTCTCTCTCTTACACACACACACACACACACACACAAACACAGTATATGTAGGCATATTCTCTGCAGACATACAGCAGAGGTAAGTTTCCACCCTCCTCCTGAAGTGAAGGGTGTGAAAAGCAGAGAGTGAGATACGGTGAGGAAGGGAAGATGGATAGAGGTGCTTAAGAAAATGATGCATCATCACACTTTCACGCTGTTCCCTGTCTCTGGAGGGTGTAGAAGAGAGTGTGTGTGTGTGTGTCATCACTAAGTTCTTGCAGGCTTTTTAATGTGTATGTAGATGTGTGGACGCATAGGATGATGGTTATGTGAATAATGTATGTATTCTCAATTAAAGTCGCCATGATTGTATTTGTAAAATTTGTATCACAGAGAAATGCTTAAATATCAAAGACATTAAAGTTGAATTATCAATTTTTGAGAGAAACAAGTATTTGCCTCATTAGATGAAAGAATGGGGACAGACAGTTCCACTGCAATACAGACTTAGCCTCTTTGATTGGTAGACATCGTTCAAGAATGCCAGCCCCAAGCCGCAATTTCTTTTAAAAAATGTATAATAAGCACACTTGCAATAATATTATGGGAAAAATAGATCTTCTATCCTATTTTTCTTTTTTTACATTGACCAGAACTAGAGGTCCACACTTGGTTGGTGTAGAATGTAGAATGATAGTCCACTGTTGGTAATATAGGAATGTACTGTATATATGTGTGTGTGTGTGTGTGTGTGTGTGTTTTGTGTGTGTGCGTGTGTGTTAAAATGCTGACACTACGTTCAAGTAGTCACAGGGGTCGTCATTACCCGTCCCAGCCATCAGTGAGAGAGCCCATTTCCATTCAAAAGAGCACTCTGCTCCTCTTTTCCTTTCCTTTTCTCTCCATCTCCCTCTTCTTCAAATTGTGCCCTCTTTCTGATTCCTCTTCTTTCCTGGCCATCCTTCTCTCTCTTTCTCCACAATGCCCCCAAAGCATTCATTTTAATGCTTTCATGTATGCTCTTTGTGAGCCATACAAGAGACGTTCCTCTTTTTTTCTATCTAGAGTGCATAGAGAGCTATTGCTTGTTTCATTGGAGCACAAGACTTGCAACAGAAAAATGTGGGGCTTGTAAAGGTGGTGGCTGAGAAGAAAGTGAAAACAAGATGAAAAGTGGATTGACAAAATGAACGGGAGTAGAATGATAGGAGCATGATTTTATGCATCTAGATAGAGAAGGGGTTCTTAAATGTTCTCTTTGAATGGAGCAAGTACAGGCACTTGTGTTACAGCGAGGCAGTTACTTTAAAGCTGTAGATCAATGAATCCCATGACTACTTGTTTGTGAAAGAGGTCACTTGTAGTGATGAACCCACGGATAATTATTATCCCTCTGAAACATTTTCGCATTCTTATCTTAATTCCCTCTTACTTTTTTCATACAGTGTGCCATGTCAGCTTCAGAAAACTAACGTAACTTCAGATAACTGTTTGACCCGCGTAAACGATGAATGATGAATGCCTTCTTTGTGTAATGGAGGTCATGTTCATGAGAATTGTAAATTAGCATAATAAACACCCCTATAATACCATATAAGGCAATGCATCCTGCCCTATTAGTTAGAAAGCTTTCATACATGAAAACAACATCGAACAGTAAAATAAAGATCTTTACGAGTTTGGACATTGAAGTCTTGCTTTAGGAGATACATAAAGGAAAGTCTATCATTTTTAACAGCTTCAGCAGTGGAATTAAGGGGATAGGGTTAGACCCATCTGTGGGCAGAATTGCAGCTCAACATGTTTCACATTTACAGAAGCACAGACCATGGTAACCTAAACAATAACCTCTCTTCCAAGGGCCTGATGCTCAGGCATCTAATAGATCACACTTCCAGTTGACCGTATTATATGCAGAGATAAATTATCCTTCAATTAGTGCATCATTTACGTCATTTTGATATTGTAATGTTATATAATAGCATCAATAGCCAATTTGAAAGAAAGATGATATAGTATATAGACTAGAATTTAGAGTTTAGAATTATATTATAGTTTGAATTGCAGAGTCAAACAGGATAATATTATCATAATTATGAAATGTAATTTATATAGGATTATTAACTCCAAGATGGCTTCAATGTAATGAAATGTACAAAGGATCAGTTAAAAACTCTGAGTTAACAGCAGATAACACACATGACCCCTACGACCAGAGGTTGCTTCAGACTTTCTCGTACGTCATTTTGACAGATAGGTTAATAAAAATTCCATCATAATCTATTATTACCCATCATATCATTTTTTTAAAATGATAATAAGACACTAGGGCTTAGATGGGCGAATCCTGATTCGACTGTCGATATGGCGATATGATTGTGCTCAACGTCTGGCTTTACACAGAACTACCAGTTTTCTCCCAATAAGTTAATATACCCACTTTTAGAATATACATATATTTCAACATTTAATGCTGTTAATAAAGTGCGTGAATAAATCCAAAATTGTAACCCTAACCCTGGGGCATCAGTGCACATGTGTAGGCGTAGAGTGTACCTGTATGTACTTGAAATAGACCCACGAGGAACCGCAATGTGCATGTACAAGTAATTGTCGGCCGCACTTATGGACGCAAAATTCTGCACAAGACCGGTGAATGGCAGACGATCAGAGGGAAAATGGTCAACTATAAGCCTCAGTTTAACTGGAAATGTACAGTTTAAGTTACAGTGACTAATGAATAGAGTGGAGTAGAATAAAGTGGAGCTACTGTGTTAAGGTTAGGGTTCACCTCAATAGTCAACCAAAGTAAAATCACTGGGCTTTCTATTTCGTATTCAGTTAAGTCAAAGAATGACTATTATTTTATATGTGAAAATGTATTGAAGGAAAGCTGGGGAAGCCAGTTTGAATCGGTCTGATGGAGCTGATGACATTAATATCTTGCAAGTATTGTTATCTATAATTTACAGGGGCTTTGCTGAAGTGTGTCAGTAGAGTAGATGATCATTAGCCAGTACTAGCACAGACCCAGTACAGATGTCTTTAGCAAGTCGCACAGACCCAGATAAAATACAAGCACAGTACGAGCACAGCCAGAGATGTACAGCCAGCATCAGATACAAGCAGCTCAGACACTAATGGAACAGTTGCTGTTCCACCAAATGGCCCAGCAGATCGGCTCCCAGTCTTAACAGACTTCTGAGGACTGAGTTAGTGCGCAGAGATGCATTGATACAAGCACTGGATTTTTCTTGAAGAGGTTTCCATTCAGGCTTATTCAGAGACAGACTATTTTAAAGGAGGGACAGCTTGCTGTGTGAGCGCTGCGGTGTCAGGTGTGACTGTGTAGTAATGGCAAATCTGGCCTATGAGTCAGGTAAAAGGGCACTGTAGCAGAATTTTGCTTAGGGAATTACTGAGGTCAGGACTGGCTGTGCTTGCCACCAACTGGACAGGGGGTCTACTCTAGGTGGTCTATTGAAAATGTAGAAAGTGTGTATGTGAATTATTTGACAGATGGCCATCAGATATTTCCCTCAGTAATGGAGAATATTCAGTTAATGCAATCCCTGGTCTGGACCACTGGTACATTCTTCATGCCTAAAAGAAAATTCAAAATATGAGAAAATTGGTGAATGCGGCAAGTTCTCCTAAATCACTCGCATAAGCCACATAAGAACAAATCTGTTTGCTGGAATGGTTCTTGCATGAGGCCCATTGTTTTGGTTTTTAACTCTACTTTTTTTGTCCACTCTCGTAGCCGTGTTAATTAACTGTGGAAGCTGTAGGGTTTTTAAAAAAAAAACAACCCTGCACACTACAGTACTTACCCAGCAAACAGCAGATGGACAAAGGTGGCAACTAGCTGATGAACATTATATATATTATATATACTATATTGTAGGTTTAAGAGTTTAATATTTTTCACTGCCAGGGAGGAAACAAATTCACAAAGCATGAAAGCCTGTAGGAAGGTAAAATGACCAAGAACTGAATCATCTACCAAGATATAACAGCCACATAAGCTGTGCTCCAACTCTATACTATATTGTAATTCTTCAGCAGAGTTTGAGTATGTGGTGTGTTCACACTCATCAACACGAGAATGCATACTAAAAACCTTTACACCCTATATTCCCACATTGCAATGCACAAAGAGTGGCAGCTTTACTCACGACAAAAGATTTAATTGGAGGTGGTGGTGAGACAGCTCCAGGCAGATCTTGTAAAGCCAAATAATAGCTATTATAAAATACCTTATAGTATCTGTAGGCAGACATTTTGCTTGGAAAAATCTAGAGTACATTGTTAAATGTAGTATGGAATTAGGGCATAGAAAAAACACACAAAATGTCATGTTAGAAGACGATGAGCCCAAAAGACAGTCTGACAAATGCAGTTGAAGGAAATGACACGGAATTAAAAAAACATTTAATCTGTCTAACTTGATTTATTTCACGTGGTTCATTTCTATGAAAAGAAAAAGAAAAAAGGTTTGGCTTTAACCTGTATATTCAGCCAAAACGGTAAAGGAGTTCTCTTTCAAACTAGTTAGAAAACATCACCAATATAATATGGAGTAGCATCTGTCATCACTACATTTAAAATGTCACAGCATAACAGAAATTTTAGGTCTGCTCTGTGTAGCCCCTAAGGCGACAGAAACATATTTCTATAGACAAAATAGTCTAAAGTCTCTAATGGGATAATTCCTAATAAAATTGTGCTATTTTTCATTCTGCTGGATTCTGTGGGAATTCTCCTAAAATACCCCAATTTCATTTCTAGTGTAACTCTAATTCCTTGGCCCCTTTGAGGAATGAGTGAAAATGACAATATGAAGCCAAAAGGCTCGCCAACTTTTCTCTACCTTTATTTTCATCCTGCTCATGATGGCAGTAGACTAAGCGGACTACCCGAGACATCCCACGTCTTCTCCTCACAGGGGATACCAGGGGAATCCAAGGCTATTTGGGATATACGCTGTAATCCCTGCAGTATGTCCTCTGCTGGGTTTGCTCTCCCTACAGCGAGGTTTTCCAGCATGTTGCTCTTCAGTCACTATCCAAAGCTCATAGCCACAGGTGAGGGTCAGAATGTAACTGTAGGTCGACTGGTAAAGTGACATCACAACCGTACGCCTATTGTCTGCGTGATAGCAGTAGCAACCTGTTGAGAACCTGATGTTTAAAGTCCTTCCCTTGGGCAAAACCTTTACCCCTGAAGTATAAACGTATGTTTTATCTTTTCCCTTTACTCTTCTATTCAGTCACTCCCTGCTGTTTAATCCCTTTCACATCTCTCACACCTCTTATCTCCGTTTCTCTGTCTTTGTCTTTATAATCGTGATCGCTCAATGTCGCCTTGACACTATAAGTGGCACTATAAAGGAAATTCACTCTCACACAGGTGTGTGTGGAGGTGTTGGTGGGCATCATGTACTATTGTCTATGCTATGTCCATGTCATATTTATGTATGCATGTCTATCGGGCATACATTCATGTGTGCAAGGTGTTTGTGAGCAAAGGCCAAAGTATTTGTTATCTGTCTCCCTCCCTCTCCTACACCTTACCTCTACCTCAACTACGCATGAACACACACCATATACACACATATACACACATTTCCCTTTTTTCCCCAGCCATTGCTCTCCCCTGACACAAAAAGGTGAACCTGCGGTGTCAGGCCCCTCTTTGTCTTTTTACCCCTGCATCCATTCATTGATCTCTGCCTGAACACAAGGGACGAACCCTGTGACAGTGGTGTAATGCAATAATGTGAAAAGTGGAGTAAGAGGAGAATCTAGTGACTGTGATTTGCACTGGAGACTACGTTTTCCTACTTCAAACATGTAGCTGATCAGAGAAGAAAGACGAGTGGAGAGAATGAAAGAAAGAGTAGACTGATAAGCTAGGTAGCACGATGAGAGGAAAGAAAAGGAAAGGGGAAAATCAAACCAACAAAGGGAAGAAGAAAGAAAGAGAACAAAGCAAGAAAAAATGCAGGACGCAGACACGGGCAAAAGGCAAAAAGGAAGCAATGAAAGTAATAAGGGCGAACAAGCTAAATGCCAGAGAGGGGGATGAAAAGTGCTAAAGCAGCAGCCAGACAGCCTCAGTCTGAGATTAGAGAGGAAGCAAGAAAGGGGTTGGAGGAAATGGGAAAGGGAAGTGCAGAACCATTTATTTTTCTTTTTCCTCCCTTTAATTCATCCTCTTCCTACCCTTATCAGAGATCAGCCCCCCCCCACCCTTCCCCACACGCGAATAGTATTTTGGAGAGTCTGGCACAAAATGCAGCTCCCTGTCTCAAAGAGAAAAAATGCCTGAGAGCCTGTGTTGATTTCAGATACTCTACATGCACTTGGCTCTCAGCTTCCCTCCAAGTTTACTACTAACACACTGCACTCTGTCACTAAGAATCTTTGATACTCTTTTAGCAAAATGGAATTAGATCATATATGAAAAGCTTGATAGTTTTGTAAGGTTTGTTTCTGTGTATTTTCCTCATGATTTTGTTTTTACCTTTACAACTGCAAACAAGGTCAGTTATTACCTTTGTATTTTTTCATCCATGATGATTTTATATTGACCAAACTATTGTAGCCTAGAAAAGCTTTTCACCAACCTTACCATGAACACCACTTCTCTCTGTGCCTATACAGTCTGTTCTTTGCCTGGACACTCAGATACATCTAAATAGCAGTTAAGTTAAATTGCCTGTGTGACAGAGCAAATCACAACATCAATCTTTCTGCATGTATTTCAGCTTTAAAGTTGCCACATATTGGCCTTTATTAAGACTGAGGTCCCTTGCTGTGCATTTAGCGTTTTCAGGGCCAATCATCTTTTAACTTGTAATGGAATCTTCCTCACTCTGACTCTAAGACACAATTTCCCTTTTAAAAATTCATCATGCTGTCAATAATACAGACATCACTGCAGCGTTTTAGCAAGTGATAGCCTGGTTTCTTTTCAATTCAATAAAATATTTGACATCATGAATGCAGAGTCTGTCAACAAATTTTCCTTCCTTTAAATGTTGTAGAGAAATACAAACATCAGTGATATGAAACCTTCTGCTTTACAAGTATAGTTCTGTAAAACCTACATGCTGTTGTTACTGACACATATTATATTGAAATGCTCAGTAATTCCTCATTCGATATCATAATACACTTCTGTTGTCAAGGTATATATTTAATGTTACTTCTTTCCAAAAGTGTCTAATCATTTAAAATGATGTCCATTGGTTTCATTAGAACAAAGGCGAGAGTGAAATTCAAATTTAAAAAACAACAACACATGGTTTGTTGCTCTAATTATTCCCTGATGGTGTGGATACCTGAACTGCAGACTGAGGTTCATACCGATTGCCTTGACTGACAATAACCATGGAGTCACTTTTAATTTGGGGCTGTTCAGAGGTAAAACAGCATGCTAAAGCATGTGCACACCCACCACATTCACACAAGCATGTGGACACACGCATCCACAAGGCTCAGTGCCATACCCAAAACACAAAGGATGGATATGAATATGTAGATTATTTTTTTTCATCAGTGTGACAATCTGTCACTCAAGGCTGGTGCTAAGCTGTGTGTGTCAGTGTAGATTGGTTTGTACATACTGTTTATGTGTGTGTGTGTGTGTGTGTGTGTGTGTGACTACACCACCTGTCCTAGAAAACATCCATGAAAGAAATGGATCTGGCTCATAGGTGAGGAGAGCATATAATGTTTAGTGGGACATTGAGCGCATTTACATTTTCAAAACTTCCCCTTGTACTAAGGATTGTAAATTGAAATATCATTAATATATATTTAAAATGATTATTTTGTAAATTTTTACTGAATGCCATGCAACATTGGACGATGAAATAGTAAAGCATGGTGAAAAAATCTCTTCCTCCATCAAGTTTAATCTTTCCAAGTGACAAAAGTGACAAGTTACTGTATATTGTGGGTTTTGTTTGCTGTAAAACATTCATGCAATTTTGTGGTTGCAGCAACGGCAATACTGGTCAGTCCACCGCTCTGGTCCAGACAGAGATATTGGGTTTGCCATGTAATTTTAGAATTGGATGGCAGTATATGTGTTCAAATAGAACATTTTCAATTCCCAGTTGAATCTTTGACAGGTTTGTTGGATCTAACTTGGACTGAGACTGACCCCCACCAAAGTGTCATTGTGTTACATAATGCACCGAACAAATATGTACACTTCTAATAAGAACATAAATACAGAGCCCATTTTGACATGCTAATGCTAATGTTGTGTTCAAACTTGGAAGATATCAACGCCAGACATAACCACAAGAAATAAGAAAATCAGTTTATTGGTACAGTAGTCGTCCTTGGGTAAACTTCTTGCTTAGGTAGTTACTTTTGTGAGAATGTTTCTTTTTACTAGGGCAAGTTAACACGTTATTATTCTGTTAACACATTAATTAACTAACACCGACAATTATTTTATATCATGTTAATGCAGTTTTTATTATTATTATTATTATTATTGTTAAGTCCGTTTGCCACTGGCTCTGAATACACATACAGTCCAACCAGGGGTCACAGGAGGGTGGGATGTTGATCAGCCTGCAAATCACCCACCCAAACAAGCAGTGGAGGGAGGCTTTGGTAGATGTTGGATGCAGTTGAAAGCAAGGAAGGGGAAGATGTCAGTCTTAGGAACGTTCTTAAAATCGCAAAGTAGTTGCTTAGCCCTGCACGGTCACTCTGTGATCCAGTCAGGGCGACAAGCGCTCCGCTAGTAAACAGCAGGCGCTTTATTTATAGTAACCATGGCAATGGCTTCTGTGCGCTACACGGCTGTAACCTATTTAAATTAAGTTAATATTATAAGCTACATAACGTTACCTGAAAGGCCTATATCTATACTGAACTGTATTGGGGAGTCCGGGGGAGGTGTCCGGATACTAGATATCTGGTGTGACCACCATTTGCCTCACACAGTGCAACACATCTCTTTCGCATAGAGTTGATCAGGTTGTTGATTTAGGCCTGTGAAATGTTGATCCACTCCTCTTCGATGACTGTGCAAAGTCGCTGGGTAGTGGCAGGACCTGGAAAACACTGTTGTATACGCCGAACCATAGCATCCCAAACACGCTCAATGAGTGACATGTCCGGTGAGTATGCTTATTACTGTAAGAACTGGGATATTTTCAGCTTCCAGGAATTGTGCACAGATCCATGCAACATGGGGACATGCATTATCGTGCTGCAACATGAGGTGATGGTTACGAGATGTGTCTAATGGACATGTATAAATCTCATGCTCCCCCCTGAAAGGCTTGTTTGTATTTGTATCACTTCAACTACCCGTGTTTAAGGTTTACAAGCTAATAAAATACACAGTTAATGTCAATTTAAAAATGGCATTGCATGGTTATTCCTACATTTAAACTCTATCTAAAGAAAACAGAAAGATGAAGCTTATCCTTTCCAAGTCTGTTGCTGTTGCTAGTGTCAGGCCGGTGGCTATAAGATTGACCATATAAAGCTTTCTGTCAAACTGTCTATTGCTGTGTTAGAAACAAACTGTATTACACCAAATAAAACTGATAACCATCCCATCAAGCGAAAAGAAGAGGCTCTACAGTGGTTTTATTCTCCCACTTATCTTTGCTTCTGTCCAATCATTCCATTCCCAGTTTCTTGTGTGTGTGTTCATGAGTATGTATTTCTGTGTGGACAGCAGGAAGGAGAGAGAGATGAAGAGACAAGATAGGAGATGGGCCATTATAGTTTGAAAACTTTTAAATCATTTTGGAGGTGGCTGGAAAAACTTTGAGAATATAGTGGTTTCCGTCTTTCCCCCGTTCCAACTTTTTCCACAACAATCCCAAAGCCACAATGTAGTTTCCATATTTTCAAATGCTAACACAATAACAGTTAGAACTGTATAAGACTATAAGTATGTTGGGAGGACTGGAGTAACCTTTGGCTAAATAAATTCAGAAATGACACCCTGGATCTCACAGTTTATATCCAGCATATACTCTGGACAAGGTACCACAATAATTGCACTATAAATTTTAATTGGATGGTTACCATTAAACAATGTCACTGTAAGACATTTGGAGAAAAAAAAATCAATTAAAGTGCCATATGTGCCTGTTGGAAACATAGTTTTATATTTGGCTTGGCAGCCTTCTAGGAACACTAGGAAAGAGTCCAAAGGAAGGACAGACAGCTTGTGGTTCAGGAAGAGATAGAAGCAGCCCTCTTTACCAGAGAAGGGAATCCCTGGAGCATACCTGAGTTGTTGATTAAAGGCCCTAGCAAAGGGGTGCTATCAATGGAGCCATGACCAGGTGCTGAGCGCATTAGCAGGTCAAGCAGTGGACCACTCAGGACTGGAAGTGGAAGGTTGACCTAGGGAGGCAGTTCAAGTTCCCAAGCAACACTGTGGAGACTGTACTCAGGCCCGTTGAGAAACAGTAAAGCAAATGGTCCTATCGCCTGGGAAAAGTGGAGAAAGTAGGTCTCTGAGAGGAGGAGAGTCAAGTACGCAGACCAAGAAGGCAAGATCCGGAGTCAAAGCATTTGCCAAGTGTGCTCATCAGAGCTGACTGCAAAAGCTCGTGTTGCTGCTCCAATGCAGTGCCTTTAAGATCCTTGCATCAAAGGACTCAACAGCAAGAAAACCATCAGGAACATCAATGATGCTGCAGAAAGACATCAAGATGGCTGTGGCTCAGGAGCGGTGACACATGGTGGGACCTGATTAAAGTTGGCTGGGTTGCCTAGTCGAGGCTATCTGTTTAGAAATACCCGAAACACCAGATCACCTGAAGGTTACATGACTGACAATAAGTGCATTGTAAGATTGGGAACTCTGTGGTGTCCCTGATTCAGACTGCAGGAACCCGGGTGTGACGCCAAATGTCCAGCTGTTCTTCCCTGCCAACAATGCTGAGACAATCCGCTGCTGCAGATAGATTAATTAATTGCTGCGAAAGGCTCAGGCCCATCCTACATCCAGGACATGGTTAAACCTTACACCCCAGCTCATCAACTACCACTTGGGAACAGTGGAAACAGGTTGTGAATACAACATTGACATGTCATAGCCTTATTAGTTAAAATGGTGAACTCGTTAGCAAACAGTTGCTTATTTGCATATCCAGCAGGTACAGAGCATCATTAGCATTCACTTGGAGTTGTGTTTCTGGCTACCTGATGGATTTAATTCCAATATCCAATATGTCTTTTAGATGAGTTTTTGGTCTCTACCAACTCCTGAGGGAAATATCTAGTTCTTTAGCTACTAAATGCTCCATTATGTTCACCAGGTGGTAGGGATGGGTATTGCTACTCAATACCTTTATGGTATCGACCGAAAAACAGCCAAGTATCAAGTAGAATCGAAATGTCTCCATTCAAACCAGTACTTCAATCCATACTTTTTGTAACCAGTATTCATCACGGCAAAAAAATGACTATTTGTATGCCTTTGCCTGCAGCCAAACAAGCAAACAACCAGGGCTGGGCAGTAAAGCATTACTGTAATATTACTTTTCCCAGTAACTAGTAGTGAAACTAATTACTTTTCTAAAACAGTAATATTATTTCTAGTTACTAAGGCAAGTAGCACTGCATTACTCGTTACTGAACGCACCATCCTTGACGTGAATCGACGACTGCGTGGCAGGTCAGCAGCATTGGACTTTGTCGTTCATGTCCGCTGTCAGCCAAAAACTAAAGGAAGAATGGAGAACGAGGGAGAGAGCGTTCTTTCCACAGCTGTAAGTAGCTACTGCCATTATTGTGTCACAGTCTAAGATGCAAAGAACATTGTCGTCTAGTGTAAACCAGCAAAAAGCTTTCAACCGTGAACAGTTCAACATCTGATTTATTGAAGAATCTGCTGAAGCAGCATCAGCAACGTGAAACTTACAGAAAGAAACTCCAGCAGCTGCCGCCACTGATGCTCGGACTCATCGGGAGAGAGTAGCTTTACTGTAACGTTTTGTAAAAATACTGAATACTGCTGTTATAAATGGGCTACATATGCAGAAAATCAGTACTTCAAAAGTCGGGAATTGCTTCCCTTTTTTTATTTCAGCCGGTGGCGTTAAGAAATGTTAGGCTTATATGCTTTGTAGAAACCACACTCCTTGCTGCTGTTATGAATATGATATTAGTTAATAAAGTCCTGAGAGACTGCTTTGTTTGGGGCTGAAAGGGGGGTGGTAGTGAAAGCAGTGTTTCCCATAATTAGCCTATAATTTGGATAATTATCAACGCTGACCGCAACATATTGACATTTTGAACATATGTTTGTGCAACACCTCCTCGCTCGCTCCCTCTTAGTTAGAATAACACGCCCCCCGCTGTCATTCTGTGGGAAACACTGGAAAGTAACTAGTAACATAACTAGTTACTTTTATCACCCAGTAATAAGTAACTTAACACTGTAAACAGCACACCAAAAGAAAGTGAAGAGCACAACTTTTTCCCTTAAACTGTATAAACAAAAGGACCGGATGCAACCAAGTTCATGTGTGATTTTAACATCTGCTCACCTTTGGCTGTGGTCTCAGGCATGTTCGTCACAACTTATTTGGTCACTAAACTATTTCACTCCTGCCTCTCATTCAAATATTAAAAAGTCTTTAGTCTTTCTCGTATAATACTACCAGTGAGGAAGAGCTAATTAGGACGAGGAGCACCTGATACAATTTCCCAATACTTTTTTATGTAACAGTTATTTGAAGAAAAAAAATAGACCTTGCTTGTCAATAACTACAATAAAAATAATAATAAGCTACCAGTCAACTACTGAGGCTTCAACAGGTGGCATTTTATGTAAGGTATCGAATGTACTCTATTGGTATCGGTATTGCTTTAAGGGTACTGGTTTTTGTACTGGTATCGTAAAATTTTAAACGATACCCAACCCTACTGGTTTATCCCTGTGTCAGTGGGTTTATAGAGCTTTTTTTCTGAAAACAGATGCTTACTACAGCCAAAAATGACAGTGTGAGAGCAGTGAGAGTGAACCAAAATAATAGAGTTGTGGGCTACACAGCTAAACAAGCTGAAAGTCACTATAAAGCTCTGTAAAGCCAAGGGAGCTGCAGATTTGTATTATGTTAGGTTCATCAATGTAAAAGTAAAGATAAGTAAGTATCATTTTTAAATAAAAGGTGACATGGTAGGATTTAGTATTAAGGTAGTATAGAAATGGAAAAGAAAAAGCTGGCTGTACACACCCATACACACACCTGTGCGAGTGAGTGTGTTTGTGCGGGTGAATAGGCACTGCTTGTCAGTAAAAGGATTTTCCACAAGCTAAGTGAGAGTATGTGATTCTCATGAGAACATCACAGCTGAGCCTCGCTGTCCAGAACCAGAGACCGTAGCTAATTTGAATAGACAGATTACTGTGTTTTACCGAAAGAAAGCACATCTGTGAGGACAGATGAATCTACAGCAGCTCTGCAGGACTGTTTTGGGAGCACAACCTGGAGTATGTTCAGATTGGCCGCCGCCCAGCAGAGCCGCATCAACCTTGATGGATATACATCATCAGTGACATCATACATCAGCAAATGTGTTGATGGTGTGGTAATCAGTACAATGATAAAATCATTCCTGGTCAGAAGGTCTGAATGAATGGAGAGGTGAGGGCTCTGTCCAGAGCCAAAAAAGCAGCTCTTTGGTTAGGTGATAAAGAAGCTTACAGCACCGCCAGAGCGAGACTGAAAGCTGGCATCAAGGAGGAAAAGCGGAGACATCAACAGAGACTGGAGAGAGACTTCAACACCAACAACACCAAAGATGTGTGGCAGGCCATCAAAAACATCACAGGCTACAAAAGCAGGAGCTCCCCCATCATGTGTGAGGCCACATTACCTGATGAACTTAACACCTTTCTTGCTCGCTTTGATCTCCTCAACAAGGAGTCAGCTGTAAAGTCTACTCCACCTCCAGAGGACCGGCCACTGTCAGTATCCACAGCAGATGTGAGGAGAGTCCTGCTGAGAGTGAATATGACTAAATCACAACAACATCCCTGACCGTGTACTGAAAAAATAGAGCCCGACCGATATGGGTTTTTGAGGGCCGATGCCGAACTTAAGTGAAAAAGAGCTGATTTATGATATAGCCGAAATTTTGATTTTAAGATCAGTAGACCCCTTTAATGTATAAACTACACTTAGAATAGGCTGATATTGAAAGCTGGTGTGTATGTGGGCTATAAAACCGTTTCCTAAATGGATTATGTTGATAAATTAGATTACTGTCTCAAAAAGTGAACATGTAAACAATTGCACATCAATAAATATTTGCTACTGGAAGGAACAACTTTTTCAGCCGTAGGTAAACAGAGAGAGTGAGAAAGAATAAGCATGTGTGTTTCACTTTACACATAATCTGCCATAATTTCAAGGTAGCACATTCACATCTAGTTCATTCCTTTACCAGCTGTCTTTAATTCTAACCAAAGCTACGTGAAACCGTTTACCCACCATCGGTATAAATCATGCCTTCTAGGATACAGTGATCTGCTGTTGAATGCATCTAATACTACAGGAATGGACCAGGAAAGGACCTGCAACTTTGAGATTTAATTTTACTAACGTTATAACTACAACCACAGCCGTTATGGCTCCGACTACAGCGTTTCACATCTACAGCGTCACAAAAAGAGCCTGAGCTACAGGAAGCCGTGTTAGATTCTTGTTCAGCTCATGTTTATTTACATGTCCGCTGTGGTTTAATCATTTCAGATACGCCGACTAACTGCAGGCAGGTGGCTCGCAGATATTTTTAGAATATGTCAGAAACTATATTTTAAAGGCTCCTTAATGTTAGCGCTCCTCCACAGATAAACAGGGCATTAGCTTTGTGGTTAATTCAGCAATGGGCAACGTGAGCTGCCGTAACGTTACGTGATTTTAGAGAATACTTAGAAGTGATGAACTAGGGACAAATGTGGACCGTTCGCTAGAACTGCCACACTGTTTGAAATAAATGCACAGTTATGTCTATCAGCAGCTTCCAGCACCCAGCTACCATAACATTAAAGCGCTGTGAGCTGCAAGGAGGCAGGAGATGGCAGTGACAAACGGAGGGTTAACAAGTCATAAATGTTTTCAGGAGAGGAGAAGTGACTGGGTCTGTTTTTATTATAATTATTAAAGTCATATAATTAACTTGACAAAAGGCCGACTCATCGCTAAGAAAGCCCCTGCATGTTTCTAAATGCTGCATGTAGGCTTCAGTAAACTTCAGTCAGCTATTTGTTTTCTTCTGTGGTTTTTGTGGTGAGGCAGTGTTGTTAACAGGGGAGCTGCAGCTGGTAGTCAAACTATGCAACACCCATGACATGAGTGAAGGATCTGACTGTTTCTTTTTTAATAGTCATAAATCTGCCGTTATAAACAGCTGATGCCGATTAAATGCAATTAGCTCATATCGGCCGAAATTATTAGGCTAATTATTAAAAAAAATTCGGCCGCCCGATATATCGGTCAGGGTCTGCGAAAACACCTGTGCCAATCAGCTAGTTGATGTTATTACTGACATTTTCCACATCTCAGTGTCTCAGGAGAGGGTTCCCACCTGCTTCAAAACAGCCACCATCGTTCCTGTACCTAAAAAGTCTACAGTATCTAGTCTGAACAACTACTGCCCAGTTGCTCTCACCCCCATTCTAATGAAGTGCTTTGAGAAACACACATTCTTCAGCGCATAAAGAACAACTTCCCAGCCAGCCTGGACCCTCACCAGTTTGCTTTCAGAACCAACAGATCCACAGAGGATGCCCTCCACTCAGCCTTCACACACCTTGAGAAAAACAACACCTTCATCAGAATGCTGTTTGTGGATTTCAGCTCAGCATTCAACACAATCTCCCCCTTGAAACTGATCAGCAAACTCAGCACACTGGGTTTAAATACAACACTCTGCAACTGGATATTGGACTTCCTTACAATCAGACCCCAGGCAGTTCGGATTGGCGGACTCACCTCCTCCACTCTAGTACCCCCCAGGGCTGTGTGCTCAGGCCCCTCCTGTTCACGCTGTACACACATGACTGCAGCTCTTGACATGAAGAGAACTCTGTTGTGAAGTTTGCGGATGACACCACCATCATCGGCTGGATTTCAAACAAGGAGACTTCATATCAGAAAGGAAATCTTGTAGAGTGGTGCTCAGAGAACAACCTACTGTTCAATGTCAGCAAAACCAAGGAGCTGATCATTGATTTTAGGAAGAAGGAGATAAAGACACACACTCCTGTCTACATCAGTGGTGCAGAGGTGGAGAAGGTGGACAGTTTCAAGTTCCTGGGAATCAGCAAAAACTGACATGGTAATCTCACATCTCCATACTGGTGAATAAAGCTCAGAAACGACTGTATTTCTTGAGGAAGCTTAAGAAGGCCAAATTCCCACACTATGTTCTTGTCAGCTTTTACAGAGGAGCAACAGAAAGTATCCTGACTGGAAACATCACAAACTGGAATGGAATTTGTACAGCCCAGGACCGGAGGGCTCTGCAGCGGGTGATTAAAACTGCTCAGAAGATCATTGGTACCCATCTCCTGAGCATCAGTGATATCAGTGAGGTGAGGTGCCTACGCAGAGCCCAAAGGATACTAAAGGACAGTACCCACCCAGCCACAGCCTGTTCACCCTGTTGCCTTCTGGGAAGAGATATAGATGTTTCTGCTGCCACACCACCAGACTGCAGAGCAGCTTTTTCTCCCAAGCTATCAGTCTCTTAAACGCTAATTCATCCTCAGCACTGCTCCAGTGATAGTTTATTTCTGTTACCATTTTTCATAATTGACTCTTTATTAATAGATTTTGTCTGCAATGTAGCAGAAGGGAGTTGCAAAACTCAATTTCACTCTATAACTTGTTATAGTGTGACAATAAACCTGTTGTGTGTGTGTGTGTGTGTGTGTCTTTGACATTCCAACAGTAGCCTGCCTTTAATACAACAACCACTAGCCCTATTAAATATCCCCTGATCTGTAGCCATGGCATTTACTTTTCCTTCTCCATCCTTCCCTTCATCCCTGCTGCCAAACAACGCTCATAGGGACGACTGGCCTTTCATCAGGGGAGAGTGTATGTGGTATTGTGTGTATGTGTGTGTCTCTTCTCGCCATAATCATTTGAAAAATGCACACACAAATATTGCAAACAGGCTTCAAAGACAGGATTATCGCTGAGAGCCTAGAGAGGGAGTTAATGTCACTCTGTACACCCACGACAGCAGTGGCTGCTCTGTGTGTTTGTGCGTGAATGCATGTGTGTTGTGTACAGATATTGAACTTGTACATACGCCCACAGTTAACTGCGTATGTAGCATATGTGCACCTCAAAAGTTTCAGTGTCTTTGATGTGATAGAAGTAGGATTAAAGGGTGTAACTGTGTACACAACGCTCTGCAAATGTCTTTTATGTGCAGCCTACTCTCTTGTGTGTCTGCATGCTTTTATTTTACATCATGAAGTCACTGATGAAGTCAGTGATTTCACTTGCCATCCTCCTTGTCTGTAACTTTGCCCCTTGGCGTTAAGCACAAAAAACCCCGCTACACAGCATGCTGCCAAGTTCTGCCACAGAGACTTTGAACGACTTACTCAGTTTGAAATTGAGAACAAAGGATAAAACTTTTACCCATTTTTCATTCATTTCTTTTTCGTTGTTTGATTTGGTGCTCCTAATACCTCTAAATCTTAAATTCTGTCCCCAGTCTGGTAGAGTTGTTACTGCACTGCAAAAAGTACCCATCTTAAGAAATTATTTAGATTAGATAGCATTAATGCTAACATTTTCAAGATGTCCCTTGAATCATTTATTTTCTGGATGAAACATGAATTGATAAGTCTTTTTATTAAAGATCCTGAACTGAACTTGAAGATTGCATGGCACAGGCATGTGTTGCCACTTGTTTTGAGAAAACACAGATTGGAAAATTGAGTATAAGCCAAACAACTTAACCATTTTTGCAGGGTTCAGTGGCTGCCACTGAGCTGCTGCCAAGGTCCTCATTTACCACTGTTTATCACCAGCCCGCTAACATTGTGTCCTGTGGGACGATAAATGGCTGGACTCCAAAGAAATCCAGCACATGAATCACCTTGTTAATGACAGAACAACACAGATAGCGCGTGGTCACATGTGAAGTCGCACGCTGCGTGAGTTCGCCCTTCATCACGTGTGCTGCTGCCTTCTCTGACAGGTGTAAATTGTGTCTGCAGTTATCTCAAGCTCTGTTTGTGTTGTTGTAGAACTCACCGTGGACACTTGTCTTTGCATTACACTGGGCCTTGTTAAGGCTGCCATGACTGCTTTCTGATGTGCTAAGAGCCGTGTTGGCTGTTTCACAGCGCTCTTGGTAAAGTGCTGTTGATCACACCAGCTAAACTTGACAGGCCAATTCCTCAGGGAAGGAAGGAGAGAGTAAGAGGGTCGGGAAGGGAAAAGAGAGAGTGAGAGCGACAGAAAAATAAAGAAAGGTATTGAAAAAGAGAGAGAGAGGAGAAACCCAGACACTATAATGTATGAAGACTATAGCAAGTACCACACATTTACCGGACAGGTACTTGTAAAAAGAAACCTTGTTTTTCAGTAGTAAGTGGTATGTAATTAAGTGTATTTACTCTTACTTAAGTTTACTTGAGTATTTCCATTTTTACAGAGTTACTAATCGAGTTTCCTGAGTCAGATTATTAAAACAAAATATAATCAACTAATAAATGATGATGTGTTATTATGGATTATGCTATGTGGTTAAAGTAATTAGCTCCACCTTTCCCAGCTGCAACATCTATGATGTTTACACACTTAAAGTGCAGTGATATAATAAGCATTATTCTGAATAATAATGCCATTCTGCATTATTATTTTTACTTTTGGTACTCTAAGTATATGGTAATGTTAATTAGGGATGTCCCGATCAGGTTTTTTTGCCCTCGAGTCCGAGTCATTTGATTTTGAGTATCTACCGATACAGAGTCCCGATCCGATACTTCTATAATACTTAAAAAAAGAATAAAGAAGAGCGAAAAAACAGATCCAGGATGTTCCTTATTTTTTATTTAATTCACCTTATTTTAACATTCAACAACTCTGTTAACAAACAGAGCACTTCTGTGAGGTAGCTTGAACAATCAAGTAATAAATAACATAAATTCTTCACTTTTGGACTTTGGTGCAACAGTAAATATAAAAAAAGTCTAAGATGAAAACAAATAGGATCTCAACTTAAAATACCCGGCAGGCATGTAAACAAATACAAAAATAAAAGTGCTGCAGTGTTTGCAAAGCACATCTATATATACATATATATATATATATATATATATATATATATATATACACATTTATATCCGAGTCCATATCGGGAGGTAACGTCCGATTCCGATCGAGTCTGAAACAACGTGATCGGGCCCGATTTCTGATCTCGTGATCGGATCTGGACATCCCTAACGCTAATAGTTTTGTACTATTGCTGAAGCAAAGTTTTGAATACAGGAAGTTTACTTGGACAAGAGTATTTCTACACTGTGGTATTGCTATTTTTAAGTATAAGATCTACTTCTTCCAGCAGTGTGCATTTCTGTGAGCATAAAATGAACACACACACAGGTGCACATGTACAATACAGCCAGGCTTGCACACTGACAAACACACTGTACAAACATAGGCAATCACACGCAAATAATTGCATCTGTGCTTCTGGATGTACAAACACTACACTGTCAGACCTGGTTGAAATCTTTGCACACATGCACACACAGTAATGCGATGATGGCCCACCTTGCCAGCCAGGTTTGCAGACAGGCTTGACGTCAATGCGGACAGGTACGCTGTGCAAGGCTCTCTTCTGGCCGCAGTCCCAGGCCGTCACCTGGATCTCGTACTGCTGCTGGCGGTCGTAGCTCAGCTTCTCTGTGTTCCGGATGTTACCTTGTGTGGAGAAAAGAGTCACATAGCCTTTTTAAGCAAACTCATTATGATGTGTAGAGGAAACGCGTGTCTCATAGTGAAAAGATTTTGCACATTGACTGCCACAAATCACGTTTGTAGTTTTAAGATATCAAGAGCTTAGAGAGAGAAGAGATGGCTTAGAAAGTTTATAAAATGTCACACATAATGCACATCTGGTGAATGGGTGACAGGATTGGGAAGTAAAATCTTCTTTCCTTCAGTCTGGAAATAGGCTGTTAGTTCAGAACTTAATTCACAAAAGCTGATGTACAGTGGAATGAAGTGAAGTGGTTCAGGAAAGTAAGACATTTTTGTGAAACATTTGACTCTGTAATAAATGCTATCATCCCCGATCTGTAACTGAGAAATAGACTGGCTTCCCTCCGTCAGGAGGGATTTGGAACCTTTATGGAGTCATAAAACGGCTGTGTGAGCTATTACAGCTAAACCAGCTTTTTTTTAGCGTAGTCATGAGCAAGGTGCAACAGATACGTCTCCATATTCATCGCTACACTCATCTTTCAAATGTATTCTTAATGGAGCTGCTCTTCAATCTGTTGACTTCTGTTTACTGACTCATCTGACTGCATATTTTAGTGTAAACTATGAAAAGTATGAAAGTTAAGGATAAACTTTAAGCTGCCTTTAGGAAAGTGACTAGCAGCAGTCCCACTCAAGTGTGCATCAACTGAATCATGTGTCTTTAGAGTGAGTTAATAGATAACACAGAAGCCCTGTGTATTGCTTATATGCCTACACACTGTGTGTGTGTGTGCGTGGCGTGTTTGTGTGTGTCTGTGTTTGCTTAAAGGAGTAATGGGTATTTAATTTTAATTTTAAAGCATTGTTATATTTCATTGTCAAATTAACGGTGATGCCTTAATATAATCACTGTAACTAATGAGATCATGGTTGGGATGACAGGTAGCCTTTATCTCTCACAAGTGCTTTGATTAGAGCTAATGTTTTTCAAAATTAAGACCACGTTTCCATTAAACCCCTGTTGTTTCCTGATGCAATAACGATACTGGTACTTAACTTCCCCTTTCCTCCCTGCCTGGTGTGCCAAATACTGTATGTTTAAAGGGATTGTGCCCTACCATTAGCCCTTAAATTGTACCAACTGAGTTGCATTGTGGGTAATGTAGGTGCCAAGTTTTGACAGGGAGGAACAATGCATGAAATAAAAAACAATGATATCTGTGGTTCTGCTGCATTTTGATCATTTTTCTTGGACTGTCCACCACAAGTTTGACATAGTTTTCCAAGTGCAATGCTAAATCTTTGCAGATAGCTTGGAGCCTTAATAAAACAGGTGGTTCAAACATATAGTTCCAACACGTCCTCATACCTAAATGTCAAAATAGGTCGATTGTCACTTTTCCCAAAACGACTTCTTCCTTCGCTATCGTCATGCGGCCACTAGAGTTCGCGGCCTAACAATAATGCTAAATATGGGTCTAAAATGGGAACCTAAAAGAAATCCTACCTTGTCTTTACAAGCCCTTAAATTCGAACACTGGCCAGAATGTCTGGTTTCTCTCTGAATATTCTGCTGGTTACAGCTTTCCTCTACTTTTATGCTTGGATCAAGGTAGAAATCATGACAAATTGCAGTCAAACAATCATATGCATGGCAAGTCCAAGTCATGTGACACATGACTCATATTTGTGCTTTAAAGCCAATCCAGCAGATAGCCCATCAAATTTAGCCTCTGCCATATATTTACACTAATATATCAGAATTAATGATTGGCAATGATTTTGCTCTGTTGCACACAGCCTCTTAAAAGGACCAAATAACATGCTCTGTCTCTACAGTACAATCACTATCCAGACCACATTTATTGACTGAGAGGCCTCCTGCCTTTGTGGTAACCACGACCCATTTACCAAGCCAGCGTCTTTTCTCATGCTGAGCAGAGTGCATGAAGAGAGTTCTTGTGCTCCTAATGTGTCAGTTAATATTTGATGAGCCTTCCACTACAGAAGGATGTCAATGCTATTCACGCAGCCGGGTCTGGGCATGGAGGACACACCCTGACTGACAACACTTACGGGGTGTACATATCATTAAAAAGAGACGCTTTTGTATTAATGTGTTATATTTGTATGCAAGTGTGAGAGTGGGAGGATTAGATGTAATTCACGAGGAAGGTATTGTTTGCCTTCCCGTCCTCCTCATCGCCCATCTCCCTCTCACCTTGTTGAGAATGACTTCCCTCCCCGTTCTTCCCTTTCCAACCTTCCCATTTACTTTAAATGCACATCATTGTCTCACTGTTTTGCAGCCTCATCCCATTTCAGTGTTTGCTGCCTCATCTGTTGTACTGCTCTCTACCTTTTTTCACAAGTATGTATGCACACTGAGACACTCACACCTTTCCGCATGATGGAGGTTCCTATTCCTGCTCCTTCAATTACTACATCAACTTATCCGTGTCAGGAGGCTGTGCGTGCTGTGACTGCTGGCAAGGGTGGCCGGCTAGTAAATGACTACTTTACCCTCCATCTTGCTGTCTCTATTTGCCTCTCTGTCATATGGGTGTAAACACACACACACACACACACACACACACACACACACACACACACACAAACCATCTTTGCATCTGTCTTGGTGAATACCTTCTATCATCTCTTTGTAACTACTCTCCAATTTTACCAACTAATGCTGTTTAGCCCTCCTGATCTTGTTTAAAGGTCAAGGCCTGCATGAAACTGTATTACTCTTATTTTAAATAAAAGACCAATACCACCTCTGTCTGTGTCTTAAAACCTAAGAACTGTGCATTGTTCCTGCTGAGGTCACAGGTCACAAATATATGGTTTCACATTTTTTAAAAGCTCTTCCGAAAGCTGCTGGGCATTGCAGTTTTAGCAAATGTTATTCAAACAGGAGGAAATAGAGCAGTGGCGTGTAACTTTATTGTTTTTGTAATAGCCAGGTAAGCAGCTCTATGGACGGCAATGTTGGTCAGTCAATATCTCAACAAGTATTGTCAGTTTGTCATGAAATATAATACAGGCAGTCTAAATTGGCCCCTCTGGTCACCAGAGGATGAATCTTAATGACTTTAATGATCTCCTTACTTTTCAACTAGTTCCACCATTAGATAAAACATTTTATTTGTCTAATACTTTTGGTTTATGACCAAATACCAGCAAATACCAGAAGATATGACATTCCCAGCAGCCACAGCTGTTTTTTTGTATTTAGTCATAATTAGCTCATGGTAACATGCTAGAACAGTGAACATGGTAAATATACCTGATAAACATCCGCATGTTGGCATGGTAACATAAGCATTCAGCTCAAAGCCCTGTTGTGCCTAAGTATAGGCTCACAGAGCCACAAGCATAGCTGTACAGTCTTGTTCTTATAACATATTGAAAAACAACAACAATATAATTGTCGGCCTATCAGTATTTCTGACTTCATTACGCTGAATATGGCTGAACCCCAGGCCCACTGGTTCCTGTAAATCTTTACAAATGGGTCACAAATATACAATATAGTTTAATGGTCAAAAGAATCATTAAAAAAAAGCTCAGTAATTTCCTTTAACAGCTGGGAACAGTAGTTTAGCAAATGTTACTCACATTAGAGTAAATAGTGCAACTGTTAGAGACTATTCAGCAGCAATAATAATAATAATAATACACATTTGGTGTTCTACCAGTATTTGGGGCACCAGGACGGTGCATGTGGGACTGAGTCAAAATAAACTGAGTCAAAGTAATGAAAGAACATGTGACCCAGTGCAACAGTGTGGCTCATTGATGTGTTTTAAATAGGTTTTGGACAACAAAGGAGCTCTATGGCACAGATGAGGAACATCTATCAGGCTTTGACGAAACAGGAAATACTTGTAAGAAGTTGGTTTTGGTCTTTTCACGAGTTTTGTTGACAATGGGAAATCTCCAGTACATTTTTCTGTCTACTTCTCTCCCTGATCTTGTCATAGCATTTACTCTCACTCTCACAGCCAACCCCTCCTTTCCTCCCATCCATCTTCTTCCTCTGCCCCTCAGGTGCTCTTGAGTTCAAGGGCTCTCAAAGCCTTTTCCTCAGCGGTCAATGGCTGAGCGAGACCCCTTCAAATGGAGAGAGAAAAGAGAAGCACTCTGGTGACAGCCTCCCCCCTGTATCATTCACAGTGCAGTTTCGCCCTAACCTCATCCACTCAGCCTTTTTACTGTAACACCTCAGCAGTGGGCAATGCTTGGCAATCAGCAACAAACGAAAACCTAAACAATAATTTCACTTGCATCTACAGTGTCTCCTAAAAAAGTGTGTGCAGAGTTTTTAGAAGAGCCACTAGAGCCAGTTGTATTTAAATAGCTTCTCTAACTGTGGTAATAAGCTGTTAAAGTCTGTATTCAAGGAGTTCATTTTATCCTACTTGACTTTGTGTATGTCTTTTTGGAAATATGAATGTAATAATACTAAGGGCAAAGCTCAGTCCTCCATCAAACTAGGAATGTCAGAATGGCCAGTAGAGGACATGACAGTGGAGAAAATAACCAATCTCTCAACATATTTGTGTGGGTATTTCTCACACATGCACACATAATTTCTGGATCTCTGTTAGTGAGTAATAATAAAGTAATAAATAAAGTATAATCTTTATTTGTAATGTCAAGTGCAAGTGGTAAGTCAAGTAAATGTGTGCGGGTATGTGAGAGTGTACTTAGATTTTTTCTTAGCATTTATTTTTGCCAGTGTGTGTCTTTCATGTTTGTGTGTGTACACACTCATCCGTGATTTGATTTGTTCAGACTGATGGCTCTGTGGGCAAAGCTTGACTTTGTCCTTGGAAAGAGCAAAGAACACATTTTATCCTGGGGAGAGACATCTGTCAGAGTATTAAGTTTTGCTACCAGACTGTATGCAGGTATTTGTAGTATGAGTGTATGTCCTGTGGCTGTAAAGTGAAAGTGTGTGTGCATGGATGGGATTTTTAGAACACGAGTACCACTGTGTTATGACAGAAATTTGTTCTTCTTCTTTAAATAAGATGGTGAGCAAAGAGGGGAGCAAAAAACTTCATGCTTGATTTGGAAGATGTTCTTGGACATGAGAAATTACTGAAGTAAGAACAGCAGACTTGCTGTCGATGCGGCACGCTGAGGGAAAGTTGGTACACAAAAAAAGTCTTCACCACCAAATAAAACCTGAATGGCATTAAACATGATACACTGTAGGTGAGATAACAAGGTTTCTTTATGCCTGTACATATCTCCCATGTTAATACAAAACACAGCACAAGGTGGATGCTACTAACAAATCTTTTCCTCTCTTCTACTCACCGTTGCGATCTATAGCGAAGGGTGTGTTGGTGGTGGTGATCTGGTAGTTACAGATCTGGCTGTACTGTGGGGAGCAGTCCTGGTCAGTGGCCTCCACCTGCAGGATGCTGTCGTAAATCTTGCCCTCCGTCACTGCGGCTCGGTACTGGGGCTCCCGAAATACTGGGGCAAACTCATTCACATCGTTGACCTGAATGTGCACCACCGCCCTGCAGACAATAGGGGGCAACAAAGGGGAGGAAAGTGGAAATCAGCGTAGGATGGTCTATCTGCACAGAGCGTAACTGCTTAAGGCAGGTCGCTACAACCCCCGTTTCAGCTGTTGTACAAGATGAATATATTTTCAGCCATATCTGTCTGTCAGTCAGTCAGTCTGTACACCGTTTGCTCCAGACTGCATTTTCTCTATTAGATGGATTGGAGCAACATTTTGTACAGATATTCATGTGCCCCAGAGGATGAATCCTAATAAGTTTTGTGATACTCTGACGTTTCCTATAGTGCTACAATGAGTGGTGAAATCAGTTATCTACTACTATTACTACAGCCTCTCAGGTGACTGTTGCCGGTGATGAATTACTGTAGTTTGGTAACCAATAATCACACTGTGCTCTGTGTAAAACACAGTCTGACCTGACCCACTGGATTGCTTTGTGCTGCTATCGCAAAATAATCCCCTGGATCTCGTCACCTACCATAGCCATGTAAACTAAGCACAGTTCTCCAAGTGCACTATGTTGCACCAATTCATCATTCAATAATCAGAATAATAATCAGAATCAGCTTTATTGTTAGGTATGTGTGCACATACGAGGAATTTGACTCTGGACAATGCTCACAATGTGCTTACTTATACAATAATACAATAAGACCATAATAATCAAACCCAGGCTACAGTATAGAGAACACATATATACACACTATGAACAAAAACAGACAGACTGAGACAATAGTGCAATGAACAGAGTGCAAAGGATGCAGGAGAAAAATTATTGTTACCATTATTGTTATTATTATGTACATGTCAGAGGTGGTATAAGTGAACTATCAGCAGTAGTTGTTATGTTAAGTCACACATAAGTAAAGTTCAAACGATGAGCAAATTCCATCACCCATTACTTCAAAACATCTTCATCAATTCTCTCTGTCCAGAAGGCAACAGGTTCCATAATCAATTCTTCGATTTATTGACTGACAACCAGTGATGGATGATGACGGGACAGAATAATACAGTTTTAAGCTTCAAATGGCAAATACAAAGCAATGCCTTGCTTTAAGAGACTAAGGGGCAGAGATGAGTATGGGATTTATGGGATTAGCTGGTATGGTAATGACGGTGAAATTATCCTATTAAAAAGGCTGTAAATATCTCTCCAACATGTGGTCGGCTGGAGATGGAGACTGGACAACAAAGAGGGAGACAGTGCGGAGGCTGAGCCCAGGCAGAATGGATTTTCACACTGCCTTATCTCTCTCTGTCACAAGAGCACAAACATTGGAGACCATTTGTTTTTAAGCTTTTCCACACAAACAGATGCACAGTCACATAGTTTAATACAAAATAAGACACACACAAACAACAGAAGTAAAAATACAAAAGGGACAAAAAAATAGGGGACAGGCAGCGGTGGTAGTAACTAAGTAAATTTACTTAGTAATGTCAGCTACATCTTGTACTTTAGTATTTTTATTTCATACCACTTAAAATATGACTGCATAACATTTCAGTGTGATTTATTGCACTATTTAATCCACTATCTTTATCTGACAGCTATATTACTGTTTACTTTAAACAGTAAGATTTTACATACTAATTCATATGATAAGCCTCTAAAAGATGATGTATTGTTCTCCATAGATGAGACTACTAACTGCACACTAGCTCCTGTATGGACTCACAATAAGTGTCAGTGCGCTCTAATCCTCCAAATGCCTAAATTTATAAAGATGTGGAGTCCTGTGCCATGTCAGACTTACTCCACCCTGTATTTCTAAATGTACAAGCATTTTTAGTTCTCCTCCTTTAAGACACATATATTCAAGCTGATCTCACCCTACATGCCCAAATTTCTTCATTATTCTTTTCTTTCTTTATTATCTGCATCATTTAATGTAATTCTTTTTAGATTGCTTTCTCGTAAGTATTCTTAATATATAGTAAATTAATTATGCGGGCATCTTTATGGAGCCCTGGACCTAACATAATGTAGTTTTGTAAGTTATCAGACAAGTAAAAAAAAACAATAATTAAACATAATTTCCATTAACCTCCAATCAGTCTTTAAAAAAATAGAAAATGCTTTCCCCTTGACCAACAATCAATTGATAAAATAAATTAAAACCGACTAAAATAATTAAAACGTATCTATTTTACTCTTTTGACCTTTCTCCAGCTCATTTTATTTTAGATGTCCCTCATTTTCCTCTTTTTTTTCTTGGCACACATTTAATAATTCATCTTATCCCTGTTTTCACTATGAAACATTTGCCATTTACCTCAACAGATTTCCAATTGTCTTTCAGCAGATGGGCATGTCCAGCAATTGGACCTGTGAGCTGTGTGTGTTGTTTGCTGGCTACTTTAACTGAAAAAGCAGGTGGCTAAACACACTGAGTTAATTTCATCATAAAACTACACAATCCAGGCACGCAATGCTAATCATCCATATACTTTCTACTGCTGCAGCATCACTCTATAAACTGTAACAGTAGCTAATGCATTTTATCTGGCATGTTAACATTAACACAACATAACAAGAGTCTATTTATGCTATTTTACATGGGTACAATTGGGACTTCAAACTTAAGACTTAATATAAGACCTAAGACTTGAGACCAAATATACAACAATCAAATTTAAAATTAGGGGGAAAAAACTCCAAATGTATTATTCATTAAAAAAATCTGCTTTATCAGGAGGACTGTGCGGGTCTGCCTTTGTCAGATTTACAGTGGCCTGGCAACACAAACCTCACAGTTGACTCTGACTCACAGTGTCAGGAACAATTCCTGTGCAATAACCCAGTAACTCTCTCCATAATCAGCCAACTGTTTTACTGGTTACCACTTTATTTATTATTTATTTACCATTCTCTATTTCAGTGTTGTTCATTCTGTTATATTGTCATATTGTATCCAAATCCATTTACCTCAAATACATAACTCCTGCACAAAACACTTATTTATTCCAGCATCCTTTGCACTCACTACCCACTGCATTATTTGTCAATATGTCTATATTGTTTTGTTCACAGTGTGTATTTGTGTTGTCTACACTTTAGACTGTGTCTGATTTGATTTTACTATTGTAAGCGGCGACGTCACATCATGTAAGCATATTGTAAGCACATCGTGAGCAATGTACAATCCTGAGTCAAATTCCTCGTATGTGTGCACATACCCTGCAATAAAGCTGATTCTGACATCTGTTATATCATAGTCGGCGGTGCCTGCTCTTCCATTCCCTGTGTTTCTGCTGTTTGTCTCCCTCGCCCTCATGTTTTTGTTTTCTGTGGGTATGTGTGCATGCCTGGGCATGGACGCTCCAGTTCCTTCTTTGGTTGTCCAATCTCCTACACACCTGTGACATACATCCGCACCTGAGACTCAGCAATCAAGCGTTAACTCTAGCTCATTTAAACACTGTTCCTTCATTCTGGTCTTTGCCAGATTGTCCATTCTCCCATGTGGTACTCCCCTGAATGTTGTGTGTCTGTGGAAGCTCACTGCCTGCCAGTGCCTGTGTCCGTGCCTTACCTATGTGTTCCCCCGACTGCCCGGCTCTCGCCAAGCCTGCATCTCTAAGGCTTCCAAGCAAGACCTCACTATTGCACATTTCTTGGAATTGTAATGAACTGAATTGTGTTTAAAAACACTGACTAAAACAAACAAACAAACAAACTTTACAGACATATACCCAAGCTGTTTTAGCAGAAAACTGTGTGTTCATGTGGGAACATTATTCATAGTTAGAAAAAAATAGGTTTTCAAGGCCTTTAAAGGGTCTAAAACACAGGTACAGAATACACAGATGAACACGTATATGACAGTGATTAATCACTGGGCTTTAGGTTGGGTGGGATGTTAACGGCAATGCTAACAGCGGTGAAGATGGTGATAAGAAGCACTGACAGATGATGGCAGCACCAGTGTGTGCAGTAAATCCCTCAGCCAGCCTTGTTTTGTCATATTAATGACACTCTCATAAACATTACCCCCCTGCTTTGCCACACTCCCCAGCGATGAGGGAGCCAACATATGTTCCACTCCTCTGGGGCTTGTATGGAGGGGCGGGCGCAGTTGTGTGTGTGTGTGTGTGTGATTGTATATTTATGCACAGAAATGCATAATATATAAATGTGATAATTGTAAATATGTCTCATTGTGAGTGTGCATGTAAGTTTGTGTTTCTCTGCTGATGCCGCACATCTGGCTGAAACAGACGCCTGGTTCTCTAGGGCTAGGATGTTTGCGTGTCCGTATGTGTGTGTTTGTGTGCGTTTTCATCTTGCTGGAACATTGCCAAGCTGAGCCCATGGCCGCCATTCCTCCCTGTGACAGGCCTCAGCTCAAAAGCAGGAGGGCCACAATGAGTCAGAGTGACACAGAAAGACAGTGGGGGGTTGAGTGACCCAATGGGCGCGAGAATGATCATAACACCACTAAACAAAGTGGATAACAACCAGAGCCACGGGGATGGCTTCTTTAAAAAAAAAAAGTCAAAGGTCAAACAAACAACATCACCCCAGTGAATGAGCAAATCAAATCGAATCAATGACCCTGTTTTCACTCTGCAGTGATTATAGACTAAAGCTTGTGATCACATTGTAGTGAAACTGTGGTGTAAAACAGTACCAACTCCAGGTCTAAATGCAACCAAAATGCAAACTGACTCTGTAGAGGATGAGCATATAGAATCTACATTAGTATACTGGTCTAAAGACTGACCAACACTATCTCTACCAACATCAGTGTGCTACATTTTGCTTGACATTCACCAGATCAGCAGCTCCACTTACTCAAATGACTCCATATAATGTAAACGGGTCACAGTTCTGTGCACCTTTTAGTCCTCATATTAACTTCTACTGAACTTTAAAATAGATATTTACAGAAAGACGACTGTAAATATTCAGGAGCAATATGGGGTAAAGTCTATCCCAAGGACACTTCGACAGGAGGAGGTGGGGATCAAACCACCCACCCTGTGATCCAGTGTCCAACCTGGGCCCTGCACCACGAAGCAAGTTCAACATACCCAGGATATACTTTCATAATCTGGCTTCACTAAACCTGACAATCGCGATCGGGATAAGCGGTTACACAAAGCTGGATATTAAATCGGTAAGTCAACCCAGGGATTCCCGATCCAGCCATGAGACATGGCCAAGTCTACTGGCAGCAGAGCTGCACATTTTACAAACAAAAAGCAAACTATAATATTATACAATTTGTTCATATGCATTTGTTCTTATGGCGTGTATGATAATTCTAGCCTTATTCTTTCAGCTTGGTCTTGTGTCAGAGATTCCACATTTAAAGCCTAAATAAGTGGTTGTTCTAACTCATTTTCAAGAACTCTCATCACTTAAAAATGTGATCTGATTAATTAATTTAACACACTCAAAAGTGTTCAAAACACTGTTCTAAATTAACATTATAAAGCAATGAAATGAAAAATCCATTCATGGCATTAGAGATGCTCAAATAGTAGTGGAAAGACTGAATCTTTCCACCCCTCAGTCAAAAAAGTAAAATTCTAATTACCTCAAGACAGTATCCTTATTTAAGCAGGCCTCCCTTGCTGATTTTAAGTGATTTTAAGTAAATGTTAACAGCAGCAACAAGATGGTAATGTGGTCATCATCCTCATAAAAAATCGGACATTTGGGATACAGGTTCCATCCTGACAGCATTTCAGCTCTAATCACGCTCTTTTTTTTTTAATCTCACGAGTTACTATCTTGAGGCCACGAGGTAATTAGAATTAATTTTTTTGATTAAGTGAGCCTAGGGGGTCTCTGTAGAATCTCAACATTTAGGCTACTGAAAACTCCCCCACATCATCTCCGCCCACATCGCAAAAGGCAGCGTGCTACATGACCAGTCTTTATAATACAAGATAGCTACTGACTTAAACACATTCAAACTACACTTTAATTTAAATACGCCTACCAAACTATATGCCAATAATAACAAAAATTACACCAATTTATTTTTATTGGCTGCAACAGACTGTGTGAAACAGACTAGCAAGTGAAAGATATAAAACACATTTAAAAGCAGTAAGTAGGCTAACTGTCACATCTTAAAAACCTACAACATGTACTAGCCTACAAGGTTTTAGTAGTCTACAACAATCAGACTCTGTCAGATGATATCGCTATACAAAAGTTTCTCCACAGCAAACATAAAGGCAGCCTAGAAACCAGTCTGTGGGACATCGCACAGATGGTGATATAATTTCCCAAAGGAGCTGACTGGTCAGTTAGAGGTGCTTTTATAGAGTTGATCTTTTCTCTGGAACATAACCTGCTCCGGAAGAGGTTAGCCATTCAGAAGTTACCAAGGCGATATTCCCGGGTAAGAAGTGAGCCATCATCGTGGTCCTGAAAACCCAGGGTTAACCCCGAAGTTGCGGAAGTTGCCTCGCTAAGCTCAAATCTGAGAATGTAGATTGAGATTGCAGCTGATGTTGTCTGTACAGACAGAAGAACAGATCTGGAAGTGGTTTTAGACTTTAATTTGCATTCTATGTCACAGAAATAATTTATTTTCAGCTCAGGAACACTGCTAAACAAATTTTCACTTATTACGCTGAAATGCTGAAACATGCTTCATTGTGCTTGCATGTAAACTTTATTCAGAATGCTGCAGCCAGGACTTTTTTTTAATCAATAATTACTACTTACTGCATTCAACGCCGCACTGGCCACATGTACGTTTTACAATTTATTTGAGTTCTTCTTCTTTATAAACATTTTACATAGCCTAGCACATTTTCATACCAAATCACCAAAATTAGTGTAAATGCAGTGACTTACCAATTCATCAATGTCAAAAACTCTGTTTGCAGAAACAAAACCAAATGACCTGGAAAGATGTTTGCAGTCACTTTTCAAAGATGTAAATATCTCAGTGCATGGCAAACAGTGGAGACAGATTTCAGTGCCAGGTGTGATTTCAATCCAGTTAAATCATATGCAGACACAATCAGATACCAGCTGCATGTTAATGCCAGGTTAGTATTGTTCCGAGCTTATTACATATTCATCCGCACTCATTATTTATCAACACTCAACTAAACACAGCTTCTCAAACTCAAGTCATTATTGAATGCCTCCCGTGCACACACACACACACCACACGCACCTGCACACCCAACCCAAAGGCAAAGGACTCAATTAATCTTTGTCAAGAATTATCTGAGAGGTTGAATCATCAATTTCCTTGTGTGAGACTAGAATGGAAATAAACAACCCTAACTATACCAATGGGATCACATGCGTAGCCCAACACAGGATGATAACCTCATCAATATGCAAGGAAATCACACATCCACATTGTCTAACACCCGGAGGCAGTAACAGAACAGAACTCCACAGGGGCTTGTGTAATCTCAATACAAGGTGATTATAAAGCATGGTTATCCAGTTAAATGCTCCATGCCCCAATCATGCTAATCTAACACCAGATCGTATGGATCCAATCGCTATCATGCCACAGAACATAGTGTTCAACAGTGTCACTAAAGAGTTAAAGCTGTAATTTGCAAAGTACGTAACCACATAGAGAAAAGGTTACTTTATGATTTTGAGAACATTTCTGTGCGATCATCAGAATCATCAATCATCATGTCCATTTGCCTGAGTCTCCAGACAAACTTCTAAGCATTACCAATGCGCGGCGACGTCAGATCATGGTTTGACTTTAGAATAGGAACGGGTGTCACTTTCTTTCGTCTGGTAACTCCAGCAGACAGCACAGATGGAGCAGTTCCTGGCGGTGCCTATTCATAATTGAAACACGGAGACTATACTGTCTTATTACATTATGTTAGCTGAAGATAAACAACATATTCCTACACTAGATGTTTTTTTTTCTTGCCAGGAATAATAATCACGTCAACTAACAGGTTTTGACAGAATGAGGTTTCACTCATATTAGCATCAAGTGTGACAAGCGTGAAGTTAAGATTCTTGGTAGAATAAAACGCCGACACATTGACAGGGCTACACTGTCTGTGTGGAGTCTCCTGGTCTTCTCATTGCAGAAATGTATCATGACAGCTTATGCTAACAAGGCACAGCTTTTGTCCCACTTCTTCACTTTGACTTTTTTTTTTGTTAATGCTCAAGTGTGTACTTTGGTGATTGTCTATGTGTTGGTGTGCGTGCCTGTTTGCAAGTTGGTGATGAGATGCAGAATCAAGCCTATCTGTCCTCAGCTACGTTATTTGTCTTATTTATATGTAAATTTAGGTATATCAGTGTGAATTTGACTCAGCATTTGGGATTTGTGTGTCTGCGTGTGCATGGCTGTCCTTCAGCTGGCTGTTCGGTGGGATAATTAGCCACTCCAAACTGCAGTGAGGTTAGGACATGCAGACCTCTAAGATTCACTAATGATGACTTTAATAACTACTGTGCTGCCAAGCAGAGAGTGTGTGTGTGTGTGTGTGTGTGTGTGTGTGTGTGTGTGTGTCTAGCAACACGGACATGAGAAAACATCTGCGTGTCTAAATTACGTCTACATTTTCTCAACGCACACATTTGCACACGCCCAACCTTCGGGGCACCTAACCCTGTTGTGAATGCATTACTCCCCTGACAGCCTCCAGGCACTTAACCCCTGGGCCGGAGTTAAGTACACATGTCGCGGTTAGGTGTGAGTCCTGGGAAGGATTATGAATATGACATGCTTTGTAAGGCAGTGAGATGTCCCTTATGCCTAATTACTCCACAGCAACATCAGAAACATGCATTCAGCAAGGTGTGTGGGGACTGGTGAGGCACAAACAGTACAGAGAAACTTCTAGTCTTCAGATGCTAATTAGTGAGATTATATGGTTGTTTTTCAACTGCACGCACCCCTAAGGCTCAGAGCTCACATTGCTAGCTACACTGGTGATCTCAAATTTTCAGGGTTAAGAGCAATGTCAAGTATTAAGATCTGTTTGGTAATAATGTTACCCTAAAACAAGTGGTTCCTAATCATTTTTTGCATGTGGCATCTCATGAACTTGAGGGGTCCTTGAGTTGGAATTGTGGGTGGCATGTAACTTGAAAAAGGACGTGGGGGCTCTCTGGTTGAGTTTAAATTATTTGTGCTTCATGAATGAATGCTTCACATAATTAATGTGCTGCTAGAGTTATTAAAATAAAACAGTGAGAAAGAATTTTTTTATCTTATTAAAGTTGCTATATGTAGGTTTTTAATGAAATAAACCACTTTTTTATTGAATTTGTCAAATGGTTGTAACCTCACATGAAAATGAACACACCTATTTTCTTGTTTGATTGGCACAGCCACTATGGTGCTTCCTATCTGAACAAATCTGGTCATATCTTCCGCGAAATCCATTGGTTTACATAGTCTGTGATATGGCTGTGCGATGTGATCTATCATTTAATGATAGAAAAACATCTATTGTTTGCAGTTATGATCTATCGTTTATATTATGATTTTGCAAATTCCACACTTTACCGTAAGATTTCGGTGAGGGAACAGCTTATGCACCGTGGTGAGGTTCGCTTTATGTTGGAATTCGACATCTAATGAATGTCCAATGTAAAACAAAGCGGTCCGTTCTTCCACACGTGCCGGTGTTGTGGAGAAGAAATTTGCATTAAGCCACACAACACGATCCAGCAGTGCGAGCCATGATGTGTGCGACACAAAGGCAACGTTTAATGACTTGCCCACGGACATTCAGCTTACTTTATAGTTCGCCAAGACAAGCTATTGCTGTGATGTTACGAGAGCTGTGAGTGTCGCTGTGTGGAGATGCTGTGCTGCTCTGAGCTCGTCTCCTCCTCTCATGTTTGCTTTGCAGTAACAAGTAGGGTCAGTTTGCTAATCCACAACCTACCTAACATTATAACTCTATCCTATACAAGGCAACAACACCACAGCTAACGAAATGGAGTCCGCCACACCAAAAAACGACCAGTTCCCCACATTACATGACACACAATAAAACGTGGAACAAGACTTTTCAAATTGATCTGAAAGATCCATATCACCATTAAAACATCCACATACAAACACTAAGAGCTGAAATCAAAGTGAGCATCTTAATTCAACACTCCTTTTCCATGCTTACCATCATGGGTAACACGGTAGCACATTTTTCAATAGCGTTATTGGTTGCATTTGAATCAATATGTTTTATATCCAATCAAAGTTAGGATGTTAACAAATAAATCAATGCAGAAGTAAAGTTAAGGTCTTGACTGGTCTTGAAATAAAATCCCGAGTCCTTAATGTCCGAGACCAAGACAAGACCGAGTACAAATGCAAGCTCGAGACGATACCGAGACAATCAAAAAATGGTCTTAAGCCCAATCTCGAGTACTACAAAACTACCACATAATAGTTTTCTCCCCATAACAGCCTACACTGCTGTTGCAGCCATTAAATTATTCAGGTTTGTTTTTAATAGCAGAGCTGTTACAGTGTATTTCTTAGATCTTTATTAAGTAATGTTACTTTAGAAAAATGTTTGGTTTTGTTTTTGTTTTTGATTTTTTTATTTCTTAGTAAAATACATTTTTTGTTTTTTAAAGTGTCGACCAAGCGACCAGCTGCCGACAGTGAGTCAAACTTCAATTTAGCCTGTTATATGTGGATTTTATTGTCAACACTTGACAATAAAATCCACATATATAAAACATTCAAGCAGATCACAATGTGAGTTTAAAAGTGTAGGCTAAAGTTGGGTATCGTTTAAAATTTTATGATACCAGTACCAAAACCAGTACCCTTAAAGTGATAACGATACCAATAGAGCACTTCATTCAATACCCTTCATTAAATGCCACCTGCTGAAGCCATAGTAGTTGATTGGTAGCCCATTAATATTTTTATTGTTATTGACGAGCAAGGTTATCTATTTTGTTTTTGTCTTGTTTCAAACAACTGTCACATAAAAGTAGTGGGAAATTGTATCAGGTTGCTCCTCATCCTAATTAGTTCATCATCATCGCTATTATTATATGGAGGAAGACTACAGCTTGCGATTTAAGGTAGTTTTTTGATACAGGTTGCAAGTAAACAGTAGAATTTTTTTGTTGTCGATCAATAAACTGAAGTGAAAGATTTTCGGGAGTGCTTTTTCCTTTATTGGTTAGACACAACCCTCCTCCATAAACGACAGTCACAAGTATAAAACATGTAAGGGGTCTGTTTAAACAGGACACTTAACGACCCTGAAGACACAAACAGAGGAAAAGAGTGGCTGCACATCGAGCCGATCAAACCAACTACACCTGAAGCAGCTGGAGCCGGAGGCTCTGTGAGTAAAATGAGCTGATCGCTGCTGAGCAACAAAAGCATATAAATGATGTGATGGAACGTATTGATCGATCAGTGACAAGTGATGTAATTAGCAAATAAAAATGTACAGAGAAGTGTTAAATGATAGCAGAAGATGAAACCAACGGGAAGCCAAGCTTGCAGCAATGACAAACATGGCTGAGACCGCGGCCAAAGGTGGGTGGCTGTAAAAATCACACATGGACTCGGTGCATGCAATCCTTTTCTTATACAGTTTATAGTGGAGGCACAAAGAAAAAACGGTGTGCTCTTCTTTCTTTCGTTGTGTTGCTTGCGTGTTTGGCTGCAAGAAAAAAACATACAAATAGTCATTTGTGCGCAATCTGGTTACAAAAAGTATCGAAGGACTGGTTTGACTGGAGTCGTTACAATTCTACTCGATACCGGGCTGTTTTCGTCGATACTATAAAGGCATAGAGTAGAGATGCCCATCCCTAGTGTAGGCTAATCACTACCACAGTAAAAAGGCATTTTTGACAGTCTGAGGGATAGCTGCTGCCGCTTGCAACTGTGCGCAGAAAAACAGACTATAAACCTACATTCTAAACAAATAGGCTAATAATAAAAACATACAGGTTGTTTTATCTTACACTTGGCTGTGCATCAAAAACCAAGGCTTCACCATAGAACATCATGACCAATCCCACAGTCCAATCCCAAACGAAAAACAAGACAGCCACCGGACGTTACAGCCAGAAGCACACCGCTTTCATACAGATAGCTGATCCCGCAAGAAACACGTAAAGAATATCCGCTTTCACTCATTCATTTTGTGTGCTTTCACTTAGCGATCCGGTTTTCCGGAACCAGCAGTTTAGAAAAAGACCATTTTGTGTAACACAACATCCGATATGCCGCTGTGTCATTGTGTGTCAATGTGACGTGTTAAAAATCGTTTTTCTTTGTTTTACCATCTCCAGCTACGCATATTTTGTTTTAATTGATGGCTGTCTAAACATAAAAAGGAGAAGCCTTATAGAGGCCTGATCCCGGGCTCCAGGGGCGTAAATAAGTCGGCCCCGGCTGGGGCTGAAACGCAGGGCTCTATGTGGTAGCAATCTGAAACCTCACCGCTAGAAGCCACTGAAAACTACACATGGCCCCTTTAATTAATGATTAATGATTATTTATTGTTCAACTATCGGTTAAGGGAAATGCACTGAATTTATAACCCTAGTTTGTACTGACTGACTCACTGGTAGGTCTGTGGGGTTTTTTTTCAAGTGGGTTGCAGTCCTCACTATATTTTAACCTTTTACCATTCCTGTAAAGTTAGCCTAACCAAGGCATACACAAAGAACAGACAACTACATGATGTTGCCTGTGTACCTTTCAAAGTCCTTTACTTACAGACTCTGCTGACATTAATGATGTTTGAGTTTAATTAGGATGTGATAACTCAGACCAACACCACTTGACACCAATTAAACCTTTTTCATTCAGGCCTTGGCTGAATCACTATTGTGGTACATCAATAGATAGATACAAAATGGACATTTTGTCACATTTATGGCTCTTCATGACAAAGGCTGAGAACACTTAGTTCTGTACAAATTGATCATTTGGCAGAGGTCAGCTCTACAGTACTGCAGATTAATTTGTGTTTCATTTAAAGCTGACCTGAGCAGAAACAGTCTCAAGGAGTTTAAGGTGAATTCATTCGAGCTTTGCACTTTGCTGACAAGTGACTAAAGCTTCCACAGCAGCACAGTCAAATATCTCAGAGGGCAGAGAGAAGCAATGTGATTCAGAACAAATATGTACGCTGTTATATTGATGCTCTTGACTCAGAAAAGGGCAGTCATTATTAACTTCAGTGATTATAAAGCCGTCTATTGCTGTGGTTTCTGACAAAGTCACCAAGAGTTCGGAAAAAGAACAACGGCTGTGCAGGAAGATGCATATATACAAAGTTTGACATGACATTTTGAAATGACAACATTTCATTTTTGTATAAAAAAAGCCACACTGGGAGACAGATTTGTACAGCGATGGCAGAGACTGCATCCATTTGTGAGTGCAGAGGAAGTCTGATGAAATATTCCAACACTGGAGTCTGTAACAAAAACAGAGGGACTGACAGAAAGAAGGACAGAGTCAGACAGCAGGAGCTAGCTGAGCTGCAGACCAGTCAGGGAAAAAAATATATATATAAAGGAATAAGAAGTAGGGCAGCAGCCAGTGGTAAGCAGAGCAGGGAAGAATGGAGGATAGAGTGAAGTTGAAACTCATCCTGTGTCACTCCTGATCCTCTCCTCTGTCCTCTTTAACTGCTAATTTTCTTGACTGCTTTCCTTCTCTGCCGTTGACGTGTCATGTGTAATTTGTGCACAGCCTTAGGCGGAGATTCTTCTTCTCCCCTGTTCGCTTCTTTCTAAATCGGAGCGAGCAAGCGAGTGGTGCGGCGAAAGGCCAGCCTCATCCTTTGAGAGTTGCCAGCGAAAGGACAGGCCATTTAAAGTGTCCCCAAATTCACTTCCCCTCCAGCCTCGGCGTGTCTGTGCCAACCAAACTGGGTCTGCGTCACAGCGGGGGGGAGTGAGTTATGTTGATAGAAAGTAATAGTGTGACATAACAGAATGCCTGGGTGCTTAAAAGGGATATAAAACATGATCAAAAGCATGGAAATACTAGCACAAATTCATCACCCTTTTTGCCTTGTATCCACAATGTTACACAAACACACACACACACACACACACACAACACACACACACACACAGCAAACAACATACAGAAAATACAAGTTACGCTCTACTGATTTAAAACTTTCACCGAGGCTTGAAAACCCCTGCTGCTATAATTCCAGGTTTAGTGTGTATACAGTATGTGTCAGTGTGTGTGTGTGTGTGTGTGTGTCTGTGTGTGTGTGTGTGTGTGAGAGAGAGAGTCTATAAGCTAGACAAGATGATAGATTTCTGTGCCTGGCTCTATTGTTGGCCGAGGTGAGGGGGGTTGAGCAGTAAGACAGCGAGGGGAGATGTACAGCATGCAGTGGACAGAGGAAGTTGGTTTTCTTTTCTCAGACAGAAGCTGCTTTCAGGAGAGTCAACAAGTGTGACAAATTGTTTTCTATCAGTTGACCTTTGTAAAGTAGTCTACTGGTGCTTGTGGAAGTGGAGGTGGGTAATGTATCTGTGCTGGCATGACTGTTTCTCAGAGCAGTCTGGGATCAAGCTGTAGTCATGTAGGCAGGAGGAGTAAGAGTTGGAGACATAATGCCAGTGTTACTTGACTAATATTTAACTTGAAGAGCTTTTTTTTCTCAAGCTCTTTGTGTGAAAACAAGAGTTTGAAAGGCATCCTTGCCTGACTGTCACATATGGTGCATTTAATTGCTTTTTTCCCAAAATAAATGTTTCCTCACTTTTCAAACTTCTGTTTTTTGTCTCCCTCACTTTTGTACTTTCACAGTTTCAGCTTTACAGTTGAGATGAGAGAAGGTGAGTTGCTAAAAACATTGATATCTGCATCTTCATCTCAGAGCTCAGAGCTGTTAAACATGCAATTTTCTGATTTTGCATCTTAGTCTTTCAAAATAAATCATAATTTATTTGTTGGCTATAGTTTGTATTATTAATCCAAATTTGCACATTTATCAAATAAATATAGTATACTAGAAGTATAAACTTGCATAAAATTGAAATACTCAAATAAAGCACCTCAAAATTGTACTTTCAACCACTGCTATTAGTAGTACCACAATTTTCTATCTTTCATTACTTATACTGTAGGCATAAATTTACAACTATTACAGTTTTCTTTTACTTTTAGCCTTTATTGTGAAGAACTTTCTATTTATGATTCTGGCACAAAGTGTGTTAAGTAGCAGCTCTGTGGGGCAATTTGGAAACCTGCTACTGGACTGTTCTAAACAACCTGCACTTGATTGTCTACTCAACCTTTTATTAAGAACCACTAAGTTAAGTGACTACCCCCAAATTGTTTTCATTGGACCATGCATAGGACTAAAATGAGGACATCTTCAACACTTGGTTTGTGCTGGCAGCTCAGTGGGGCTCTGTTTGAACTAGCTGTCAATGGTGACTTGAGGTAATCCCCAAACACCCGCTACCAGCCAGCATTCTTTCCACCACCACTGTTTTCTGGCAACGCTGAAAATTTGATTGGACTTTAGCCATGGATCATGAATTATACAATAAGTACTTGTAGCTTTATATAATTTAGCCCAAGCATTTTATATGAATTGTGAAAAATCTTGTTTACCAGAATTTCTGTTCCCTTGTCCTTAGTGGTTTTACCTTTTCTCTTTAAGTCAAACCTAGAAATCCCACACTTTGCCTAGAAATGGCCTTGTGAAATAGGCATAAGTGTATGTACTGTTCATGCATGTCCTCTGTCAGACTTCAAAAGGCCCTGTTTTTGTTTGTCTTACTCACTTGTGGGACTTTTTGCCCTCTGTGCCCCCAGGGCCAGATCCGCAGTCGTGAGCCTGAATGATGAAGGTGTATTCCTTCTGCACCTCGCAGTCCACCAGGCCACGGGCCCTCATCTGGCCCTCACCCGACGTACCATTCAGCACCACTGCTTCGAACGGAGCATCCAGTCCGTGGATGTTGAACGCACAGATCTCCCCTAGAGACCGGGAAAAAGGAAGGGAGGTATGAGCTCAGTGTCAATCACAGTCAGTCAGGTAAAATACAGGTAGAGAATGAAGGGTGTGTGTAAATGGGGTTATGTCTCTGAAACAAAAGCTGGGGCCATGAGTGTGTAATGGGAAAAGAGAATGGGGAGAAACGGAATTGAACCAGCGGCCCCTCACACTTCACAACTCTACTAGAGCAAAGCAAGTTCTGTTGTATAAATGCAATACAGATCAGGTTACAAGGATTATGGTTATATTGACTCAGGGTATTATTTACTTTATTTTTTTTAATTATTTCATTTTCATTTTAATTATATTATTTCTTCTTCACTTTTTTTTAGAATATCCCTAAGTCGCTGTAATGCCAAATAATTTCCTCCATGATCCTGATCCATTTCTATGACAGTACTTTAGGTTTGTTCTGCTGTAATTACATGCACATAACTTCTCTCTTACCAATGTTCCCAGGGAGTCCTTGAAGTTAAACTAGCTACTTTAAGTTGCAAAGATCTATCACCTCTGGAATACTGCTTACTCAAGGGAAGCTGTAGTCCATTCAGAAGATTATGTATGCTACAGGAGAGCTTGGCTGGCAAAAATACGCATTTACGTTTCCCCATGTTTAGTCACCTTGGGTAATTTCTACTCCGACGTGAGAGTTACATATGTGATGTTGAAAACAAACTATGATATAGACAGAACACAGCAGCAGAAACTCACTCCGGAGGTTTTTAAAATAGATCATTTTCCCAACAAAGCACATTCTGTCTAATTGCTCTTGTAATTTAGTGATTGCCCACCCAATATGTAGTCATTCTCTGCAACTCCCAAAAAGTAACAATTGAGCACAATTGAGTTACATGAGGCTCCGATAGAAGTATGACGTCTCAAAGTCACCCTTGTGGAGAGTTATAGAGGAAGAAAATCCATTTAAATCCAGACTGAGCAGCTCACAAGAGCAAAACAAAAGAGCCATGGGGCGGCTGGCATTTATTAACAGGCTGTATAGAGAAGTGTCCATTTGTGGAGTTAGGGAAGTTCTTTATTTTTCCTTTTTTTTATTTTTTGGAGACTCGGCGTCCCCTCACGCTTCCACTAGTGGGATTTCAGGAAATCACTTAACGTGCCCGGCTCACACTCTGACCTGTGACAGCTAATTGCACTGATATCACTTAAACTAACAGCAAAGACTAAATTGGATTTCCAAACAGCTTTGTGTGTGCATTGCTCCTGGCAAGTTCTGATAAGAGCAACTTTATTTTCTGCCGCCTTCCCCTTTCTCTCTCCCTTCATCCTGTTTCTGTCATAATCCCCTCCACCTCACCTCACCTCACTCCCCTCACCCTCCCTTCCTGTTGGGGCAGGGACTCTGAAATGACAATTTGCCCACAGAGGAGCTATAGGCAAAATAATAAAGAAAGGGAGCGAAAAAGGGAAAAGGAGAACAGGAAATGAGAGAATGGGGCGTTGGGGGGGTGTCGACAGTGTCTGCACGCTGTAAAGACTTTCCCCTCTGTACTGCCTGAACAATGTCTTATCAGAGTTAAATGGGCCCCCACAATATGCAGAAGCATGGCTTGCCAGGGAGAGCAAAATCATAAAATGGCATTGAGCAAACGGTGTGCGACGGGGAGTGACAGAAGATGCAACAGTCTTGATGTGCTGCTTCTCTCAATGGTGCACCCCCGTACAAAACAGGCAAATGGAAAATCCATCACTGCTGGACCGAGAAATAAATCCAATATACAGAGGCAAGTGCAGAAGCTTCCCATCAGGGTGAATATGCTGAGGACATGCTGATGACGCACGTCCGCAGCCAGGGCTGGGTGGCCTGACATGCTCTCTGTGATTTAATTGTACCTGTTGGGGGAGCGGGGAGCTGGGTCAAGGTGACCCGCAGGAGGAGGACCTCCCTCTTGAAAGACTCAAATGAACACTCAAACAGCTCCGGAGGGGTGGGGGGGGGTCGCAACAGCCCTGTCCTTTTTTTTCCCCCCCATCTTTATACGTCCACCTATCACTTCAATCCAGACCTGATAAATGTTCTGCCACCCGCGGAGAGGCAAAGATGGCTGGTGGAGGAGGGAGGGACGAGGGTGGAAGCACTGGCCCCGACGGCAGCGGAGGAACAGATGTTGGGCGGCTGGCACTTGGCAGAGGGAGAGAGCTCACAAACGCTAATTGCTGCGCTAAACTGTTAGCTAAATATGTGTCTCCGCGTCACATTAGGCTTTTAAGAGGTAGATTTATGGTCAGAAGAAACTCTGTCTTCTTGAAAGGGGGACATTTAAAACTAATGGATGCAAACTAATGGATATGGATGCTGCAGTGCCATTTCTTTATTAGTTTATTTGCTGGGTTGTCATCACTGTTTGGTTATTTAGCATAAAGAATCATTTTATGATCTTCTGCTCCGTGTAGGGTGAAACATTTTCAGTCACTATATTCAAACTATATGCTCACCAAAACATACTTGACTTTTTAGACACCCTCAGTCTTTCCTCTACCTTATTCCCTGCCGCTGTGATTACTAACTTTCCCCTTGGGTATCATTACATTTTCATTTAATCAAGTCTAAATTAATGACTGTCCATTAGTCAGTGGGAATGTGTGCTCAGGACCTAAGCTGCTGTCCTGTTGGTGTCAGAAGTCGTGCAGCGCTGAACACCTCAAGGGAATCTGGCATCCGTCCACACCAGCCTATCTTTGAGGACACAGAGCTCATTATCAGCGAAGGCAGAGACGCTTTATTGGCAACGGTGGCCTGTGTTTGCAGAGCTGGGGGAGTGTGACAAAGTATCGGGGGCCACAGCGCCTCGGGGCCCCAAGTTATTATCAAAGCTGACAGAGCATCGCTGATGAGCCGCCCGCATCGGAACATACACACAAGCTGCTTTTGCTGAAAAGGCACTCTCTCGCACGTAAGTGCATAGATATGCGCGGCGGTTGTTTACTGAGCGTTTGAGTGAGAAGTGAAAGTGGAGATATCAGGCGGGAAACAGTCACACCGCTGAGAGGAAGAGGAGGAAGAGAAAGATATGAAGAGAGATGAAAGGAGGAGCTGGGAAGGATGGGAACATGGCCACTGCCTTAGGGCAGCTCTGATCTCCCTACTGGAGAGTGACCAAAGCGCAGGCACGAATACACACACTCATATTTTCTCAAACTGTGCCAGTTTGGCAGCTTTAATCAGAGCTGACATGCCTTTCATCCTCCCACTGTTGGAACACACACCAGATAGACAGCAAGTAAAATCAGATTACTGGATATCACACTGTTACTGAACACATTCTGGACCAGGCACCAAAATCTTTGCACCCACGTTATCTTAATATTTTCACTTGCCATTATTAGCATTATTGTATTACTAAAACCACCCTATTTTCACAAGAGTTGCTGTCTACTGTGGGGCTTACACAGTTGTCATGATTTCGGCTGCTTTTCCAATTTGGGTTTGGTGTGAAATTATCTCTTGTATTAGTCACCCGCATAACCCACTAATTCTCCTTCTCATTTTAGTCACAAAAACACAATCACACGTCCACAAGCACTCTGGGATACATGGATACACATTCACTCACACGCACACACACCCCAAGCCTCTCAGCTGCAGTGCAGAGATAGACTGTCAGCCTTATAACTCTGCAGAGGGCCAAAATTGAAAATGTGGTAATTATGCTCTTCATGAAATTAGCCAGCTGAGGAAAAAACACAATTGAGGAGCTGTCCATTCTGGAGATAAGGATTAATACTAATCAAGCCTGCATGTTCTTACTGGAGCACACGAAACCTGGAGTGGCAATTGTGTACAGTGTGTGTCGGATGGGGGATTTTTAATTAAAGACAATTTCTCAACAGGGGTTTTGGGGTGGGGGTGGGGGCGTGTTTGTGTGTATGACTGTTGCAGAGGGGATGTGAGATGATTTAGTCCACCGCTCGTTGCCACCCCAGCAACACCCCTCTACCCCCCGTCTCCTCGCTGTTAATTACTTTAAAGGCTCCTCTCACAGAGTTAATGACATCCCACTGTCTTCTAACTGAGTGAACACCCCACCCTCTGCATGTGTGTGTGTGTGTGTGTGTGTGAGAGAGAGAGTGGTGTCAGAGTGAAGGGTGGAGGACTGAACCTGTCACTCAAACTAACACGTCACGGCAGCAATAGGTGGGCTCAGGGGCGCTGTTAGAAATTCAGTGCCACCTGAAAACAGCTCACAAGGGCCCTTTCATGCACGGTGTCGACATTTGTGGACGGTTATTTTAACTCCATTTTGGGTTAATATATGATGGTTATTGTCATATTGTCCGGTGTGGCATTTTACGCCTTTGTCGTATGGTGTCAGTTAAGAATGACAGGTAAAATAATTTAAAAATAAAACAAAAAAGCACAATTTTGAAAAATAAAAAGAATCTAGATAAAGTTTTCAACAATTCAAAAGTAAATATCTACAGTCACTGGCAAGGATCATTCGGTTTATTGTCTTTTTTTCCTTCAGTGTATGGTTTGGCATTAGTATGACAAGCTACAAAATACCTTTCTGTCCTAACTTACTATGTGAGACTGATCAAGCATGACAAATGAAATTCAGGCTATATGTTGCACAACACTAGGATGGACATATACTGTGAAATATTCATCTGATCACGTGTTGTAAGTATTAAAATTGCGCACGTGTCGCCCAATTCTCATTTCTTCCTTATCGTCCTGCTGATTACAACGCTGCTCAGGGAGGTGTGAGCAGAGACCAACAGTATCTACCTACGACACCTTGTCACATGAAAAAGAAAGATTAGAGAAAACTTTGCAGAATAAACACTTTTGTGAATCAGAATCCAGTTTTTTGTTACTCCTGTAATCTAGAAATCATCTTACTGCTTTACAGCTCCATATTGCCTGTATTTGACAAGCCACGCCCAGTCTTGCATGAATAAACTGAAATCACTGGGTAGAATTAATGGTGTGCCCCTGTGAAACAAGACAAGGATAGTTAGCCTTGGAGATTATTTTGCTTGTTTCCAGTTTCTTACTTTCCCCATAGAGGTGTGTAATAGTAATAACAGTGAGCAACATCATACAGTGAGGTGAATTAGAGTAAGTCTGGTGCAGAGAAACACCACTGGCAGCAGCTTTTAGGTCGAATCACCATGCCCATGCTTCTAAATCTCCTCTCTCCAGGCATTTCACTGGACAACAGCGTTCCGGGTCCTGAAAACATCAATGCTATTTTGTCTTAGCAGCTTGAAAGGCCTGTTAGCTCTGCCAACTGTGCGATGCCATACACCCCTATATGTCAATAAAGTTAATCACAAACCCCAGCGGGCGACGTGTCAATTACTTCAGTCTAGACTTGGAGCACAGCCAAAGGCACTGCTGTGCAAGCGTCAAACTATCAATAACAAACTTGCATCCAATGCAGCTAAAACATTACAGTAAACACAAACACCTCAATTTAATCAGCTGGCTGCTGGATGGTTACGTCTACTCAGAAATTCACTCAAGATTTTCTCCATGATGGCCAGGAATAATCAAAATTCACAGCAGCGACATAAAAATGGACTGCGTTGTTACGGGTGTATTTGCACCAAAAATGAGCTTTCCCTTTTTCCTGTTGTTAATTTCAGAACATGCAGGACAAGGCGGACATTTTAACCTGTATCCATAAAGTGTTCATAGTAAGGAACATAATGCAATAAAATGAATGTTGGGATTGAATTATGAATTAGGTCAATATTTTAACAATCTAATAAGACAGCTTCTGTAGAGTCTTTATAATCCTGTAAGATATTTCTATGTACTGTATAATACTATAAAGCCACATTGTTGTTGTCTGTCACCACTGAAAAGTCCACTGTGCACAATAACTGGATTTAGGCCATTTGCAGTAAGTCTAAGCCTGGATTACATATTTTTCATTACTTCATTACTTTGCACATTGTCGCTTCATTGCATTTAGATTAGGTACAATTATACTTCTGATCTGATCCTGATAATTTACTCCTTACTCTCTTAAAATACAAAAACACTTTTACTTAACTTGCAATCTATATGTTTTGACTTCCAAATCAGAACGGGCGCAGAAAGATACCAGGAGGGGAAAAAACTGTTAAACATTAACAAAACACAGGCAGGCAATAACATTAAACACAAAACGAAATCAATACCTTCTATTTTCCAATTCTGTTCATGGAAATGGCCTCAGGGGAGAGCATGTGTCCTTGTCTGAGCAAGGCCAGTTAGAGTTCAATGTGTTCAAATATCCGTATCAGAGTTTATGACCCCCATTAATGCCACTGAGGACGTTTTCTGCACAGCTGAGCTACATGATGAAACAAAGACCATCGCCTCCCTGACACTCTCTTTGACCATGGATAGGGTTTATTAGATCTAAGGTCAGTAAAGCAGAACAAATCTAACTGCAACCACGCAATAGAATATACAGAGTATGTGTAAACTTGATTGAGAGGCTGGTTCTCTCTGTAAAAGAAATACAACCTAGTCCTTTGTTGAATGGAATATAAAAAGACTTGGTTACACTGCTCTTAACACAACAAATTCAAGTGACCTGGTTTTGTTTCAGTGATTACAGTACATCAAGTTTTGTTTTTGGCTTTCTTCATCAGTGAAATGTAATACTTGCTGTCTGACTTAACAAAAAACACAGTGGGGAATCTGTACAATAAGAGTATGTCCACACAACTGAACCAAACTTTTAGCCCATCCAGTGAGGGCCGGGGGCTGCGTTCCAGTGAAAGAGAAGAAGAAGACCTTTAACCACCTCTAACTTTCTCTGTGAACCTGAATTTATGTTGAATTTTCAACATGAAATTCTTATTTTATCACCGTAGTGCAGCCACTTGGGAATGCCTGCTGGTTTCATACTTGTTCAATTGTCTGAATAGAAGCAAAAACTAACTAAACTAAAGGCAGACAGACTTAGAATCAACAAGTCACCGGCTGTGCCAGCAGCAGTCTGAACTATCTCTGTGGTCATTTATTTTAAATGTCGATAGCCAATCACACAGCTGTCATGAACCTGCATTTACGTATTTATATTAATTTAATATTTATTGTTGTAAATTATTACCAGATGCTGGCTGTGAAACAAATGTACAAATATGTAGTTTGTCAATGTCCTCTAGAATGACACATAGAAGTGTTCTCTGATCTGATGCCCCTGTCAGCAGGACAACATCCTTTGTTGGTGCCTTCCAAAACCTTTACAAACCGCTGAAAAAATTTGGATGTGACAATGCTATAGTGAAGGTTTGGTTTAGGCACAAAGTGGTTAGCTGTTGTCATGTTTCCAGGTTGTCATTTATTATTTCTGACTGCCTGTCAATCTTCAAGAGACTAGCCTGAGGGCGGACACCAGGGGGAGACGCAGGAGTGCTAGAGTACTGATATGGACACATGAGATTGTATAAAGCAAATGGATGCAAAGAGCATTCATCTGCTTTTTGAACGACGAGCGATGCCCCTCACGCCAAAAGTGTTTTGGCTTGTTTCTTTTTGCATGTAGTTGTTGAGCTGAACTGAAACTGATGCCAAGATGAGAACACGTTTATTCAAACAAGAGGCGGGCTGGGGCTGGCCTGAGCAGACTGGCCCAACCAAACAGTGGATTGAGCGACAGGTGAGGGACGGGGGAAAGCTAGTCGAGCTTGGCAGGGTTTCAGGTAAGGCAAGCATCATTTTCTTGTTGACTAGCAACCAAGGCATTCATGGGTATGGGATGGCCTGTTGGCAGCTGATTTGGGGACATTTGTGGCCGTGCTTTAAAAAAAACAACAACACTGACTGTTAGTTTAAAACAGGAACTGAAGAGCTGTCTCAAACGTTTTAATGACCATCGACCACCCACCCCAACCTACTGCTGATGAAGAAGGCAAGGCAAATTCATTAGCATAGCACCTTTTAACAGTAAAGCAATTTAAAGTGATTTGCATAGGACAAAAAGAAAAAGAAGGGATTTAGCCACTCTTTTGTTTTGTTTTTTTGTTCTTTCACTGTGTGCAGAGACAATGCAATGGATGCAAGTTATTTTAAAAATGAGACAGCTTAGTGTAGCTATCTTAGGATTGCTGTTGCTATTAGTTATTATCAGTTAGGCACCACATTTTTCCCCCCTAAAAGATATAACCTTCTATTGTGAGGGCAGGTGTTTGCAGCTGAACAGAAACATTCACACGGTGTATCCAAGGATAAGTATGCATAATAATAAATCTATTCATTTGGGAAAGATCACTAATGTGAAATCTCTATCAATTTTTCTCCATTCTTACCACAAAGCATCATTCACTGCCCTCCACAGAGCCCAGGAGCAAAGTCCCAGTTCCAGATATCTTGATGAAATAATTAAACCCACTCCACATTATGTAGCTGCCCAAACACAGGCTGAAATGCTGCCATTAAGCTATCGATCATCTCATCGCTATGCCGGCAGCTCCGGCAGCCAGGCCCAGCTGTTCACCATCATCACCACTGAGTATTACAGGCTTGGCTCCAACCACACAATGAATAAGGCTCCAACCAGCCTCCTTTAGTCTGCTCATGATTCAACAAAACCTGGCCCAAAGCCAACATCAACGCTCTAAGACTTTGTCCAGTGCATTCAGGGCTAAATTCAAACAAGAACAGGAGTCTGTGCACAAAGCTGAGGCAAAGATGGATGCTGAGTTATGTTTTCATAATGCTACTGAAAATGGGGCTAGCAGAAAAGACTGTACAACAGTTTCATGGTGTCATTATGAAACCATACAGGCATCCTGTCGTCACTGACCGTACACAAAATGTAAAATAATACACGATAATCATGCTTATGTGCTATTCGAGGATTTGAGAGGGAAACAAGCTCAAAATGTTGCAGCCTCAACATAGCCCTCATCTCTCTGGTGAGTTTTCTATGTAAATTGCTATCAGTTACATCACCCTGTTTAAAAGCTCATGTAGCCACAGCGTTTATGAGGCAGGAACCTATCCTTTATAGTGGAGTCTGTGGTAATAAGTGCATTAGGCTGATGGCGCAGTGAGCGTGGGATGGATGAGCTTGCTGTAGAGTGGTTGCTGTCGACTGTGAAAGACGATGCTCTTGGGTGACACTTCTACTTCCGCTGCTGGCAGTGTTTACCTTTGGTGGGAAGACATGAGGAGAAAATCGAGGACGGTTGAGAGGGAAGAGGTGACGCCAGGCGTATACAGTGCAGTCTGAGAACAGCCGCAGAGAAAAGATTGTTTATGTGTCTGTGGGAAAGTTGCTGGTGAGGACTCATGGAATTATTGTTCTGCACTTATTCCTAAGAGAGCTGCAAACAGAGAAGACGTTGCAATCATTGCAGTCAGATGAAACAGCAAGACAGATGTGATGGGTGAGATATCCTGATGGCAGCTGGAGAGATTATTTCTGCCTCATGGATTCACATCACCGTTCAACACCCTCTTTCTGTTTTATTACAAGTACAACTTTGTGAGCCCAGATTGGCTCAAACAGACTCAAGTGTATGTCAGTGAATAAACAGTCCTTGTTCCGCCCATGGCTGTACAAGCACAAGATTCGAAGTGTGACTACCCTCGTAAGGAAAATAACAGTTGAGATGGGCAAAAACAACGTATGCTAAAGTTCAAGTGGCAAAGGGACATCATTCTCTCCCAAACCATAACTAAGGGGTTATTATTGTAACCACAATGATGGAGGCCCTCTAACCTTAACAAAAGTAGGACAAACCTTAACTATTTTCTTATTTTAATCCATACATCGCTCTTTCCATAACAAATGATGTTTGGTTCTAGAGGTCACTGACAAGCAATGTATTTTGCCATGTAATATGGTCGATTTGATGTGATCAATACACACCTCTAAGCCAGACTCAAAACAGTATAAATCAGTACATAACAAACCAATATTGTGTAAAGTAAACTCCCTGTAAAATCAGGGAATAAAGTCAAAATCACTGAGAAAATTAACAATTGGGAAAGATTCAAATCTATAAAGAAGATCATAATCACAGTCAGTTCAAATTAGGCAATGTCTTGAAAATTCATGCTGTTTAGAATTCTGTATCACTCCCAAAGTGACCCTGGTCAAAATACTTTCACACAAAAAAAAGAAAAAGAAGAATGGTTAAATTAAAGTTCCTTGTAAGGGTCAAGGTCCAAATATCGTTCCCATTATTCAACTCAGAAGCATCTTTTTTTTTAGTCTCCTACACCTTTTAATCTCCATACCTCAAGTGTGTAACACATGCTTTCTTCAAAAATAAGTCTCAATGACATCAAGGTTATTTTGTCAGACCTTAGTTTCTCCCCTCGGAGCCACAGAAAACATATAGTAGTACCCCTCATGACAACTAAACTGATCCTAATTTGTAATACCTGTAATGCACCACTTTAATCGGATGGTTAAAGTTACTTCTGATCACTGTGAAATTAAATTGGCAACTTCTAAGAATATGTTTTATTCTAGTACAATCATTCCAGCGATTTGTAGTAACAATGTCAGACACGTTGTTCTTTCCCCAAACAAACTAAAAATGCTTAGATGTAAAGTGTTTTCCGAACTCTCATTGGAGAGAAGTTTGCGTTAGGGCAAGTTGTGAAAAATGACTGGACTTTTTTCACCCGAGTCCTTCTGGCAGCAGCGGGCCACCATCGCTCACTGATACTGTTCAAATTGGGCCAGGGATCTGGGAGTGCAAAGGTAGTGCAGCCTCTGCCAAAAATATGTGAGTGTGTGGGTGGGTGGGTGTGTTGGAGCAAGTGAGCACAAAAGGTAAGAGATTATGGGAGCAACAATACACATCACAAAAAATGCCCCATAGTCTCAATTTATTGCTGTCGAACGCTTGTTTTTCTGCAGCTGGGTGTAAGTGTGTGTCTGCTGTAGAGAGAGGAAGGGAGCGATCGGGTTGGAAACACTGATAACAGCTAGGCTGATTTGGCCTCTTGCTGTTCCTACACCTGTCTGCTCTCTCTACAAGTAAAACTGTAGGCGTGTGTGTGTATGTGTGTGTGTGTGTGTGCCCCTGTGCTCTCTTCTCTCCAGTGAGTGTCATCATTGCTGCCTTCCACCCCTGAAAACCTGCACATACTGAAACACACACGTGATTGGCTGACCAATACGAGTGGAAGAACAGATATATTCCTCATACTGTTCATTCCTCTCACTCTCATTTATTCCTGTCGTTCGCCCGCCACCATTTCTCAAATTCAGCTTCTTATTAAGTGTCTGTCATCTATGCCATTTGTCCATGGCCCTGCGTGTCTCCATTCCTTCATTTGCCCTTCATATGATTCTTTCCTCCTCTTTTCGTTTCACCTTGCTGGAGAAATACTGCCATGTATTTCCACTCTTAAATGTATTTCTTTCACTTGTTGAACACACAATCATTGATCAGTGGATTAGACTATTATGAGTTCAATGTCCCGGTCAACAGCACAATCTTCATGACAATAACACTTTAATCACAAGCCTACATCCTTCTGCTTTACCGACTCATTTTCTTTTCAATTGAACCAAATATTTACACTTAAATAGCAAAAAGCACCAAAATAAAAGTTGAAACATTTGTAGTCATGTATCACTAACTGCATCATTTTGTGAAAACAGGCTTACAAAGTCTTGTGATATCCATCCAAACCTGTTTTAATGTGTTTTCATTGAACCATAGAATTGTTAAGGCTGCTGTTGAATGCCTGGTGCAAATTGATGCCCGTCAAAGTTCGCTGTGTTCTGGCTGTCGTTTCCACTTCACTCCCAGATTAGTCATCTCTCACTCTCTTTCCTTGCCTGCTTCCTCTCTTCTGATCCTTAGCAGTAGAATCTGGCTAGATCATTCAGTAAAGGCCCATGGGATGTGGAAGTCAGACTGTACTCTCCTGCTATTCAAAGTGAAGCCACTGCGAGTGAAAAGAGATTAAACCTGGCAACACAAAGAGGGCCTCGCAGCTTTAAACTGATTTGTGATTAAATGCTTTTTTTAGATAGATCAGAGGTCACATTTTCCGCTGTGTCACTTCTCATGCTGCTGCTGCACTTTACAAGGTTTACTACTATTAAAGACTAGCGCAAGGCATATTTAAGCCTAAAAAAGTGCTTAGCTTGCATGCAAAATATCTGTTCCAACAACACAGATCCAATTTGTCTAAATGAATCATTTAAATATAGAGTTTAGTCTCTACACACCATAATGTTGACTAATGTAGCACTGACAGAATTGTTAATAAACCAAGTGGATCTGGGCTTTGGAATTGGTTTGGTAAGCAGTTTTCCTCTGGCAGCTCATGCAGATATTTAATCAATCAAACATAGTTTATAAAATGGTCTATCCTGTGTGTGTAGACTTTTCTTTGGAGCCTGACATTGTTTTGTTATCAGAACTAATATTGCAATTATGATAATATGAGAATTTCCAGTTACTTGACATTGACACTATAATCACACTTTATAGGCTGCTTGGACTGTAATTTAGTTCTTTCATGTAAAAATGACCCATTTAAGAGACAGCTTTCAAGTTTCGAGCCTTTAGTGGACAATTAAGTCCTTACAATACAGGTTGGTTCATGGAACAACTTTTATTCCCATAATGAAACATTATCTCAAATCAGCTAGGGATATGACCTTTATGGCTATTACAAAATTACACAGATTACACAGGTCCTGGCTGATAGACGGGCTGATGGGCCAAATGATAGGTCATTTAACCATCATTAGGTGATTTCTATCATAAAAGCTTTGTAAATGTTCTTTTCAAGTAAACCTGACAGTAACGAACCACTTGTTATCAACACAGCAAGAAAAGGCCAGATATATATTTTTATGTACTACTGTAGGTTGATATGCTTGCTTGAATCCAGTATAAGAAGCCACTATAAAAAAACGAAAGTGAACTTAATGGGATATATTCAGTTTGTCTTTTCAAATGTATGCACTGTCTCATATGCATAAACTCAGTCCAGTGTACATTCATAGTAGATGGTTACAAACCACCCAATTTACATGCAATACTCAAAGTTAGTGTCAATCCAGGAAACAGTGTTCCCGTTCATCAGCAAGGTAGAAAATTAGGGTGTGTGTGTGTGTGAGAGTTTGCATCCTGTCACAAATGTGCAATTAGTGAAATTAAAAGCTTGCCAATTTACAAGCTGATTCTGATTCTGATGGAGCAACATTAGCAATGTTTTACAGTCGAGTTTTAGGAGATCCAGCATTTGTAAGTCAAATATTCTCTCTTTTTGGCTTTGTTTTGGTATTCCAGAGAAATAACTGGCTCTTCAGCTGCTAAATGCTCCACTGTGTTCACTAGGCAGCTGCTAACTGTGTGTGTCTGCTCTTTGGTGCTGGACATGTAGTGTTTAGAGGATTTTTAGAGCTTTTCCCCTAAAAACAGTTGGCTGCTTTCTGCTACCTGATGGCAGCGCTGATGAGAGCAGTGAGAGTGAACCAAAACAGTTAATTTGCTGGCTATAAACCCAAAGTAATGAGCTGAAATATGTTAAAATGCTCCACAGAGCTGAGGGGAACTGCAAAGACAATACGATAATTCTCTATAAGTTTATCATTATGGGAAACTCCTTCTCTATAACACATATTATTTAATCCATTGTTAATATATAAATATTGATTAGCACAACTTTAACTATATCCTAAAGTGATAGTTTCAGATTTCTTGAAGTGGGGCTGTATGAGGTACTTATCTATAGTCAGTGTATTACCTGGAGTAGATGGCGGTCAGCAGTCAGCAGACAATGTAATACACTGATTAGGCATAGTTTCATGGCATGGTTTCAAGGTGTCAAGGTGACACAGTGAAGGTTTCAAACCACTAAAATTTCTGTTCATTCTATCGTTGCTATGGTATCAGCTGTTATTTTCTGCCTCATCAAAGACGGCAAGCGCAGGAATCCCTGTTGTGTGCAGGTTGTGACTACAACAGGTTGTGTAGAGACTACACTGCCCCTCGGTTGGTGCGACCACTCAGTCACCTGTGTGTAGGATGGCCAAAGGACGGGAACCCCTGAAGAATGGTCGGAAAATACCAAGTCTGCTTTATGACAGGCCGACAAATATTTTGTCCCATGTACGGGAGCACCACCCAACACTCTTTGCTAACTACCGTCAAAATCTCATACCGACCAATGCCTAACACTATCTATGGATAAATACCTCATACAGCTAGGGCTGGGCAATAAAAATGATAATTATTGCAATATAATTTTCCTCAATATCAATGTAATAAATGTTCAATATATCGCCAGTAAATATTTGGTTTAATTCATCTGAATCAAAAATTAGTCTTTAATTTTTCTATAAAAATATTTATTTTGTTGAAGAAAAGGGACTGAAGAAAGATTTACTAAATATATTTGTTGAAAAGGATTTTATCATAATAGATTTGAATGTTCTACCTAAGATTTGTTAAGTGATCCACTGTTTGGCATCAAGTGTTCTCACATTCTGACCATGAAGAAAAGTTTAACCACACAATTGACCATTTGGTTTCTTCAATTTTCACTCAAGAGGAAAAATCATCCTTTAACTTTAAAGAAATAATGATTTGACATATATCGTGATAATTATCGATATCTAAATGAGATGTTTTCATCATGGTAACATTTTTGGCCATATCGCCCAGCCCTACACACAGCCCAAGGATTTTCTCCCAAGCAATAATTGTGATTCAAACATTTAAACATAATTACTGTTTCTGTCAGTGTCTAGTCACTGTATTTGTTACACAAACTATTAACAGCTCTTGGTCTCCACTCCAAGTCCAATGTATTTTTAAGTTTTAAAAGATTATGTCCTCCCCTCATTGGCCTCAAACTAGTTTGGTCCACTACCTACCTTTTTCAGAACATCAGCAACTTTATTTCTAATGAGCCCCCAGCGACCAAACTAGTGAGTTATTCAGACCATCAGGTGGAAAGTTTGAAATATACAAAAGTCTATCTTAGGCTAATTCCCCTGCATGCTGCTTAGAGTAATCTCAGTCAGGCCTCTCTTGCTATCTTGTACCGTGTGCACACAGGCAGGAGTGAGAGTTAGTTACTACTGTACGGTTACGGGGAAGCTCTGAGACTGTCACTCTGAAACTTCACTACAACACAGGAGGAGAACAGGGAGGTAGACAACATAGGAGAACAGGGAGGTAGTAGTTGCTAAGAGATATTCTAGAAAGAATAGATAAATACATACACAGAGGTTCAAAAGGTAACTTTTAGGCTAATTGAAGGCAAGCAGATGTACGTGGTAAGTTATAATTAATTTCCACTCATGTTTCTTGTGAAGCAAAGAAGGCCTTACCAGAGAGATGGACACTATTACAAAGTGTGATAGAGCATGATAAGGATGTTATTAAAATAGCACAGCAAGGGCTTATTTTACTCCTTGACTGTGTCATACTGTATCAGAGCCTAATCAATATTTGTACCGAAGATGCACATATTCTTCACTTTACTCCTCTGATACTTGGCACCGGGTTACATGACACTTTTAACCTTCAGAGTCTTTTCAGCTTGCCCACGGCTCGTTAATCTACTCTCTTTCAGAATCTCCTCCATCGTTCTGCCTGTCTGTACTCCATCTCAACCTGCTCCATTCACCTGGTGCACCTCTGCCAGCAAGCTAATTAGCTTTAGCACTTTTACAACCCTTACATTTTCTTTACTGCAGCTTCTAAGTACGCCACATTAACTGCAGAATAGATGCTGTCAGCTGTTCTGGAATCAACCATAGCTATGGCCACAGGGCTTGTGTCACTCAGTCTACAGACAGAGATAATGTCAAATGAGGCATCATTCAATGAGAGTCGTGTGCTAATTGACCGTTTAAGGCCATTATCACTGCAATGTCTGACATATAACAATTAGATAGTGTGCTGGTTGTCTATTTCACAATTAATTTAAAGATGCAGTGTAGAGGTTTCTTGCAAACAAACAAAAGTTTGTCAGTCAGTTGTTTCTCACGAAAAAACGCACTGTCACTGAGGTACTGGACAACAATGCCCCCCTGTCCTTGTTTGCACGCATGCACAGCCTGGTGCTACTAGTGGTCAAAATAAAGTAGTATGGAAATAGAGTGTGCAACTGATAGTGGCAGTTGTAGAAACACTCTCTCTACTATTTGTAAGCTAGTGTGTTAATCAGTGTTTACATTTACTCATTTGGCAGAAGCTTTTATCCAAAGCAACTTACATTTGAGGAACAACATACAATCATCAACAGAGCATCAAATACAGGACGAGATCTACAACTGACAATAAAAGCAGCAATAAATACTAGTAAGCGCTAATGGCACATATCGCATCAATGGGGTAAATAATGGGAAAGAAGTTAGAGTTAACAAAAAAAGCAATCAATACAAGATAATTGTAGGGGACAGAAGAAGAAGAGCACAGGAAATTCATGTTAGATCTTAGAGGTGTTATAAGAGTTTTCAGGAGCGTCTTGAAGTTAGAGAGGGACGGCCCTGCTCTGATGGCGTGTGGTAGCTCGTTCCACCATTGTGGTATCACAGATGCGAACTGCCGGGACTGGGATTGCTTTGTGTGAATTTGCAAATTTACACGTGACCTACCATTCATTCACATCCCCTTTTGTGTCCCTTGCCACTGCCTCGGCTGCATCTGCTGAAGCCTCTCTAAGCTACTGGTAACGTAGCTTGTGTCCCGGTTCGAATGCATTTGTGAAGGAAGCCGATTCAGTCTAAAAAGGGGTGTTATGTTGCTCTTCTGTATGTATCCTGAGATGAGATTATTCCCATACAAAAAGTATTCTTGAATTAAATAGTGCTGTAAGTGCCAGAGAGCAGTGCACAAGCTCTGCTATAAATAGGCATGAATTGTTGGGTCTCTGTTAATAATACCAAAAAGAGTACAGTGTAGACCTACTCTACATGAAAAATGAGATAACTTTTGTCATGAATTGGCGCTGTATCAATAAAAATGACTTGAACTGAATTTAATAAGTAGAATGTACATACAAGTTACTACTGTTCCCTTAGAAATAAACTAAAGTAAACTTTGAAATTTGAAACTTTAAAATGGTGGTATGGTAAATAACTCACATTTTACTAAAGTAAATATCACAGCATTAATGTAGAAACAAAGTAATATAAAGTACTCCAATTTCAGTGCCTGAAGATATTTATTCTTGAATCCATTCACCTCTGTGAGCTAAGATAAAGACACCAGAGGTCGTTTTATGAAAGATGTTATTGCTTTCTTTTGCAGGTGACTGTCACACACATAAACACAAAAATAAATGAAAAAAACAAAAACAGCAACAAAAGGCCCGCATAGATGTAATGTTAAAGCTTTGAAATATTATGATAAGTATAATTATCATTAACAATATAATAAGTATAATTTCTCCCAAACCTTAAAACTAGGTTAAATTGCCTTCAAATGCATAGTACACATTTTTGCAGAAAATGCATGGCACTGAACAGAAAACACAACTTCTAAGTCAATGAGAATATGTACTTAATTAATATTAATAAGCTAAGTTTGAACATTGATTCATTAGAGTTAGTCATGAGGCTCTCTAAACTATTTATGACAACAACAGGCCATGTGTCAAGAGGAGATTAATAATGCATTATTCCCTGTCTAAAGCAGATGATAGACAGTGGATGAAGTCTTAGCTCCATGCTTGTTGGACGTTCCTTTGATGCCCAATCAATATTGAAAAAGTTAATGAGAAATGCTTCAGGCATGTTAATGCATCTTCAGAGCAGCCATGTTGTTATAGTTACAGACTTGAAGTCAATCTTTCTTTTGGACTAGATAATACAGTCATAGGGATGTAAATCTTAGGCCACTCTGCACAAATGTCACTCTCAGTAATTTTCAATAATTTTCCTCTGAGGGCATTATCACACCAGCCAATTTGGGTTTTGTATATCTTGCTCACTCCAGCAAGGTACTTTTTCACTCCTGCCTCTACACTCCACTGCATTTCTCTGGAAATCTGCGCGTGCATGTGTGTGCATGCCTTGAGTGCGTCTTATCCTCCATTCACCGTGAGCTGGCTGAGCAAATTGATACTGCTCTGGGACTTTTTGGTGATCTGTAAGTCCGCTGTCACGGTGATGAGAGCAGCACAAAGACGGCGGCGGTGCGGTAAATGTCAGCATGTCAGCGAGGAGTGACACAGAACATCCGAGCTTGGCACGTGGGGGCCGCCTGCCTCGACCCAGCACACACATGACAAGGCCAAACTCGTACAAACAAGAATAATCCCTCCTCATACTGAATAGGAAATCACACACACACAAGCACAGACTCACTAGGAGAGATGTTGAAACATGGGGTTTAACACTGTGGCATATCAACGCTAAATCAGTATATCAGCCATACTTGTCAGGAGAGGCTGAATTTCAGTTTCACGGGTTGAACATTTGTTTGGAGTGAGTGTGACAGATTGCGGTTTAGAACAGACAAGAACTAAAGTTGCACACATGCGTAAACACACAAATATCAAATGGGTAGAATGTAAGGATAGTTTGTTTGGATAGATATTGATATTGACTGGTGGTTGTCTTCTTTTTGAGATGTTGTAATTCCCTTCTGACAACTATAGTATTTGCTGTATGCTGCTATGTTTTCCCAAAAATCCATTTTACATCATTTTGAAGACATCGCATTAGAACATGAAATTCTACTAGCTTAAATGTCAGCTCATTAGTATCAGCATTCAGTTCAGAAATCAAAACAATTTTTTGACAATTTTGTTTCTATGTTTAGTCACACATTTTAAAAAGAGACTTACTGAGACAACTCATTTGTGTGCCATTTTAAGTTCAAGGAGGTTTTTTTTACCCATGCATGCATGGCTCTAGGGGTGGCATTGTCAGTCCACCAGACTGAACTGTCTCTATAAATATTGGATATATTTCCTTGAAATGTGGTCAAAACATCTATGGTGCCCAGAGGATGAATCATAGTAGCTTTGGTGATCCCATGATTTTTCATCAAGTTTTTCATTTGTAAAAGATTTATTTTATGCCCAGGTACTCACAAAACTAATGACTTTCCCATCGGCCTCAATTGCTACCTTGAGTTTATTACTAAGTAGCAAATGTTAGCATGCTAGCTAAGATTATCTTTAGCAGTCATACATCAGCATGCTGGTATTGTCCCTGTTTGTTAAAATGCTGTTATCGTTTAGCTTAAATGACCGTGCTCTTCCTCAGTAAAGCCTGACAGAGTCGCTAGCATGGCTATAGACTCTTTGTCTTGCTGTGAAGAATGTTGCTAAGGACAAACTCAAAATAAATACTTACACTTAACTTGTTTAATAAATATGCTGTAGTGTAGACGACAGTAACTTGGGAGGGGGAAACTATATTATTGGAGTTATTTTTCTCTACAGACTGAATGGGGGAAAAGTAGTCCCTAACATGATAGCCTACATGTTTGCATCACATTATGTAGGCCTTACCACCCACAACAAAAAAAATCCCAAATAAAAATTCACCCATATGGGACTGGAATCACTGTTTTGCTCCAGTAAAACTACACTACCAGTTCTCCTCTGGCAATACTAATGCTGTCCTGAGAGAGCTGTAATATTCAGAGAAAGCCACTGGCCCTGTACATGTGGTATTAGTGCTAAACCTCGCCTGGACTTGCTCAATGTCCCTGGAGTATTTTGAGTGACATCCCAGTTTTGTTTGTTTTTATGTGGGATCAGGATCAACGTCAAGTGGGCCAATTTCATCACTCTAATTTTGGATCAGATCGTAGTTGTTGCAGTAGCTAAAGTAATTTGATTCTGCTATATGGGAGAAGGCAAATTCACTTCAATGGAAGCACAAAATTCTACAAATCATTATTAGAATTCTTAAATATTCAATTATAGGGCATACGGCACATGCTATGAACTTATTTAAAATATATACTTGTGCAAATGAATGATCTTACACTTCTACAGATGTTACACAGGTTTGTTCGAGGTAAAGCTCCGCACCTCAAGAGATGCCAGTTCAAATAAAAGTAATGATTTTTGAGACAATTGCATTATTTCATGAGACATAGTCTTACAATGACAAAGATCGTGCATCTGCATTACCCTGCCTCTGTTTGCACAAACACACACACACACACACACACACACACACACACGAACACACACATTGACTATTCCCACAAGTTTCATTGCTGTCGCCACCATCACACTCCTGCCCGACCCTCCCCAAGGACTGTTTAAATAATGAAATCTGCTTTCTGCTCACTGTGTTCAGCCTTGATAGCACTGATGGAACATGATAACAGCTGTCTCTGTAATGGCATGGGGATGGTTAGAAGAGTAGCAAGAAGGGAAGGAACGGACTGTTTCTTCCCCCAACAGCCACACACACACACACACACACACACACAGAGGAAAGAGATGGGATTCAGTGCTGGGAGGTTTGGAGTGGGAAGCTGTCAGAATCTCTCCCTCGCGGGGTAAATGAGACTTAGGATAGAACGAATTGAGCTTTTAAGCAGTGTGCATTTAACACTTTTGTCCCCCTAAGATGTGTTTTTTTTTGTGTGTGAAATAAGGTTAAACCCATGATGAAGGTTTGTTAATGATGGTAGGCATATAACAGACTGATACGTCAAACTTTTTATCAGCTTTTCACAGTTGTCCAACTTTGATGTGATGGATATGGTGCTGTTTGCTTTATGATTTATGATAATTATGATTTATTCATCTGCTTAAGTGATTTCCCCTGTTGTTTCCCAAATTACAGTAGTTATGGGAATTACGCAAACAGACAAACACCTCCATTTAAGGCTGTTAGGCACATTTATATGACAGAGTCCACAGTCATGCTAGCAGCACAGTGGAGCTTTAAGCTAAATGCGAATGTTAGACTGCTAACATGCTCACAGTGAAGATTCTAAAATGCTGGTATAGTATAGCAGATATAATATTTACCACGCATACATCTTGGTGCGTTAGCATGCTAACATATGCTAATCAGCACTAAACACCAAGGACATCTGAGGCTAATCGGAATGTCATTAGTTTTACAGGTATTTGGTCATCAACCAAGGTGTTGGACAGACCTGATGATGGCGCTATACGAAAACGTCAGTGAATCACCAAAATAATTAGTATTCATCCTCTGGGGAACACGATTTTTTGCACAAAATTTCATGACAATGCATCCAATAGTTGTTGAAGTACTGCAGCCTGGACGGACCAAAGTGATGATCGACTGACATGAGACGGGTGATTAATTAATCAATATTTCAATATTATACTACAATTGAAAGGGCATCAACTAATCAACTAATTTTCTCACAGCAGAATGAATCTCTTTTTTATATTTTATTTTATTGTATGGCCAACTTCCAACAGATATCCAGCTTTGTGACACAGGATGGCCCAAGTCAGATTTTACACAGTTTCTATTGTATTTAAACTGGAAAGTTCCAACAGAAGTTTAGTTTATAAACCCATGTATCCAAAGTATAGTGTAAAGTATCTGTACCATGGCATACATTTACTACCATAAAACATAAAATCAACTTTAGAAAACGCACCTCAAAGACCACGTTTTATGTGCGGATCACTGTCAGATTCATGTTGGCTGAATTCTGAGTGGTTGAAAGTGATCAAAACATTGAACAATTGAATTGAGCAAAAACTTATACCATGTTGGCAACCAAAGACTGACTGACAAAGTTAATAAAACTAGTGGGCCGATGAGTAGAAGAGAGCGAGTTGAAGACAGAGTGGAGCTGAATCCCAATAACCTAGAGAGGGTGAGGTTGAAAGGGAGACAGGGAGGTTGATTGATTGAGTTTAGGAGAGGGATTGGGGAATAGACGAGAGAGACGGAGAGAGGGAGGGACAGCGAGAGATGCGGGTGGATTACAGTCTAATCCATGCCTCTCTCAGTGCGCTCTTATTTCATTACAGCAGAGTGAGAAACACAGCACAGCGGGCTGACCTTCCCTAACTCCATTTCATTCCACTGGATCAGACCAAATTATTCGATCTGAACTGCACTGCTCTGCCCTAATAGAGAAAACACACGCTACTGTACAAGCCACTGTCGCAACACTGTCATCATTCAGCACAGATTAAACTTCACACATGATGGGAAAATGTACATGTAGAATCCGTATAGGAGACACACAACAAGATGTTAATCCTATAGCGAGATTAACAGCGACCTTTACAACCCATAATCCAATCCAAAACTTATTCATATTTGCCCTTTACGGTACAGGGAAATGATATGATTTGCATAATGTGACAAATGAAAGATAGGAAACACAGACTTTCAGCGAGCTATTTAATTTGAATGTGCTTCTTGTAGGGTTATTAAAGTAAATTATAATGCCTTACTGTCACATGTTTATATTTTTTAGGACAAATGATTAAGACCACATTTTTCCCCAAGAAGGACATTTGTTTCCACATAGTGTACATTATGTTTGCCTCCAGAACAAAAAATATATTTACATACAATAATAAGACACAAATAAACTCAATTAAAATCTTTTGGGACATTATGTGCCATATATTGTTATTTTTAAGTAAACTTGAGGTATTCAAAAATGCTGTGTGGCGTTATAATTTTGATACAAAATAAATAAAAATAACAACATATATGCAATTTGAAATGACATGTACTTTTGCCTGTGAAAATGTATAGAGGAGATTTTTATGGATTTGCCACATCTATAGTTTTTCTTATTTCTTTTTGGGATAGACAAGGGCTGTTTCTCAATCTGTGTTCTTTTCTGTACTTGTGTTCTTGTGAAACGTCATCGGTCGCAGCCAAAGCACTGTTCCAATTCAAAAGTCCGCATCCAGCCAAGTACAATAAAATACCCGGATGTGTTCTCGCTCTGCCCCTTTTACTGAGCCTGCATCGGAGGTGACTTGTGTGGGCTTCGGATCGCCAGATCTCCCAGAATGCATTTCGCGGCCGAAAAGCAAAAATGTCGGAGGAGAAAACTTTCAACTGTAAGTTATAATACTGCTGTTCTTGTGTCACATATAGTAGTTTTAGAGTGTTTTATGCTAGAATCTAGTTGTTAAAACTCCAAATATGTGGTTTAAGATAGAGCTAATTTTAAAAAATGCTACGACTTGCCAAGTCCGAGCTTTAAAGTACAGAAGTCCGAACTTGGCGAACTCGGTATTGAGAAAGAGCCATGTACATTCTTTTGGAAGTCCCCATCATGCACTGGGTGATAAAAACAGGAAGTGTAATGTTGTGTAGTCAATAAGTTAGGCTCGGGATGCACCTAAGCCTCTTTTTTTCCTGACCCTTTTGGTGAATCTAAACTATGAAAAGTCATAATGAATTACTGAACTACAGACAAGCAGAAAACAATCACTGGATCACTTTTGACACTGAAAAAAATATCTAAACCTGCTCATTATAAGGCAGGCATCTTAAAAAATGTTAAGTCTTATGGAGAGTTATGTGCCTGGCTGTGTCCCAGATCACTCTTTCATACATTCAATGACTAAGGCTGCAGTCGAAAAGCCAAAAAAAATCTCATTTCCTAACCACTTTTCCTTGACCTCGATGGAAACATCATGAGGTCAAGGAAAGATGTGAAGGAAAATTCACAAGGACTTAGGAAAAGACGATCATGGGGTTTAAAGAATCCGACTGCTCTTTTCAAGGCGATGTAATTATGCAACGGTGGATGGTACTGATATGACCTGCTGTGCATATTAGCATGTTATAGCATAAGAGAGAAAAGGCTTTAAAGCCAATGGTAACTTACATCCTGTATCCATCATGGTCGGTCATTTCTTTTTTTTAATTGTAGAAAATTCAAATGCAGCACTTTGTATTATATTTCAACAATCCGAAACATGAAAATGGTGTTGAAACAGTATCAGATGACAACAAAGCAAAAATCAAACAAACCAAAAGAAAGAAGGAAAATGTGCGGGACTCATTCAAGAAGGCTATCATAATGTCCGTCTGTGGTGAAAGGGTTTTGGTAAATGTGGTCACTGAATTTTATGGTTTGAGTTTGAGAATGTGCGTTGCTTTAAATGTTGCTGCTGCAAGGAATTGTTGGACAGCATTTTCTCCTTTCCTTTCGTAAAGGATGGTCCGGTGTACCCTATGCTAAAGGAGATAAGAAAGGAAGCATTGAAGCACCTTTCCTTAGCTTTCAGAGAATGCGACCAGCTCTTATCATGGCTGCAACTGAAAGACTTCCCTTTACTCAGTTAGGAATCCTAAGCAAAAAAGACTTTTTGACCGTAGCTTAAGTCTTATGCAGAAGACATGCAGAAGATTTACGTATTCATTTGTTAAGAGTCCTCAGCAGATTTATGGAAGTTAATGTACAACTGAAATTGGAATCCCAATTGAAAACAAAGTGAAATGTGTGTGCCAGTATCTGAAAGCACAGATAGTGTCCTCTTTCTGTTTTGTACCATATAGCCATCAAGACAGTTTCCTAACAAATCTGACCCAGTGATACAAGAAGAGACTACAGAGGCTGTCCAACCTCCTGACAGTTACACTGTTTAATTCTTGTATTATGGCAACAGGTTGTTTAGGTAGAAATATTGCAAATTTCACCTTCACATTGGCACATAGCCACCTTTGCTACAAGTCTGAAGCATGACCTTCATTTTCTAGCTTTATCTATTTAATTAATCTGTTTACCTGCATTTTCATGATTTAGAGACCACACTGAAAGGGCAGGGGCACCAGTTATTACTTCACTGCTGTCAGTTCCTACATTCCTCTCAAGGATCGACAGAGGTGTGTTTTGAAGGTATAATTCATGCATACAAAACTAATTCAAATTCAACCAGCAGCACGCTATGTTTTGTATTTTTTAGCCTGCCAGCTAGTATTGTGGATGCACATTTTGAAAACCTCCTGCTGTTGCCTTCATATAATTTCAATTTTGTAGAGAAAATAGCAATATATGTTTCTCAGGAGTTCCTGAAACACCGTTATTTTAGGCTAAAAACTCTACAAACTCACATTAACAGCAACTCAAGTGTTTTCCCCAGGAACAGCTCTTCAACTGATCAATAGGATCCTCACAAGATCGCTCTACCAGCCAATCAATGTGTCTGCAATTAGTGTCGCTCTAATTAGAAACCATTGTTCTGAGCACCGGCAGAGGCAGTTCATTCATCAATATGAAATTAAGCAGCAGCCACTTAGCATGGGATTACTATCACGAGTTCATTTGTATTGGAATCAATTCATTTGCATCGTCGCCGCAATCATGCCTCGAGGCTGCACATGGGATTCCCTGAGAAGTGTGTGAGAGGAGTCCATGAAGCTCGTCATATTTGGGGAGATAAAGAGAAGGAGAAACACAAAGACGAAAAGAGAGAAAGAGAGCACAAACTGTGCACAAACTACTGCCAATTTCTTCCTGAGGAAACGTCACTTATTGCAAATCAAACAGAGTAAATGAAAGGAACAGTACAAATCAAATAGCCTATCTTAACCACCTTGGAAATTTCCAGCAGCTAATAAAACAACCCTTTCTAAGACCCCAATTTCACATCCTGTCTTGCACGGCTCCGACACAGGCGGAGGCACTTCAAACTACAATGAGAGATGTCATCAACGCAAATGTATTATCACAAATGTATCATTAAGAAAGATGAGAGAGCTGTTGGATATCCACGGTTATCTCTGTCCTTGTCTCTATCTTTTGACACCTTCTCTCTTCATTTCTCTCCCTCAGACATACACACACACCATCATACATACTATACACTTTGTGAACACGCACGCATACATGTCCTCACATACAAATTCCAGCTCTCTTTCTCCTCGGGGACAATGTAATGCAATTGTGTGCCGCAGTGAATTCCATGTTCATTTCTATCCTAAATGCCAACTTCAGGGTGTTTGAATTAAAACAGCTTCTGATGTTTCAAATGGCAACACCAAGGAATTCCAGTCCATCGCTATTCACAAGGAAAGGGAATAAAAAAAACATTCAAATGCATTTGATGGAATACAAAAAAAACTCCCAGATAAGGAGTGTATCCTCCAACACACAGTATGTTTGTTATACAGTTTGATACACTGGCACAACCTTGACTTATTTTTATGACTCAGCTTTGCGTTAAAAGTTATCGAGCTGTGGTTTTGAGAAACGCTACAGCCATTACTCAGTTGAGGCATTTCATTTGTGCTAGTTCACATAGTCAGTGTAAATGAAAGGCGGTAGAGAGAAAGAGAAAAACAGGACCTTGATAGAAAAGAGTGTTTCTTATGACGGCTGAGCTGGCTTATGTGCACTTGCTATAGACAACAGCTATATATCACTGATGAGTAACGAGCCATATTCTCCTCATATTCACAGCAAAGAGAAACAACATTGAAGTGCTGTGAGTTCGTTATTAAAAGCCAAGAAAATGACCCATTCAGTTTTGCAACTGGGTAAAGTCTGATTTCACACAGCTCTACACAAGTGAAGAAGGATGGCCGTGCTCCCTTTGCTGTGCCACTTGTTACATAGCAAAGGCGAGGAAACCTGGAGTGACAGCTGCATATGAGGTAGCAGGTATGACATTATGCATAGGAAGCTGTTAGTACACATATTTTTTATTGACTTCCCCCACAGAGCTTTGAGCCAGCATAGGTGTCTATTTCTCTTAGTTAAACCCAGCAACCCCCCCCATCCTAATGAGATGATTATTGTAAAAACAAGAAATACTTGATGGCTGCATTGTATGTAGATGACACAACACACATGCACCAGTGGAGGATTTAATCAGTAAAATGAAATCAGTTGCAGGAGAATACCAAAGCAGATACATCCTCTATGAATTACTCCTTTTGGTAAATCATTTACAGAAATTTCCATCAAAATCTACCAGTCTGACACCTTCAGCCAACCTGATCCCTCACAAACTGGCACCTAGAAATCTCACACAGAAACACATAGATGAGCAGGCTGCATTGATCACACAGTGCAGTCTGACTGGGTTGCACTGCTCATTCAACCGGAGTTAGCATCCATTTAACACGGGGTAGCCGCACTAAATTCCAGGGCAATGAGCAGATCACATCTAATAGATGATAAACGTCTGACTCATGTTTTTTTTCTCATTCATTAAGTTACAATTTTAGGCTACATGTAGGAAAACGCGCTCTCACAACAACTTCCAAGTGGTAATTTGCAAGCAAAATACACTTGTTTAAGGCTCTACACAACAGTGGTCCACCCACACAGGTGTTTTCACTTTCCTTGATTTCTCCTCTCCACAGGGTCGTGTGAGGAGATAGTCGTTAGGTGCACTTCAAGTCTCTTATTTGTCGTTTCTTTGCACTTTATTCTTCGCTTGAACCGGAAGTTGTTGTGGTCCGTCATCTTGCAGACCGTCCCAAAGCTCTTATTTGTGCAGCAGGGAGCGAGGAGCGATCTCTGAGAAGCTACGAGCGAGTATACACAGGTGCATCCTTCATGGAAGTCTTTTACGGAACGACATGCTCCCTTATTGGATAGCCCTTATATTATGTATGGACGCAGCAGCTGATCGGACTGATCTGACACATCACGACATCACTGCAGTTATTGTTGTTATTATTATTACTATTATGGAGACAATGAAAGTCAGAGTTGAAGAGTCTGTCAGTAAGAAAAACTTTGTTAATTGTCATTTTCATTAAGTCACATGAGGCTGATCTTTCCTGAGTCTTTAGTCCAAATAGACAACGATAACTCGTAGTAAACGAGAAAGGGTCAGACTAAACAAGTCACTAAACTGCACTAAAGACCTTGAAAAAGGTCTGCACATCCAGCCGATCTCACCAGCTGCATCTGATGGAAACAGCCAGCAACTGCGTGAGTAAAATCAGCGGATAAAATGTGCGAATGAAAGCACTGCTGCGTGACAAAAGTGTCGGATTGATATGATGGAATGCAGTGATCAATGGGTGACAAGTGATGTGACTTGCAAATAAAATGTATGGAGTAGTGTTAAAGGATATCAGAGGATGAAATTAATAGAAAGCTTAAAACTATGTGTTGGCTTTGAATTGAGTTACATCATTTAAATTTCCCTGAAAGATTTATCACACAACTGTGTTGATTCTGAATCCTGATTCCACCAACTTGGGCCTGTTTAGCACGCAATCTGCAATCAGCAATCATCAGAAAGCTCTTGGGTTATATTGCAAATAAATGATTTGGGATATCAGGCTATATAAATAAAACTGACTTGATTTGAGTAGATGACGACATACTTTAACTGGTGGCAATTTAATGCCTGAACACAAATACCTGGTAAATAGGTGGTCACAGGATTTTTCCTTTTCAGACTTCATGACTTGAACCAAGTCCTTGAAGGCTGACCAAAAGACAGCAACAGGAGCCTTTTAAAATGGGATGAGCCTAGAAACGAAGACTTGGGAGGATGCAGCCTCTGAACCGGGACACAGACCCTGAAACGCTTCTGCATCATTGCTGCAAGGCGAGAACCTGAACGTCTTCAGCTTTATATGCCGTATGACTAGTAAAGATGGTGTTGCCGAATCATGTCACACACAATGAGTCACAAAAGAGAAACTTTTCCGTGACAGGTAAGCTGCCTTTCATGCTCATCCCAAAACACTGTGAGGCACAAAATGAAGAACAAATAAAACCTTTTGTTTGGGCATTCAGCGGGCAGTAGATCTACCACACTAAATTTGATTTAGGGGCAGGGAGTGCTAGATGGCCCTTGGACATGAGGCTTAGAGGACTGACAAATTGAGTCACTAAATGCCTGCTTTGAGCGATGGTACGGCTTTGTGATCGACACTCCACTAAGGCCTAAGTCACCCTGAAAGCAGGAGCTTTGGTTCCCCCGCTGACAGGCTCCTTTGAAAGGCATCAAAAGCCCTCCTGAAGGCCCTTCACTTTAAAACTGAGATCTGTGCACATATAAGAGAAAAAAATTTAAAAATATGAACATCTAGCTGTTGGTTGGGACTTCCTGCTCAGTACCTTCCCTCTCTCTCTTTTCTCTTGCCAAGGTATACTATACCTTACATCCTTCAAGACAAAAGCTGTTCTGTTTTGGGCACAGCAGCAAACTCAACACACGAGTTGTGACATCCATTTTTTGATACTGTAACATTTCTTTAACTCACTGTAATGTACTGTCATGATAACTTCCCATTTTCTCTCTCATTTCTATATTTTTCAACTTCAAACTTTCTCTTAAGATCCAAACTCCCCACATTGAGGCTTGATAAATCATAGATCTGCAAATAATAACATGCTGACTAAAACAACATTTAGTAATAACAGAGCCAGTGCTTTGAATGATAATTAAAATTTCCAAATAAGCATGGACTCTTATGATAATACTCTGCTAATGTGTTTGCATTCATTTTCCTTTTGTTGTTGTTATTGTCGCAGTTCTTTGCCTTCTTGCGTCTGACTCGCTGGATTCAAAGCCTGCCATTGCTCTCGCTGACGCCCTTCTATAATCATATCACTAGATTCTAATTACTATGGAGTCCTACGCAAATTTGTCTGCAGCTAAATGATGCTTTTCATCCAGAAAATTACCAAAATTCCTTACAGTGTTATTAGTAGACTCCACAGGCGACCCTTCATTCTTCTTTGCTTTATTGTTTTTTATACTCTCACGAGGCACATACACATGCCCCTCCATCCATGACAGCTCCGGTGCATAGTTTTTGGTTTCGCAATCTTTATAAAAGGCACAGTCTTTAAGCATGTCTCTTTCAATCATCGCTAATAAGAGAGAACACACACAAAAATGTTTGTATTTCAGAGGGCAGTCTGTTATAGTGCTGTTCTGTATGAAATGATGAAAGATGAAATAGTTTTCTCTGTGATATCCAGTTAAATAAAAGTCCAATGTTGGACAGAATCCATAAATAGATGTGATACAATTCAATATGTGCTTTTGGATGTGGTCATCACAAACATGACAATGTTCAACACAATGGAAGAAGGCTCTTTTTTCAGTACATGAAATGATGTTCTGATTATTTGGGTTGGTCTAATTTGTTGTCTTATTTTGAGAGGCAGCAGGGGTCTGATTAATAATTTGAAAGTGGCTAATGTTCATCTTCTGGGTGGATTAATGTTATTATAACTTCAAAAAAGTTTTGATTCTACTCTTTTCGATTCCTTTATGCCCTACAGGTCGGAGGTAGGCTCTGTGCTTGCTATGTTCATGACCCAAGACACTGTCGTTTTTTTTTGTGCAAGCTATCCAAATAGAAATGTCTCTGAATGGATGCCGTTAAACCAAAATATGACGAGTGGCTCGGCAAATGCAAACGCTGGAAATTGTGTAAGATTAAAGGAAACTTCCAAGTTATTTTCAGTCTTAATGTTGCCAGTGGCCTAAAGGTTAGAGAAACAGACTTGTGAACAGAAGAATGCCAGTTCAATCTGGCATTGCGGAAAGAGAAGAAGCCTCGTTACCACCACTGAAGTGCTCTTGAGCCAAACATCAGACCATGTTTGTACCTTGGGAGGCAACGATTACAGATTTTGTTGGTACGATTATAGTCTGAGGAATAATCACGGTTTCACGATTATCATAATGATTACGCATTATTTAATTTCACAATACTAGTAATGACTTAAGTTGATTTTTAATATTTAATTACATTATTATATTTCTATAATATGAAAGTATTATTACTATAAGAGGATTATGAGAAGAAATTCAAAAAATATAAGAAATTAAGAACATCTCTCATGCAGTGTTATTAATAACCGAAATGCAGTTAATTGGTAGTCCTGGAAGTCTATAAGCTCCTGATGTTATGTTAGTGTTTTGCATCTGGCAACATTTTCTCAACACAGACCGGAGGTTAGTTTTGTGCAACAGAAACACTCGGTGTAGTGAGTGTGTATGTTTTAAAGCGTGGTTAATAGTTAAATCCGGTAATCATTACATCCCTATTTGTAATAGGCAGCTTCCAGATGTGTTTGTATATCAATGTAAGATTTGTATTTGTACCGGAGAATCCTGTCTCATAACTGTCTGCAAAACACTGTTGCTTTTGTGGAGCAGTTTATACTCTGCCTGAGGAGGTTAAATAATAGTAATGGTGCACCACAGGAAATACGATATAATGGTATCCTCCATATTGGACTCCCTTGTTCCCCATTCTCTTAAAGGGCAGCACAAGGTCAGTAGACAGCCTTCTGTTGGCAGTTTTGCTTTCCCCGCTGACAAATTCCACAAATCACTGGTATGACCAGACTTTAAACCTGCTTAAGTGACTTATTTTCAGCAATTGGCACTGTATTAACAAATCTCAAAAGTTCTTAAATAAGACCTTAACTGTTAGAAACCAGAGTTTCTCGTTCCGCTACTGGTCCAAATTTAGAACCTCTTCCTTTCCAAAACTTTTAGTCTGATGGACAAACAAAATTTTTATAATCTATAGTTCACAAGAGGGAGATATTTTTATCATTAGTACTACAAGCATTCTCTTGACTGCTCTCGCCGTGGTTAGTCCAGCTGTGTCCAGGCCTGGCAGCTGCTGGCTCAGCTCCAGGCTGCCTGTCAAAGGGTCGGCTCAGAGAGACGGCCACTCACAGCCTGTAAAACACTGCTGATAGCTAAAACACTCACACCATCCATCATGCAGGTGCAAAGACTGTCATTATCCCCACGGGGTTTCACACACGCACACACAGGCGTGCACACGCACACACAGGGACAGGCACACATACATGCCTTCGAGCCATATCGTTTAGTGGAAATTATCGATTAGCCCTCTGTAATTAACACATACTCCCACAGGAGATAAATTAGTGCTGCAATGTGTGTATATATATATGTATATATATATATATATGTGTGTGTGCGTGTGTGTATATGGATGTATATATGTATGTGTGTGTGTACAGGTTATTGGGCCATCAAGGTTGAAAGAGTGATAGTCGGGCCTTTGGGTGAGCCGAACTAAAAGTGCCCTGGTAGACAGAATAAAACTGCTGCTCCACTACGATACTGTGACTGGAGGCAGGCACTGTGGACTGACAGAAGACCACAAACCACAAAGACCAGAGTTCCCGCAGGAATGGACATAAAAACAAAGGCAGGAAATAATCAAGCGAATACCCCTTACAAACACAAGGTCTGATAGCGAGGGCTCAGTAATTGGAAATAGTTCAACAAACATAGGTGAAGCTAAGCTAGAGTCAAATTCTTTTCCAGCTATAGTGGCTCACAAGGCAGTACTGATTACACTGTATAATGCACATGCTCATATATACTTTTTGTAACAGAAGCGGTTAGTGCTCTGTTCACTCAAAGCTATGCAGTGGACAGCTGCATTAAGTCAATTATGACATACAGGCAAATTTTCATCTTTAATTAATTATTGAAACTAACCGAGATTCTCAGGTACAAAAAAATGTGATATTTCACAGGAGTTTAATGTCACATGAAGTTTGAGCACACTGGCACCCATTAATCAAATTTTAGGCATGTGTATGGTATTCAGTCCACCCGTCAGAATGAAAACCACAGAAATATATTTTCCCCACAGGATGAATTTATAATATTATAATTTCGGTGATCCCCTAACTGGCTCTCTCATCTAGCACCACCAACTGGTCAAAATTTCACCTTTCCAATACTTTGATTTATTGAAATAACTGCAGAACTAATGATGCTTGATTATAGCAAAAATAATAATCATGATTATTTTGGTCATAATTAAAATTAAAATTATGATTATTAACATGATTATTGATAGACTTGCATGAAACATCATGCATTTATTGAACTTTTTTAATAATTATGTATTATCCAAAATGGCTTATGAAATAGGAAATAGTAATCAAATATTGTTTACTTTAAACAACAGAGTGATAACTGTGGAGCAGAGCAGGTAACAGGAGAATTATCTGAGTCGTCAAGTTGTTATGTTATATGCTGAAATTCAACAGTGGTGTTCTGTCGGGAGATGCAGTGACTTAAAGCAACGGAGAGAAAAGTATAAATCCAGTAATACGTTGAAGAAAAGGAAGACAGGGGGATATTTTGAGCACGGACCAGGTAAAGTAAGGCTTAACACACCAGGTTTAGTATTAATTATATGTAAATTGTAAAGCTATGAGGCAGTGTTTCCCACATGATTTTGTGAGATTATGGTGGGTGGACATTGACTCTGTAGGGGGGTTCGGGTGCAGGCAATAATTTGGTGCAAAAGTAAAGAGGCTAGATCTATGGAGAACTTTGCACTCTTGTTAACAATTTTGTGGCCTAGTAAACAATTTGATCATTAAGCAAACTGCATAGATATAAATGGTGATGAAACAGCAAAAAAGTAAATTGTGTAAAATTTAAAGTAAATTTATTCCAGTTTTTATAGCAACCATAAATCAAAGAATAATTTGTAAGTGATTTCCCAACATTTTATTTGACTTTTAATGGACACATGTAACATGTTTTATACTTCCTGTGAATATAAGCCAATTAATCTTATTTCCATACTGTATACGTTGTGTTAACAACATAGACTGCATATAAGAAGGTTAACACCAACACCAAATCCAGATCGTGGTTAAATTTCAATTAATTGCACAGCCCTATTTTCTATGCATTTAGTCAATTTGCTCCTTTAGGTCTGTTCATTTAGGCACATGAGAACAAAGTCCATGTGTAAAATAAATACAAAATACTGAAATTATGTTTGTTTTTTTGTGTTTGATACTTAAATATCACAAGAAAAAGAAAAACATGTGCAATATCATCCTTATAGATTTAAATGAATGAATTGCTATTTGGGCGCCAGAACACAGATCACAAAGAAACCTGTGTGTCTCACTCGATTTTACGTCTGGCCCTGTGTTGTTTTCATTCAATTTTTATTCTGCCTGTCACTGCAGCCCTCATCTTGCTTTCACTTCTAATAGGAAAGAAAAGAGCAGTGAAGAAACTAAATCTTGAGTAGACAATTTAATTATACCCAATCCAGCTTTATTTTATTGCACATGTAGGAATCCTATTACCTTCTTAATTTAATCAGCCAAGGTTTTATTAGCCAATTCATATATTTCTTTCTCAAAGGGTTCTAACCTCATTGTCTCCCTGCTTGTTTCTGACAGATTGGAAAACTCAACTGAATAGAAAGCATGGGGGCCCTTATTTTTTGGGGGTGAGTTATAAAGGTCAAGTAGAAAATTGAAGTTGGGATAATATATGCCATCAATTTACACTCCATTTTCACTTAGCATGACCGTTGTCTATCTTCCTCGACAGTTTTAGGTGCTATTCTATTGATGGAATTTTGTTTTGACAGACAGCATGGTGGGCATCACGGGATCTTCGTCCAAGGTTCAGACGAATAATGACTTGAGATTGAGTTTATTTATTAATTTATCTATTCGTCAGATTTGAGTTGAATAGCTAGAGAAGAAGAGGCTGCTTTGAATGAAAGAGCACACCTGCATAGCAAAGTATGATCGACCTTGGAAGGCTAGAGAAACGAAAGGTCTTGGTGCTGTGAGTATGAAGTAGGTTTATCTGAAAATACGTCACGGTGTTATCTGAAAAATAGAATCTGTCAGACGCTTATTCAAGAGGCGTCATTGTAGGCCACAGAAATGGCATCTTCAGTCAAGCCTGACTCTCTTGTGGCCATGGGATGACCGTTTCTTTTCATTATATTACTTTTATTTTAGGAATAAAGAATCCACAGCCTCTTTTGTTTGTTTTTCTCTTTTTGTCTTTTGGGTTTTTAGTTTGATTTTGCAGAGGCTCTGACAAAAACATGCAGGACTTGATCTATGTGAATTTGCTCTCCATATCCCATTTTATGGCAATGCAGGGGCCTTTTGAAAACTACAGTTTTTAAGGTCGGGTTTAAACTATGTATCAGTAACAAGTTGGCTCTGTCCCAATGCTGGTAATTTTATGCCACTGAATTTAAAAAAATAAATACAAAATACACATATCAAGTATTGCCAAAAAGATACTGATAGCCAACAAGATTCCACATCAGTAAACATGAAAGTACTCTGCGCTACTCTGGTTTGTTCAGCATTTCATAAGGCCCATTTCTACCCAGCATCCACCTGTGGGCTCTGAGTCAAACTTCTCCTCTCTTCATTCATTCATTTTCATTTTGTTAGTACTTTAAACTGTGAATCACTATGGAGATAAATCATTTTGAGGAATAAGTGTGGATGCTTTATATTACGTTTGTATTGTGCCAATCTGCGGTGTTGTGATTAGAAGGTCTATTTAGGTTTTAAATTAAACATTTAAACACAGGAATGTTTGAAACTGTAAGAATACTGTAATGTTCAAAATTAAAAGATAGATATGAGTAGTGGAGGCAATGTATGCTGTTCCGACACACACACACACACACACACACACACACACACACACTCATACTTAATGCCAGCCTTAAATAATCGTAGGCAGTGACAACATAAAATATCAACTCTACATATTGTACATTCACATAATAACCATCTCCACCCCAGGTGGCCAACTGAACGAAACTCAATGAAACTAATTAAAATACTTCTTGCTTAAGTTCCCCAGGAGAAGTAATGTCAGAAATTGTCTTATAATGAACTTTTTCCAAAAAAGTAGACAAATAATTTAAAATCATATATCCAGCATTGCCAAAATGATATTAATGAACAATATCAGCTATCAAACCTCTGTTCTGGTAGATATTAAAGTGATCTTCACGGCGATGGGAGTATGAGCGTAAATGGGTAGACTGTACTGTATGCAGCCAGGCGTTTATAAAGGTATATCTAGAAGAAAGAAGGGATAATTAAAATAGTCTGAAGACTGAGGCAGCAGGCTATCTACAGATGGACTACGGATATCTAGCTCTAAATGTGAAGCTGAAATTATTTTGGCAAGCTTTTTTTTATAATACGTTCAGGGCAAAAACAAAAGAAAATGAATAGTTGAAGATTTCAAAACGGGGAAAAAACTACGCAGGAAAGAAAAAAATTAAGTGACACAACATCTAGGAAAACATACAGCTGGTGTCAGTGCAGTGACAATGGGATCCTCCAGACACAACCCAGAGCTGCTTTTGTTGATTGCTGCATTTCCTTGGAGCCTTCTCAAGGCTAAATGGGCTATAGGATGAGTGCGGCTGGCAGAGTGCCCCACCGGAACAGCTCCATCCTTTAACACTCTGATTGATCACATTACAGTTAATTAAATATTGGCAAATTGCTCCCATCCAAGGATGGGCCATTAAAGTTTACACTCCAGCCACATTTATCACTTTCCATGTCTCTTTTATCACTGCTGCTTGTCGCCTTTCCTGTGTGTCAAGTGGATGATGATAAACGCCTGAACCCTTCGTTTCTTTCACTTGTACATTTTTACCTCCTTATTCTTTTTTTTTTTTACTTCAGTTTCTTACGCTTCCACTGGCTTTTCATTTCAATTAAGTATGACAGCTCCAATGAAGAGTGAGCTGCAGTGAGTCTTTTCCATATTCCTCGGTCTGTGTGTAACCGTCAGTATCTCAAAAGGGATCAGGCAAGGGGAAAATGACAGGGAAGAGCTAGGAGCATGAAAATGACACTATCGGGCAACAGCAGAAGTAAAACACAATTGTTCAGCTGTCAGCTAAGGTGCTTCCCTAATAAACTACAATAATGCTGATGGGCAGGGTTATGTTGCATGTCTGACACATAGAGATGGCTCTCATCCCCACTGACAATAATGTATAAGCAGGTTCTCCCCTATTTTCAGCCATGAGTTGGTCTCTTCCAGAAATCCCTTAGGTCTCACATAAGGGTGGTGAAAGAGACCGGGTTAGCAGATAGAGATAGACACAAATTGTTGTCCACTTGGGTAAGGTTGCACAGTGATTCATTACTAATGCATTCAGTTTACAGGCCTGAGGGGGAGTGAAGACAGCATATCACCTCTGATAAGCCACAAGGCACTCCTTGAAAATGAGCCGCCTTTTTTATTTGGGGAGTGCTGAGAGGCAGAGGAGGATTGGGGCTGTAAAGCCCAAGCCTGTGATTAAATGCACAAGATAAAATCCTCAGACACTTGACGATTACTTATCAAGAGCCGGTCACCCCAATAAATGAGTCTGATTAAGGTTGCAACGTGGTTTTGCATTGTGACACAGAGAAGGGGTTTCTTGGTAACTGTAGCTCTCACAGGCTGCCAGAGCAGCTAATGTGTGGCTTTGGTTGAAATCATTGGTTGAACAGGAGGGAGGTAACTTACAGGGGTCATATTTTAATTATTTTCAAATTTGTTTTTCTTTCTTTTTTTCAGTGTAATATGGTCTGGACAAAATGTTCTGTCAAAGGTGATATGCACTAAGTGAAAGTGTGTTGGCAGCAGGCCAGGAATTTCATCATTCTAGAGGCAAGGCCGCTTGCCTCTAGAATCGTTTTGGCAGTTTTTCAGGTCAAATGCCAGGCCAGCAAGGACATCCAACTAAAACAATAATTCATGGAAATTCTAAATTTATCTTAAGGGTTAAGGATTATTTTATTTTTCATCTACGGTTTTTCTATTTTTAATGCTTGTTAATAATCAAAGCCATTCATCACGGATACTAAAAAGTAAGTCAAAGTTGGAGGTTTTGAGAGAATATTTGTCTATATAATGATGTCAAACTAAATGGGCACAATGTTTATGTGTTTTCTATTAATTTGAATGGCCGGGACAACATATATCTAATAGTTATTAACAACAATTTGAGAAAGTTTCACTTTTACTACAGCAGACAGCTAACTTGAACTCCAACATCCTGTATGTCAAAGCAGCCACAGCAGCTACACAGTCAACAACAGGAACTAATGCACGTGAACTGAAGACAATGAAGATGGAGAGACATCACCTAGACGAGAGAGAGAGAAGTGACCCAGGACAAGTTCATCATAGATTCTAATAATGCAGTGCAGTGAGGAGGTGGACGTTTCATAGAGTGTCACTGTTAGCGTCACTGGAGCGTCAAAATGGACAGCCATTTTGACGCTCCATCTCTCTTGCTCAACCATATGAGCTCACTCACTTGACATTGACAAGCGTATTACCTTTAAAACAGTTGAACATGTTTCAGCAAAAGGCACCTGGTATATCTAAATAGGCAGCCAGCACACCAACCCCAAAACTTGCTTATCTTAATGACGCATCTCTCTTGCTCTTGTTTAGGCTGCTCCAGCCGACCGAGTTACCCAGTACTTCTGACGGCCAGTCAGACAATGGTTTCTTGTCTTTTTCATTTGCAGATTCATGAAACTTTCTTACCTTAGCTCAGTCGACCTCAGAAGTTTATTCAGTCAGAGCTTTGGGGCATTGCCACATCAGATTGAGTTTGATTAAGTCTCCTGGTTGGCGGTTGCTACGTTTTTGTAAAACTATCATCATAAATTGCAAGATTACAACCCATTGTATCTAATGACTGGCACAGCGCGCCCCTTTAGGCCTTTAGGCATAAGAGAGCACATTCTATTTCAGATTTGTTGCTGTTTTTGCCGAACTAAAAGGTTCAGTATAACTAGAATAAAACAGACTATGCAATCCTCTTCCACATTTACAGGCAAAAATGTTCATACCTGTTCCCAAAGCATAACATATAGGGATTAGACACAATGAATGCTCGGACACTGACAGTTTCTTGTAATGTGCTTATCCAGTGTGCCCACTGTTGTGGCGTTAAGGTGTAAATTGAATTCCGTAAATGGGACATGGCTTTAGGCATAAAAACCCTCATTGGGAATTTGGCCTGAGTTGAATCTCCTCCTCTACCCACACTTCCCACCACTTTAAGTGAGTGCTTCTCTTTCATGTGTTAATGCATGTTGTTCTGGCACACATTCAGGAACGGCCTTCAATAAAACTAAAGAAGGTCTGTTTCATCCAAGTGCCAGGTCAGACTTTTTACTGTGGGCCCCTGGAGCTGAAGCTTGCCAAGATATCACTGAGTGTCATAACTGAGGACCTGACCTAGCTGTGATAATATTAGTGGATGATGTAGTGTTTTAGTGACAGTCAAGAGTGACAACTGTGTTAATAATGTCAAGTGACCACCAAGTAGTTATGTTGCTGTACAGGAGAGACAATTAGTCAGCAGTTCTTCTGTATAAGGTGCCTGTACTGTGATTAAATTACAAAAAAAGACGAGAAGAGAGCAATGTACAAAGGAGACCAGAAAAGTCTGCCTCTTATACAAAACATTTTTATTTGTAAAATAGTTAGGAGCTCCTGCTGCTCCTGACCCTGAAACCTGACATTTACTGATGTTTTCAGAAGGTTACTCAATAAGCTTCATTTGTAGCTGTGCTAGAAATATCTCATTGCCGCTCAAGGTAAAAAAAAAAAAATCAAGAACTATATTACAACAACAAAATGGTTCCACAAAGAGTATACTACTGCCAGACAAGTTCATTCTTTTTGGACTGTTCTACAAAACTCTGGATTGCATTCAATTCTGAGTTTGTTTTTTACATCCAATGAAAACGTTTTTAACAACACTGTACATGTCCACCACGATATGGTTGGTAAGGGAAAAATTATGGTCATGGCAAATAAACTATAGTGAAGGTATGGTTGGCAACAAATTAATTTTGATTGTGGTTAGGGTTAATATAGGTTAGACATCCACCCACCACCCTGACCTCCACAACCCTCCTGGCGCTGCACTACATAAAGGGCAACATAGCCATCGCAAGGGATGTGCAAATGGTGTGGCTGCACAGAGCTTCAAGCATTTTTAAGGGCCTTGAAATGTTGGGGGTTTTTTTATATCCCGGCATACTTCAGTTTGTTTGTCCACTAAAAGAAAAGGTCACGCGAATTAAAAATCATGCAACTGATTATTTCTTCCTCCTTTAAGGTCCCAGGTCCAGATCATTGTACCATCATGGCTGATCAGGCTCTCACTGCTCCACACACCCGTTTAACACAAACGCAGGAATCTGATAACATGATTGGATTCAGTGGTGGAAAGTAACAAAATACAAATACTTTGTTACTGTACTTAAGAGTATGAGCAGCCTTGATTAACAAATGTAAAACTGATAGAGCATTACTCGGCGTGAACCAACTTCACACGGGTGATGCGACACCGGCATACGCAGTGACAGTAATCAAGTCACTCTCGCACAGAGATGCATCGCTCTCGTGTCAAAGGTAAAAGTGACTGTTAGCCTAATCTTTACAACTTTGATGAAAGGATGAAGAGGGACTATCCTTCTGAGCACAAGATGAGAAAAAACTTAAAGGAGAGTGTCTGAGTCTCTGCCAGACTGCGACTGACCAGTGTTACAGTGAAATACAACTATTTATTACATTTGTTAAACGCCGGATGCTCATCCCTCAGTACATAATAAGCATCACATATTCAGCCAAGTCAGAGTATAAATTGTGTTTTATATTTGAAAATGTATAAGGATGTAAATGTAAAGGAAACCTGAGGAGCCAGTTTGAATGGGCCTGATAATGTTAATATATATAAAATGATCTGTAATTTACAGGTGCTATATGCTTATGTTTGTTAGTAGAGTAGATGTGGGATTTTCACCCAGTACATTCACAGATGATCCACATCCAGCCACACGTAGTACTAGCACAGACCCAGGTGAAATACACTCAGCCTCATCCAGTATGAGCATAACCAGATTTGTACAGCCAGCAGATTGGCCCCCCAGTCTCAACAGACTTCATGAGGTCTGAGTTAGTGAGCAGAGGTCCATTCAAACTAGCACTGGATTTTTCTAGAAGAGGTTTCTATTCAGGCTTATTACAGAGGGAGGATTGTAGTGAGAGCACTGCAGCGTCAGCAGAGAAATAATGCAGGCTAATCCTCTGCACAGTATAGGAAACATCCACTTGCGACTCAGTTTTTATTTTGATTCACTATAACTTATGATGCTGTATTCAAACATGCCCTGAGTGAATTTAAAAATGTAAGCTGCTTTTTGTAAGATCAATAGGTTTGAATGTGTAGTATTTTTTACTTTTGATACATAAGTATTTTTAAAAACAGGGTACTTCTTTACTTTTACTTGAGTAGTACTACGCTGGATGACTTGAGTGACATTTTTCGGGTGCCTTCTGTACTTAAGTATGAAAATTGACTTCTTCTTCCAACACTGACACTGTGTGAAACAGAAGATATTGATCTCCAGAGCCACTGCAACAGACTCAGTCTTAGAGCTGAGGATACTCAGAGAGGTAATTCCAAAGGGAGCCACTCCAACACCTTAAACACCATTTCCCAATTGTGCGCTAAGAATTCTTCGGACTAGCCCAGTTACTGTGGCATTGGGAGAGTGCAGCTTTTCATTGATGAAACATATCAAGACCTATTTGCGCACATCAGTGTCTCAGGACCAACTGTGTGGATTCGCTATTCAATCCATTGAAAAGGATGTTGCCTCTATGATGAATTGCACAGATCTTACTGCTGAGTTTCCTGCCACGAAAGCAAAAAAAAAAGTCACTTTCACGTAATTAGTTCCATTCAGCCCGGTGAGTCCATCTCATTTATTTACACAATATGACAAGACTTCTCATTCTCATATTTCCATATGAACACGTGCCAACATGACTGTTGGAAAGTTGTTGTTGAAAAAAACAAGAATGGCTACAGCGTTGTACTGTGGTGTGTGTGTGTGTGTGTGTGTGTATGCTTGTCAGTGATCAGGAACTCTCTTGCCAATGTTGCACACTCCCATCACATTTCTGAAGGGCACTACACCTTGGCACTGGACATAAATGAGGTATGCACAGAATCTAGTTAATTTCTAGGAACACTATGCCGATGTCACTTTACACAACTTTACAACTGTGCAGTTCATGAAAGGTGCAATTTTTTGACATTCAGTCATGTTAATTGTATGGCTTGTAACTCCAAGAACTTTAAGGATTTTGAAGTTTTGTAGTTAAAACAGCCAAGAAGACAGAAATACTATATGTCAAGAGGACAAAAGGTCAGCCTTGTATTTGGCTGATAAAATAATGGTCATGTGATGAAGCGGAAAATTGATAACATTAGTAGCCCTGAAGGGAGCTGCTGTGTGTTCCCTTTGCCTTGCACTCTTCTTCACCTTTGATGCAGCAAACTCCAGCAACCCATGAGTCATTGTGGACATAAATAACTTATAGTGCGGAGGAGACTATGGTTTGCCACTGCATCTATTTACCACAGAAGCTATGTGCCATGCTGTTTAAAAAGCATGATTATGTCTAAAGTATTTTATAAGCAGTATGACTCTCTTCAAGAATGTACATCAGAGAAGATATCATCATCATCATTATACAAAATAGCTGCAGTGAATCTTGAAATAACTCTACATGCCATTTACCAAACCGAGGTCAGCCGCATTAGAACACAGATGCCATGCAGGAAGAGAGCTGTTGAAATGTGATTTAAGTGCATGTGGCAGGGCTCCCATACAGAGATATAAAGGCGGGAAGGGAGGGCAAGTCAGTGCAAAGACAAAGAGAGACAGAGCAGAAAAGACAGTGTCTTATATGGTCCGTATGTACAGCCTGCAGTCATTGTTGTAATGCCTTGCTTTTGTCTCTCACCTGACACATACCTTTACTTGTGCTGTACCTCCTGTTGGTTGTGCCTCCATGACATAAGGCCTAAACCATACACATGCCCCAGGCAAAGATGGGAAAAGAGCGAGACAAATAAAAGGGGAATTTCATTCCACACAATGGAAGGAGTTCACTGAGTGTGGCTGAAAGAAAATCCACTTTTCTTCCTGCTAATGGAGCATTTTACAACTACGACCCACAACCGTGTGGTCCGTTTGTCTAGAAGATAAAATTTTAACATCTACTAAATAGTGAACTCTTTCAACAAACTGAAAGCAGGACTTGAAGCCTTTGGAAACAAGAGGTGGCAAAGATGGAAGCAACAGAGGAGGCAGCAGAGACAGAAAGCTTGTAGGGAGAACACAGAGACCTTAAATGGAACAGGGGATGAAAGTATTAGAAGTTAAAGATAGGAGCGGACAATGAAGGAAGACAGGCGAGTTGAGGAATGAGTATAGGGAATACGTACAATAATACTGCACGTAAGCTAATGAAAGCCGGTCTCTCTCTCACACACACCCACACACACAACTCCTCCGTGGCCTACGAGTGCAGATCACCACTATCTCCTCCTGTGTTGCACCCCCATTTTATGCTCCAGCGGATGACAATAATTTAAGCCTCCCGATATGCAAATGCCCTTAATTGGACTGTCACAAGTTCCCAGGCATCGTCAACTTTACAAAATGACTGAGGCTGGGAGCAGATTGGATTTTGGTGGCCAATCTTGTACACTTAATTTTCAGTAATTTTGCAAGCGTCTCACCGCAGGGTTCTGCGACATGCCACTTACACGACGATCTATACAACTGGAAGAGGTAAAAAAAAACAACACATAAGGAGAATCTCTGTCTTGTCGTGTTCATTCTCTCCCACATCTCAATTTTTTCTCTATACCCAATTACTCCCATCTCAACCAGACCCCTCAATACTCATGCGACTCATCTTGTTTGTACCTTTTAGAAACTCTATGACTATGAGGTTGGAGCCAGCAATTTTCCCCCCTGGAGGCCCCTATTGTTCCCATTCTGTCAGATAACTATAATTCTCTTTCTTTGCTGCCTGCATGGCGCAAATCTAATGGCTTTGTTTATAAGGATTGGGAGCACACTTGCGTGATCGTCTGACGTCAGCTATCCTCGGAAAACACCGTCATTCATCAGGATTAATATAATGCTAAGAGCAGAACCTTGTTGAACTGTAAGGGCGTACAGCCAGAAGCATCCAGCGGATCTATGTGTGTGCTTGAGTGTGTGTGTGTGTGTGTGTGATCAGAGACAGAAAGCGAAACCAGCTCATGCAAGATAAACCTAATGCATTCGATGTATTCTCCTTTCAGGTAAATAACCTTGATGTGCAACCTCCTGGATATTGTCTGTCATCTCAAGTGATCTGAGGCGATTAATTATCCCTATCCCGTCATGTTTTTGTATAATATTTGTTTATTTAAAGCATCCATTTTCTCATATTTGCTAGAAGGCCTCCATCAATTACGAAGCAAGCGTGTTAGGTGTCAGGTCTGCGTATGTATTTCATTATATTACAGAAAGGAAAATACCCACCTCATACATAACTTCCAGCCCCACAAGCCAATCCACATAAAGTCATATTTAAAGCAGTAACACCTTCTTTCCACATGTCGCCAGTTATGAGGAATCACATGTCCTCCTAAGTGAGGCTTCTTGATGTTTTTGCAATTTATCATCATTTTGTAAGTGTTCTCCTCCTGGTGTACCCACCCACCCAGCCTTCTCTCAGTTAATTGAGTCTTTGATTTCCATGCTAGGGAACATGTGGAAATAATATTAGCCATGATGACATGACAAGAAAAAAGATAAAACGCCAGACCAAAGTCGGCTTCTGACATCGTTCTAAGGTAGACAGGGATGCATGAAAACGCATAAATTCCACATCTCACTTAGAGTCAGTGCCATCCATTCATTGTGAAAGAAGAGTGGAGAAGGGAGCGGATGATTTCTGCGGTGATCTCGACGTCGGTTGATTAAGGCCGTGAGACGTTTGGTGGAATGATGTTCTAATAACCTCTGCACTCTGAAATACAGAGCCAGAGAGCCGAGGCCATCCAGGAATTAACTACATGGATGTGGGTGGGGGATTAGTATTACATTTAAAGCTCTGACTGTCTGTTATGTTTCTGTCAAAAGGAGATTTTCCTTTGATTCTCACATTCATTTCTCTATGCTCTCCAGGGTGATGTTTTATAACTGCAGTTCATTGGTTTTTTATTCAGTGTGACAGACAATTTCTTGCCCTTGTGTGAAGATTGCGTACAATATAAAGCTAAAGCAAGTGAAAGACTAGGTAAATCAAGGAATGTGTGGAACGTGACTGTGTGTTGCCAAATGCTTTGACTTTACCACAGTCTGTCACTAAAATTGAAAGCCTGTGTGTGTCTTTGTGTTTGTGTCTATGTAGGTCTGACCGAAGTTTCCCATTAAGTTGTTTACAGAGCAGTGTGTCTTGTATTCCTCACTGCTGCGTCATCAAATCAAATCTGCTCTTTCTCTTGCCAGCTCCAAAGAATAATGAGGAAAAAGGGGGCATTAAAGCAGAGAAGAAGCTGTCAAATTTTAAAGAGAAAAGGAGGTCCTCTTCAGAAAACAGACAGAAAGAGGACTGGAAGTCAGATGGCATGATTTGGAGATAGGACTGGGAGCCAGATCAGAGATGATGCAATGAAAAACACAAGTATTCAAGAGTAGACAGGATGAACCTCAAAATTTAAGTTGTATATCAAAAGCGGCGTCAAAGCCTTTGAAGCGCAGCAGTGATGTACTGGCAAGTGATGAATGTGATATTGACAAACTGCTAAAACATGGATTGCTCTCACGGAGTGCTGCTTCGAGTCTTTGAAACTACATCCATCTCTCTATCAGACTGACGACCCAGAGCAGACTTTTGGTTCTCTTTCTTTTATGTTTGTTTCCCAAGAGCAGAGATCACGACAGTTTGTTGACACTTCAATTGGAAGACCTTAGGCTGGAACACTAATCAGCAAAACACACATTACATATGCAAAATTATAAACGCAACACTTTTGTTTTTGCCCCCATTCATCATGAGCTGGACTCAAAGATCTAAGACTTTCTCTGTGTAAACAAAAGGCCTATTTCTCTCAAAAATTGTTCACAAATCTGTCAAAATCTGTTAGTGAACATTTCTCCTTAACCGAGATAATCAATCCACCTCACAGGTGTGGCATATCAAGATGCCGATCAGACAGCATGGGTATTGCACAGGTGTACCTTAGGCTGGCCACAATAAAAGGCCACTTGCAGTTCCATCACACAGCACAATGCCACAGATGTCACAAGTTTTTAGGGAGCGTGCAATTGGCATGCTGACTGCAGGAATGTTGACCAGAGCTGTTGCCCGTGAATTAAATGTTCCTTTCTCTACCATAAGCCGTCTCCAAAGGAGTTTCAGAGAATTTGGCAGTACATCCAAACCGGCCTCACAACCGCTGACCACGGTGAGGTAGGCCAAATGAAGTCTGGTTGCTGTGGCTAGCCACCTGTAACAGCACCCACCTGACGCTAAACGTAAAGTTGTCATGAAGGGGGAAATTAGCTGTAGAGACAAACTGTTTTTTGTACTTTTGGAGGCAGCCTCAAGGGCCATATTTGAGTAACTGTTTTGGCACTTCCGTGTTGGCTTCATTCTCTAATTTTTCATTTCAGTAATTTGCAGCTGGATTATGTCACAATGTCTTGAATAGCAGAATTTCAGTGGAACAGGGTCAACAAAGCCAAATGTAACCACTTCAGACATGGAGCGTAATATGTAAAAGGACAAAGCGTCACAAATCAGTTTCTGGTTTCAATAGCAGTGAATGCTCCCAGTTGAAAGCAACTACACCACTCAAGTGTCTCTGCTTCTCAGTGGGATGAGGAGGTATTTGACTGGAAATGCTGCTTAATGGCGTTCAAGAGAGCCTAGAACGTGTTCCTTTTCACTTCCTTTCGAAAGAACAAAGGAGTTAGTCGCTGCCCTAACTCCTGCCCCCCTCTGCCACTTCTGTAACTCATCAAAAGACCAAAAGCCTAGAAAAAAATCTCATTACAAAGACTATTTCCCTCATCTGTGTGGTTCAGTGAGGAAGCAGATTGCATTTCAGTACTTCATTAATAAATGAGTATGTGAACAATGGCAGAGTGATGGCTCCATTGTCTTGAAGCTAAAGTCTAAGGCACTCCGAATGCCAGAAGCAAGATAGTCATTATGCTGCCTGTGCTTTTCAGCTCAAAAGTCTCCAATTTTGCATGAATAACAGTATCACTGAATAACACTGCTTGAGTTTGACTTTACAGTTTGCTGTGTTAGCAGTTAAGTCCTCCATGGACAAACTTTGTTCTGTCCACCTGTTTCTTATTGGCCCTTCATACACTGTGTCAAAAATAGATCTAATTAGATCAAACTTTTTCCAAAAGAAAGGGCCGCCATCTGTGAGAAATTGGTGCATCTGCTGTGGACACTGTTGAGTCTCGGGGAGAATATGGATTAAATCTGACAGGTGGAAATTATTTGAGAAAAGATTAAATAAAAAATGTGATTGCGCAGGAAGGAGGGAAGAAAGCGAGGGCTTGTTCCAGGTCAAAATACAAGCAAAAAAATTACTAAAAGAGGGAGTGTTGAATTGTAGTGGGAAGAAAGCCTGAACAGAAAGCACAGATAGATTAGAGGCATCTGAAAGCCTTGTTGTGGAAAGGATTTTTTTTTAAAGATAGACTATCTTTCTGCAAAATTATTTCAATCTGTTGCTTTTTAATCATCTTTTTAAGCAACAGCTTTGAAGTTGGGGCTTTTGAGGGAATTGACATAGCGGCACCTGTTGAAAAAAGAAAAAAGGATTAAAAAAACTGTTGCCTTATTAAAAGCAGCCCCCTGGCCCCTCCAAATTTTGATTCAGCTCATGAAATGAGCGTTAAAAGGCATAAAGGGTCTCTCATCAGAAAGCTTCTTCTTTAACTTCACATCTATATTTTTCAGTCGCGATAGGCTCAGATGAAAGTGACTTGTAGTTTCCATTTATACAGTTTGACAGCAGATGAGTTCATTTTTGACTCCACATTTATAAGATCACTTTGGGGCTTTATACATAATGTCTGACATTTTTACTGATGGAAATGATAAAGTTGTAGGACACTGAACTCAGATACAGTGACAGCTTACCTAAAGCAGGTAATCGAGTCAAATAGCTGCAAAAATACTGTATCTGAGGATTAATTCTTTTCATATTAAGACTGAAATTGTTCGATTTGCTCTGTCAACCTGTGCATGTTTTCAGACATATAAGGATAGAGGGTTAAGCCCATTAGGCAAATCTGTGATAAACACCATTGGCATCTTGTCTTTTGCAAAGAGAGACAATGCCTGACCTTTATCCTGTCCTCATGATACTATTTATCTCACTTACACACATTTATCCCATCTGTGAGTCACACAACATATTTCACCTTTCAAACAAACACTTCTCATTCCTCTCTTAATAAACACGTTTCACAGTGTTCCTGCTTGTCCACCTACACACTGCACTGAGCTCACTGCTACCGTGCTAATGAGATACTTTTCATAATTAGCTTGAGAGCTGTTTCCCAGTCAGACAGACAGTGAGAGGCTAATTAATCACAGCACATTAGCCAGCCTGTATGTTTACTCATATCTATTTACCTTCTTTCATGGCAGTGAATGACGATATGATATCGCCTGCTGTTTTCGGAGTAATGGGAAGCTGTTGGATTCTCAGAAGAAAGCCATGGTCAGAGATAATAGATTTTTATCAATGCCTTGAGAGTTACAGTTTGATGCAGTAAAATTAGAATTCAGACATTGTTTGTTCAGACATCCCATGGGACAGCTGGAACCGTTTGATTCCTGCTGTCAGTCCGACTTTTTATTTGTGCTGAATGATTGCAGAACACAGACAGGGGGGGGTCTGAGAAAAGGCGAACTGCGTATGACACATCAGAGCCAACATAAAGGGTGAAACATTCATGCAGAGTGTATGTTTGTGGTACACTGAGGTCTTGTGAATCTGTCTAAACTGCCACTTCTGTTGAATGAGCCGCGTATGCGTACGTGGGTCACTGGTGAGACATTAGCTTGCCGTTCAAACATAAGCCGCAGGGCTCCGGGGGCCAGTGAAAGTGAAGGATTGACACATGAATATACTATTTCTTGTGGTGTGACACCCCCGAGACAATGTGTGGTCGTCTGTGTATGCTGGCATTAGAGTACCAGGAATGACTGACAACCAGCTAACCTACGTCAAGTGACGGTGCTCAGCACAGATTTTGCCCATTAACCTTTCTACTCCGGCACTTTGGAAGGGTATTCAGTACAATGGTAGCAGTCTCCTAAATAAGCCACTTCAACTTAATAACCTAATGGCCCGCTGTGCTAGTCTCACTTATGATCCAATACTATGAAGTTCATCGTACACAGGGCCACTTGAAAAGGCAGAAAAGTTAATATTTCAGAATGTCCTTTACATTTGTACATAATGAAAGTTTAGCTATCATTGTCAATTAATGTTACTTACAGTTATCACAACAACAACAACTTTAAATTCATAAAGTACTAATAGTAAATGCTGGTCATTACATTACTTTGGAAGACACCTTTGTCCAAAGCAACATCCATTCACCCAAAACAGTCTTGCTCAAAAATACTTTAACACATGGAACATTTGTTTCTTCTACATTTCAATTGCATTGCATGTTGTCTTATTGTCCATTGCTTCATTTGTTATTTAACATTTATTGTTGCTGTTGTTCAGAACATTTTTAACAGACATTCTGATTCTAACCTGTCCCCAGTGTCCTCAGTGTAAATGACACCTGTCTGTCAATCCTTTTAAATGTCCTGCCCCATACAGTCTGTGATTAGTCGGTTCACAAAAAGTGACATTGACGAGCTACATAGAGCACATGGCTATTTGAAAAGCAACCCAGCTTCTCTTCTCCCTTGTCTCTCTCCGCCGACAGAGTTTAGCAGGCAAGCGAGAACGGGAACAGGTGAGCGTCACGTAGCACCCAGAGACATGGTCGCCATATAGGGGGGAAAAAGTTAGGACAATTCCAAGGGCCCCTGAATTACAGGGGCCCCATAAAATAATTATAAACTAATGTCAAATTATATTATATTATACATTATATAAACCATCATCATTGAGTATAAATATATTTCAAATATAATAATAAAATGAATGATCTCTTTGTTTTTACTTGCAGTAAAAGTTAAAAATCCCCACTGTCCAAAAAGTAAACCTCCATATTGAGCGACCACGCCCCCCCCTGTATCTGTATGAAATGGTTTGGTCCTGCCTCAGCACACTCGGTGTTTATTAGCAGTCAGTACATGCGGCAGAAATACAGAGATCATGATGTGCCTAGTGAACCAAAATCTGGTTTTCAAAAAAGGAAAGAGATGTCAATCTGTAACCCAGTTTTCCCCCATGAAAGGTGGGCAGCCTTTAGTCTGAGAGTGGTGTTAACCTCTTGGCTTTATGTCCACAGTGAAATAAGCTAGCTAGCTAGTGTTAGCCTACATTTCACCAACATTTAATCAGCGCAGGGAAACGCTTAGCAAGAAATTCATATTAAATCATTGTACCTGCCCCTTTCAGCAGACTAACAACAGATGAGTCAGCAGCAGCCCAGTCTGCCCACAACTGTAGCCTCCCTGTCCCAGTGAAAAAGGTAGGCAAGGTAAGGCAACGGTGTGTTAATGACAGGCCAGATAGCATCATTCCAGGGAGTCTGTGGGGATTTCTCTCTCTCTTGCTGTTTTTACCAGAACAAAAAAAGACAATGAAATATTTCTTAATGACAGAAATTCAAACACAAATTATTTTCTCACATAATGATCATTATGAAATAAATAAAATTAGAAATAATAGTAATAATAAGTTACAGACTATATTAAAATAATTCAGTTTGATATGTTCATTTAGATTTAGAATTATGGCCGTTAAATGACATCTATAGACACAGACTTTATTATTCCCATCATGAAGGGCAATTTATTTGAGAGTGAACTGCATCCTGTATGCAGGTTTGCATGTACAAATCACCAGCAGTACATATTGTGCTAGTACTGATATTAAACTACAAAAAGCCAAGCCTTTAATTAGAGTTATGTAAAGCTTTTGATGGGACAGTTAAGTCCAAGAGAAGTAGTGACAGCTCTGCGCAGAAGGGGTCCAATTTGATATTTTTGTCATGGGGTCAAAATTCCTGGCGTCCCCCCCTGCCCAGAGAACCTGAAATGGAGAGGGCAGAGGAGAGTACCGGCAGCTTGGGAGAAGCCCCGGTACGCAAGAAAATGTCCTGGTACGACAAAGAGTAAAATGTTGAGGTGCAGGTACTGCATACCGGCCCACTTCAAGCACTGTATTTAACAGATGCGAATGAATCCTCTCTTGTAGCTTCCGTCAAGACAAGCCAGTATCCCTTGGTATTGGATCCACGTTGGACATTACCAAAGAAGGAAGTAGTGTGCCCTTTATGTTGAGAGGAAGAAAGGAAAGGCAGGTGAATGCCTGTAACCAGTGCATGCCATGTTATCCGAACAGATCAGAAGGCAAAACTGTTGATAGCTGTTCAAAACAGCCAAACTCAAAGTGAGAGTTAAAGCACTCACTGTCGGATTATTGTTTTTGGAAAGTTACAGACATTGCCAAACACAGCATCCCCAATTCCATTGTCGGAAAGGTGTTGAGAGTCTGAGTTTCAGATGCTGTTTGACCATTTGACCATGCCTCACGGGTGTGAAGGTTGGCCTGGTGGATGGGCATCTTATATGAGACACCAGAGACTGCATCCCATCACAGAACTGCAATTCATTTAGACTTTTCTGAAACCATAACAATGTTGCCTAATCTTAACCATGCATTAACCTTACTGTATGTCATACTGCCATGCAAGTATATTGTAAAAATAAATATTGGAAATTAATATTCCAAAATGTCTCCGTTAAACATATCATGGGAATCCAGAATCCAGTGTTTTTCACTTTTTGACCAGTTTCATATACATCAGTCCATGATCTATAGTAAGAATGGAAAAACTCAAGTTGATGACTGACTGAGATTTTGTCGCCAGTTAACTAATAAAAATATGTGATGTGACAGACTAGACAGAGGCATATACTCCAGACAAGTTATGTTCATATACGCGTAGCAGAAAGCTAAAGATGTCCAGGTGTGTTTCCTTGATGTGCATATCTGTATCATAATGCTGTTTGTATCACCTACCTTTTTTAGCTTCTTTGTTTCTCAGACATAGCCAGGCATAAAAAAATTGCTTATCTATACCAGTGCATTTCACTCTTCCAGACATGCCATCTGTGTGATTTTGAAGCTTGTGAGCTGCTGTAGCACTGCAGTGATGGCTGTTGTCAGTCTTAGCCAGGTTTTTGGCAGAGCTGCGCCACTTTTTCCTGTTGTTCCACACCACTGAGTTTGGTGACTGTTGCACCCTGCTCAGCAGTCCGAGAGGATTACTGGACAGGTTTGGAGTGGTGTATAAGACTAGCAGGGAAGACTGTGGGTTTGTGCTGGCTTATTGGTATTTCCCAATTGAATTACTGAATCGTGAGGCGCTTTCAGGGAAGCACAGACAGAAAATTCTTGTTTTTAAATAATCTACTCTCTATTAAAATGTTTGCTGGGGATATATGTGTAAACAAAATCTAATTGCAGCTTTGAAATGTGTACACAGACTTAATGTGCTGATGCAGGTGTGGATTTTATGAGCTTATTATCATAGGTGTCTTCTGTGCATAATGGTTCTTGCCATCCCCATGAAAGCATGAGCGGAGTCAGTCAGACATTTCGTGTCTGCGTCTTAGATGTACTGTAATTAAAATCTGGCTGTCCTAATTAATGAGGCTTAACCGCTACCTGCGCACTGCCCTGCCACCCCTGCAATTTGAAGGAAGAAGCCAGGATTACTGTATAACTGTCTTTATTTTTGAACCGTCTGGCTGGTCAGACCACGCTGCTTTAAGAGAGAAGAGGGCGTGTGTGCAAGGGGTTGTTCGAGAAACTCAAAGGTGCACAGCAAAGGAGGTAAGATAAAAAACAAAATATGTGGGAAGTTGTGAGGAGAGGAAATAAGAGACTGGGAAGAGAGAAATGGTATCTGATAGAAATAGCAAGGTGAGTGGGAGACTGCTGTAAGACAGACTGATGATCTGATGTTAATGTTCTTGTTTATTAATAATTTAGTGAGAAATCTCTCTCAGTACCCAGTACTTATGAAATCCAGGAAAGCCCATGTGCTCTGTCCACTGTGTGTGTGTGGGAGTGTGTGCATGTGTTTGTACTTTGTCGTGTGGCTGTCAGTCTATCGAGAGCCAGAGGACATATGCTGGTCAGCCAGCTACCCTCCCTACTGTCTCATCATATTCTGTCTTTCTCCCTGTAGGGTGGCCATTACAGTGAGCCCCCTCAGGCCATGCCACAGCACACACACAGACACACACACACACAGCAGCAAACAATGAAAAAATGCTTGTGTGAGCACACAAATCCACACTCCCTCACCATCCATCCATCCCAGCTCGAGGGCCTTGGTGAGTGGGCTTCAGCCCCACGCAACAGCCCCATGCTAGGGCCTTGGCCACATTAGCACCCTGGCGGGGGATAGGCTGGCTGGGCTCGCCAACAACCTCCAGCTAATGTCCTCCCACAAGAGCTGGCACCCTTTAGAAGAGCTGGAATGGTCACAAAGTGGGAAGAATCTAATCCAGTTTGACTCGTTTTTTTTTGGGAGGGGGGGGGCTGGCAGTTGCAGTGTCCATGGGGCTTATTTGGGCCACTCTAAATAAATATGAAATATGAGTCCTGTATGTGTTCTCACTGGGAATTATTGGATTAAATGGTTGCAGCACAGAGCAGAGTTAAAACTAAGAGATAAAAAAAAACGTGGTGCAGCAGTTATAGTACATGAAGCCAATTTAAGCCCCTTCACAGCGATATCACATGACAGCTTTATATGGTTTATGTCCTTAGTGTAAGTATATCCTGCAGCTATGCTTCCCTGTGTGGATTAACACCTGAGTCATTGTTGACTGCCCCACTTTGGTGTGAGTGAGCCCGCCTTCACCCCTGTTATTATGATCATCCTCCAGTTGACAGCCATTAGGTTGAAATGTAGCAAACCTGCATAAGGGATGGGGGCGTCTTTGTCCAGGGCCACCAGAGGAGGATCTAGCAGAACGATGTCAGTGTTTTCAGTGATCACTCCATGGTACGATGTCTCAATCCACGGCTTATGCTTATTCACTGTGGAGACAGAAAGCATAAGTTGTCAGTGAAATACATCTGCTACAAGGTGCAACAGAACTGTCAGTCTTAGCATGCTGAGATATGCTTCTTAAATTTCATCTGAAAATAACTGCCCACAGATGAACACTTTCACTTTGAAATGCACACAGAGAGAAATACAGTCTACTGTATTTTATATTTTGTCAATCTATTCCATATTTATATATTTCTTAGTGGTGGACCGTTATCGGCGTTAACGTGCTGCGTTAATGTGAGACTCTTATCGGGCGATAAAAAATATATCGCTGTTAATCTATTCTCAAAGTTGGGTTGGGAGCTGGGTCTATACTACTCAAGCTATGATGACTTTCACCTTGATATCTTAGCACAGATGTATACCTAGCCGAATTGCACTGTAGGAGGCGAGAACAAGTCTTCGAACCTGTGTGTTTGCCTACTGTGAAATTACCACATCAAACGTGACGTGCTAACATGGATGCAGCTGTTGCTGCGTTCTATTTACCTCGGAGGGCGGAGCTGGGAATGACGTCACACCCGAGTTGACGGCGTTCCAGTTACAACCTCGCTCGGCCAGCTGTTTGTTTACAACTAGCCAGGTTAGTTATTGATATGCCGGTTGATTAAAAGACAGCTGTTGGACAGCACTTTGTGTACGAACATTTCTGAAGCCGCCGGGTTTGCTTCTGGGAAAATTTACTTTTAAGAAGCTTCCCAATGGAATATTCGACAAGACTAAGGTTGTTTGCACCTTGTGCAATGCAGAATTAGTTTACTGTAGGAGTTCTTTCAGTCTCAAGTACCACCTAAACGCAAAACACATCACACGCTACACACAAGTACATCTTATTGAACTTATTGTTTTATTTTCATCACCAATTATCATAGTACAACAGCTTTCCCAAGCAGTTTGTGATGCATTTTGAAAACAGGACATGAGCCCCTGGTCTAATGCGCCACCTGGCTTGAAACCTGGTTTGAAACCCGTTCGCATACATATTTTAAATGCCTTCGGCAGAATTCAAATGAGCCATTTTAATCTAGATTAATCTAGATTAATTTTAAGATTATAGTGAGATTAATCTAGATTAAAAAATAATCTATGCCCACCACTAATATTTCTACATTTATTTATATCAACTATATGTTTGTCTACATGTAGTACCTTATCTCCAAAGCAAATTCGTGTAAAAAACTACTTGGCAAAAAGGCATTTTCCGATTTCTGATTCTGCAGCAGGAACCCATGCACTTATATTTTCTTGGCAAAGCACCTCCAGCCTCTTTTTCTACAAGAAATTCTCTTTTTGCTAATCTCCCCTGCTTCATCTTTTCTCGTTTTTGTTCTTTTCTTCCTTCAGACCTTCCCTGCAGTTTTCAAAGCAAAGTGCCATGCTTGAATGATGACCACCACTGAGCTGCCAGCAAAAAAACTGTATCCAAGGCCAAGTCAAAACCAAGTTCATGAGCCAAGGGCCTGATTAAGAGCCATAATTGAGGCTGTGTGTGTTTACCATCTTACAGTCAGAAGAAGGAGAAGAAAAAAAGGAGAACAACTGGAACTCTCAAGTCCTTCCTGCTTTTTAACTGGACTAAAAAAATGCCACAAATTCCATTTTTTCCCCCAGTGGACTGATGGTGAATGAAGTGCAAAAGCAATAATTACTCTCAATACAGTGACAGGAAAACCAAAGAAAGTGGATTCTTTGTTAGTGCCAATCTAGCGATCATTAAAGACCACTTTAATTATTCACTGAATGTCAGTAAAAGCCGTTTGGCAATGCTAGAATGTGTACTTTCCAAACAACAGACAGGCAAGACTATATAATTTGAGTACACAACAAAGACTGTTGCTGTTGTAAAACTGCATTTTATTTTATTTTCATCACTTGCATACAGCATCTATGTGATTATCTGTTGTCATGGCAAATATGATTAAGCAGCACTATTTCGCTTTACAACAGTGATTCCCAGCCAGGGGTAATTGTACTCTGCTTTAAAAAAACGCAAGTGACAATCTGCTCTTCTTTTTATGTTTTTTCCCCTGGAAAAACCTGACTTTTGGCAGCTAGTATAACAGCAGAAAACACTGCAACTTTATCAAAATTCTTAGTAAGATAAAGGAGAAAACTTAAGTGCAAGTCGTGTAATTATGGTCTTGAGGACTCAGAGTAACCACAAGAAGCTAGTGAGACCTGGGGAAAACATGCTAACACTACAGGGGATGCATATTCATGAGTGCCAGCCCAGAAAGCATTGCTAACGGCCCTGATAGAGTCAGAGGAGATCATTTACAGGGGCAGAGAGATGGGAACACATTAGTCTACCAGGACGCGATAAATATGCATGAGCATGCTACAACAGTGAGGGGTAAAATGTTACTGGATTTCAACTTTAAATGCCAAACCATGTCATTTTGGGAATGACAAGCTTGCTGATGCTGCTGTGAAGGAATTTCAAAAGATTTGTACAATATATGTCATCCATGTCACTGCCAAAGCTAGGGCTAAGAGAGACAAACCTGTATTTTGTGGAACATTTGATACACGTACAGAACAATTAGCACACTGGTATTTATGTCGGAGCTCGCTCTGGAATTAAACAGCCAGATTTCTACAAAATCAGCTAAAAACCCTTTAGTAGGACAATGGAAGTGTGTTATCATCAGAGAAAAACAGAAAGTGAGACATTTGAAAACATATGAAAAAAGCTAATCTCCTGCTCCAAATTAGGACAAGTGCATAACCCCAATAAATGTGTAATACAGGGTATAACATTATTTGAGCACAATGCGTGACAGCTAATGAGGAGTCTGGAGAATTGAAGGGGCTTGTCCTCAACTTTATATTCAGTCCTCTCACAGCTTAGGAGCCCTACTGACCTTTAAATCCTTGATGCCGCGGTCCGTGCCGCTCACTGTGACTACTTAGCAGTGTCAGGCTGACCTAAATGTACTGTTATCAACATTGCCAAATTTTTCTATTGTGAGCTGCAATGGTATTATACACCAGTGAAAATGGAGCCTGTCTCTTGTCATGAGACACACAACACATATCAGGAAAGTGGCGGACAACAGAACATTACAATTTAGTCTGATGATATCTCCACGCTGGTGACCTTTGTGGTATCACCGGCACACAAGTTCAAGTGCATACTTCCATCAGTGAGCCAAGCTGCGCTGCCACTGCAGGTTAATGATGTTTCAGACCATTGCCACTTTCTCTGTGTGTGTGGGATGGGATGGTTTTTCACTGGGAGTGATGAGGGCATTAAAGGAGCGTCCACCTCATCGCCGCAGTGTCTTGCCACCTACATGTCAACCCCACCCCCAACTCACATCTGCAGCATATCCAATCACTGGAAAGAAATACAACGCTGACACTGTCTTAATAGAACGGCGTCCATGTATTGACAGCTTGAGACATGCCCATGGGTCATTATAACAAAATAGATGGATATGCTCCTCCTTCGTGCATATAATGCATGCTGTCAGAGGATGAAGAGGGGTGGGGTGGAGGGGAGGGTGGTGGAGTGGCAAAAATGAAAGAGCCAGACCATCAGTTCCACAGATTCCCCGGGGAAACATTTCAGCCATTTACCACGATCGAACCCACAGCTGCAAGCGTTAATGCCTCGACACTAAGTGATTAGCTACATACTCCTCCATGGCAACTTGAATCAAAACTAAACACGGTTAATCCTCTAATCGATATGAAGGGAACATGACACCGGGCACGGCCACATTTGCCTGCATCGGTTCACTCTGCTGGTGGTCAGAAAGAAGCACTTCTCGGAATTGCTCTCTTTGCTAAAAGTCTTCAAGCTTTTGTGTGCTAACGTCACACACCTATGAGAAGATTTGTCCATTTGACATTTTGATTGAACAGAGCGACGCTCATCTACGACTCAGCCTTCAGGGCTTCAGACAGCCTCTAATAGGAGATGCGCTTAAAAAGAAAAGAAACAGCACAAACACACACATACACACCCGGAAAAAAAGGAAAAGAAAAACACCTGCGCTGCTCTCCAACTGACCCCAATTTTTAAAAGCAAACACCTTCGTGCTACTAAAAGCACTCCGTAAATGGCATGCAATAACCTGTGTTTGAATGGAGAGAGGTCGATTTGCTACCATCTTATGAAACCTTGTGGCTTTTTGACTGAACATGACTGGACTAGAGATGTAAAGGCTTTTTACATTTTAAGGGCAGAGCAGAAATCAAACGCACCATTTTCAGTTTCATGTGTTAACAAGCAGAGGAAGCTGCTCATACAAGATTGTTGTGTTTGCTTATTTAGAGCTGAGCTGGGATTCAAATACCATGACCTTTTGCCACTGTGTCACAAAGGGGAAAAGCAGCAGGGTGAATCCTGTTAACTGGCTTCAAGGCAGACTAGACAAAATCATTTGACTGTACATGTCTCTCGAAAAGCCTGAAACCTTACTTTAACCTTTATCTTTATTTTCTTTGTTTCTTTTAATGAAAAACATTCCACCCTTTTCTGCCTCTACTTTTTTCTCTATTCTCTGCATTTTGGCATATATGAAATGTAAACGCATTACTCATACATACCAATAATAACTATTTCCTTGTAATTTTGTCTTTGCACAAATGAGTGGAGGTAAAGGCCAATGAATCATATTTGTTCTTCAAATCAATTTAATTAAATGGGTTTAAGAATATAGTTATCAAACCTCTACAGGCTAATATAATCAGGTTGTGTGACAGCTGAAAGGTGAACGCATAAGAGGTGAGCACAGCTGCCCTTTCGTGCTGGCTGCCGGTCAGCAGGACTATCTCCCTCCGCATTGCCAATTAAGCCGACGGTCGTGGATTTGACTTGAGGCTCTGAGCATGGAAGAGGCGTCATAACGGCTGATTAATCTCTGACCAGGCAACGGTGTGCCACCGCAACTGTGCTGGCTGGTGCCACCTCTTAATGGGCGGGTGCTACAATCTGAACAAGCCCAGGGGGGACAGGGGAGGAAGAGAAACAGCTGTAATTAAAAAGAACTCTGTAGGAAATTAAACTCTGATTGATAAGGTCAACAAAAGGGGCTGAGATGAATACATCAGCATAATGAAAAGCAAACGCATCAGAGACAGTTAGCCATTACTGCGACCAACAGGCAATTACAGCTACACAGTAAGCTGGGAGCTGATGCCGGCTCGGAGAGGCTCAGAGATGTCCATCAACAGGTCACCGCGAATTATCGAGAAACATCCCTGCTGTGCCGACGTCGAAAGGATATGTCAGGGCTCAATTTTTTTCTCTCCCCTCAACCACGCCATCGTCGCAGTCAGCTGTGTCTTCTTTGAGCCTAGGAGATCTTTGTAAACTTTAATCTCGCACTCAATGCGCTGGCTTCGTGCTTCACAGAGCAAGCTGACAGAAACCATCTGCGGGGAGAGGACTTTATTAAATATAAAAGCTTCTAAGTAGATTTCTTGTCTTGATACATTGAGTCCTCAAGTTCCTAACATTGATTTTGACTTGAGGTTAGTTATACTAAAAGGTAACACATGCTAACAAAACTGACATTACACAGGCGTGACATTTTTATTTTGGCTGCCACTTACTGAAATACATTAGCTGAGGTGAGGACAATCTTTATCTATACAGCTAGTGATTTAGTGCTACACTTTCATAGAGTTGGGGGACTAACAAGAGACAGATGTCGGTCAAAATCAGCCGCAGAGGCCGAGATATCCTGACTTTGAGACTCTTATAAGAGTCAAGGTGCAAACTGGATCCGACAGGACTGGAGAACTGGATCCTACTGTTCTCATCATGCAACTCTGCAGCTATGTATTTCGTCTGACCCTTCGTGGATGCTGAATACCCACATCTTTTAAAATTCATGTCCCTATTTTGCAACACATTATTTTTTGTTGAAAAAAAGGGTTAAGAGTAGGGATGTCCCGATCAGGTTTTTTTGCCCTCGAGTCCGAGTCCGAGTCATTTGATTTTGAGTATCTACCGATACCGAGTCCCGATCCGATACTTCTATAAAACTTAAAAAACAGATCCAGGATCTTCCTTATTTTTTATTTAATTCACCTTATTTTAACATTCAACAACTCTGTTAACAAACAGAGCACTTCTGTGAGGTAGCTTGAATCATCAAGTAATAAATAACAAATTCTTCATTTTGGACTTTAGTGCAACAGTAAATAAAAACATGAGAATATATATACATTTACATCCGAGTCCTGATCGGGAGGTAACGTCCGATTCCGTTCGAGTCTGAAACAACGTGATCGGGCCCGATTTCCGATCTCGTGATCGGATCTGGACATTCCTAGTTAAGAGCAATCCAAAATAACCCTGATAACACTATCGATATAGTAATAATAATATTTTTTAATTATATTTTTCATTGTATCATTTCCCCTTCAAATTACAATACGAGTAATTACAAAAAAACATTGCTGTAATGTGTTGATTAAAAGTACATTTAATTAAGGAACAGATACTAATTTCAGACTGACGTCCAGGTGACAGCAATTTTATGTAATTTAAATCAGTGGATCACATTATAATGAATAGGAATAACGGTGGAACTTGAAATTAACCAAGTTCACTAAATCAGGATCTTGAAAACAGATGAGAAGTAAATCTCAGCTTATTTTTCCATCACACCACTGTTTACAGTGTTAAATACAACAAGGGAACCAAAGCGGAGATCAAACTACAACAGCTGCCAAGCTCAACAAATAAATATGAGAAGGGCTTTTTGTGCTTGGGAAGAGAACAAGCGAGTGCATTACTCAGTCAGAGCACACAGCAAAGGAAACTGTGTTCCTGCCAAAACACCTGGGTCACATGGAGGCCACCCGTTCACAGTCCCTCTCAGACAGTGACACGTTGACCCCTGCTGTGCTCGATACAGACCTCCTTCTGCTGTCGTCTCATCTCAGAACAGCGTCTGGAGGACATGCAATGGAAACTAGGCTCCGCACTTTCACACCATCTAAAAAAACACCTCATGTCCTCTGGGATGTAATTGAAAATCATCACTTGGTCTGAAAAATAATTCACCTGTCGTTCCCTGTTTGGCCTTTCGTGGCTGTTATATTATGGATTTAGTTTTCTGAGATTATGCTCGTAGCCCTGGGCAGAGTGAGATAAAACACGATCACAAGTTGAGGTTGTGTTGAGAGTGGAATAACCTTACAATTCAGAAATTGTCCTGCATTGCTCTAGGTGTGTGTGTGTGTGTGAATGTGTTGGTGTGTAAAATGTAGTATGTAATCCTGTGCATGTCTGTGTGTCATGCTGCCTTTGTGGCCCACGGCAGGTTGTGCATTCTGGCCCTGATCCCAGCGCCTGGTTCCTGCTGTGTCTGTGTGGGTGGGTTGTGTGTGGTAGTGCTCGGCGGGGCAAGTGGAGGAGGTTCATTGGCCGGCTGAAGAGCAGAGCGGTGTTGGACCACGACCCCACAGCCTCTGAGCCTCACAAATCCAAAGCAGCAAGTGCTGACACCGCCCTGCGAAACCACCCAGAGAGCGCTCTGACAGCGGCAAACAAAACGCACAAACATTCCAGCTCAAAGACGTAGGCAAGCGAAAAAATTCGCAGTGACTGAGAGGAGGCGAGCACTGCCGCACATATCAAGGTCCAGCTTTATTTTCACCTCAGTGAACAAAAGGCATTTTTGTTTTGACATTTCTCTCCTTTCCACCCCTCACCATTGTCCCTGCAGGAAAATGATAGAGCCCGGACAAAGGTCAGGCTTTTATCAGGAGCTTGTTTTCCATCCACCTTGGCTGAAGTGCAAAATCCCCCTCTAGAGTCAGAATATACAAGCAAAGCTGAAGAAAGAGAGGAGAACGGAAAAGGCACTATACAAATTGTCTGAGTTTGTCTCTGTGTGGTAAGTGACCGCACAGCGGTGTTACTGTAAATGTTGCTCTACTTTCAGATGGGGACTTATTAACCTGTATAGATAGGGAAAAGGCTGACTGCTGCTCTGCTACCCCCCACTGCCTCTGGGGAAGAGCGAGAAAAACAAAGTGAGTGAGATGTAGGAGTGTTATGCATTGCAAAAAAAACAAAACTAAAAAAAGATCTAAAAGCATCCATCTAAATGACTAAGAGTGGATGTATAGGAGCTGAAAATGCACTCTTGGTGCCATTACCCCCCGCTATCATGACCCCTCTTTATCAAATGGCTTCACAGTCCCAAATGTTCCCTCTGTGTATCATTTGAGAGCCATTATCCTGGTCCATTATTGTATGTGCAATTTGAGGCATGGCATTTACAGGTTTTCTCTCTACACACACACACACACATTATGCACTGGGTGCATGTCAAGAGATAAACCTACACAGCAAAGTATTGACAGAGGTCAGGAATCACATGGATCCAAAATGGTGGACACGCACCAAACATCAAATGCCTGTATGATAATGGTGAAAAAGCTAATGAGAATACATTACGCAGTGAAGACAATGACATGAAGTATTTTGTAAAGTATATCTTCTTGCCTGTTACCTGATGACCTTGACAGTTCATTATTTAAAATACCATGTTAGGGGATTTGATAATTTAATACTACTTGGGCTTTGATACTTTGTCCTATCCACGCTCAATAGTGACAGGCATATACATCCAATCAGCATCACTGAGCACTTTCAGTTAGCAATGTCAGTGGAAAAAAAATGTTGAAACGTCTAGTCATCTGTAAGTCAATTGAATCCACACGGACTTGTGTAAATGTGACATTGTTGTTTGAGTTCAGAGGGGTGTGAGGAATCGAACCTGGGCCTTTTCAACCCATAGTGTGTTCCTAAATGTAGAGTGCAGTTACTATTTAAAATGCTTTAAAACAGATGTTGGTTGTGATTCATAGGTCTGGAATCAGGCTAATCCAAGATGGCATGTGTGATTTTTTATTTTTTTTAATGAATGAATTCGTCTCTTCTGATCCTGTATCCTGTGGTGTGACATTTAACAGGAAGGCATGTTGTGTAATGATTGATATACAGTTTATGTATGATTGGATATATGATTGGATTTAGAATAACTTGTAAATTTGAACGTGTATTTGTATTACTTCCAGTGTTGTCTTTGTACTGCAGAGGGAAATGAGCTAGTAGCTAAATACGTTAGAATTCATTGCTTCTTATAAGCGCTTAATGTTTGCACATGGTCCCTGACAAATGTTATAAACTAAAAAACTAAACAACATGGTGGTAAATGTTGGAGTGAATCTAAAATTGAGTAGCAGTCAACTGTAAAAACCTTTAGCAATATCTTAATGTTTCTTTTTTTTTTTTAATCTCTGGTGTTGTGCAGTCAGTTTTTTATGCACAATTGCGCATGAAAACAAGTGGATAGAAACGTACATACAGAGAGACAACCAAAGATGCAGAAAATACTGATTTAAACCACTTCTGCCACACAGTAAGAGTCTCTTATGCGTAGACGGCCTAAACTGTGAGCAACGTATGTGTGTTGGTGAGCAAGGAGTCGGCATAAGAGGCAAGTTCTCAGGTCTTTTTGATCCCCTGCAGAATTTTGTTCTGGCCAGTTTATGTGGCGCCTCAGGCCAGCTGTGAAACAGGGGGTTGAAAACACATTTAGCAAATAAAAGTATATACGGTGTAATCCTTTTAGAATGGTTGGGCTTTTGAAGTGAAGGCCACCGTTATGGAACATGAGGTGCACTATGCACAGTAATCTGGTTAAAGAAATGTGTATGTGTGTGTGTGTGTGTGTGTGTGTGTGTGTCACTGCATGTCTATGTGTGAGATGTCGGGAAGAAATTCTGTACTGACTCCACACTTACCACCTACTACAGCATGACCTTGGGACCAATTTGTCCTCATGTCTGCACTTATGTAGATTTAGTTGACTTTATCTTATTAGTTTTTTGTCTATTGATCTTTACTTTACTTTTTGTTTCATGTTCAGTCTCTTTTCCATACCCTTTCACTTTTTATTTTAAATGTCTATATACCATGGACACTCTTTTTCTTACATACACACACACACACACACACACACACACACACACACACACACACACACACACACACACACACACACACACACACACACACTTAGTTCTCCACAGCACTTAGTCTCCAATGCTTATAAGCGTGTGTTTGTGATTCCTCCTGGCAGTCCCTTCCATTTTGCTTCTCTCCCTCTTTCTCATATCATTCTAAAAATTTTAAGGAGAGGAAGAGAGTATCCCTACTGGGACTCTCTTTGGATTTTTGCTTTAACACACACACACACACACACACGCACACACACAACTGGCTCATCTCACCTCATCCTGGGGGGAAGGAAAGAGAAGGCCTGCAAAGTAAAACCTGTAATTCATCCTCCTCCCCAAATGCCACTTATTTATCTAATATAGAGTTTGGAGGACAGCAGAGAAACACAGCAAGCGAGGAGAACCATGAGGTTACAGGAGGAAATAAGCTCCAGTGTCAAGATGGTGGGATTGGTTGGAGACAGCAAAACACACAGAGGGAGTCAGTCTGTACTGGTGTAACCTTTGGCGATAGTGACATACTGTATATGAAAGCCTGTTGAGCAATAAGTCAATAAGTCTAACATTGTGTGTTAGACAGTTTGCTGATGCTGACCTTCACTGAGGGGGGCTAGCGATAAAGAAATTTAGTTGATGAATATGGTTTTGCACATAAAAATGCTAAACCAGCTTAGTGTGAAGAACAATGTTTTATTATTATTATTATTATTATTATTATTATTATTATTTATTATTATTATTATTATTATTATTATTAACACTGACTGGATATCCACATAAAATTAATAAGTAAGTAATTATACTTGCAATAATAATAATGACCATAATAATAGTAATAATAATAATCTTGATTTGCGGAGCACTTTTCAAAAACAAGTTACAAAGTGTGAAAACAATAAACCACATAAAAACAAATACATGATAAAAGCAAGACAACACTTGAGGAGAGACTAGAATATACTTTTAAATTAAATATAAAATATGTATAAAATAGAATAAAATAAAATCACAGCCTCCTTCAGGATCCTACATCGGGAAGTGGAGCGGTCTTTGACCGAGATGATGGCTGCATTGCGGTTGGAGAAGCCGATGTGCTGAGGAGAGGCAACCCCCTCTGAGCCTCTCTTGCAACCAAAGACCACCACTTCAGCCCAGGTCGACTGGTGCTGAGCAGGAGGTAAGCCGTGGAAGGGTAGAGGGGTCCCACAGCACTTTGTCCTGAATGTTAGCGATAGAGCTAAGAGAGGCAATGTGTTTGGCTTGTACTGAAGTCAGATCCATAAAGCCGGTCAGGAGGGAATCTTTCTTTTTGTGTTCCTCTGAAAGCTGTCGGATGTCTTCCTTATGGTCAGCCATCTTTTCGTTTGCTTTCTTAAGGAGTACAAAGACCTCATGGGGCAGAGTTTTCTCGGCTACCATAGCCACCGGAGCGTTGTTGTGATCAGAAGCGTTGATGCACAAGGCTGCCAACTTTTCAATTTGGTTTTGGAGTGAGATTCGGTATTGGAGGTCGGTTCATTTTACTTTCTGTTTCACATCCCTCCATAGGGGTCGGGTTCATCACTCTTTAATCCTCAGGAATTTTTGTTTGAAAAGTTCAACAGCCACATGTATGTGTAGACGAAAAGCCAAGTCAATAATCATGGTCAGATCAGTGTAATCAAGATACTTGCCAACCTCCAGACATGATTGTCTTAATTTTGACCAAACCTAACCTTCCCCCACAGAATCTATGAGTCAAACCAGAGACTCTATTTCTTTTAATTCTCCTCTAAAACAGTTGAACGGACGCCCAAGGTTTTGGAGGAGAGGGCGCATGCGTACGCTGCGACCGGCAGTGAGTGAGTGAAAGTTTGGTGTGGAAGTTTAGAGTCCTTGTGTTTGTGTTTTCTTTCTTATTTATTTTAGTAAAGTTCTTACGGCTTATACACAATGAACATTATAACCGTTTCTGCCCTCTGGATGCTCTTTTATGGATTAATTATCTCCGAATTTGTCAACGGAGCTGTTAGCCATGGAAGGCTACAGTACACTAGAGCTACACTGCTGCAACTGAACTGTGGGATAACGTGCGTGACAGACATCAAGCCACAACTGCCTGATTTTATCCTAAAAGACCCAGGGGGGAAACCAGCGGCAATGAAGAGGAAGCGAGGCAAGCGGGGAGGCGTCAGGCAACGCTTCCAAAAACAGCGGCTTTCTCGTATTCCTCTACCCTCCATGATCCTCGGGAACGTCCAGTCCCTGAGGAACAAAATGGATGAGCTCAGGGAAATGTCAGCTTTCTGAAGGACTTCAGGGATTGTTGTGTCCTGGCTTTTACAGAGACCTGGCTGACAGAGAATGATCAGAACACCGACTTATCAATTGATGGATTCGGGGTACCTTACCGACTCGACCGAGAGAGAGAGGTAACGGGGAAATCTCAAGGTGGTGGGGTATGTTTATATTTCAATAAACGATACTGCACTTCTGTGACTGTAAGAGAACGTATCTGTACACCAGATGTCGAACTCTTATCAGTATCGCTACGACCTTTTTATCTACCCCGTGAATTTCCACAACTTTTCATAACAACAGTCTACATTCACCCAAGGGCGAACGCTGCGTCGGCTTCTAACACCATTTTTGAAGTCGTGCAGAAAATGCAATCGTTCTCACCCGGAGCGCCAAACTTCATACTGGGTGATTTTAACCATGTATGTCTCAAGAAAACATTGACAAACTTTTACCAGTATGTCTCCTGCCCTACCAGACGTGATAAAACCCTGGATCTCTGTTTTGGATCTATAAAGAACGCTTACAAATCAGTGCCATTACCACCGCTGGGTTCAGCGGACCATAACTGTGTGCATTTGTTGTCAACATACAAAACTGTCCTAAAAAGACAGAAAGCTCAAACTAGAGTAATTAAAGACTGGACTGATGAATCTGTACTATGCTTGAAAGACTGCTTTGATTGCACGGACTGGGAAATGTTTAAACAGTCTTGTGGTGATGACCTAAATGAATGGACTGATGTGACATGTTCATATATTGCTTTTTGTAGAGACATGATTGTTCCATGCAAACTGGTGAAAATCTATCCTAACTACAAACCATGGATAACTAAAACTGTTAAGGATAGCTTACAGAGAAAAAAGTCATGTTTTAAGGGGGGTGATAGTGCTGGTCTACAAATAGCAAAGAAGGATCTAAAAGTAGTAATTCTCAAAGCAAAACGAGATTATAAACTTAAATTGGAGCACAAGGTGGCAACAAATAATCTTGGATCAGCCTGGGACAGTATGAAAACCATAGCAGGCCTCCAGAATCTAAAGAGCAGCAGCCCAGTCACCATGGATGGTTTCAGCTCAGACACTGAGCTGGCAAGTGCTCTTAACCAATTTTACAATCGTTTTAATACTTTTGATTTTAGCAATGAGATCCACAATCTGAGTAAACAGCTCATTGATGTTCATCATTTTCATATAGAACAAAAAGAAGTACACAAAGCCTTCCTCTCTATGAGAGTTAACAAAAGCTATGGTCCAGATAACATCTGTGGGCGCATACTCAAAACCTGTGCAAAGCAATTGAGTACCCCTTTCCATTCTATTTTTAACAAATCTTTAGAGGCACAACTAGTACCTAAGGTCTGGAAGGATGCTGTGGTTGTCCCTGTTCCCAAATCGAACAACCCCAAAATCCTTAATGATTTTAGACCCGTGGCACTCACATCAATTGTAATGAAAGTATTTGAAAAGTTGGTGAGACATGAGATATTAAGGAAAACAGAGCATTCACTTGACCGTCTGCAGTTTGCTTATAGACCCCGCAGGGGGGTAGAAGATGCCACAGTCACTTTACTTAATTTTCTTTTTAAGCATTTGGATAACAGTGGCTCTCATGCCAGACTTTTATTTGTTGACTTTTCCTCTGCTTTTAACACAATTCAACCCCATATTTTAATTACAAGGCTGCTAGAACAGTTTCACCTGAGCAATAACCTGGTAGGCTGGATCCTTAACTTTTTAACAGACAGGACGCAAAGAGTGAGAGTAAATGGCAGTCTCTCTGAAAAAGTCTGCTCATCAACCGGCTCCCCACAAGGATGCGTACTATCACCTCTTCTTTACATCCTGTTCACAAATATGTGCCAGAGCAGGTGGAAGAATAGGACCATAATTAAATACGCATATGATTCCGTAATCGTTAGCCTGCTCCAAGACAGTGAAACAGGCCATGGTCCAGTCATAAATGATTTTGTTGAATGGTGTGAGGCATCTCACCTTCAACTAAACGTAGCCAAAACAAAGGACATGCTCATTGATTTTAGGAAAAAAATCCAAACACAAGAATTTACATCAATCAAAGGTCAAACTGTTCAATGTGTGCCATCGTATAAATATCTGGGGACAATAATAGACTCAAAACTCACTTTTGAAACTAACTGTGAAGTTGTGTGCAAAAAAAGGGCATCAGCGCCTGTTTTGTTTGAGAAAACTGAGTCGCTTTCATATTGACAAATCCATCATGACTCTCTTTTACCACGCTTTTATTGAATCAGCTTTATCATTTGCGCTAGCAGCATGGTTTGGAAACCTCTCTTTGAAAAATAAAAATTCACTCAACCAAATAGTAAAATGGTCTAGTAGGCTGATTGGTGAGCCACAGCTCAATGTGGAGACCTTGTACACAAAACAGCTACAGCGCATTACTGGTTTAATCTTAGATGATAGATCCCACCCATTGCACACAGAGTTTCAGCTTCTACCCTCTGGGTGTAGGTTCATAATCCCTAGGTGTAGAACAAAAAGACACAAAAACAGTTTTATTCATGCAGCCATTACACTGAGGAATAAGTCATAAGTCATAACTATAACTACACAGGTGTTTAATCTGTTCTTACTTATTTTATTATTGCTTTTATGTATGTTTTAATCTATTCTGGACCGATAAGAACTTTTTTATTTTTATTTTATTTTTATTTATTTTAAATTTTATATGTTATGTGTGATATGTATGTGTTCTCTTTTTGTTTTTGGTTTTGTTGTTTCCATATGTGTATATGTGAGACTCCACTGCAAGCAAAATCTACCTTCGGGTACAAATAAAGTAACTTGAACTTGAACTTGAACTTGAACTTGAGAGAATGTATGGAATACTACAGTTCATAATAAGCAAGAGTGTAAGTTTTCCTTTAGCAACGGACGAGCCAATTAATTAGGCGGGGGGTCTGGGTGCCCTACCCCAGCAAATTTTAGCATTAAACACTTAATTTCCTGCATTCAGGTGAAATTTTCTGCACCAATTTATGGTGAAAATGTTTTTAGGCTATGTCAACAGAAACACAAAACATAGGCAGCAGGTGACAATTTGAAATATAAAATGTACCAGAAAATTTTTTCAGTAGGTGTATGGCTTTCAAGCATTCTGTATTTATTTTTCTTTCATGATTTAGTCTTCCCTCGTCTTTGTGTCTTTGTTTGAGGAAGTTCCTCCTTAAATGTGGCACCTTTTCACCTCAAGGATAAATTAATTCATTTTAATTCAGTTAGACACTATTGGACAGAATGTTCAAAATGTTTTGCATCTATCCCGCATAATTGTGTGATCTTACATCTCCAGAAAGAATTTTTAAGAGAATTTTGTCATTTAATCATAATTCACAATATTTTTCAAAATTTCCCTGCCCTATAATCTGCTGTTCCTTCCTTGCTCTGCTAATATGATTGAATCCAGTACAGACAGACAGACACAGAACCCGTTTGGGACTATATGAGTTAGAAACATGTGCAAAACAAAACTAACTGAAAATACATAACTAAATAATACATAATACATAAATAAAGTTAGCAGCTCTGTGCAGCTCACATTCCCAACAGAGCAAGGCTGAGCTTCAGATATACATTTCTAAATTGCAAAGCCGTACCAGCTACGTTAGCCGATCACAAACTGTCTGCCACTCACTGCGCGAGAGCAGGTTTTCTTGATTCCTGTCACAGCGTCCGCCGGTGTCGCATCAGTTGGGTGGAGTGTAAGTGCGCCAAGTCGATACTATCAGTCATGGGCTACATTAGTTTTTCCAGTGCGTGAGAAAACTGATGTATGGCTTGATAGCGTGTGAAGAGTGTAAATTGCGTGAGTCTCATGCTCAATGTGTGAGAGTTGGCAGCTCTGACGCAGCTTGTACAGTCATCTAGCTTAAGATCGGATGTCAGATGACTAAAATCCTTAACCCACATAAATACTTAGGTTTAACGAAAATGATCTAAATCATGTAACGTAAAAGTGTGGATTAAAACTGAATCACTAGAGTCAGGAAAAAATATAGGGGTAAAAAAGAAGTGAGTTTACCAGACCTCTGTAGCCCAGTCCTCATGTCTGACTGAGGGTAGTGGCTAGCATAGTCAGTAATCTCAACTAAACTGTAATGGCAGTCAAGTTATCATTACTGGGTCATGTCTGACAGTGTTATGTGACGGCACAGATTCTAAATCTGTGCCTCAGTAACACTAACACCAACATAACCAGTAATGTAACTCGACTGCCATTACAGTTTAGTTGAATAATACTGACATGCTAGCCACTACCCTCAGTCAGACATGAGGACTGGGCTACAGAGGTCTGGTAAACTCACTTCTTTTTTACCTTTTACCTTTACATATTCTTAAACCTGACTCAATTGATCCAGTCATTTTCAGGAAATTTATCAGATTTAACACTGCACACTTTAGGAGCCACAAAAGGCTTTATACTTTTTTCCACATAACCTTTAAAAAAAAACTTTATTGTATTCATTCATTATTTGTAGATTATTTTCTCTTAAATTGTGCTAAAGCCCCGATGGTCATCCATAATGTAAGAAAATAGTCAAATCATGCTTTTGCACAGTGGTGCACGTTTATCTCTTTCCTACTACATTGTGCTGTAATGAATCTTTAAACCCAAACCTTGTGTTTCACCAGTGTGCCACAGTTTCTGTGGTTGAATCTGAAGAGCTGCAGTGCGTGACCATGAAGCCCTGACTATGAACTGTGAGAACAGAAAGGCCTGGAAGGCATGTGCATGAAAGGGAAAGGTGCTTCGAACACTCTTCAACCTGCCCCGTAACTGAGAACTATGCGCCGATCACACAACTAAAGTGCACGCTGTCTCTCTCACACACAAGCACACATAAAAACTGAAGCAGTAGCCATTCAGGCTAGGCAGTTGGATATGCTTCGGACAATGTCTGACATACTGACAGCTACTTTCCTATCTGAGGGAGATGTAGGCAGCAGAATAGTTCTAATGCCTCCCAGAAGACTGATCAAGGGGATGAACGCTTGTGAGTATGTGAGTGGATCTCTTCATGCTGCTTGTGTGTATGTGGTAAAATGACGGTGACACAATAGTACTCATGCAACTACTTCATTATTTCATAAAGCTGATTTCAGTTCTGGTAAATAAAAACAATTGCAGACATTCAGCACACACACACACACACCCACAGTCCCCCACTTGTACACTGCAGAGCAAAGCCTGACAACCAATTATTCTGCCATTCCTCCCACTGACCAGCACTCTTCATTGTGTAGTCTACGTCTGAACCATGGGGCCAGCCCACAGTATGTGGCACTTGCACGAGTGCTAAAGCAATCAGTTATTTATGGCGGGAAAAAAGGATTACAATATTCTCTCGACCTGTTTTTAACCCAGCCAGAGTTCAAGTGGCAATTTTTTATTTTCATTATACTGAAGAGAATGAGATCGGGGGAGAAAAAACACATTGTTTATTGCATGTAATTTGCTGAAAAGTTGCACTTTGTCATTTTGTACAGAAAATTAATTCAGGTGGAAAACACACGGGGGTTCAATGGATTAAGCCAGGCATCTGTTTGTGGTCTATTGTACTGCAGATGCTCTGAAAAGGCACCTGCCTTGAAATACAATGTAAAACAAGCTTCCACCATTTCACAGCACTGAGGCAAAGCATGTTAGCTGAGTGCAGCCGCATTAACCCCCCAGTTTTTGTCTTATTTAGCCTTGAGATTTGTGTTATTACAGGTGGAGCTGGAAATAAAAGGCTGGTGGCCAGAAATGGAACAGTGATGGCTGCTGAGTAATGGGAGAGTCCGCAGTATGTATGAGGGAAGCTATTTGGGCTGTTATTATTGCTCTGCACTGTGTTGGTAGCCTTGACTTGAAACAAAGAGCCTCATCAGCAGCCAGTGGAGCAACAATCCTCCTCTTCCTCACAGCTGACACACACACAGAAAAAGAACCCACACAGGCACAAATACAAAGACACACGCACACAGATGAGGATACGTATAAAATCTATTTAAAACTGCTACCAATTGTTGGCACCTACAGCCAGTAAGATGAAAAAAGTGATGGTTTCAAAAGAGGAATGCAGAAATGAACTGGAGTCAGCCTTGGTGGGTTCATTCATCGGCTGTCTGATACCATCTCTCTGGGGAATAGAAGTTGTCTGGGAGCTCTGAGGCCAGACGTGCTAACACACCCACACATAAATACTGTAAATGCACACACATATAAACAAATTCATTCATTCAGATCATGCAGAGGCACATTACATACGCACGTTTTCTGTCACACAAATAACACACCACACGCATGCATTAATAATTCCATTGTTAGGGAGTTATCATTTATCAACCTTCAATCACTCAAACCTTTCATACAGGTTACAACAATTTAAAGGCATTTAGAGGCAACTGATATGACAATGAGACACTAATGCACAACAAAAATCAAACACAGAGATAAAATATGTCAAAATATGACAAACAAAATAGGTAAAATAAAAAAAGGACATCAAATAACTGTCCTACAACATTCTAATGAAAAATATCAACACTTTCAGCTACACTTGTCCTTAGACAGGCCATTATCTGTGAAAGTAAAATACATTTTGGTGAACATTTATGCTGTTTAATAAAGTAATTACTGACATCTGGGAACATGGCAACACCGCCAAACAAGTATTGACTGGGCGAGGAACAACAAGAAGTAATATAGATTACATAAACCAGAGGTTCCCAACCTGGGGGTCAGGACCCTGACAAGCGGTCGAATAAGAAACCTGTGGGATCGCAAGACAGGAAATGAGCAATTATTACTATTTTTTTGGACTTTATTCAACTAAAATAAGGAAAACCATGTCTGTTTGAGAAAGTCACACAAACAGTAAACATTCTCCAGCTTCTGACAAGGGATTGCAGGCAAATTGTTCTACAGGTAAAACCAAAAACACTGTAAAAGACCGATCTAAAATATTTTTTGACTTAATTATAATAATTCCTCATTGCACAGGAAATTGTGTGTGCCCAGGTATGGCATATTTAAACTGAACTACAAAGACTTAAAAGTGTGTTTTGCCTTTGTTTCTTGGTTTGTCTTGCTTCTTTTTACCAATATCAGTGCATTCCCAGACCTCAGCAGTTAACTCAATGAGAACATTGCAATTATTACCAATAAAATGATAACCAAAAAAACAAAGATAAGACCCAAATAAACCATCGTAAAGATAAACCAGATTATTAATTAACAGTAGCTATGCTTCATGGTACAAAAGGTTAAATAATATGAAGACATAAGTTTTATGCATCTGAGGCATTTCACAGACTTCTACAGACACACAGACAGAGTCTACACTCTCATTATGATTTGGCAGCTTTCAGTCAGAGAGAGGCTGAGCTGTGGATATAGAAGGCTTAGTGAGTGAGAACACAGAGGCTTACTGTAGATGCTACTTATATTGCACTCACTATAGTCCCACATATGGCATCTGGCTCTTTATCCCACATGACCAGTTGGCTAGCTCGGAGGCCAATAATTTTTGACCCACTCATACGGATGAGTCGGTGGGTGGGGCAGACCGACACATACACACACAAAGAGAAATAAGACTGGCTGTCAACCTTTGAGAGGATAACAAGCTGTATTTCAATATAGTTTTGGAAAAACAGATTTAGTTTCTCAAGGAAACACATTCAGACACGGTGCAGAGTTTCAGCCCACAGGCTGTTTGGAGTCCATCTGATATGATCAATCAGGTTTTGAGAACAGCCTGCTCATGACTGAACAGCACTCTGATAGATATTTAATGCTCTAGAAATGCATTGTATCTCTCCAATGACTCATACTTTGTCACCAATCAGCCATAACATTATGACCACCTGCCTAATATTGTGTAGGTCTCTCTTTCGCCTCCAAAACAACCCTGACCCATCGAGGCATGGACTCCACTAGACCTCTGAAGTTGTGCTGTGGTATCTGGAACTAAGACATTAACAGTAGATCCTTCAAGTCCTGTTAGTTGCAAGGTTGGGCCTCCATGGATAGGACTTGTCCTGCAAATCCCACAGATGCTCAATTGGATTGAGATCTGGGGAATCTGGAAGTAACGTCATCAGTTTTAATTCATTGTTGTGTTCCTCAAACCGTTTCTAAACCATTTTTGCTTTGTGGCAGTGCTGCTGAAAGAGGCCACTGCCATTCTCCATGAAGGGGTGTACATGGTTGTACGTGTCAAAGCAAAATCCACATGAATGGAAGGATCCAGCAGAACATTGCCCAAAGTATAACACTGCCTCCGCTGGCTTGTCTTCTTCCCATAGCCCATCCTGGACATGTGTTCCAGTGTCAAATAAATCAATACAATGACAGTAGTGTACCATGATAATTAACAACAAATACTTAAATGTATAAAGTCCAAGGGAGCTCATTCTCTGTATAAGTAGTCCTATTCACCCTGTTTGACCAATGTTGGGTTTTGACTATTTTTCCACCCTCTCTTTTCTTTGTTTCTTTCTTTTCTTTCCAACTGACATTCAGATTCATTCTTTTCTATTCACAAACTCAATAATCCCATTACTGCCCTCCTAGCTCCAATCCAAATTGCGCTGATTTGAATAGCTTCACTTTGGGTTACACCCATCTCAACCTGGTTCCAATTATTTTACCGAGGCAATGACAGGTCAACAAAGGCAATTACATCCCGATAGCTTTAGGGAGCTCTTTTCAACAGAACAAGGAGTAATTTAATTTAAATAGCTTGAAATGTCCTTTACTGCCAGTTTGAACAGCTTAAATGTTTTATAATTTGACAACCACTATTCATTTAAAATTCTGAAACTATTCAGTGCAGCACTCAACAAACCACAGAAGAAAAGACCACTTCTACATAGCTTTAGGTAAGCTCTCCTTAAAGGGAAAACACACTAAATATTAGATGAGTCTACAGGCAGCCCCACACAGAGATAAAGAGGAAAAACTGAGAAATCTAAAACTCTCAAATTAAACATGAAGATTGATCACGCTAATGCATCTTTCTTGTGGCACAGCAGAGACATCTCAGCATGTTCTTCATCATTCACAATCAATAGAGAATGTCAGAGCTGAGAGTCAGGATCTGCCAGTGTGGAACAGCACTGCGCAGGCCTCAAGATTAGGTTGACAGAGTGCTCAGAACATCTGTATTACTTACAATAGCTAGTAATCAACTGTAGAATTCCAGTGTTGTCAAGTGTGTAATAAATTAAATGGAATACCACAAGGGAAAAGAAACCTATTGTGGTATAATCAGCCTAAATTATATTTGGTTATGAAAAATGGCTTTAATCTAGAGTCCGGAGTCTGGATAATGGAGCACAGCCATGCAGAGCGTGAGTCTTTGGTTTGGTGAGGCTACCACCTGACACTGGCCATTAGTTGCTAGTTGCTGGGTGCTGAGGAAGATGAACGTTTTGCAGAAAGAAAAAAAAGGCTTTAGATTTAGAGAGCAATAGGCTCTTAGCCAATGTTATTTCAAAATGATAGGGAAACTGTGTGCATTATTTCATGACAGTCTTTCTGTCCTGCTGTGACCTCCCCATGAACTTCTATACAAACCTCTATGGAACCTCATAACAATGTTTACAGACGCCCCTATAACAAGAGAGAGAGAGAGAGAGCAGGATAACCGTGGGTAACCTATTGACCTTTGTGGAAATAAAAGAAAGTCCTTGCACCTTGCAGTAGTATCCATCACATACTGCAATGAAATGACATAACCTATTCTACTGGCAGCTCTGTAACCATTTTTACAGCCAATGCCATAACACAGTTCACATGCTGTATCCATGACCCAGGTCTAGCCCAGCTTGACACATCTCCCGTCCACAGAGTGCAGAGCAGCGGCCATCAGTATTCTAGGTGAGGTCTGGTGCCTATGAATATTTGAGTTGCTTGCAGACTCGCCACCGAGACGAGCGTGAAGATGCTGGCTGCAGTTCAAAGGCCTCTTAGCATCAAAAGGAATACAGGGCTGAAGCAAGGGGAGACAAGGGTGTGCAACGGCAGGTTGCAGAGGGGTAAGGTACAGGAAAAGCCCAGTTAAGATTAGTAAGAGGGCATTAAAATAAAATGGAAATGATAATTCCCTGTATGTGTTTTTTTCTCTGACCTGAAGTTACATGAATCACACCAAAGCTCCTGCAGGTATAAATAACAAAGGGGACTAAATTTCATTTGCAGCTGATTTGCTTAAAGTCAGCACAGTAATTTCTGAGCTTGCATTTAGTGGTTGGTAGTCATCAATCATCTTCAAGCTAAAGCGCTGATCCGTAGTCAGTTGAGGTCATTCAGGTTAATGTGAATACAATGATCAAAGTCAGTCAGTATGTGATAACAGCAATCCTCATCTGTAAAACTGGATAGATATCAGCGAATGTGCACATGGGTAAAGGCTAGCTGCACAGGCTCATCAGAATTGTGTAGAGGTGCATCTACTCATATCAAATGCACACACAAACACGCAGAGTTGATTAGAGGAAGGTCAGTCTTCCTTCTGTCTCCTCTGCTGTTCATACTGCCACATTCAGGCTGCATATAAGCCATCTCACTCTGTTTTGCTCTCTCTCAAGGACAAAATCCAAAAATCAAATCAAACAATTCTCAGGTGTTGAAGCGAGAAGGTGTGGGAGATTGTAAGGTGGCACTGGTGGCTGATGTATTGGCTAACACATGAGGGGTTTTCTGTGAGTAATTGTGTGTGTATGTGTGTATGTGTGTGCGCAGCGAGTCCAGGTGTGAAAAAGATAAAAAACCCAAAGCTTCATTGACCCTACCTCTAGTTTATGTTGCCCACTCATGGTTTTGTGGGCAGCAGTGGTGACTGTTAGTTTTTTGTTTGTTTCTGCTCAATCTACCCAGCTATTATCTGCAACGAGATTTATAAAAAAAGAAAGAAAGAAAGAACAAACTGTCCTTCATTGTCGTTTCTGGCAAAATAAATATATTACAGCCACGCATGATCAAACTGCAGTGAAGGAGAAAGAAGGGACAAGCAAAGAGAAAAGAAAGAAGAGAGAGAGAAACACACTCATCCATTTTTCATGGCTCCTCACTGCAGCTGAACCTGCTAGACTGGAGAGAGAGAGAGAGAGAGAGAGAGAGAGAGAGAGAGAGAGAGAGAGAGAGAGAGAGAGGTGAATAAAAAAAGAAGTGAGGGTTTTTTTCTCCATACAAGCTAATCTTCACTCCTTTTTGGTGTCCTCGCATGTTTACAAAACTTCCCAGAGAGGCCAATTGAGATTTTTTTCAACTGATGCAGCTCCTTCAAGGTTCTTCTGCTTGTTGTAAATTGATCAAGTCAAATGTCCACTGAAATTCAGATCTCTGCTTTTGACTACTTGCTATTCTATGCAAGCAATCACTGATCTCTCAAAAAAGACATTGGTTGTTCAATTGATCCAATGCCAAGAGCGGTGAAATGTGTAGACCTTGTAGCATGTACAAGCTGCGCACAGTGTCAGCATATATGTATTTTACATATACGTTTCAGTGTAATGAGTGTGCAGTGTCAAGCTGCTGTCATTCATGCTCTGACAGCCACCCAGTGGGTTTTGGAGGTCACGTTAAGTCAGTCAGCAGTGAGAGATTGCTGCAATGAAGCAGAAAAGTCAAACTATAATCCAATCAGTTCCTCATAACTACAGTTCATTAATTGTTCAAACTAATCTGATCACATTGATGGAGGCCACAAGACCTTCAACATGATACCATGTGATTACAATCTTATGTATTAGTCATACACCTGTACTCATTTTTTTATCATTTACAATATCTGTCTTCCTTTCGGTGCTGGTGTGTGTGCATATGTGCGTGTGAGTCACTGGAAATCTGGATAACCTTTCAGATGATAATCTTTTTCCCCCATGACTCACACGTTTCCCCTGCTAGGTTATGCTAATGCAACATTTGAGCCACTAGCAGTCAATGAGAAAGAAACAGCTGGCCCTATTTTTGTGACATGCAATGTGCAAACCAAACAGTGGATGCTAACTATGTACAGTAACTTTTGTAGCTGAAGTTTGTTAAGGACCTTTGCTTTCTGATAGTTTTGCAATGGAGAAACTTCACGACAGCTGTGTTTGGAACTAGACACAGCAATGTCAGTCGGTCAGTCCAACCCATTCTCACTCCCGGACTAATCACTCATATGGATGCATGGTCAAGACTTTGTAATGCGCTGTATAGCTTTGTATAGCATCATAGTTCACCACAGTGGGGGAAGCCCTGTAAGTGTCAGTTTTGGACGGTAAAGGTAGCTATGATATTAAACACAGAACACTGAGTAAGGAGGTGGTTGGGGTGGATGGAGGGCCAGAACCCAGACTTTGAAACAGGAGAGCAGTGTTTGTGTCCCATGTAAAACAAAAAATCAACATTAAATTTTTTTTTTAAGTTAGGCAAGTTACGTAAATTGCTTAGTTACGCAAGTGACATTAGTTGATTTATGTTTATTTAAGTTATTTTAACATAAGCCATGATCTTTTCCTAACCTTAACCAAGGAACCCCTAATGGTTAAGAGCGAGCATTTGGAGGTGAGCTAACTGGCATTATACTGCCAACACCGGGTAGAAACTGAGTAAGAAGATGCCACTGGAGCTTGAGTGAATTTTCCCATTTATAATATTTCCACACTGCAGACATTTTAGCCATGTCCGCTCTCCATTTATGACAGGACACGACTAAAATGTCTGCAGTGAGGAAATATTTCAAATCGGAAATTTGTTATGTATGCAAGGCAAGCATTTCTAAGGCAGGTGTAAAATATTGAGCAACACTGAACATTTTATCTGCCACTTTTAAAATGTGTGTGTGAAATGGTCAAATAAAGGAATAACATTCAGTATTCATTTAGGCATAATTTAAGGCAATGTTCATCTATGTTTGCATGCACAAAGGAATCATGTCTTTTAGTACACATTAGTTAACAACCAGGTATTTCAATTGAAATAAATTGTTACTGTTGTATGTCAGCCATGACAGGAGGAAGCACATTAAAAAAAGACAGTAAAATGGGTTGCCTGATGAGCAGTGGAGAAGTATTACATCATAATAATTTAACAGAAAGACAATTTGAGAGTCAAGCCATGGCAATCAGTAGCCTAATACCATATAATATCAAAATTCACCACAGTGTGTTATTCAGTCAGTGCTCAATTCAAAGCCCACAGTTCAACCACCAATGAATGAGTTCAAATCTCCATAAGAGTCCATATCTCAACAAAAATCTCTTCTGGATCCCAGCAAGGAAACAAAAAGTACTGAGTGTCAATACAAAAGTTGGCCAAAGAAAATAAAACCAAGGGTCCGCTCTCATGTCTAATTGACAACCAATTCTCTGATAACACCAGAGTTACATAGTACGGCTAGTTTTTTGGTTTGCAGAATTTGCCTGAGCTACCTGAGTGTATTTACTGTATTCTGTTGGGTGCAGGGAATGAATTAACACCCGCCACCTGTCCAAAGCTGGTAAATTTTGGCAGTGGCGGGTGAAATGGTCGGGCTATCCGCCACTTTGGCAAAGAAAACACACAACAGAAAGATACATAAAGTTAGGGTATTGTGGTGATCAGGGCATGTGCCTGTGTCACACATGCAACACACATACAACCCAGTCAGTTCAGGGAATATCTGTGGCGGTGTTCTAAACCAAACTCACCAGCCCGGAAAAGGCCCAGTTCGTGAAAGCTAGTGCGTCCTGTGACGGCCAGCAGCAACACACACTGGAGGAGGCTTTGAAAAGGACAGTGAAAGTGCAAGACCCCCTAGCGGCCAAGGCCTACCTTTGCTCAATGGAAAAAAATCGCCTGATGACCGGATCTTGCATATTTATTGTTGCTAACTTTACCGGATGTTGCATTTTTGTTGCTAAGCCTTGCTAACTTGACCGCAGAGCACTACACATCTAAAATGCTAAAGGGTTACCCAGGGCATTAAAAAGGGACGAGTCAGGTGTGAGAATGTGTTGGTCAGTCGACCACTTTGGCTCAGACTGGAACATCTCAACAACTTTTGAATTGATTACCTCCAGAAGGTCTTATCTTAGGACTCTGGTGATCTTGTGACATTTCATCTAGCACCATCATGAGGTCAAAATTACAACTTGTCCAGTAGTAATGATGTTAGCATATAGCTCAAATCCTCACTGTGACCAAGTCTCACAATGCACAGCACCCTGCATCACTGTAGACTGTCTTGTTCCACCACTATGATATTACAATCTTCAGCCATAGTTAAACCGTATGCCTATAAACAACTTTATTGTGATGTTGGTTGAAGTGTCCTCTACCTAAAAGTGATTAATAAGTTGGCATTCAGTTTGATTTAGCTATATTATCACCAGAATTGCCACCAATTCCAATAGGAATAAGGAGATGAAGGCGACATGTAGATTGTTGTGGCCCTGGCAACTTTGGATAAGCATACAGAAAGTGCTGGTGGAAAAAAATGGACAGGTATTTAATAATGTAAAGCTGGGAGAAAAACAGAAAATGTCATCGTTCACCACCTGTCGAGCCTACGGCCAGTAATCACTTAATTCACATCTTGTTTAGCCCTGGCTCGATTGACCGACTCTTGAAAATAATATCTGGCCCTATTCAGTTTGGAAGATATTCAAGTTTTTTTCTCCAGCCAGACGTTTATTTTGCATGTCTACATTTTTGCCTTGGGACCATACCATACAGTCTGGCTAATTAAAAACTGAGCTACATGTAGAAAGCAGCATAGAGCTGTAGTATTGACTCTGTGAATCAGACTACTACCAACATTTACACATTTGTAGTCCTTCATAAAGCTTGAACATTAAAAAAAACATCACAACCTCATTTAAATGCAACACCCATTTCAGTGTGACACCGCTCCCACCCTCGCACTACGCCAGGTGTGCAGGGCACGGAAACACCAAACAAACTGGCAGGTGCATTTCAAGGTCATCAAAATGCAACCATGGCTTAGATCTGCAGTCTTTGTGTGACCCAAACATGTACAGTGAGTTGAAAGAGACTACAGCATGTGAAATGCATTTGAACATGGAAGTTAACTGCTGTTTGTAGTGTTTCACAGAACAGCAGTCTCTGTCTGTAGAGTGTGCCCATGTATAACCTATCCGTGTGCATATGCACCCTGAAATGAAGTAGTTTAATTATAGTCTGATTGCACCTCAACATCTTCCCCTCATCCCTCTCTTCCTAGTCTAACTCTACTTTCTTTTTTTCCTTCTTCCACCACTTTCCATATTACAAGGTCCCTTGTTCCTTATTAATGAGATGCATTAAAATGGATTACTCCACCATCACACTCCCAACCCCCATGCAATGAATTCCCTCGCATTATAAAGCACTGCATAGAGTTTATTCACTGCCTGTTACCAACAATGTATTCATACTGTCCTCCACTTCAGATCACCCCAGATCACACTGCAGATCACACTGCGCTACCCACAATTCCAAAAGAATCCTGAACTAGTTAACCACTACTTAAAGGAAACAATGTGTGTGGACGAATGGTACTTGGTGGTTTAAGTAGTGTAATTATTGCTCACATTATTAACGTGACTCAAGAAGAAAAAAAATCAGCCACATAACTCAGAATGAAGTAAGAACCTTTAAAGTTACTTCAGAGGAACTTTCTGTAAGATCAGAACAGTGATGCAGAGCAATTATCCATTTGGTATAATTGAATCATTCTACCCTGACTAGGCTGTAACAACCTTGAACTTTTCACGCCTTTGAGTCAGTAGTTTCCGGCCCTCTGCAAGTCACTGTGAATTTACCCTTTCATTGGATATCTTCACACATTGGCTGCAATTTTAATCTCCCATAATCCTTGAACACACCAGTTTTGAGTTTGAGTGACATCACATGATGGAAAACTTCTATTAGTTTAGTTTGCATAGGTAAGTGCCATATTGTCAACATCCTTCTCACTGGACTTTTGTGTAAGTATTTTATAAGCCTTGTTTGCTTTTGGCTTCAGTTGCTAACACCACCTAGTGCGCCACCTCATCAAATATGACTGTATTTACCTTAGAGGAGATGAAGCAAGACAGGTGGGGATGATCAGCTTCCTGGCTGATTAGCTGCAATGTGATCTTACTTTCAAATGAGCTGAGACTTAATTAACATGTCGAAGACTTAAAATGTGTGCTAAACTCTAAGTAAGAAAAGTTAGTCAGACGTTGGAGCCCCAAGGATTTCTGAAAGTCATACAAAATGCTGGCTTGCCAGTATTTGAAGATGGCTTGGGAGATACAGTATGTTATGCTGCACAAAAGACAGACTGAGCCCGATGTTGTGATTGCGAGAAAAGTTCCATCTTATCTCCAGGTATTTTTCTGTGAAGAAAACAAGCATCTCATCTTTTTTTTCTTTCGTTTTTTGGGATTAGTCATTTCTCTTGCTTACCCACCCCTACTCTTCGTGCCCCTCCTCATCTTTAATATCTCTCTCTTTCTCAGTAGCCGTTCCACACTGTCAGCCAATTCCAGCCTATCTGTGGCCCAAAAGTGGCTGTGCTTGGCTGATTCTACTGATAAGAGACTGAATGCCTCCTGTCCACAAAGGAGGAGGAGAGGGAAAGGGCGAGAGAAAAGATGGTGGAAAACAGAGAGAGATGGGGAAACTGAGAAAGGATAAGAATAACAATTACTATTTCTTGTAAAAAAACAAAACAACACCACCAAAAAAAACCCAGCTGGGTTGGTGTTTTGAGACCTAGACATTTTCACACTAGTAGACTCACCTCAACTTCATATACAGTACATTAAATACCTTCCAGTGAGGTTTTAAAGGCCCCCTGTGAGGTATTTGACTTGTCAGAGAACTACTCCATAAAAAGTATTTTTGTCTCCCCAATGAGGGGCTGCTGGTACTGTATCAGTGGAATATGATGAATCATTTGCATTCATATCAAATGGTGATGAGGGGAGTGGTAGAGGCACTGTGGGAGACAATGAGCGAGGGTTAAGGTCAAGTTGTACTTCATAAAGGAGACACTAATCTCCTCTAGGGGGAAAGAAAGGGAGCTATCCTGGAAAGATTAGAGCTGAAGCAGGGGTTAGGATGGGGGGAAATGAACATAGTGGAACCATATTTAACTGCTGGCACCAGCGCTGCACTGGAGCAGATGTAGGAACTGAGTTAAGACGGAAGTACAAATGCAGCTACAAGTCTTTCTGTTTCTGTGTTTCTAATGCAGAAATAGACACACAGAGTAAACACACACACACACACACACACAGACAATAAAGCTCTGTGGTTGGCATGGTGTTCTGTGGCAGATTAAGAGTTACAACACACAAGGAAAGCAACTGGATGCACAAAAAGTCAGATAATTTAATGTTAAAACGACTTCCACACACCACTTTCTAATGTTAGGTCATTTTCTGAAATATCAATACAATATAAAAACACCTTTATCTTTTTTATTTCAACACTGCCCCCAGGCATGAACATATTGGAAAATTCTGCAAAATCCCATTTTTATATCAAATACAGTACAGTACCGTTAAAATACAATATCCTAACCAATCCTAACCAGTATGGTTTGGGGAAAGGATTGGGGAAAGATTGTGGTTATTATAAATAAATTATGTACAAGTTATTGTTAACAGAATGGAAAAGATTGCGGTTAGAGTTAATAACATCACAAATTTTAATTGCAGGCAAACTTTAGCGCCAATGTGTGACATTATACACGTTGATCCACCACCCCAACCTCCACTGCTGCCTGCATCAATTTTAATTGATGCATTGAACCCCCAATGAAATGACTTGCACAGTCTTACAACACACAGTAAAGTAATTTAATGAGCAGTGTTGGAACAGTTAGAGTACAAGTATAATAAGATTACTGCAGATTTACTCACTTGTTAACAAAAAAATTATACAATTATTCTCCTGTGCTTTTGTGTAAAGTCTGACCAGTTTCTTGTTCAGAATTTGTCTGAAAGACAGAAACCCTTCTCTAAATATGAGTATTAGTTCCTCCCCTTTGCAGTGTCTTTATTTCTCTTTGTGTTACTGCTGTGCTGCTGGTCAAAAACTGACCTTAACCTTTTTAGCAGGGGTTGCGGCATTATTTTTAATAGAATGAAGTTCTTCTATCATCAGTTTCACTAGATGTCAGTGATAGATGGCTGCCATGGACAGGTGATTCTGACAAGGACACTTTTTACATTTCACAGCAATGTCATCTTTCGGGGATATTATTTCAAATCATTCAGGATCCTCATAATAATTTAGATTCGATAGATATCTACATAGGTTTGAATTCGTATGTGTCTTTGCATAATGCAGTAAAACAATTTTCATCAGGCCAGGAACAGTTACTGAGTTCTACTGTATTTGTTTTCCCTCTCTACAGTACACAGTGAGACCTCAGTTTTAGACTGGAAATTGCAGTTAACTGTGGATGGAAAGCTAAAACAAATCTTATTTTCAACTGTATCCACATCATTTTGGTCGGAATCTTGAAAGAGATTAAGCTTTCTGTTTGAACTGCAACCCTGAGTTTGCCTCCTCTGCATTGGTCACCAACACAAGGTTTGCCAGAAGGTTTGTACACAACCTCTGGTGGAGTAAAGATTATAGATACACACACACCCACTCTCTCTCTCTCTCTCTCTCTTGCTCACAGAAACAAACCAGTGTCCATGCTGTGAGCAGTCTGTGCCCTTCGCTATAAGTTTCCTGCTGTGCTACACAGAGACCAATGCTCTTTTTCCTCCCCATGTCCCTCAATGCTCACACAAAGTGATCTTTTTAATCACAGCCCAGATATCAGATCTTTATTTATCAGAGAGACTGCAGAATAAACCACACTGATTGTCTTTACTGAGTGTTTGAGGACCAAATCCTCGGCCCACAGTGACAGATTTCAGCAAAATGGAAGCTTAAATCTCCTATTAAATGTGAACCCTGCTGAGCAACAAGCAGACAGCGTCCGACAGTTAATCCTGCTATACGGTAGTGATATGCTGCATGTTGCCCTAGTTAGCTGGATGGAATTAATATTAATCAATGGACATTTCATTTTCAGGTTGAAAATGCAAATGTTTCATTAAAAAGTATTCCAGAAAAAAGCATCCCACAGACCCACATCCTAAATCAGCCTAGTCCCACTGACATCAGCTGTATAACAATGTTTTCCAAGTTATCATTATGAAAACTTCACAAGGAACGCTGTGCTCTGATTGCCATGGATACCAAAGGAAGAAAGGGAGGAAGTGCTCCTTTTGGCTTGAAGTGAAGTAAAAAATAGCCCTAAAACATCATCATCATCATCATCATCATCATCATCATCATTTTCATCATCTTCATTCTGCCACATGTCCTCCTCTTCATAACCATCAAGAACATAATGCTACAGGAAACAGTATCCAAATGTAAACATACATTCCAATGCATATTGTACACTGATTACATACAATATCCCATTCTCTCAATGATGTATAATGAATGGATGCATCTTTTGAAACCCACAGATAATGAATCATACCCTAGTCCACACAGAGGAAAAGTGGATTTCTTGAACACGTCTCCTCCATACGTATCCCCAGCAGGAAGTCAAACATGCTTTCAGTGGGTGTTGGGCTCGGCCAGGGTTGTCCTTTGTCAATGATTGTGTTTGTGATCCTCATGGATAGGATCTTAAGGGGCAGCAGTGGGTAGGAGAGTGTTTGATTTTGGAACCTCAGAATCACTTTTCTGCTCTTTGCAGATGATGTGATTCTGTTGGCTTCTTTAGACCGTGACCATCAGCACAGACTGCAGCCGCTTGAGGATGAGATGATGAATGAGAGTCAGCACCTCAAAGTCTGAGGCCATTATTTGATGATGGAAAATGTTTGATCACTGACTGGGAGTGAATCTTGGGGTCTTGTTCACGAGTGAGGGTAATGTCGATTGTTACATCAACAGACACATGTCAGCAGTAATACGGGCACTGTACTAAACTGTTGGTCTCTGTTTACCAGTTGATCTCCGTTCCAACCCCCACCTATGGTCATGAAGTTCAGAAATCCCTAAGTACAACAGAGTACTATCACTGTTGCATCAAAAGGACCTAGCTTAGGCGGTTCCGCCATCTTATCAGTATGCCTGCTGGGCACCAGAGGCACCTACCTCTGGAGGTTTTTCAGGCAGGTCCAACTGGTACGAGACCCAGGGGTAAAGCAAGAACACATTGGACACATTATATATCTCATCTGGCTTGAGAAGTCCTCAGGATCCTTGAGGAGAAACTGAAAGACCTTGCTGGGAAGTCTAAACTACCTCTCCCGCCACTGCGACCGGGTCTTGGCTAAGCGGTAGAAAATGGATGGATGTATCCTCGAGTGCTACAGACAAAGACTGAGGCTAAGTTGCCTTCAAGTCTTCTCATTTTCATTAAGCTGCTGCCTATCAGCCAATTAGGTTGTAACTAATCAATTAAAATCCAATCATTGTCAAGCACCATAACCAATCAACTTTATGATGGAAGGTCTAAACATCAGCACAACGTCTCTGCCTGCTTCTGTAGAGATAAAAGAAGGAGGGTGAGGAAGGAGAGAAACAGAAAGGTCGCTCCCAAGGACTGGTAAAATGTAGCCAGGCTAATGACAGAAGATAAGAATCAAGGCTAAAAACATCCTTGATGAATATGGTAATGAAGGTACACACAAGCCGTATCAAATTCTCTCTCACATGCATAATGCTTTTCTCCAAATTCTTTTTTTCCCTTTTAACGCTCACTTTGTTTCCATAATGTAATGCCGCCCAAATTGCTCAGAAACATAATAAATGTAGGGTGGCCTCATGGTTTCAGCCACTGTGTTATAGATTACAGGCTTCAGCAGGACACTGATCCCCAACATGCCGGCGCCCACAGCGAGACACACAAAGTATCGGCTAAATGTCTGAAATGTAAAGTATAAAGAAAATGAAAAGAAGTGAAACATACAAAGAACGTAAAGACGAAATGAGTTCAAACAGAAACAACTCTGCCATTGTTCAGTGCTCATTGTGTGGAGGGCGGCTCGGATCTGGGCCTCTTTGATTGTTCTTAACGAGATTAACGTTTCGAGGAACCCTAACGAGGCTGTGCTGTTAAAGGAGGCAGATCAGATAAGAGGAATGCAGGGAAGATTAAAAAGGAGAGAATTAGGGAATCAAGGGGGGAGCTGAAAAAAGTATGAATGCAAAAAAAATGTTGGGTTTTGTAAATTAATTTTAGTTCCACCTATGAAAAATGTGTGTATTTGGAATTGATAATAATAAGCCAAAAGGTAGTGTTACTACATGATGCTCTGTATTGGCTTTCATAGCACTCTCTTAATTATATTTTTGTAAGAAACCATCAATGCGGCATGCCGTGAAGTGTTAATGCTCAAAAAAGGTCCGTGTGTATGTATGTGTGTGTACGTGCATGTGTGCGGGTGTCATTAGACCTGGCGAGAAAGTCTATTAGGTAGGTGGGAGTTGTGAAGGTAATCCCCTTGATACCTCTGCTGCACAATTACATCACTTTCTCTCTCTTTCTGTCTCTCTCTCCACATCCCTCTATCATTTTGTCTCATCACTGCAGCAGTCTAATGATGATGAAGCTGTGGTCTCAGCAAAGGAGTCAGAAGAGCATTACCTATGTTGCACACTCACATGCACACGCAAGCATCCCGTCTAATGGTTCTGGGGTGAGGCAGTGGCTTTATGTGTTAGCTATCAGCACTGCCTAATAGCTCAGTTAGAGCAACAATGATTGGTATGGTGTGTAATTCGTATTTGGGTGTCTTTCATGTGGCATGTGTGTGAGATGATTCATGCAGCAATGGACACTGAGACCTAGCTGGATAAGCCTCAGTGCTATTGTTAAGGGTTCGACCTGAACTTAAATGTTGTAGAAGGGTTGCAGCCACTCTTCTAAGAATCAGTTCATCTCTCTGGATATAGAAACAGAAAATAAGCTGCAGGGGGAATGTGAGGAGACACAGGACAAAGAGAGACAAAAAGATAAGGAAAGTTGTTAGATGAGGTGAGGTTTAAGGTCTAGAGACAGACTGAACATAGGATAAAGCGTGTGTTTCCGTTTTGCTTAACAAATGTAAAGCTCTGTATTTGTACAGAGTCTTCCGACCACTCAAAGCACTGTTACACTGCATCGCATTCAGAAACTACCATTCACACACACTCCTACTCCAACGGTGGAGGGATTGAACCACCAATCTTCCAATTAGTGGGCAACCCGCTCTACCTTCTGTGCCACAACCGCAGGCTGATATGGAAAAAGTGGGACAAGGGATTCCTTCTCATCAGTCGATAACTGCACCCAAGGCCAGCTCATTTAATCAGTGCCCCCCCACACACACACACACACACACACACACACTTTTCACAATCCCATTTTTTGCTCCCCGCCGTACACCAGGATAGTAATCAAGTGGACCCAGTCTCGTGCTGTGAATCGCAGACGGTTTGGGATTAGAGTGGGAACTATACTAGTAGAGTTTTGCAGTAGATAAATTTAAATATTAGGCGTTGCCACATTTAATTCATCTAAAGTTTGATGAATTGATCTCTCTCTGTCATTAATTAAGTTAATTCTTGTACCATCTTAAAATGTAAATGTTAAGAATGGATCCTGTGCTACGTTTTTGGAGCCCTGCTTCATCTGTCTGCCAGCTTTTTCTGCACCAGCCCACCGAATCTACATTGCACACTCATCAATAAATCGACCTGAGTTTGAACTTACAAGTCTTGTTGTCTGCTCTAGGATCCCCAAAGTTTTCCATAAAATATACAATATGTTTTTATATATATATGCCTTGGAAAAACTATTGATAGTGTGTGACTCCTATTTTATTTTATTTTTTGATACATTTCTTATAGATTGTGATTGAAGTAGCAAATAGAACATTTTCTGTTAATTAGTATTTTATTAATGTGTTATAGATCTACCACTCCTATTCTTTAAAGTACAGCTGATATCTAATTGAATAAGACAACATGTGATGTTCAGTAGGGTTCTGGGTTATTTCCATATCTTTCTGTCTATTTACCACTTTTCTGGCAGAAAGATTAAACTATTTATCTCAATCATACGTGCAAAAGGGATGGTGCTTTTAAGTATATAATACAAGCATGTAGAAATGCAGAAAAGGTATTTAAATTGTCCTTTTGTTTTGCAAATTTTAACCCACTGAAGCATTCCATACTTTGGTGTTTTGGAGATCATCCCTGCCTACTGCTCTGTTGTTCTAACTGATCTACTTGCAGATATTGTTAAATTTCATATGGTTCATTAACAAAGGCCTGTTTGTGCTTTTTCACCATCTCTGTGCAGGCTTATAAACAAACAGAAGAGAGAAAGCAGTTCACCCAGTTCAGCACTGACTGAGCCATTGCAGATTCTCAGGAAGTCAGACATTTACTCCTCACAGCCTGGTTGTATATTAAAAGATCCGGAATAAATACTAGCCCTGACCATTCAATGATGTTCATTTGATTTGCGCAGTGTGACAAAGTCCCTGCTAAATCACTGTGTGCAACAAGCAACGCCATGATAATGACTCCATAACTTAAAGGAGGCCTGACACCCATTCCTGTATTGTGCTTCTTCCAGCCATATGTATATTAATGCTTTCAATTATTTAGCTTTATTGTCACCCACCAAGGACAAAAGACACTTCTGTGAAAGAAATTAATCATTTTCCAAAACAAGGGCCAGAAAGAAAGTAGTGCTATGGCAGAGGAAGAGTTGAAAGAGAGAGAAAATAGAAAAAGCTAGTCCTTAAGGCACTCTAATGTTTATGTCTGCATTTCTCTGTGCAACACCCAGTGGGTACTCTATGAGTCTATGCTGCTCACTTTGCATGTGTCCCCCACAGCAGATGGATAAGTACGCATGAGTTCATGCAACAGCTAATAAAAACAGATTTAGACCAGACAGACAGCACACACACACACATCCGATAAACTCAAACACATAAGCAAACGCATGCCGTTAAAACTTGCACAGGCCTGCTGCCATTGTCTCCCATTAAGAGCTATGAAATCTCATTAATGTGCATTAGTGTGTTTGAGTGGGGATTTGGTTGGTGAGATTGAATTAGGACCGAGCTCAGTTTCCCTCAAAACAATTATTTGTCTTCCATCAGCCTATTAAAAGGCAGCAGCCAGTGAAGATTACAGCGCGAGGAAAAAACAGACGGCAGCATGTCACATTGTGTTTGTGGTCTTTAGGCAGAGGATGGTTACAATGGTTGTCATTCTGTAGTCTCTTAATGACTGGGAATGTGGTGATCCAAGGAAAAGGTAGCGCGCCCATGAGTCTGCAACACAGTGGCCGTTAGATCACGTTTGGGGAATGAATTTTACAGTCATGCCTCTGCTTTCTTCTGCTCTTTCCTTCTTCCTCTGTGTCTGTGAGAGTGTGTGTTCTGTGTCCCCGGGTCTCCAGTGCTCACAGTTTATCCAACTCGGTCGTCTCAGGCCTGGGGGAGTCTTGCTTGGTCAATCTCCATTCTTTATGTTGACTTAAGTATAGAGTGTGTAACTGTATGTGTGTGATTTTGGAGAAAGATGGGGATAAGGAAGTTCAGTTCACATAATCAAAAAAACAAACACAAGTCTGGATTCCTTTGAGTATCAGTCTGAATGTCTGCAATAATAAATAGCTTTATGTGTGTGTGTTGCGTGTGTGGGGTGCATGTGCATCTTAGGGCAACTGGAGGGTTGTGGTATAGCCGCGTGAGCAGCATCGTTCCATAACAATAGTCATGAAGCCTCTTCAAATATCACAAAAGGTCCTCCTCCTGCCACACACTGCAAATTTCGCCACTGCCCTGGAGGACACACACACACACACACATACACACACAGACTCGAGAAAGGCCTGATCTGGATGTAGGGGAGACGGTGACCGAAGAGGGGGAAGGTCACAGTCGTAGAGAAATCAAGCAATGGAGAAGAAGGTGTAACAGAATGCGGGGAAGAATAAAGAGAGACACATCCAGAAAGGGGCCAGAAAAAGAATAACAGGTCAAACTAACCTGAGAGACAGGTGGAAAATGAAAAGAAAGCAACTAGAGAAGCAGACTGTAAACAGATTGTGATGGCTTCAAGTAGCGCAGTGGGGATGAAGAGAGTGGTATTGAGATAAAAAAAAGTGGCAGAGTGAGTGCCCAGTGAAAGGGGGCCGCACTCAATCTTCATTCAACCTCAGCATCATATGAACAAATGTTTACATGCGCGCCTGCATCACTTGCTTTCAGTGCTATTTGGATATTTGAAATGGAAAAAAAAAAACATATCAGATTGTGCTGAACAGGAGAGAGAGAGAGGGAGCCATCTGCTCTGTGACCCCACTGCTCTTTTCTCTCAATGCCCCACCGCTGAGCCATCCACAAGACAGAAAACATAAAAATAAAATGTCAGAGAAACATTTCCACAAGTTTCCTTCTGACAGCCTTTCTACCTGGACAATGGTGCTGTAATAACCCACTCTGCAGCTCGCTCTCAAACAGCTGGAGACAAACAAAAAGCAACCCAGCAAGAATGCACATGTTGAATAGATGTTGATCGGCCTACATCAGAGCTGAAAACTGTAATGCAAAAATGAGTCCATAGCCTAATTACCTCGCTGCTAAAAGCGGTTTTCAAAAGCTGCTTTTGAATCTGTGCCTTGGACACCTCCTGCGCAGCATCCTCAAAATCACCTCTCGGTTCTATATTGTGTAACTTAGATACAGATCATATGCGCGTGAGTAATGGGCAAATGTGTTTTGCAGATGGTTTTGTTGTTATGGAGATTTACATTTCGACTAATTTCAACACTAATCTCAATTCACAATGTGTTGTGTGTGTGTGTGTGTGCAGCAATACATATTGTGAAAGAGTTTCTCTTTTTCTCTCTGCCCTGCACTTACATTACACTCCCACATCAATTACAGACCCAAATATTGATTCATTCAGCATAAATGAGGAAAATGAATCCTGTCGGGTATTATGAAGACACCCTGATTTGATTATGCCAAAGAATCAAGAATATAATTAATGAGGATTTGCTCTTCTTTTTTATGCATAGCTAATGATGGCCCTCGTTCCTATCTACACACACATAAATAGAAGAAAGACAGCAGCAGATGGAAATAAATGAGCACTGGCTTGCAAGTATATTCTGTAAAATATTTAGCATGAAAAAAAAAAGAGCAGACAAAGACTTGATTGGTGATTTCCTAACATAATTAGCTAAAATCACCCACAACAACAGATCAACTTTTTGGCTGAAATGACCATTTGCGCTTTTATGAGGCATGGGATCTTGCTGCCAGTGCATGTAATTATAGTTTCTCTTATGAGGCATAGACAGTTATTGTTATTCACACTCGCACACCGCATATTCTACTGTAGCCTCTCTGCATCACTGACTCGTGAAATCGACTCATCAGTAATAGGTAGGTACAGAGAAAGAGACAGGGAGAATGGAAGCGCTGAGGGAGAGAGAGGTAAAATAATGCGCAAAAACACAGAAGAGTAAGGAAAATAAAAGAAATAAAGGCAGAGTGAGAGGCTCTTCATGAATTCCCGGTGAGCTGGCTGATAATGCAGCTTATTATGATGCTCGGTTCCCTTTATGAAACCAAGCTGTATTACAGGCTGCAGAATAAAAGGTGAGATAGAGAGGGCCATGCCTCAGACATTGCTGAGTATATGAAGGATGGTATTGGAGGCCAAGTATTGATTGTGGTATGCAGCAGCTCAGCTCTAGGGAGTTGATCAGATGCCTTGGAAGAGGCACAGCACGCACACACACACACTCACACCAAGCTGGCGGGAGTCAATAGTGAGGTATCAGTCAGTGTGCTAATGCAGTGTGGTCTTAATGTAGGTCTGGATTAGGAGTTCCTTTTCTCAGCTAAGATAGACTCAGACATATTTGTGAAATGCCGCAAAATGGAGAACACACATAAAGCAGCAGATTTAAATCAGTCGATTTAAAGTAAAGGTGACATCAATTCCTTAAAAAAATTGGAGAATATAAAAATTGGATTGGATGGTGACAAAACCATTGTTGGACTCGCAATTTCTGCTTTTCATTAAATATTAAGGCTATTGGTTAAATGTAGTCAATAAAACAACTTAAAAATTAGGTTTCTGATGTGTTCATGACAAAATTAGCAACATGCAGTTCTTGTTAGTTTGGGGGGAAAAACATCCGTGGTTATGATCATAGGAGCAGGAGTTTAATAATCAAAAATCCTCATGAGAACATTGTGGATGTTGTTTGATCACATTCGACTGTCAGTAGCCTGGAAAAGAAAGCAAACAACATCACATTTTGATTGACATGTTGCAAAACCGTGATTGGCATGTCAGCATTTGTGACTTTTCCAACAGAGCCCAGTCCCGAACAAACAAACAAACAAACCACAATACAAAAACTTTTCAAATTTTAACAGAAAGTTTTGGTTTCATGTCGAACCCCATCGCTCATAGTGAGCAGTTAATTGAGAAATTAGGTTTTCAGGGCCTTTAAGATGCTGGTAAAGTGATTAAAATAAAGGAACCCAAGTGAAGTTGGAATTAAAGTTATCCAAGTAAAACAAACGTAATTAACACATGAATGGGATTACCTCCAGATGCAACTCCTGTTCAAGCAGCTACATGTGGACAGGGGTTTGAGTTCAGCTTATTTAATGGGATCTTTGCAGCCACTACATTTTTTTTTTCTTTTTCAGATGTAGGTATCCCCCAGCGGTAAAGGTGTAAAGACACTATGGCAGACAGTATTACCTGAAATCTGTTCCTTCCTGGAACTTTACATCTTCAGATGTGACCTTGTGCTAGACCAGTGGCTTTAACTAAAAAATGCAACCAATAAAGTCATCACAACAGTTTAACGGAATCCACTTGTTTACAGCGGTTTTCTTCTTTCAAAACAAAAGGAAAGGAAATTTCTCACTTGGTAACCCACAATGATAATATCAAACATTGCGGCAGACATGCACGCGTGCATGCTACTTCAACCCTGCACATCGCAGCTTTAAAGAGCAACTTACCCCCCTGAAAATATTTTTTGGTTTGCTGAACCTCCAGTGGTTTAACTTCTCACCTTGATGCATTGGTGCACAGGTGCACTCCACACTACTATTGGGTTCGACAGAGCACACTCCTGACCACATCCAACCACATGCATCAGAGATACGGAATGAGGTCAGTGTGAACCACAAAGTCTTAACTTTCTACTGCACTATTTTAGTGTCAGCCTGATGGCAAAAAGCTCAAATGCTGACTTGCCCTGCAGCGAATCTATAACACTGTATGTGTACACCTGTACTACTATTTCTTTAATTTCACATGTTCATGAGCAACATACTGTATAAACACACACACACACACACACACACACACACACACACACACACACACACACACACACTCCAGAGTCCTCCTCACCTTCCAATCCTGTTCTTGGCGTGCATTCTCTCTTTCCTTTCCATTTCATCTACATCAGTGCAGCTTTTGGCACTCTCAGTGAATACACTATGATTGAAGGGATGTAATTAAGCAAAGAAATACTGATTTTACTCTCTTTCCTCTGCCTGTCAGCATTGCAAATGCATTTACTCTCAAGGGGATGATTGAGATTCCATAGTGTATGTATATTGTTTCTGCTTAGCTTAGTTCTTTGTTAGGAGGCTAAATCATCAATATGTGAACTTTTGATTATAGCTAGTTTTGCGCAGCCTGTCGCAGTTTGAAATACTTTTTTTTAAAACTCTGCTTCAGCTATAGAACAATTTCCCTGGAAAACATGTATTTTCTTCTTAGCTGTCTTTATTATTTTCTTGCAGGTTGGAACTCTCTACTCTTTATTTTTATATCATATGTTTGCCTGGCTGCTTCGTCATTACCTTTATCACATCCTGCCCTGCTCTCACCCCTCCCTGTCACCGGTTTGAGTTGGTTGGGTTTGTTTTTGTATTAGTTTCCTGTGTTCATATCCTGCCCTTGCGTTTTCTCATCTTTGTAGACTATTTTACTTTTGACATTGTGTTTGTTCGTCATGTTTCCTTTTAGTTTTGAGTTTTACTAGTGTTTCTGGTCTTGTTTTATTGTCTGTGTTCTTTGCTTGTGAATATGTTTTATTTTCATGATGTCATTCCTTGTGTTTCTGTTAGCTTTACTCACTGTTTTAGTTTGTAGTTACTGTAAAACTTTGACTAATGGCCCGGGCTTTTATTTACTAAAATCACTGAACTGACCCTGCCTATATTTGGGACAGGCGTCCACATAAGAAAGACCTTTACAGTTTTTTTTTTACAACCGCTAACATCCTTTTGTTCAATCTGTAGTCAAAACTCTAAACACAGTTAGCCCCACATCGGTTTGTTCTTACCATACAATTATCACAATTCATGTTGTTTACACAGAATATGCAGTCAATTAACCCATTTCTACATTTGCTAAGTTTTTCTTTATGTACAAGCTTACCCAATACCAAAACTATGGATGCTTTGTTGGCACACAACATGTGAGAAATTAAGATTTTATCATTTTCAAAATCTTAAATAATGTATAAAACCTTACAATAAATCTGCTACAATAGTGGCTATATTTATTGAAACAGCTGATGAGCATCTCTGAATGAACTTATTGAAACATTGAGAAATAGCTGGTTTATTGTAATTTGGGTAAAATAGATCAACCACAGCTAATTCCAATCTCAACCTGAGGCATAGACAGGTGTTGAAGTTCTTTAAATTACATACACAATGCAGCAAACAGGGGACTTTCTGGAGTTGTGTTTATCCATTGTGGATACAAAACAACACAGAAGAGGAGAGAAAGAAAGAACAATGTCTGAACAAGGGAGAAGAATAATTGGGCCAGGGAGAGGGAGGATCTGAACCAGGGAAAGTGATGAGAGATGAGTTTTCAAGAGCTTCTTGAGTTAGAGAGCGACGCCCCTGCTCTGATGGCATGTGGTAGCTTGTTCCACCATTGTGGTGTTACAGATTAGAACAGCCGGGACTGAGATTGCTTTGTGTGTAGGCATGGCAGAGCCAGACGGCGTTTGTTGGACGGGCATAGTGGCCAAGAAGGAAAGTAAACATATTTGAGGTTGGATTATTTGTTGATCACTGGCTGCAATTTCATGTTGCTAATAAAGCATTTACTTCTGTAATTCTGTCACTTGCATCTTTTTCCTACTCTACATTTTATAAAGTAAAGATGGCTCATTCACTTTTAGAGTTTGTTGCAAACATTTGACCCTCAATCAAAAAACAAAGGGTGGTTTACAGCAAATGGAAACTGAATTACACAAAACAGTGGATTTACTGTAACATACATTGTATGCAGGTAGAACTGAAACATGAAAAGTAATTCAGTTTTTGTGATGACATCAACTGTTTGTATTTAGAAAGTCATTGTGCTAAAGAAAAACTGCTAGTGTATTGTTAGAATGATTTCATTTAGAGTCAGGTTTGCTTTGTTTTGATAGTTTGTGAATGTAGAGAAGTTTTTTTTTCAATTTTAAAATGTAGAGTTTGTCTTTAAAGAGCAAAATGTAGTTTTGAGCAGAAAATTTACTATTTGGCTAATTGAGTGAGGTAGGTGTGTTGCTGTGTTAAGGGTTTTGATAAAGTATCTTGAATTTAGGTAAATGCTTGTTAGCAATTGAAAAAAAATGTAATTCGTTTTGCACAAAACTGACACTACTATTGAATAGTTCATTGATTTGAAACAGTATGAACATTACTTGTATAAAAATATTATCAAATAATATCAAATACACTAATTTGTCTGATCTAGCTCCAACAGACGGCTTATGCACTTTTATTTTGTTGGCAGCAAAGTAACGAAAACAAACCTGCCTAACAACACGGTGCAAGATCAGAGAAGTGTGGCAGAAGTTAACAGACAAAAAAGCTATGGACTTCACATGACAGTATTCACAACTTGGAATATTTTTTATGAAAAGCTGTTATATTTAAGGAACAGACAGATTCGGACTTAACGAGCGCTTCAAAGGTAACAGGAGTTGGCACTTTTTTCTCTTGTAAGCCCGTTACACCGGTAAATCTATATAAATTAGACTCTGGCTCGTTGTTTCTGTTTAAATGAACTGAACGATTGGATTGTGGAGAATCTAACATGTCTCATGTGTAGCATGTCCATACTGACATATTGCTCATAAGTTTAAACATTAATATTTGTATAAGTGATCTAAGCAGCTTAGAAGCAGCTGAAGTGGCCGACCCGCAGGGTTTAAGGGGTTGTATCCAACTTCTATAAAAACCAGACCAGGCGTTTATTTGTCAGAATGTGTTCCCACACACCAGGCCAGTAAATGAGGTAGGCGGCTAATTGGGACTCTGCTATAAATTCAAGTTTTATGGTAGTCAGCTCCAAGTGTTCCTTGTCAGGTTTTACTTCCTGTTTTTGTCACTGATTATCTGAGTAGTGTCACCTGTGTGTAATTAGTTTCTCCCCCCCACCTGTGTATTTAATTGGTTGTCTGTCTTTCAGTTGTTGCTAGCTCATTGTTGATTTCATGCGTGTTGCTTTGGTGTTGATCCAGAGTTTCCAGTGTTTCTTGTGCCTCTACTTCAGTTGGACCTTTGGATTTCTCACCCTTTTGTGTTTTGGATTTTCGTGCTTAGTGTTTTTGGACTGCTCACACCATACCACCTGAAAGTTTCACCTTTTCTGCAAATAAACTTCACCTTCTCACCAGTTTCATCACTGTGTCTGCGCTTGGATCTAAAACCTCTGTTTCCTGCGTTCAGCCCTTGAGCTGCAAGCAACACTCCCTTTCTGTTTCACCCATTACCCTCATTTTTTTCCTGTACTTATCTTTCCACTAGTCATTCCTTTTAAATACAGTGGTCTCAATGATAACCTGCCTCTTCTTTGGTGATGATGGGAGAACAACCAACTGGTGCAGTCAGGGCAGCACAGCATACCTCCACAATTCTCTCTCTCATTTGATTTAGTCGGAATCAGAAGTGAGATGAGGAAAACATGTGAGGGGAGAGATGATTCATTCAAATGGTGACCATGTGCATAAAGACCAAAGTAACGCTTCCAAGTGATGCACAAAGACTCGCATACTGCCGTCGAGGACATTACACAATGCACATGCTGCTAAAGGGGGGTCGAGAAGCTGCAAATGAAATCCCTGCAGGATTCCTCAATCTAGCAATGGAAAATGTCACATATCCATGAAAATGCCTGCCTCAGGAAGTAACCAAGAGCCTCATCTGCATTGTCCTGATTTATAGAAAAGTGCATGTGTATAAGTGTGTACAGTATGCGTGTGTGTGAGTACCTGTGGTTGAGAAAGAGAAGGTGGGTTAGAGAGTGGTCATCTATCAGCCCCAGGACATGTGGATGGTGATTATAGCAGGGGGGGAGATCGGTTCTCCTGATTGATCTACCTCTCTCCTTTCGAGGTCAAAGTTCAAGAATGACCATTTTACACTGTTCACTGGCAAAAATCCACACACAGAGCCATAAATTTACAGAGTGTAGTCTATGTGTGTTTATTAGTACTGGTGCGTGTGTGTGTGTGTTGGTGTGTCAGGCTTTCTTTCGCCCAGATTTCCGGTGTGCTAAATAATTCAGCAACACTGCTCTCTGCTCTGGAAATATTAGATGAAATATTGAAATGTTGAAATTGCAACACAGAGCAGTGAAATCATGGCACAAACAAGAGGGGGGCAGAGACGGGATGACACAGAGAAGAGAAGAGAGAGAGTGGGGGAGGGGAGAGATGAGAGAAAATACTTCTAACAATATGTATGTTCTCAAGTTGTCCTTTCTCCAGAAAAGAGGATAAAATAGAAATAGTGAGAAAATAATGCAAAACCTTATTGCTTGTTTGTGCACGCATACATTTGAATATGTAATGTGCAAACATGTGAATGGTGTTTACCATGCCGCCTCATTCTGGGGACCCTTTGAAAATGAGATGATGGATGAATACATTCTCCATGCACATAAATGAGTACACTGTGTTCTGATATTTCAGCTGTAGCTCTTAACGCTGTTAATTGTTTATAATGTTGTGCATTGTTAACCGTTATGGATGTGCTTGGAATAATAAATAATAAATCATATTATGTGAAATTGTATTTTTATCCCTTCTAGGTTGTAGCCTAAAGCTACATGGCGTTAGTGTTTTTGTGATGTAATACTTGTCAAAACTCTTGTTCGGGCTTTGCTCAAGCCTTCAAAGCATCATGGGGGATTTCAGGACGATTTGGGTGAAAATCTGAAGCTGCTCTCCCCTTTGATCTTCCTTTGCTCTGTCCTCATCAGTCTCTTTGTTTTCCCCCCTCTAAATCAGTCTCCAATCTCTTTGCCTGCCTCTCGTCTCCCACCCTCCATCCATCTCATTCTCTTTTTTTTCATGTTGGCATCTTGGAGTGGGCACCCCTGGCTGCGGAAACTGTCATAGCCAGGCGGCCCCCCGGCCGTGCCTGGCATCATCATTTTTGCTTTTGACACATTCAACCTCAGGCAGTAACACTCACTCCGTGCCACTCGCCTTCCCTTAATCTCTCTCTGACTCCCAGCCTGCCCCAAATCTCTGTCTTTTAGCCCCCTCCCCGAACCTTCTTTATCTCTCTTCCTCACCTGCTTTTATCTCCAGCTGCTGCCAGATGTTGGCCCCCTCTGCACTTTTGTCTGATCGTCCCTCCTCTCACCCCTGCAGAACTTCTCCCTGCTATCAATCCTTTTTATCTCTCCTCCCTCCACCCCTGAAATAGACAAGTGCTTCACATTTACTTTACAATAACACTTATCACCACCAGGTCCTCCACCCCACCCCCCCATTGCCCTCGTACCCTCTGATCAATAGCTCTCACATGGCAAACAAACAACAGCAGCAGCCAAACATTTGTCAGGCTACAGTGCACAGTGGTGTTTTCCCTAATGCAATGACTAATTGGATTTTGAAATTGATTTGGGTGTGGGTGCGGGAATTGTCAAGGAGTTTGGAGAGAAGGCGGAGAAAACTGAGAGTGCTAGTGACGGATGCCTAGATGAAGCAGAGCCCGCAAGCCACTTCAGGCAGACAACTCAAGGTGCGCTTCTACGCTCGCTCATGATAAACTGCTATAATGTTCACCTGTAAACTGTAATGTTTTCCTGGAGGAAGTTTATTCTGGTCACCCCCCTATTCTCCCCTGTGATTAGCTCGGTGTTTTCTTGTCGAGAGAACTAACTGAGATTAGTGATGCATGAAAGTATAAACAGGTTTTACTGTTGTAGCTGGTCTAGGTGGAGTTAGTTTTACCTACTTTATATACAGTTAGGTAGTTTTGTCCAGCGGTTCCCAAGGGCTGGGCCACCTCTTGTGGGTCACAAAATACACCTGGAGAGTTGTGAGATGATTAATGGAAGAGGAAAGACGAAGAAACAGAAACAGTTCTGCTACACAAATGTGTACTCATGTATTGACCTGTTCTGAGAAAACATGAAAAAGGGACCCTATTAGGCACTGCATTTTTTTTAGGTTATCACAAGCCAAAAGGACGAAAACAATAACCAGTAACTGTAGCTCTCAGTTACAGTGTTTCTCTCTCTGAAATCTAGAGAAGAAGAATTAAAAAGTAGCAGAAAAAGAAAGCATTGCGGTAACAGACAAAATAAAGGCAATCAGTCGGTATGTGGGCGGATGTGAGGTTCTTGCCAAGAAGATCAGTTTTCAAGCAACCTTATTACACTGATGGGCTGAACGTGTGGATTTGGATTATAGTTATTGTTAAGGAGAACAGTCTCCTTTTGGACGATGTAATTCTACCAACAATAGACACTGATTATACCTAACATTTCTGTGATTTGAGTGTGTGTGTCGGGGTGTGTGTGCCTGTGTGAGATGCAGATTGAGAAAAGTGTGTGTCTGCCATGTTTATAAAACATGCGCTTGTACCAGGTGAGGTGTGTGTGCAAGGCGAATTTCCTGCAGGTTTGTTACTGACAGAACTTGGACACGATCCATGACCTTTCACTTTTGGTGAGAGTCATGGGTGGGACTTGGGGGGTTGGGGGGGTTGTTGTCATTGTGGCAGTTACCACGGTGGTGATGTGACGTTCACAGCTATCTATGGATGCCCAGATTCACACCACCCGCCGAGGGGCAAGTGGCTTGGCACAACTCGGCCTCGTATCAGACCTGGCACCAAAGCAGTCGAGTGGACATGGCACGCTGGGGGCTGCCAAAGAGGCTTAAGCTGTGTGTGGGTGTATGTGTGTGTGTGTTCAAAGCTTGGAAGCAGTTTGTGCATCCAGAGGAGATCAAAAAAAAGGCTGATCAGTGTTAAATAAAACAGACTATTCTAACATGGAAACCTCAAACAACTGGCTGCCTGTTCTGTAGTTCTGGGTTCATTTTATTTTAACTGCTGTGGGAGAATATGAGTCTGATCGTAGTTGAAATAAACTACAATTTCAGATTACACCAGTACAATCCGATTCCCAGTATGTGTTTCTCCAAGTGAACATTGTAGAATCAAAATAACATGTCTTAACAAAACTTGCCCATAGGTACTTTTCAGATTCTAAAAGGTCTCTTTTTTTTCTTTTCTGTTCATGTTGAAACTGAGTTTGGTGTTTTTCCAGCTCCACCTCCGCTGACTGACAGCCCTGGAGTATGAATGCGCATCTGCGTGTGTGCTTGTACATTTTATCTTGATTTCTTTGCATCTCTGTGCTTAGCAACCAAGAGCTGTCTCCATGTCTATCTCCGCAGGGTGAATGACTCCATGATCTCCTGGAGTCCGTCTTGCAGGTGGCACTCTGGGCTCACCTACCATCGCCTGCTGACTCAAGCCAAACCCAAACAGTGTTTTTAACAAGCTTCACCTTCCCATCCCAACCGTTCCCTTCTTCACCCGTTTGTGAATTCGCCGTCACGCAGCAACTCACTGCACACAAAAAAAACCTGTCAGAAACACACACACGCGAGCAATTCTGGAAAACAAATTTTTCTGTATCCACCCATCCCTTGAGTGCACGCTTCAATACAACGCAATCTGATCCAGATCACACACAAACAAGCTATCCGTCTTTATCACTTATACAAGCAAAAATCCATATGTACACATAAACAAGAAACCATACATTCATGCAGTGACAGAGAGATAAATAAATGTCGGGAATAAAATAAATAAATCGAAATGAACAACATGCTCAGATTGGAGATATGTCCAACACCTCGCTCCTTATCTCCCACCTTGCCTGTAAAGAAACACATGGGCTGAAAATCCAAATGGGGGTGTGGGTGGAGGAAAAAAAGAACAGGAGATAGGGAGATCCAGGTTGAGGGGGTCACACAGGTTGTATCCACTCACTTTTCTTATCATGTGCCATATTAAAGCTGCTGTTTTCCACTCGTTCTCTCCCTGCTTCCTCCCTCCTCCTAGTGCTCAAGCAATCGTGAGCTTCTTGTCAGAGCAAAATTGCAACTCGCCGATGAGATGCCAGATAAATGGGTGCGTCGGGAGTGTGTTGTCATCCGCTCTTCCCAGTGCAGCTCATAATGAACAATGCGCGAGTGTGTACGGTGTGTATGGGAAAGCGAAGGGATAATTATAAATGTTTGCAGAAGGGATTACGGTATCCGATGGAAGAGTGAGCAGAGATAGCGGAAAAAACAAGTTCTCAAGGGTGCACAGCTAAGAGGGCATAACCAGTGACATTTACCTTAACCTGGGTGAACTGTTAGCTATAGCTACAACAGTGAAATGATGATAATATTGACTGTCTGTCTTATCAGCTACAGAGAATGTCATTTACAGCTGGGACACTACAGCAGGGAGCAGGACTACTCTTAGCTGTTCAATGTCAAGGACACCAAACCGTGATGTAAATTAATATTAGCCGATACATAACTGCATCAAAAGATGAAGGCTTGTTAAATAATGCAGATCATAAAGTGATTTAAAGTCCTATTAACAGGCAGAGCCACTGCAGTTCACACTGCTACCTCGCTGCTTTGATTCCCATCAGGCCACTGGGGCCAGCCATCACTGTCATTTCCCTTATGAAGGGTAATGGGATCAACCATTTGACCTTTTTTCATACATTGTACCTTTATTAGCATCCATGGCATCCAGCCATATCCTCATACTTGGAAAAGACTGATCTTCTCCCATACAGAGCGGGATGGGTTGAACTTATGTTAAGAGAGCTTCAGCTTGGATTTATCGACTTGTTTTACCTGATATCAGCTAAGCATGAACTGGCAGAATAAAACCAGTGTTAGTTAATACTATAATGTTCATTTTTCTTATTTTGAGTCATGGTGTTGTTCTTTGCTGCTCTGCTATGTGTGATATGATTCTGACTTGGGCCCTGTTTCACAATATTAATTGAGTTAAGAGTTTTCTAGGAGTTTCTATGAACACTAGATATGGGCCCGTTACCAGTTTGAAGTTATCCCGCGGTAGGAAAAGTCGAGGCTTCAAAATCATAAATTTCTGTTATACCGTCTCGTCAAAAACAGAAAGTGCAGGAGTCCCGCAGGTTGTGTGCAGCGTAGAGTCACACGACCCCTCCCACTCCGGTCGGTGCGAGCAGCCAGTTACCTCTGCGTAGGACGGCCGATGGAGGGGAACCCCTCAACATTTTCCCCCATCGATAAAGACTGAGACAATACGACAAATATGATTTCCCATCTACTGGAGCACCGCCTGTCACTCTAAATTCAAAGTAACACTATCTTGAAATTAACATTTGAAACAAGCTAAGATAGTTAGCGTGTTTAACCTTGGTAAAATAAATACTACTGACTTGCTACAGAGGAAGATAACCAGGCTAATTAACTAGCTAACGTCAGCTACTTTACTTTCCTCATGTTACGTCACAGGGCGGGGAAGAGCAGAGTAGCATACTACGTTTCTGTGATTTTGTACAATTAAATGTAGATGGTTTCACTTCTACTTTTGTTTAAGTCTTCCACCATTTTGTGGCCTACATCTGTTAAAAGTCATGCCAAAAAACAAGAAAAAAACAACTGCTGGCTCTGTATCTGTAGTATATGTTGTTGCTTAAAAATAAAATATATTGTGTTCAAGTTGTCATGTTTTACCCAGACATTTAAAAATAACAGCTGTAATCACAACATTGTGAAACCGTGATACTTTTGCTAAAGGTTATCACACCGTGAAAATCTCCCAAAGCTATTATTTAAAAGAGTTCTTCACAGAATAGGCATTGCACTCTATCAAAAGATATGACCTTTTTTTATTCCACACATTCTGCCTCCTTGTCAAATCCCAGTGCCTATATTGCCCAAAATGCACCAGTTCGTTCTGAGATTCAGGTGTATTATGCAAGTAGCGACTAATGTAGCCACGAGCCTCGAGCAGAGATGAGGAGTGGGCTACGGAGGTCTGGTTCTTTATAACCCCATATTTTTTGATTTTATTTTTTGATTTCCCTAACCCTAACCCTAACTTCTACTCTTTAGCCCCAACCTACACTCACTCAAGTGACATCACTTGAGGCAGTTTGTCAGACTTCACACGGCTCCTTCTGAAGCCACAAAAGGCTTTATACAACTTTCTTCACATATGCAGTGGTAGTCCCCAAGACTTCAAAACAGACTTTGATATGAGCCCACATGCATGCCACTTATTAACATCAGATGTCATTAGTGTTAAGGAGAATGTTGTTTAAAGTAGTGAAGAAACCATAAAGTGTAAATGTTGAAATCATTCAGTTTGAAAATGAAGCTTAATGGTCAATCAACAGTCAGAGCTTTCAGCTCGCTGACTTTTATTGTATATGTTCCTAGGAGGGAGTTTAAGAAAGTAAATTTGATTTGATTTAATCAGATTTGACTGAAAAAGCTACAACACAGGAAAATTACACCGCTAAACTGTGATTAACTTAAAATGATCACAGACAACAAAAACTGCAATGAAGCATGTCTCTTGTACTTCATCAGATTCTCGAGCTTCTTAAGATGTTATTTGCCTTATACAGGCAGATCGAAGTGCTTGTTAGTCTAGAATCGCAATCATGAAGTTATTTTGCTTTTGGGGAACATCTCTTAATCTTAAAAATGTTTGGAAAATGGATTGTATGATTATCTTAGCCTTAAGATGCTTTTAGTAAATTAGGTCAGGATCTTTAAACCTACCTTTTTCCACCACATTTGATGTAACATGCAGTCTATTTAAATGCAATTTTGTGTAAATGTAAAATTCTGCTCAGCGATACAAATTTATATTCACTGCAGAAGGAACTTGTGTGCAAGCTTGCGTGCCTCATCTGAAATGATTCTGAACTCGTCTGCTGCTCTCTTAACCTCGCAGAACCTTGATAGAGTGCAGCATACGAATGTGTTGACACTCCTGTAGGCGTGCAGAGAAATCCCAATCACGGCCAACATCCACACACAGCCGCTGCTGCAAGACACTCCGACTCCTCATGACTACAAACGTTTGACACCGCACGACTGTCAACAACACACTGTGGCCCAAACACACACACACACACACACACACACGCACACAGTGACACCAATTTGCAAAGACAGATTTGTCTAGACGCTGACAGAGACAAACAATCTTTCCAAAACCTGACATACTGGCAGAAAGACATTCTGCACATATGAAATTGTGAAGCAAAATATCTGCAGACACATGGCAGGGGTTTGACTGATACCATTGACGCCTATTCAACAGCAAAATGTTCTCTACGTACAAAAATGACCTCAGTATTTTCACTTGAGAATTTGTCGGTTTAAGTTTTGGCCGGGGCGGCCCTTCAGATTTTACTATATAAAGTCACACAAAGAGGTCTTTTAGAAGACTGATACCAAAAAATGTTTCTCTTTTGGCCCAATAAAGAAATATATGACAGTAAAAGATGCAGTGATTCAGGGATTTAATCTTCTTCAGAGTTCTTTAATTGAGCCCTGACGCCCCCCCTGTACCAGGGGCAGCATGCGATTTTTGCGCAAAATGCAAATGAGAAATTCATGTCTGAAACTAGTACTGCATCACCCTGTCCATGCTACAAACCTTTGCGAAGCTAGTAGACTCAGCTAGAAGCTTAAACCAACCATTTTTATCCACACCAAACACACATCAAACACCAAGCATCTAAAAGAGCATTTATCACAGCATAAATCGCTCTGTGTTTTCTCTAATCACAAACTCATGACCAACCTCTCAAAGCTAATCTCCCCTGAGATCAGCTGTATAGATAATCTAGATCGATTGATCCCCCCATCACTTTGGGGTCCTGCAGAATTAACAGACTGACAAACATACTCAGAAACAACATAGTTTCATCAAAAGGAATGTACTTTGTTTATGAATAGCCTAGATAACAAATGTAATATGAAATATTCCCTTATTTGGAGTAATACTCAAATAAAGAAACAAAATCACTGAAACATACTTGAACAGTTATATAACTGAACTGAAATCCACCTTAAGAGAAAATTGTCTAGACAGTCCAGGGTCTGAGAGGGGTGTTGCCTGGCGGTGTTATGAGGTGGTTGCTTGGAGCCACGACCTCAGTATTTATCAAATCCTGCAAACACCTATATCTTTCCTTCGGTAAATGTTTCTTCAAGACGACTCTGCTTTGCTTGGTGAAGACGCATACCTCTGAATAAAAAAAAATGCGACATTTAGCACTGACCGGTGATAATGTAAACAAAGCACTCACAAATACCGTACTGACTATGTATACTAATAGCTTGCAGAACTCTTCCAGTGTTCTCTTGTGGGCTGTGTTTGCCTCTGATCCATGTAACCCAGCACATACCACCTTTTTAAAGCCTAATGGCTGCTTGCCAGCACCAGACAGCCGAGGGTAAAGGGACCAGTAACCTTAAAGAGTGGATAATATGATGATCTGATCATAACTTCTAATTAAAATTCACTTTGGACCGGCGTTTTTAACCTTCTGGCTCAGGGGCAGAGTAAGTAAGACAAGAGGTTGGACTCACATGAGAGTTTCATATAATCCTCACAAATGCTGGATAGAATCTGCAGTTAAGTGATCTAAATAGCAAACAAACTAACAATTACATTTTCGGAATTGTGCTTGTGTACATTTTAACATGTTTTCTAGCTTTCTGTAGCCTTCATTAGTTTGACACTGACAGACACTGCGCTAACAGTGATTTAAAAAAAAAGTGCGTACTTTAATTCACTGTGAAAAAGGTTTGTAGAGTTACGTTACTGTAGGTGCCTCTATTACTTCCCTCATTCTAAATGAACTGTTATCACTCCTGGGCAGCTGTGCTTGCTTTACTACAATGCAAGAAGAGGGCAATTTATTTGAACAAATGTGTACAATTAAGAGCTTCTGTCATTCAGGGGGAGCAACAAGGAGATGGAGATTTTCGTCTCCTTTCTTGTTTGTCACAACATGAGCACACACACGGAATCACACAAAGCCACTGGGGGGACAATTCTAATTAGACTGATGACCTGACTGAACAATAAGCTAAAGCTTGCTGTCGGACTCCTGGCCGTGACCAGCAGTGCCAGCTGGGGGTTAAAAACAAATCGACGGTGTTGTTATTTTCCTAACCGGCCGCAATTGGCAGCGCTTTCTGAGGCTCAGTCATCATGGCGTGTGTTAAATTAGTCCTATTGACCGCATGTTTACCCCTCCTATTCCAGTCACCGCTGGCGCAACTTTGCAGCTGAGGCTTGTAGTTGTGATTACATGTTGGGAAATAAAAGCAAAGAAAACAGCACTCAGGGGGAACAATATAACGACAATGTGTTAACATCACTGCAAGTCCACTGCAACTGTTTCTTCTTCTTCTTCAATTAGAGGAGTCTTCTTCAGTTGTCCTCTTTTGCCTGAAGCACTGTTGTACACGGAATACAGCTAAATTATGACTTTGCATGACACTGCCGCCCATTGCTCCAACAAAAATATTACAAATTTTACAATATGTAGGAAAGTTTGTTTTCATCCAAACATCCGAGCGGGTGAGCTAATGGATCCTAATTAGACCATGCAAGAGTATTTGCTCCTCCGAGTCGTGCAACAGTCACCTGCACCATCCCAAATGGCTGACCGTAACTAAACGGAAAAGGCTGCAGCAGCTAGCGCACCACTTTGCCAAGTGTGAACACTCCATTTCACACCTCCATCGGCGTGATTAACAAACCGCGGGTGGTCGACTTTGATAACGCTGCAATGCATGATGGGAAAGAGGCCCTCCAACATGGTTAAAAGGCGGAAAGTGGGGAGGAAATAGAGACTAAAGTGGCCAGGAGAGGAGAGGCTTCTAAAGGTAAAAGGCAAGCTGTAAAAGCTGTTCTCAAGGCTTTTAGAGCCGTGCTATTTGGACTACTTTGCCCAAAATGCTCCACACGGAAGAGTGTGATGTTGACAGAAATTCCATCCACCACAGCCGAGAGAAAGTAATGGACAGCATTAACAAGAAAGGCCCTCAAGGTTTTCAAGATGGTTAGTATGAGAGGAGAGACTCAAATGTGTCCCACAAGCTATTGCTCTATATATCTCTGTGTATATGTGTGTAGTTATGGAGGACCCACTCTGGTCTCAGCCCGACCTTGAGGACATACAGGAAGTGTATTCACACACCATGCCCCTGCGGATTTTATTCATATATCCATTCAGAGGCGCTCGCACACGCAGAGCTCTGATGCACATAGATAAACACAGGGACTCAGGCACTTAAAGCTCAGGATGGATCCACACAGGCTTTGGCTGCCGCACTGGCATCGCACAAGAGATTCTTGTATTTCGAAGTGAATATCTGTTTATGCTGGCAGATCGCCAGACAACTGCATAATGTTTAGAGATGAAGAGAAAACATGACAGGGAGCGGTATAAAAAAACAGACGTCCTTTCCTCTCGCTTTTCCTCCAATCCTGGTCGTTTAAGGCTGCTGGTATTTTTAGCTCACTTGTTTACATCAGCCTAGGTGAATTCTCACCCTGACACAATCCATATTTAGACTGATACTCAGCCGGCCTCTGCACCGCTACATGTTTGTGAGTAGTGCCGTCATGTGTCACTTTGTCAGTGATTGCCCCAAATATGAGCAGAATGACAGGGAGGAACTTAGCTTCACGGAGGTGACCGGGATTAATGGATAGTGGGTTTATGAGCCCCTCCTCCAACAAAATGCATTTTGACCTGTCATTAAGAACCATTTGTTGTTTGTTTGGAATTTATTAGACTGTCAATTTGATGATTGAGCTCTTCCTTTATATTTAGCGTATCATTTATTTCCCTCCCTCAGATCTCAGTTTGCAGCCTTCTCCACACTGCCGGGAAATAAATGCGAAACACTAACGATAGAGTTAAAAAGAGCCCAAAAACTACAGCCTCTAAAAAGGGAAGTCTGTAAAGAATCATCCAGGTTATCCAAGGTGGGTTAAAATCAAAGGCAACTGAAGATACTCAAAGATGTTTTGCCCCTCACCCAAGAGGCTTTAAAGTTCAGACTTTGCCTGGTTATCACCTGAATGTTTACTAAGTGGAGGTCTACGCATCACTAAATTAAAAACAGTTGCACCATTTAAACTATTGTTATACAGAAATGAGTTGTTACACCCATATTTACACCCAGTAAATGTAAGATGTAGTTCTAATAGTCACCTAGCAAACTGAGTTGACACAAGGAGCACTGACTTGCAAACACCGAAGGAAAGAGTAAAAGAGGTAATATAAAATACGGTCTATATTTGACCTGGCACTGAATCTAATGCTGAGTAATAGTTGGATAAACTGCAAAGATCAAACATTACATTTTTTTTAAAATAACATACCTGAAATTGCAAAAGGTTCTGCTAATAACATAATACTGCAGTAATAGCATCGCCTTAGGTTAGCATCTCTGTAAAATGCTCATATTTCCAGTCAAAAGGAAGGGAGGACGTGACCTCTAAGGTAGCCGCAGCCTTGTTAGAATGTTGTATTTGGTGGAGAGATACAGTCATTTTCAACTTAGTTCAAGCAAACACATGCACGCACTTACATACAGGCATAATTATATAATCCTAATGATGACCTGGGGTATCCTCTCCTAATCTCATTTATGCTTTTTTCCCCCTTGCTTTTTCTTTCCAGTTTCAATCCTGCGGCCTCCGTAGAGTCATTATCTAAATGATCTGTTCAACAGCAAATTAGCCGTCAGCTTTCTCTTCACGTGGCCGTGACCAGGAGGAATACTCATACAGCGTATCACCTTACAACGCCACATAATGAAATTATAAATACATACATAAATAGGCCACCCGGGGAGTAGCCAGGCATTAGCATTAGATGAAGTAGAGTCTATTTCACTTCCCTGAAGGCGGGTGACATCGCCAGTCATTTGCATTGTCAGTAAGCGTGTTTACTAAAGCAGGGAAGGGGTACTTTACAATCACCTATAACAGTATTACGTATTCGTAAGTGTAGGCAACATGATGTGAAATGTTTTGGATTGTTTGAAGCATGTCCTCAATAGAATAATTGTGTGCTGAAAGCTGCTAAAGCCCTGCATGGGGACCCGCTCAGAAATGTACTCTTTTACAAATGGCAACACTTTTCTCTAAACAGATATACAAACACACAGAGAAGCCACAGCCACCTGAAGTTCAGCACTATGAAATACATCTAAAAGCAGTTCTCATTTTAAAGCCTGCTGCAGATTGATGCTTTGTTAAATCTGATCAGCTAGACTACAGCTCATTTATCTCGACTGGCAGAGGTCTCACCATTCCTCAGATTTACAGCCCCGCTTTCATTAGATGTTTATGAAACCCCCAAAAGAATATGAGTGATTTGCACAATAAAGTGTCACAGACACTTAAGTTGGACTTCTTTAGGCTGCAGCAGTTCCTCCCTCTGTCTTCTCACATATTGTTATTATGCTTCCTGCAGCTCATCCATCTGCCCTCCCGGCGATACCTCTCACTCTCTCTCTCTCTCTCTCTGACCATTTGGCTTCCTGTCTTTGAGTAAGGAGCAAATTTATATATGCAGTTTATTGAGCTTCAGTCCATTTTCAGACCTGATCCTGCTGAGTAGCCTGCAATGCAGAGGCAAATTATAGACAGTGTAAAATGTGGTTTTATGATAAAAAACACTTAGCGATTAGCTGACATAAAACAGAGCTACAAGTGAGTGATTAGACTCAGAAAAACACTAATATATGACCCCAAATAAAGTGTTGCTTTGTATTTGCTAGATACGTGAATAGATAGATGCTTGCTTTTGCCACAAAGTGGGCTTGCACACTGGATGAAGGTGACAAAATACAGAAATGATCACAGAGTAATGTTATTACACCACTCATAAACGTTATCTGAGCTATGTATGAACAATAAATATTTCTTTTGTTTGCCAAAATGTCGTCACAGACATGGTGATGTCACTTATGTTTTGGGTCAATTAGACACAAACTCCTAAATTGACTCCACAAGTAAGCCGGTGTCAACAGCACACCTAGATATAATATGCTATTGTGGACACCTCCAAAGCAGACTATCATCGGTTCAAAATCAGATTAAAGTGGTAAAACAATGTTAAGTATGTTCTTTAGCTATTAAATAGGGCCTGGAGTTTCCTGCACCCCTTAAAGATCACTGAAGTGTAATAACAAATTAATCTGGAGCAACTTTTTCTCATGGTTCGCTACTTTTTGTCCACCTTAATGCATCCTCTGGTGCACAGAGGCAGGTTGTGAATATGATGCATGTGACGCTATATATCATGAAATGACAGAGTGGGGAGTTTATCTGCAGATTTCACTGGAGTCAGCGATGTTAGTGGCAGAGATTAAGGGTCATATCATCCAAGGACTTTAACAAAATGACAAAATACTGATGTGACTGATGTCGTCTTTACCCTTTGGTTCACATATGCAGTATCGTCCTTAGCGGCCCCAAATGTGTCATCGCCAGCACCCAAAGGCCCTTCGTGTCAAACGAAGAGACGCTTCACTGTACCTTCTCCACTTCACATACCTGGCTGTATCGTCAAATTGAAAACAGAGTCATGTGCATGTTTGTACACAACACCTCTATCTCCCACCCACAGCCCGGCAGGCTGGCAACGCGTTGGCAAGGTCGTGTTCCCCTTCGCTGCACTCTTGTGAAAGATAAGGCGACAAAACAAAACTGACTACATTGTAGCAAACGCAGAAACTTCCAGGAGCAGGGGATCAATGGCGACCCAGAGAGGGGGAGAGAGAGATTGAATTGGGGGAGAGGGAGAATAGGAGACGTCGGAATAATCCAGCAACAGCAATAGTCTGTCTCCCAAGAGAAGGAGAGCAGGCTGAAGAGTGAAGTGGAGAAAGTCAAATAAACCTCTCTTTCTGTACTTTTCTTTTATCACCTGCTTCTCTGCCATCGCCGAGTCAATCCACAATGGAGGAAGTAAGCAGATTAGCTTGTTCGCCCATCAGAGAAGGGATTACATTTACCCATTTCCTCTGTCGGAGAAAGTTGAAGCTAGATGAAAATGTGTCTGGAAGCAAAAACTTTTTTGACGAATCCATGAGTGATTGAGGTTCCAGGAAAAGAGGCTTTTCTGTGTCCCTGTCAAATTTACTTGGCGAGGAGCCAGATTTGCTCAGGGGGAACATCAAAACAACTAGACCTTGATAACAAATATGATCCCAGAAAGCTTTAGGATGTATTTGTTTTTCTTTTTTCCTCCATGCAGTGACCTTAACGTCTTTCTTTTAAATAACATTTACAGAATTAAAGCTTGTTTTAAAAACAATGTTGTGATATTTAAGTGGTGTGCAGATACTGCCAAAAACATGGACAGAATACTTATTGAATAATTAATAAGGTATTAAACAGACTCTGGCTATTGTTTTTTTGTGTAGAGTTAAACCAATTACATTTCTATGCAGAATGTATACAATGATGCAGATCACACTGCCATCAGTTTCTATGTAAAATGTTCATCAAGTGCATTTAAATACCCAGACTCAGATGTTAAGCAGATCCTCCTTTGAGCTGAGTACTCTTTCTGCTTGAAAGTCAGTCTCTGGTCTTTTTCTGCCTTTGATGTTAACAAGTCTCGTTAATTGCCACGGTGAAAGAAGTTGGCTCCTGTGCCTACTACAATAATTATCTGGCCCTTACCAGATTGATTCCCAAAAAACAGAGTACATTTCTGGGGAGGTCTCTTTGATGTAGCTGAGAACCTGGAGTGGGTATTAAAGAGGTTTATTGGTGCTGTTTGCTGTTTTTTTTCTGTTCGGAGCGACCCTTGTTTGAATGAAGCAATTGTGTTGTGGTTTATTGATACTGCTTGGCGTGGCTGCTTGTATGCCAGTCAGCGGAATGGTGCTGCTGTTTGAATTTAAATGATTTGCAAGACAACCGGCCATAACGCTTTAACTCTGTCTGAAATATGGCGGGTGATCAATTTTGCAAAACCAACATGTTGTGTTTTTTTGCAAGAGGGATGTGCAAATATATTAGATAACTGACTACAATGTGAATGATCCCTCAGTCAGTGCAGCAGAGGTTGGGTTAGGAATAGAGGAGTGAAAATGTCTGTTTTTTAACAGTGAAACGTCATTGATTTAACTAATTTAAGTTAATGTCCAAATGTGCATTGCTAGATATTTACATTGTCAAAAAAATAAATCAATCAATGCCATGTCCAGTACAGCAAACATCATTTTCATAATTGTTGGTTTATTTTGTTAAAGGAACAGCTCAACATTTTGGGACCTAAGTGTATTGGGCCCTGTTTCTAACCTATTCAAAGATAATAGAAAGAATAGTACTTTGTTAGTTTTCATTGGATAAGTTAGAAATACTGCTTAAAAGTGGTAAGTGACTAAAATAAATGTGACATAACTGACACACAACTATCAAGGCAGTCATATTTAATGTACAGAAATGATAGTATGTCACAAGTTCATAAAATACAACTGCACCTCGATATATTCAGGTCATGAAAGCTCTTGCTTTCACTCCACGATCACTGCTGTACATTTACAAACAATATCAAACTTAAATGTCAAACATTTGATTGCCAGATGATATCTAGGAAATGCAGTACATGAATAGTGAGAGGGTAGCACCGAAGATGGAGACAAATAAAACACAAGCATGGCTGTACCGTTTACAATAAAAGCAAAGAGCTGAAGTTTGAAGTTTTCTTCCATTTTTAACTTCAACTCGAGGAGAAACTCCCATTGAACATTATTTGTTTTGCACAGATGCAGCATCTAGTGACATCAAAACCTAATGCTTTCCAACAGTGGGAGAAAAGACTTGAAATCTGAGACCAAACAATAGACAACACAGGGAGATGAAGGGGACCAACGCGCCGCCACGCTAATAACACAAAGCATGAGAGAGCAGAAACAAATGGAGAGAGATGAAAGTGAGCTTCCCTTTGTCATTACGCCGGCTGACACCATCACCAGGCTGAAGGACAGCGCTGACTCAAAGGTGTATTCAAATGTCCCGGCTGCCTTTGAAATGTGACCTCTGCGTGCAGCGAGAAGCCGATTTTCCACCATTTTATTCTTTCAACGTAATCGTACTTCAGTGACGAGCTAAAGGCTCCTCTCTCCATCTTAACACCTGAAAATGTAAGCAGGTTTGAATGTCTCTCTCAAATTCTCTCCTTTCATCTTTCATACAGTTCCTTCTGTCACTTTTTCGTTAGTACAATTTAATGGAACGCTATAAATAGCTGTCTGAAAGTAAACCGCCAAGTCTGGCTGTTAGGAAGATCTATATAGTACTTTCACCCTCAGGCGCGGTAGAATGACACATCACACTAACTACTTTGTTTCAGGCATACTGACACCATGGGAATGTAGACCGACTTTTGTGTGGAAACCTCCAATTACTTAACCACAGTAATAGGAGTCATTTACACAGGGGACGCTGGGGACATGTCCCCACCTCGCTTTGAAATGGCTGATTTTGTGCCCCACTACTTTTTGAAAGCATTTGTTAAACACGTTCTGGGAAGAAAGCTTGCAACAAGAAATGCAAAATAACAAATAAAATTGCTTTGAGAAAGTGTTTTTTGCATAATAAGAAAACATTCAAAGCAATTTAAATAATGTCACCTGCCACCTGAATTTTGTGTTTCCTTTCATATAAATAAATAAATACATTTACACCATAAATTAGTGCAGGAAATTTCTCCATTTTTAGAGTTTATTGCTCTAACTCATCTGGGGGAGGACGACATTTCAGCATCGAATATTTCTTCAAAAGAGTGTTAAAATATCTTCTCGTCTTGTTTTCCTGACCAAAGTCTTTCATCACACCCCTGATGTTCTAATCTTAATTCAAAAGGGTTTTAGTTGTCTGACCTTAACCATACCTGAACTGTGGTTCATTTGCCATGACCACAATTTCTCTATAACTGTTGGAGCCAATAGTGTGTAGATTTTGGGTGAATTTAGTATCTGGCCATTTGCAAATCTGGCATCTGAGGCTGTCTCAGGCCTGTAATAAGCACAGCTAATCATTTCATTCGGCCTACGTATCTGTAATCCTGTTCGAGCTCTGCCCGTAGCACTCACTGTGCATGAAAATGTTTTTTGGAGGAGTGGCTTTGGAGGGAGGCCTGAAAGGAAGGGGTGCAATGGCTTCAGATGCACACTACTGAAAGCATGCAGCTTTTAATCAAATAATTAAAACGTTACATGCTACAGGTTAGTGTTTGTCATGTTAAGAACAAACTCACAGTCACTATACATTCGTACCATGAGGTACGAAGGTATTCGTAGTCTTTTCGCATAGGGTTGAATTTTAGTGACCAGAGGTGCTACCGCAGACCTGGAACAGGATGAATACATTGATAGTAGGAGGGATGCAGTGTCAGCAAGTATGGCCAGTCACAACTGCTCCTCTCACTCCATTTAAACACAACAAACACTTTAATGATCAGCGAGGATAGTCCAGATCTGCTTCTCTAAGGAGAAAACTGGAGGTCACAAGAAACAAATATACACCGCCCCAAATATGCTTTCAGGGACAGAAATGTCCCTTTTTGAGTTGAAGTTATGTTTCAGCAGACACAGAAGATCCATTTCTACAGTTAGCGACTGGCTTAGAAGCAGCTGAACAGGGTAGCTGGGACCCATTCACTACCACTGTAAACACAGGATTGTTGTGCTCCTCCTCCTCCTCCTCCATGCATCCAGTGTCAAGAGAGTGCTCTCCCTGCTCTATGTGAGGGAAATGCTCTGAATAAGCACAGAAGAAAGTGTTCTGAATGTGTGAACAATGCAGTTCAGGTCCAGAGTGTGCTCTGGGCTCCCAGAATGCTGGTTTATGCTCAGATTAGATGCTCAGTATTTGTCCCATGTGCTCCTGTTTTTTTTCTGCACCTTGCTCACTAACCTTCATGAAAAAGATTTCTGCTGCTTTTTTTCACCTTCTGCAATACAGAAACTGCTGGGTTACTCTTGGTGGGAATAAACAGAAGCAGGAGTGGGTAGCGATGGCCACCATGACTGAATACACCAGGAAAAGAGAGTCACCTAGAAAAATACAAACTCTGTCAACAAGAAATAAAAGGAAAAAGTGTTAAAAGCATGAAAAAGAACACATGGACATGGACTCAGCCCCAAATGCTGGCCCTCACTGTAAGGCCCCCCCATTTTGTTTAACAACGGAGAATTAAAATGATGTCCATCCACCAGTGTTTTTTCTGCGTATCAGAGTTGATCTCTGCCTGTATTAAAACAACTGAAAACGCACATCTAGTGGCCGTTTAGGCACACTGGGTATGTGCGTTCTGGTGTAAACATAAAACAGATGGTCTATTCCATAGCTTAAGAAGATTTGGCGAAAGAATGAAGTAATGCAGACAAAGAATAAAACCAGATCTTCATTTGCATGGATCAATAATGAGCTGGGACTGTTACTGAATGTAACACGGGGGTTAAAAGTGACTGACTGGGAGTCGTGGCAAAGTAAAAACGGCTACATGCAAAGCACAAGTGTGGGCTCTAAGTGTTATCTGTACTGTACAAAATATTTTAATAAAAATACCAAATCAAAAACTCTTTCAGTAGCATTGTGTTTCTGCTTTGCATGAATTAATAGACCCTATCAGCAAGCCAAACGTGAGCACCTGCGTCATCGCTTCTAAAGTCCTCTCTGTTTTTAGACGCTCTCCGGAGTTTCAAAAACGAAAAGCCGGGTTGGTAGCATTTTCAAACTTCTCCGTTTTAAGTCTTCATTGTCACCGTTTTAGTCTGGACGGCAAGCGCAAACGTAGCAAAAGGTCTCCGTTTTAAAACGAAAATACAGTAGTGCGTATGGGGCCTGAGTCACTCAGAGTTGACAAGCAGGACCCAGGGCCAGCCTAGCACAGTCAACTCAGGATCAAACACATCCAAAAACAAGACAAAGTTTCATCTCTTAAAAGTGCCTGTCGATTGTGATCTTAATTAAAAAGGCCCCTCTCTCTTTGCTTGTCTGGGATTGTGTCTCCTTGTGTATACATTGCTTCCTCTCTTCGTCTTTAGGGGCCACAGCTGCATTTGAGGACAAGCTGGAGTGATTGATGGCTGAGATACTGGGAAATGAATTGCTGATGAAAGCTCTGGGCAAGAAAGGTTGGAGGGAAGTGAAGCATTTGTGTACGTGTGTGTGTGTGTGTGTGTGTGTGTGTGTGTGTGTGTGTGTGTGTGTGTGTGTGTGTGTGTGTGTGTGTGTGTGTGTGTGTGTGTGATTGTGTAGGAAGCAGCAGCTTAGGCAGCGAGGCAATGACATGACGGCACAAGTCAGGCGTTATCGGTAACTTAGATTCACACCTCTCTCAATGAAACATTTCACACATTTTCACACACACCCATCCGGCTCCTTCTGACGTGCATGTCTCTGGGACCGACAGGGGGATAACATGACAGGTCTGGTCTGATGAAATGTCAATGTGGGGTGGGACTCAAACACACACACACACACACACACACACACACACACACACAAAAGTGAAAGTCAACTCATTCATGTACCAAACTTCCAACAGGTGTGTGCAATCTGCAGCAAACACAGAGAAGATTCAGCCTCAGATAACAGACACACGTGATCGGTTCTTCCTCTCCACTGTCAGTTAGAATCGCTCAGCAATCATCCAGGCTTTGCTGCTCACAATGTCACAGATATGCAAGCAAGGAAGCTTAGCTTACTTTTGATCCAGGCCTGAGTTGCATGTATTTAATCAGCAATAAAGTGCAAAGGAGGTTATTACCTATACCTGACAGAGCAGCCGGAGACTGTACTCCAGGAAATCAAGTTTTAATATGACTTGGAATCTCTCTGCTTTTTTTTCTGTGTGAGGAAGCATTAAGTAGGTGACACGTTTAACACCCTTCAAATACATGCGTCCCCTATTTCAATCTTCTCTATTTGGACTGTAAGAATCCCATTTGTGCAGAATTGACTGAGCGCTTCGGCTAAGGCTGCCTCACACAGATGAGACGGAGAGCAAAGAAAGAGACGGATAATACAAAATCTGAGCCAAACAGCAGAAATGTGTGGGCATCACTGGCAGAAATTATTTACATCCCACTTTTTTGGCACCTCTTCAAGTGTAAATAGGTTGCAGCCATCCTTTGTGACGGAGGTGGTGGGAGGCGAAAAACTACTGAACAACTGAAAAACTCCAGCAATAGCAAGCATCAGCACAACTTTTGGACGCTGGCTAAGAAACAGCAATGAGCCTCCAAAACAAACACACAAAATACAACCTGTGCCATTTTCTATTTCAGCCGGAGAGCCGCAGCCACACACAGCCCATCAAGAGACGGGGAAATGAGCAAGAGTGATAGAATGGAGAGAAAATTAGAGAAGGAGTGAGAGATAACAAGGTGTTTATGGAAGACGCCTCACTGCTACGTTCCCCCCAGCTCACATTAGGGTAAACAGAGCGCTGAGCTGAAAGGAGCGCACAGGGAAATGCTCCACTGATAATGGCCGTGATGGGAGACGATGATAGCAATCACAGTAACCACAATAATCACAGCCAATTCTCCGGGGACTTTTAAAGCATCTCAGTGGTGTGCATGTGCATCAACGTGTGTGTTCTTGTACGCCTGTGTCCATAGTTTGGTGCGTTTAATGGACCCAATGAAGCTGTGTCGCGGTAATGGCACATCGTCGACCTCTCAGGTGAAACAACGCTGGAACTGTAGATGCTACCAGCACCTGACAATATAGTCACCAGTACTGCAGGTGAGCTGGAGAGGACAGCCACAAACAAACCAACAGTTAGTGGTTTCATTAGATTGCTTCTGCTTACTTCAAACAGGGGGAAATACTTTTTTGATGAGTAGCGTTGAAATCATAGAGCAAAGAAAAGCTATTGGAGGCCTTTAAGAACAAGAACAAGCCAGTATTCCTGAATGATTTTTCAAAATATCAAAAATTATAGTCATGTGACTTGATGTCCTCAATCTGGGATCAACATAGTTTGCATGATTCCACTTGTCTGCTTACAGTCAAAATGTCACCAGTTCTGTCGATTTGTTGGAAGTTTAGTGGTTTTATTTTGAAAGCACTGCTTTTATGGAGTGATAATTTAACTTTAGTCTTCATCATCCACCTTAATCATTTATACATTATTGTGGCAATTTTTAGTATGTTGCCCAAATTAAAGTATAAAAAAAACATTTTGAACTTTGTTATGAATCCTTTAAAGCCAAGAAATAAAAAGAAGAACCAATTTAAATATTGATTCAATTATTCCAAAGCTCCAGAGTCACTCGATCCTCCACAAGCTCCAATGATGAGGCGGAGTAGACAGACATCCAGACTCTGCGTTAAGGAGCCGCGTTGGTGGGGGTGTGTTGGTTGAGGTACCGTCGAGACATGAAATACAATCCAGAAGATCCAGCTGGAGTAAGAGATGAATGTGTTTCAAGGTCTATCAGAGGACAAAACACTGCGCAGAAATGTGTTATTCAGGATTTTACAACTCTGCAAAGTTATCACAGTTGTAACGATTTTAACTTTCAGTAAGGTAAATAGTAGAAATACAAGGTTTATGTTACCGAGGACGCTGTTTTTTTTCACACAAATCTAAAGTCCATCTGAACGCAGCATAACGCTGCTCTCATGGAAATACATGTAAAGTGTCGGAAAGGAAAGGTTGATGCAGCGTGTGCAATGGACAAACCTCCATCACATGTAAATGTGTAGATGTAATATGATGCTTGGCACTGGCCTGAGAACTGCCTTCCTCACCTTCCACTTAGCAAATGTTTGACTGGGTTTGGCCACACAAACTTTTGTTTTTTAGAATGTCTAAACTTTTTAAAATATATACCATAAATACATAACATAAACATAACATTAAAAAAAATCATGGTTTGTGTTTATTTAAGACATAAAAAGTTGCAAAATAAGAACTTCATTTTCTATCTCTATGCTCTTACTCATTCAAGGGTTAACACCACAAAGAGTTCATAAACACCAACACTAAACTCATGTGGTGGTTTTATATACATACTTAAAGACAGACAGAAGTTTTCCTCCAGCAGCAGCATTATACAGCTGGTGGTTGCTCCTCTGGGAGCAATATGCATCAAATGGCTGAATGTACAAGTGATAGAAGTCGGAGCCCATGTCATTCTGTCTCTGTGACTCTTTGTTGACCACAACACAAAACAAAATGCCCATAAAATAATTATAAAAACATAATTCTCCTCCAATAAAGCTGCTGCTGTCCTTTGAAGTGCCTTTACTGCATTATATCGATCTGAGTCACATTCACAATACCCTTCACTGTTGTTTTGTGGCCATCTGTAGTGACGTCTACATAAAAGAGCAATTGGGCACATTTCTCTACTTCCCTGTGCTTAACGGCCTCGTCCATCTTCTCCTATTTTCTAATGACCCACCTGCCATCAGTAATCAATTATCGGTCAGGCAAGGGAGTATTAAAACAGGCCGCCGGTTGCTTCTAGAGCGGTAATGCGGAGGACGTGTTCGATCTGATAAGGCATCGGGCAGGCGTGTCCCTCTGTCCCGCTGAGTGTTACCAACCCCGGCACAAAAGCCCTCATCTGTCCCCTGAGGAGATAAATACCGCCCCATCCTCCTCTCTTTTCAGTCGTGATGAAAAGACAAGAAGTGAGACAGAACGTTCCACCGACACCGATTCCGGAGGGTCAAAGTCATCGCTTCGACACCAAGTGAAGGTTTTATCACAGCAAGTCGGGGCTCAGATCCCTGAGATTGATCTCCTGTGGCCACAGGTAATGGCTAAAGAGACGTTAAGCAGCTGTAGAAGACAGCTACAGCAGACTGCTCTGGCTGGCTCCGGCTCTGCTACATGGAGCGATTTTGAAGTATATTTAAAGTTCTTAATTAGTACAGATAAGGACTCTCACGGTGTGTTCAAGGTGGGCGGTATCTTGTGTTTGTTCTGATTCAGTGGAAATTAGATCACACTTGAAGATTTAAAATTTCCAGTCTAAGCTTAGATCATGGACCATTTCAGTACAGAACAACCACAGCCTACAGCAAAGCCCTTCAATAAAGCCACACTCCTCAAAACCTGAATACAAAGTGGCACACTATTCACTTAATTAAAACAGCCATTAATTCTGATCCCCAACCCATCACAGGCATCCGTGCTTAGTGACAGCTACGAAACAGGTTGCCTCACAAAACCAGCAGGTGACAATATGGCTATATGTGGAGCCTTATATCAATCACGCTCCCACTTCCCACCAACAAGCAAGGTGTAATCTACATAATTGAGCCGAGTTGTCATGTGTTGTCAAGTGCAGTCACGTGGGAACCTAGATGCTAATCACTTTGCCAGCATAAAAGTGGTCTGATGGGGTGTGAGAAAAAGAATGACATCTCATGTTTAACCAACATTAGCTTGCCAGCATCGTGCTTCTGTAGGCGAATATCCGGAAACTGCTCTGTTCTCAGGCCTTTGTGTCAAAAATCAGACCAGTTATGAAACCAGAATATGTGGGTGCAGACACAGTATGTGGGAAAAACAGTACACACATGTTAAAGCTTATAATCCCATCTCACAATGAAATATACTACTGTAAATCTCTGGCAGCGAATCCATCCTCCATCACTATCTGGGGAGAACGTATGGACGCATGAACCCTTTCAGTTTTGTTCTGTTAACCATCTCCTTCATCATATTTAGATCATTTACACCCTGCTTTCCATTACAAAAAGCCTCACACACACACACACACACACACACACACACACACACACACACACACACACACACACACACACGAGCAAAGTGACACTCCAGCACACCCTGTTTTGTTTTCACAGGAAGCTTGCCCTGTGTCTTTCATGAGCAATTTGTTGCAACCACATCTAACTCTGTTAACTTTCTTTCTGTCTATACATCCGGTATGTTACACTCAGCTGCAGCAAGGCCATAGAAAATGTCGTTAGAAACTTTTGAAATGCAAAGATAGAGGAGAGGATTCTGCAAGTCAGTGGAGCAAGTAGCAGTAATGGCTACATATTAAAGAGTTGTCATTTGAGGTACCGGACTCCATTATGGCTTCTGTGTAATGATGCTTGTCACTATAATATACTCTGTAAACATTGCTCCAGTCCAGATGCTAAGTTTTAGCCTGCTGATGCAGCCTGGCTGACTGCTGCTGTCTCTTTTCCTCTGTAGTTATGAAAACCCCCGTTTATGGGTAGTGTAGTTTGTCAAGCGTTGCATCTTTTGTTCTGATTGCACTGTCAACGGGAGCTTTGAATTCAGAAAGCATTGTCAGGCTTTGGCGAAGTTCTCCCTGACTTTAGCTCTTTTATGCAGTGGGACGGCAAACAGGCCGGATCACGATGCTCTTTCCGAAACAGACACCACAGTGGGAAATGCCACATCCCATAAGAAACAGCAGGCTGTCGGCCAAAAGCTGCGCACAATAATGCAGAGTAGCTCAGACACACATAAACCCACACTCACACAAACATTTCTTGAGAGCTCAGCAAAACAACTCAACGTTCAGCTGTCTCATTCTAAGCACCGCTGACACCTATTGTGGAGCGCATCCCAGGAGATCACAATGCACTGACGAAAAATCTTTACACAACTTCCTGTGAATTTTCTATATGGCTTCTGATGCGGCTCTACTACGTCTCCAGGAGTTAAAGGCAGCGGGGGAGAAGAGAGGAAGAGGAAAGACAAAAGTGGGAGAGTGATGGTGCTGCACTGAGATGAAATAAAGCTCTTCTTGCGGTGGCGGCATTTTTCAGAGAGCTTCCTTTCATCAACCGATGCTGATCCCTCCTTTCCCCTCCTCTTTTTAAAACAGTGGAACAATAAAACCTTTTCATCATGAGGAGGAAGAAGAGGCAGAATCCCATCATAATTATAGCTGGTCCACATGGGAATAGTCTCACACTAAGCTCTTACAGTCGTCACTTTGTAGGCCCTAATTACTGTAGACCACATATCACATTTCCTTAATTCTCAAACCAGGCCATTCTCTATTTTTCCATTAATTCCATTACAAAAGAGAGGCTGCTGTCTTCGTCGGTTCAATTGAGGAAAAGAAGGAGAACCGCACGGTTTCACATTAACACTCAGCCGGCCAATTAGCCTAGTGGTCGTTTGCGCAGTGGAGGCTTGCCCGATTGCTTCAGCACATTTCTGCAGTTTTTTTTTTTTTCCCTCTCCCAAGAGATGACTGAGAGCAAGGACAGGACCCTTGTTTAACTATATTTGATGAGTCCACTCCCATAGCAGCACATTCTGCTACAGTGCAAGGACAATGAGGCAGTTCAGCATGCTTCAGATTACATTTTTAAATAAACACTAACTAATGGAGTGTTTCCAGGTTTCTTGCTAATATATCATCATAGAAACTATAATGTCCTGGTGAATTTCTTGTGCTGAACTTTCATCTGACATCAGTCGCATCACATGCTCAGATTGTCCAGAGAGAGAAATTCTCCATTTAGCCTCCAATCATTTTAAATGTCCTCGCTTTGGAGTATAAATTCCCCTTTGACTCAGCTCAATGTAGATGTTTCCCTGCTCTGACAGGTGTTTCATCTTTAATGAAAGATGTTTTTAATGTTCTAAAGATGTCAAAAAGAGGGCAAAAATGCCAAGCAGCTGACAACGTGGTGTAATAACATGCTACTGGAGTGGAAATGATGTGAAAGGCTGGGTTTGGAGAGGGACAGAGGGTGTGTTATATCTGTCAGTGTCGCCAAACTCGAAACATGTATCGCTGCATTGTTCCCATGAGCTTATGTTGCACAGCCTCTGATGTACATTATTAAAAATGACAAGAGCCTTGTTGGTTCAATTTATGACATATCAATGTTGAGGCGTTCACAAACACAATCAGACACAGACCAGCGCGGCGTCTGCACACAAACTCACAAACACCACCGGAAGAAAAGATGCAGTGGATCCAATGAATCTTTCTGACGTTAATCAAGAGCCATAAAATTTTAACCAACATCTGTACAGCCTTCGTAAACAGCACCCGTCGCAAATTTCTTTTCCTGTCACTGACATCGGGAGACAGATGACATCATTACAGTCCCTCCAACTCACACTAACCCAGTTCCATTTGACTTTGTAGGTTGTACAGGGATGGGGAAATGGGAAAGAGAGCCAAGAAAGAACTACTTTATTTAATAGGCTACAGTTGGTAACATGAAAACACATGAAAAGCACATTCACTGCTGATGTGTTGCTACTATAAGGTACAGGGCCCAGCACTGCCACTTTCTGCCAGACATGCACTCCTTTTACATTATACCATATTTCACTTTTATTCCCTTGCTGTCTTTTGTGTATTCCCTCTGGCACTGTCAGTCAACCTTGTCAAACCCTGTCCTCAGGGTTGGAGAATAACAGATTACATGTAACGGCAATACGTAATTAGGAGACAAAAAAGGTAACTGTATTCTGTTACAGTACAGAAAAAAAAGACATAATCAAATTACACATACATTTTGTAAAATTGGGGATTACTCATAGGTGTTATTGTAAGAGGAAAACATAGTGCTATTTGCCTCCGTCTATGTTTTTTATATACAGTCTGTGATACAGTATGTACATGCAACTGTAAAAACACAAAGCTAGGGAGGGACAAACACAGACATTGATTGGTGTTTACAGTCACCAGTGCTGAATGGACACGCTCCCCCATCCCGTCACGCAGACTCTGTACAGACTGTTTCCAGCTCTCAGTGAATGAACACGATAGCTGGACCAGGTCCAAGCACAACCTTTGAGACCGACAGAAGCCAGTTTGACCACTGGGAATACAGTCCCGAGGTGTTTTTCTTGCCTGGTTTGGCTCTTGGCACCCCAGGGCTAAGTAAGCTAACAAAACCTGCTAGCAGCACAGCTAACCGACCGAGCTAACCAGCCACAGACACAGGCAGATAGGCTATAGTTAGCGGCTTAGGAAAAAGTAAAGCTATCCATTAAAGAGCTCTGTGTAAATCATCTCAGTACTGGATTCCCTGTTGGTCTCTGTGGCTGTGTTCAGTCCTGTTTATTACGTGTTCACTGGGAGGCTGCTGAGCGAGGTTTCATAGGCTGCTTGCCAGGCGGCCGCTTCCCATTCAGGCGCAGCACCCCTCAGTCATTCCCTTCTGGGCCCCCCTGCCCTTGTACTGAAAACCTCCAGTGCTTGAGTAAAGGTGTACACCTTTAAAACACATTTATAAAGTCTATGGTAAACAATAACACTCCCCCTGTGCTCCGAGCTCCCAGTACGGGCAGAGCTAATCTTACCAGCTAACTGAGCTAATAACAATAGCTAGTTAACTAAGTTAACCAACAAAAAAGCAAAGATATCTGTCCATCAGGAAACTTGAGGCAGAGCAACCGGTGAACATCAGAGAGAAAACTACAAAAATATTTTCTCCCTATTTCTAATATTTCTCCATCACACCAACAAAACACTTTTTATCATTGATGGGACAAGTACTACCAAAGTGGTGACATGGTAAAAGTATTGGCCTATCATTTAAAAATATTCAAACATTTTGATTTCATGGGAATGGAAGATTTTCTACATGTTTCTCTAAAAATACACTGAGCAGAAAACACACCATTGATACTCTCGTCTTTATTTGCCTATTTGGCATTGAAGTAGTCCAAAAGTGACCAAAAGTAATCAAGATACATTACTTTTATTTTGTGGTTCTTGGATTACATGACAAAGTACATTGGTATTTGTAATTGTACAGGATTATATTTTTAAAGTAACCCTCCCAGCCCTGCCTGTCCTACATGGTGCTGGATAGACAAGCACAGGCTGGACAGCCCCACGCTGTATTTGAGTGTGATCTTTGCCTACAATTTGCTCTTTGCATCCCTGGTTCATCAACTGCCTTCATCAGGAATTACATTAATATTCTAATATTCAGGTAATAATTTACATCCAATGACATAACATTCAGCACCAATTGCAGGAACCAGTGTGACCTTAATGGCGCATAAATTATGGGTGTGGACCTCAATGGTATGTCTAATTTGCATGTAGTATGCGAGAGGACTGGAGTTTCTGTCTTGTGTATTTATTTGTTTTTACTGTGTTTTAGTTACTGTGCCTTTAACCTAAATGACTAGATTTTTAGCCATTTGGGAGCAGCACAAAAAGCTACACAACACTGACATATTTTCCTTTACCTTATAGAGCTGATTGGACAAATATGCTAGTAAACAGTTTCCTATTTACACAGACACAGCAGATACAAAGCAACATTAATAGTCTTTGCCTAATATTCACTCTCCCTTAAACTCTGTTTTGTCCTGCACAAAGGAGCCGCTAAATGCTGTGCTGGGTTCGCCAGCTAGTTGCTAATGTTATCTGCCTGATGTTTGCTCAGCAGGTAGCGTGCAGTGAGTTTATCATTCAACGTAATGTGGGATTTTTGAAGAATCTTCAAATATGCCAGTGGTGTTACAGTCCCATTATAAAAACACATAGAAGCCCATATTCACTGGATTTTTTTCTTTATATGAACAAAGACTAGCATTTTCAAATTCATCCCCTCTTTAGGAAATTTCAAAAAGTGTGTTTTCAATATAGGAAAACGCCAGCAAAGTGTGGATAAAAGCCCAAAGCGGAGAGGAAAAGATTTTTTCTATATTAGGTTGGACATGGCCTCACTTTTAGGCTCTAAGGTTAAATTTGAAAACAGAAAAGTTGGTCTCCCAACCCTTTGGTGTACAGCCTCTATTTCATGTTTCCATCCCTTTCATCTGTTTTCCTCTTGCCACATCTAATGCTTACTCCAACAATCGTTCTTCACCCGCCCTCACTTCCTGTCTATCTCTATCTCTCTGTCAAACACACAGAAACACACACACTCACTATCTCTCTCATCACCTCTCTTCTTCACTCTGTCATCAGCGACCAGCCAAGGTCAGAGGTTTTTATTTTTAGTCGCCCAATAACAAAACAGCTTGTCCTGCCCGACACTGAAAGACACTTTGAGCGTGAGCGTCCACCCCTGAGGCCCTGCAGCATTTAAACTGAGAGCACGGCTGCCGTTCCCCAGACACCCTCACAATCCTCATCACGTCAGTGCTGCCACAGTAGCCACAGTAATATAAACAACACAGCAGTGACCTAGCGGAGCATGCTATTTAAAAAACAAGCGGCAACTTCACAGGGGCAAGGGAAGAAAATATCCCTGCTGCTTCACACTTTTGGAAAATGCCAATGTGCAGATGGTGGTTAAACCAAACAAGCACATTTACTTGCTTTTTGATCATTTACAGTGAAACACCACATTTGGCACAGACAGGTAAAACAAAAAAAGAAGAACAGATGAGCTAGTGATGGAGAGGTAAATAACTAGATTTAGCAATAATGACTGAAAATGACTTCAGAGGGGGTTCATGACAGGTATAATCATTCATTATCCTGGTAATTATATCAAATAGAGATCAGAAATGAGTGGCATTAGTGGGCATGCAAACAGCATGGAGAAACAAAAAATTGCACACAAAAAGAACTGAGATGAGATAAAACGGAGAAACAATGACCATTAGCGATTAGTGCTTTGGCTATTTTAATCTACAAATGGCAGGGTTTTTTTCTCTTTTCTTTGGAGGGATCAACTTACCCCCCACATGTTACTCCTGCAGTAGAAATGCACTACACAGATTAGGGTGTTGTGTTAGAGCAGCAGTTTCTAACTGGTGCATTCTGAAGGTGTCAGTATGCTTCCACTAAAGTGCTTGTCACATGGTTCAACACCATCTGAAATACCCTTCCCTCACACTTTTCCAGTGTTGGAATTGTGAGGGCTTCCAGCAATATCTGTATCTTTCCAAAAACTGACAATGTGACAATTATGCCGTACTTGCCGCAGCAATTAGTAGTGCGCAGTAAGGTGCAGCAGGTGGGAGCGAAATCTCACTGTCTTTTTCATTTGTAAAACATACACTTTTGTCAGTTTGTTTGTGTGTATAACCAACTGCAACACTATGAATGCGTTCGAGGAAAGATATCACACACAGTCAAGGTTCCATCCAAATTTAGAATAATTTTTAATCAAATTTCAGAAAGTTGGCAAAATAAAATGCAAATGAATGTATTTCCATCCTCCACTGTAATGTGAATATTAGAGGTTGGGATTGAGATAAACTTATCAAACTAATTCTCCAGTCAAGTGCCATTAGATCAGTGGAGAAGAACAAGATGACGCAATTAAAAGAGTACCTGTCAAACCGCAAACTCTGAATGAAACCAATGTGGACATATGATGGGAATCGTTGTTTCATGTTTCATGTGTGTATATATATATATATATATATATATATTGTAGCTAACTGTTTCATGCAGCAATGTAAATGTTATTTCCCTTTACTATTTGTAGAAGCTTAAATTAGCCTAAATTCTATTGCTTACTGATTTTAATAGTACTTTGTTGTTGCAATACTGCGTCTTTTTGTTTCTTCTTTTTATTAAATTGAATTTTAGACATTCATCATGAGGATGTGGTTGTAGATATGTGCATCAGATCATTGTGGTATTATGAAGACTAATATGTTTGGAGGGATGTTACAATTAGGACAGGTGAAGAGTTTACAGAAGCAGTGTTTGTTAGGAAGTGGGGATAAGGGAACAAATATAGGAAATAGAGGACCCTTAGAGAGAGAGCAATACAAGGATGTGTGTGTGTGTGTGTGTGGGTGTGTGTGCATGCATGTGTGATTTTTCATATATCCACAAGTGCAAATGAACCTGCAGTCTCTGGCTCATACATTTCCACACTCCTTCTGAAATTGGTATATCAAACAGCACTGGTCAGAGGGAAAAGAATCAGGAGAAAAAACACCATGTCCATTCCCCAAAAAAGCCTTAGCAGTAATGGAGGTGGGGGAATTGTACGTCCAAGTAAACATGGGATTTTCCCCATCGAGGATTTCGTTCATATTGCACTTGTCAAGGGATTATTTTGTCTCTTAGCCCTGCCCGTGATCCAGGAGCTGAGAAAATCCCTCGTATTCCACAGAATCTGCTGCAACTCATCCTTACTCTCAACTGCAAATAATACCTCCATCAACGGCTGAATCAGACAACTTAGACAAACAGCCCATAGCCAATGCTGCCTGGGCCTAGAGCCAGGCACTCTTAAACGATCCTCTCCTTCTTCTGCCTTCCTTCACAACTGAAAAGACTTGACAAATTGAACACAATATTTCCAAGACCTATCCAGTTGCCTCTCAATGGATTGTCAAGAGGAGAAGAGGGAGTTGGAAAATGTCCCATTTACAAGTGCTTGAGTTACTGTGGACGAACTGATAGACAGAGCCAGAAAGGTTTTTGAATATTCATTAGCCATTACATTTTCTCCATGTCGCCAATTGCAAGACAGCAGCTATTTGTTTGCACATTTCTTTGAAAAAAAAACAAAAACATTTCACTGAACACAGAAGTGGCAATTCCCCACTGCCTGTCCTCACCAAGTACAATACTAAAATTAGAAATATTCACAAACAATCTACATCTATCCACATCCATAACAAAAGCTCAGTTTTCGCAAAAAAAATGCTTTCCGTGAGCTCTTCATTTTCTCTGGTGGGAGAGTGAGGGAAGCTCGTAACCACTTAAGCCTCATCCCATATGTTAAGACAGAAAGGGAGACAAGAGTCAGCTGCTGAAAGATTAATAAATGCTACTGAAAAGCAGGATAGAAAATGCTTTTAGAGGTACTCACCCCGATGGGGGTGGAGAAGCATTGATTTTTTTGTTGGAGCCATCGTTGTCGTTTGGTAAGATGGTGCTCCGTAAGCGAAGCAAGCTTTTCATAACAGCCCTGGCCTCGTGATGACCTGTGCAGTGTGCCTGCTAAGGAGGCAAGGGGTACTTAGCAGCCGGGATCAAAAGCATTTCCCTCTCCACCTTAATTTCAGGTTGTTGGCTAGATTTCAGGTGGACGGATCAATAAAGGCAAAAGTGACACCTAAGTGATAGATCGATAACATAGGTGGCGTCTCCAGGCAGCCAGCGGGAAAAGATTGTGCGTTTGTCTGTGTCTCATCACCACATCCATAGGAGCATCCATTACGCAGATCAATGGCGATTCCACTCTGGGAGGCTTTTACTGTCTTTCAAGAGTCAGAAGAGGGAGTGATCCAGCACTCGCTCACAAAAAAAAAAGACATCATATGAAGAAGCTACTGTGTCTCACATTGTGATGTATAGCATGATACACATACAGAAAAGCAGATGTAATCCAACCAGGAGGGAGGTGGTCATGGATAGACAACAATGTAGATTTACAGCACCCAGAGAGTGATATATAAAGTGTAAACAAGCGACAGATTGCCTGCCATCCACCCACACACACACGCGGGTGCATTCCAATCCCGCGGAGCCGGCCCGTTGCCCCTGGCAGCCGGTGCTGGTAATGGCACTGCACTGGCTCAAAAGGAGTGCAGCATCGTTGTCGCCAAGTGATAAACCATGCGTGTAGTTGAGCTGAATGTGGCAGAGCTGGGGTGCAAAGAAAAGATATTAGTGGTATGCAGTTGTGACACCACTTTCAAAAAACGACCACAGCACAAACCGGGTAGGACCCATTTTTATTCATTTATATAGTGCGATGCAATGTAACGTTCACTGGCCTGGACTGATCGCTGATATGGCTCTGCAAATTGTCCTGACCATAACTGATCACATCTGCACTTCCGGCAAACATAGGCCTAAATTTAAATTGATATATTTTACTGCCTTAGTTCAGTGGAGTTTTTGTCACACGTTCGCTGCTTCAGAAGCTTTTAATCTCTCCTTTAATCACCAATAACCCTATACAGAGCTTTATAGTGAGTTTTTTTTTTTTAGAAGCCGCAGCAGGGGGTTGTTTTCTACTAAAAAGCTCTAAAAACCCTCTGCTCAGCATCAAACGGCAGACTAGCTGCTGCTAGCAACTAGCTTAGTGGAGCATTTAGATCCAGATATTTCCCTCAGGAGATGGGAACGATCCAAAAACAGAATTAAAAGAGAATAAATATTGGACTTACACACGGACAGAAACACGGTTTCAAGTGCATAAAAGTGTTTCTCTGTAAATGGTGTGTATATAAGCAACAGTTTGCTAACATGTTCAGCCATATCAGCTTAAAAGCCGGCGATATGGCGATGCTGTGTTCACCCATTGTTTGCACTGCCTCCAGTACAAATTAAATGCAATAATAAACACATTAAATATGTTTTAAGGACAATGAATATTGGGATGGAAGATCTAATAGGATCATTAGTATCAGCCTTAAAAACCCTGCATCAGTTGATCCTCAAAGCAGGTAGATACCCACATATCATCCAACCTCACACTCACACATAGACACACAATTCTATCACGCATCCCTTCACCCATGTGACTTAATGGACACCTTCCTGTCCATAAACTCAGGAGATTGAATGGAGGAGACACAGAATGACTGAGAGAATTGCCCAGTAAAACACTGCATCCTAATCTTCTGCTACCAGCTCAAATCCTCTTTTCTATTAAATGCTCCCTTTCCCCTCCCGGTAGCATTTTATTAACTGTCTTTGTTCAATGAGACCTTGAATTCTCTGCCACTTTGGCCATGGCATTGGGAGGAGGGGAGAAAGTAAAAAAAAGACAGAAATCATGATACGTGTTGTGAAAGTGGCGATCGTAATAGCTTTAATCCCCAAAATAAAGAGATTCTGTCCTATGGTAAATAATAAAAAAATGTGAAGTGAGTTAGAAACTAGGCAGCTAAGTGATAGAGAGATATACAGAGATATAAGGAGAAAGACGAGGACAGAGGGAGCAAGTTTAGATGACATGCGCACATGTTAAACTGTGTGTGTTTGAACATCTGGGTGTCAGACATAAGTATGATTATTCCTCCATTCATTTTTGCTGTATGAGCCAATTGCTTTCACATCAAAAGGCATCTGCTCTTTACAGTGTCACAGAGCGGAGGTTTTAATCCCCTTCCCATTGCCTCTGTGTCTCGACACTGCTACCTCTGTATTTCATCATGCAGCTTCAGAGACTCAAGAGAATACAGGACAGACGAAAACAAGTTTGAATGTAAGAAGAGCTAACAAAACCGGGGCTGTTACTGAACGCTCAGCTGCAGCAGCTAGGGGAGGCATGGAGCACCGGGAAAACAAAGGTAATCCAACTGCCTCCCCATTGGGAATAGAAGCCTTGCTTTCAGAATTGCGCCAAACAGAAGAAAACAACCATGCTTCACTTCAAATTCTATCAGTATTTTATGTAACAACACAATTTTAATATTTCATGTTTGTTCTTTACCTTCAACACGAGTTCTTTCCTGAACATACGCACCAACAAAACAACAGATTACACAGGTGTAATCTACTGTGCTGTGTGTTCTCTTTCCTCCTGCTCTCCACCCTCCTCTCTCAACCCAATCAGCCAAGGCAGTTGGCTGCCCAACCTGAGCCTAGGTTCTGTTCGAGGTTTCTGCCTGCTAAAAGGGAGTTTTTCTTTCCACTGTCACCAGGCGCTCGCTCATGGTGGGAATTGTTGGGTCTCCATAAATAATATTACTAAGAGTACAGTCTAGAGTTGCTCCATATGAAACGTGTAATCTGTTATGAACTGGCGTTATATATAAATAAAATTGAATTAAATCAATCAAGGATAACCAGTTTCCTAAAGTACAGACACACAAACCGTAGCTCTACGGTCAACCATGCTTGATAGAACTATAATTCCTGAAAATGTGCATTATCGTTTATCGTATCATTTCTGTGACATCATGTTATTAATGCCTGCATTTTCTCTTGTTTCTTTAGTACTGTATCACTGAGCACCTGAGGTTTGTTATATACAGAGGATCTGTTAAAGCAACACTGTGTAACTTGTGACAATTATGGGATAATGCTGACATTTGATTGTTGCTGAAGAGTAGAACATGATCTAAAATACAATATAAAATGAGACTAAATCCATCACCAATGCATGATGGGAAGTTGTCCCAAATGCCTTCTCCTGGGATGCATAAGTACAATATATTAACCTTACTGTGATGTTTTTCATCTTAATCTCTCCCTGTTGTTGCATTTGTCCATAAAAATAACTCTACATTAAGGCTACTAGGATTTTCAAAGAGGTGTGGTTGACCAAGTCCGTCGACAAGAGAGGAAGAAATAGGAGGAAAATGTTCTTCTGTTTATCCAAAACAGGCCAGAAACATATAATTCAAAACATTTATTTATATGAAAATTCAACAGATAGCATCTTTAAATGTGATTCAACAAAATGTCCATCCAATTTGCTCAGCCTAATTCCAAGCTGTGCATTCTCTCTCAGCCTCTCTTTCTTCTGGCCTCAGTTTCTTCTTCCTATTTCAATTTCAACCTGTCAGTCAGTCGCTCACCTATTCTCTGCTGTTGCCTCTCCTGCCCTCTTGCAACAGTCTGTCACAGATTTCCATCTTCTTTTTTGTCAGCATCTGCATATAAACTCAAGACCCTCCCGCCTCACCTCCTAAGGCGCAGAAAATGGAGAGAAAGTGGCAAAGGCGTGATTACGATGTCAATTCATAAACACCGCACCCCGAGAGACTGCATGGATGAAAGCACCAATGCCACTGGAAAATTACCCACCCAGCCGGGACAAGTCATTTGCGACACAGTGGAGAACCACAACAAACATTCAGACAAAGCAAAAAGGTACAAACTGGAGGTAGGTAAATAAGAATAAGTGGAGAATAAAAAAAAGATGGGGGCAACTTAGAGGTGGAGGAGTTCATCAAGACATGTCTGTGTATGTGTGTTCGTGTGCGTGCGTGTGCGTTTGCACCCTCTACAGGTGGCAGTGGCAGTGGGGGAGAACTGTCACTATTCAAACAGATGGAGAGAGACACACCAGGACTGAGAAAGACTCAGAGGACAGGGAATAGCAGGGCCGGGTGTCTCAAACGCACACACATGCAGAACACAATCACCCATTTCACATGTTACTGAGCATCAGGTGGTTGACGCTCGAGTGCTCAAAAATACCACCTGGGAAATGCCACACAGCTAGATATAATCTATTTGTTCGGGCACCTACAGTCTAGCATAATAGCAGAGTGTGATGGGTGGAACATTTGAATATTGATTCATAAGAGCACCTCAGATGCCTCACCAGGACCTGACAAGACCTCTGCGATCTCAATCAACCTCTGACATTACACCTTAAATTCCGATGGTTTACAATGGTTACACAGGCGTCACGGAAAGGCAGCGTAGGCAATGTGTGTTTCATTTAGGCGTAACATTAACACGTTACCATGATCGTCTGTGCAACACCTACGGCACACTTTATGGCATATGCCCACAAATAGCACACAAACACTCATATGCGGGCAAAACAAAATGAACTCAGTCATGTGTAGAAGTACGTTTGGTGTAGAGTGAAGCTACAATGGCCAGGTGTGCTGCACTATCAAGCCACATCTGACACTACGCCTAACACTTAACATTTCTAGTTCCATGTAGAGGCACGTGTGGCGCATCAGTGCAAGGTTGAGTGAAGCTGATGCCGGCAGGTGCGATGTTGCCACCCCGCGTGCCACTTTGTGTGTCATTGTCGCAAGTAGATGTTGCTGTGTTAGTGTTAGGCGTAGTGTCAGACATTACTTGACAGTGCAGTACACCTGACCATTGCAGCTTCCCTCAACACCACACATGCTTCTACATCTAACTAAGTTAGGTGGAGGGCAAGTTAGGCGGTCAGGTAGACGTTTGAGGTACTAGTATGTTGCTATGTTCCACCCCCTATAGCAGAGGACCCAGTGATATTAAAACGGTGTATGTGTGTCTGAGTGAGAGAGGAAGAGCGGAAAAGGGAGAGAGAGAGAGGCAGCAGCCGCGTGTACTGCAGCAACAAAATAATGTGATATTGAGGTGTAGTGAAGGATTTGAAAGTAGATATTTCTTTGCATTTATGAGTCAGAGATGTATTGTTTCACATCTTGTCAATATATTCAAGCATGACTTGTGAGAAACCGAGGAACAAACGGTGATGGAGGAAAGCGTGTACAGATCATATGCAGCTTTTAAGAAAAAGTTGAGGTATAAGATAATGGTTAGCCTAGTCTGGAGTTTTGTCAGATTTTTACACATGTAGTCAGGTGAAGTATATTCAGCAGGTGGGCAGGAGTTTTTAATGGAAACAAAATGTTTTTTTTGAGTCACTGGCAAAGTAGGTGATAGAACAAATTCATTCAAGTTAGTGATTAAATCTTGTATTTGAGGACTAGTGACAACCTTCACATACAGTACAGGGATAATTGGAGGAGTAGCAGTGGCAGATATTCCTCTTGCCAAAGCATGTGCACTTTCCAGCTACTTTTGGTCTGGAGCTATTTTTCAAGGTTTGGGCCAGACCCTCTTAACACTACAGCATTCAGTAATATTTTAGACAACAGTGTTTCTTCCAACTTTGTGGCAACAGTTTGGGGGAAGCCATTCCTACTTCAACATGATACTGCTTTTCCAAGTTTGGTGTGGAAAAATCAAGTTATAGATAAACGTGTTATCAAAGAGTAAGACCCTTTTTGGGTAACCAGAAACAGATGTTGTATCGCTCTCATTAAAGCCACCAGACTCTCTTTGCAAAAACATTTTTCCTCTTTGGTCTCTCAATCAGTTAGTTTGGGTTACCCAACACATCCAACACCACCTGCGAACCAAGTCCTTGTCTTATTATTTAAAGCTTTCCCAGAAGATTGGAGGCTGTTAGAATTTTAGTAATGCCCATGGTTTTCAAATGGGATGTTCAACAGTCACATATGGGTGTCAAAATACTCTCTGCTATGTATTGTGTTTTTAACATAATTTTTAATAGTATAATTATGGATGTCAGTTTCAGTAAATTGATTACTTAGAAAATTAGGGTTGACAAAGAAAAAAAACATTCTGCCCTCACTTGCCAGCTGCCACCGTTGTATCCTTGAGCAAGGCAGCCAACCCCCAAGTGCTTCACTGCAAGCAACACTACAGCACTGGTGACTCTGGGAGGCTCTAATACAAACAGTGTTCAGCTCTATAAATAAGAACCAGGGTGGTGTTGGAAAATAATGAATTTCTGTTCCCTTGATGCATCAAAGAAAAAAATATACTTATTATGTGCACAGAAAAACAAAAGAGAAAATCAAGCTTAGATCTCACAAGAAAACAGTTTCCCAGCACAGTCTTGTCATACTTTTTTAATGTAATATCTTTAAATATTAAAGATTCTGTGTGTAGTAATTTGTGATCCTCTAAGTTAAGACCACATTTTTCATAAGCGTATGCTCCCCATCACAAAGATGATGTGGAAATATGTCCCCACTCTCTGGCTTGTCTTTACTCAAGACAAAGAGAAGCTATGAAAGCTTTAGCCCTGGTAGTACTCCATCTACAAAGTCAGCTGTGTTAAAGCTACAGGCTGGTCGATATAGGATTTTTATAGGATCTGATTTTCTCATACCTATATTCAGGCCCGGATTAAGAAGTCAGAGACCCCTGGGCACAATGTCTTTTAGGGCCCCCACCCACCGACCCACACACACAATCAAGATTTCTAAATTATAGGGTATTACTTGTTGAAAACACCTCGAGTTAATCCAGGACTTATTTTTCTGCTGGGCGATATTATCAGCCAATATGAGCTAATTGCATTTAAATTGGTATCTGCGTTTATAGCAGCTGATTAATGACTATTAAAGAAATGGAGAGATCTTTCAATCATGTCAACAGTGTTGCATTGTGTCTCCGCAAGGTGCTCCACAACTCCCCAGGTGATAACAGCACCACAAATACACCACCAAAAAAAGCTGACTAGAGTCGAGCATATAGAGCCAATGACAGAGTTCATGATGAG